>CM044308.1:91870000-93070000 GCA_024291935.2 Okapia johnstoni
CTCCCATATTATGTTTATTTAAACATTGATGGATTAGTATTGGTACAGTCATGTGTGTTGGGAGAAGGAAAATAATGTGGTTCTTTTATACCTAAATGCTGATTAATTGAACCATTAAGTGTCTTTTTGTAACACAGAGCTTAATTCCTCTCACTTCACCCTTAGTGGCCTGATAAGATCACTTGAAGTGGTAAGAAACACAGAATAAGTACTTTAGGGCAATGAAACTTTGTCAAAAGGAAAACTTGGGTGAAATCCAATTTCTTTCTCAAATTTCAGATTGAGAATATTTTGATTCATCAGTTTCTCTTGAGATAAGTTAAATACATACTGTATATAATTTTCAGTTAGTCAGTTCATTTGCTCAGTCATGTCCGACTCTTTGTGACCCCATGGACTGCAGCACGCCAGGCCTCCCTGTCCATCACCAACTCCCGGAGTTTACTCAAACTCATGTCCATTGAGTTGGTGATGCTGTCCAACCATCTCATCCCCTGTTGTCCCCTTCTCCTGCCTTCAGTCTTTCCCAGCATCAGGGTCTTTTCCAACCCTTCGCATGAGGTGGCCAAAGTATTGGAGTTTCAGTTTCAACATCAGTCCTTCCAGTGAACACCCAGGACTGATCTCCTCTAGGACGGACTGGTTGGATCCCCTTGCAGTCCAAGGGACTCCCAAGAGTCTTCTCCAACATCACAGTTCAAAAGCATCAATTTTATTTGACATGAATTCAGATATTAGAATATATTTTTTGGTCTCTTTCTCTCTTTTATATATATTTTAAATGAAAGCAAACTTGGGTGAGAATCAGAGAAGAAGTCTCAAGGTTTGTAGAGTTTCCATCAAGAGTACTGATGCTTCTGTGTTAAGGAGATTTGTTGCCTTTCCTGGAGATGAGAGCATTTCTAGATTTGGTAGTTCCAGGGTGGGCTTTTCTTACTGTTAACTATGAATTGTCCGTATGACAAAAATAAGCTTGAGGTAAAATTTACTGTTTGAAATTTCTTAACCTAATTTCTTATAAGCTGAAATTTTGTCAAATGCTATGGGCATTATGAAAAGAATACCTTTTTAGACCTGCCGAAATTCTGATCTAAAGATCTTGGAGGAAACTGAGTTTATAATTCATGAGTTTTACCTTAGGTAGATTGCTTGGGTTCCATTCTGCCATAAATTTTTATGGTTTAGAAGAATTATTCTTACCTTTTCTGAGATTAAATATCACTTGCTTTTATCAGTATAACCATAGCAAAAAAGTCTTAACAACCAAAGAAGCCCTAAAAAAAATTATTGAGATGGCTTCAGCCTATTAAGTAGATTTGTAGTTTATAGTACCTTAAAAATTAATACTTACCCCAAGTTGGTTCAAGATAGAAATGATTAACTGTGAAAGAAAAAAATATCAACAGTCAGTGAAAACAATGGGTTTACCTTTTAGCTTATTTTTAACTTAGTATGTATATAAGCTAAAATATTTTCTATATGAAAATCTTTGTTTTCCCTGAAAAGTTAATTCCATTTTGCTGGTTATGTTTTATTTATTTATGTGATATAAGATTTTAAATGAATATGCAATATTTAGATTTGAACTCCCTTAATTCATAGAACTGTTCTTTTTGTAACTGTCTTGTAATGGTATTCACTATATCTGAAATACAGAAAATTCATGTGAATGGTTGAGAAACTGGCTGTATACACTTACATACAAGTGGTGCTGTCTTTCTTAAATTATGTGAATTCCCTGTGTGAATGACACTTGAACCAGAATTTTAGGACAGCTATGATTTTGCTTCAAGGATGTGCTTATACGAGCAGTTTCACTGGTAAGTATTGCTTTGTAGCTTTCATGTGGTCCTGTTTTAAGAGACTGGCAGCTTGCTTGAGGAATTGACCACTGTGTCAAAAAGGCAAATGCCTCTATTTCTAGTGCTGTCCATCCCAACATATATGCAAGAATGTGTAACTAAACACTGATCTGCTTATTCTTAGCCAAGAACAATGCCCTTAAATAAAGTTTAGAAAAGTAAAGTATAGGTATTACCAAATCAAATTTGGTAATTTTTGAAGAAGTCGTATGTGTGAGGAGTCAGTATTTTCACTGGAAGAGACTTTGGAGGTAAATTAATACATCTACCCAAGGTCACACAGATAATTTAAAGATGAGCGTAGAATCTAGACTTATCCACCACAGGCCAGTGCTCTTTTAGTCATGTTTTGATGTGATGGTGAACTTGCTGATTTTGGAATCATCAATAATTAATTATTGACAGTAGTTTCCCCAAACATTTTTAGAATATGTATTCATATATATATGTATAAATATAAATTCTAACATGATTAGGAGTAGCTAGAACTTTTATGATGTACATTTGGAAATGGCTATCATAATGCTTAGAGTGGATTGTAGAAAGAGCACTAATTAAAACTTGGCTTGTGCTCTTATTTAGTTTGACCTTAACGTTTTTGGAACACTTAAATATTCCTCAAGATGATTGCCTTTAAATAATCTGTATAGACAAATCCTGAAAAGTTTTACCCCAGGCACACAATGATTTAGGCCTAACTTTCTGCCATTTTTATGAAATACTGCGGGTCTCTAATTCTAAGATGCCATCAACTATAAAGTATACCATTTAGTTAATGATGCATCTTAAAGAGAAAGATATCCCAAGTTAATACATCCGTTGTGAGATGTATCTAGATTTCAGAAAATGTTTGTGTGCAAAGTATGTGGGAAATGAAATTTTTTAGTTTTCTCTTTTTTAACTCTCAAGTGTTTTACGTGTGTTTTCATAAACTGAGATTCAAAATAACTATATCAATAAAGGGCATCATTAAAAAGTTGAACTTTGTGCAGTTCAGTAAAAAATTACCTATTGGGATTTAGGTTTGATTATAATATATTATGCATTTATGCAAGTGCTTCACTAGTGAAGAAATGGTCAGGTCTATTTCATCTCTCCTAAAGTAGTTTCTTCTATAATTCTTAAATCTTTTGACTCTTCACCTTCATCCTCATCAATGATAGAACAGGTTGTTTTGTCAGTTTATAGTTTGGAGGAGATGAATAAGTGAATGTAGAACTGTTTGCATGCATTGACATTTCTGGCTTTGAACTTAACTGTGCTTTATTTCATTTCCAAATGAACTGGATTAATAAAGACAGTAATTTGTATGATGAACTGGATCATCTTAAATGTAATATGTTGTAGGTGTTGAATGTAGTATTTTTATAAACTGTATAGATTAACAGAGCAGTATTTACCGCTATGAGATCATTAAGTGTCAGGACCTAGAATAAAGAAGATACAATCAAATAATCAAGAAGTTATAATTCAGCATTTTATCTTTTGTATGTTATATGTTTTATGATAACTTGATTAATGAAAACATGCTTTTTGGAATTCTTAGCATATGTAAAATTACATCAGTAAGATTGGCATTCACAGATATTTTAAGTCTCCCCCTCCCCCCATGCCATGGTACCCACCCAGCCTTCACACCTGCTATCTCTGGAAACAGAGATAAATTTTTTATTCTGTTGTTGTTGACTGAAAATATAGCTGGGATTTTTTTTGGAAAGAGGATGAAACTTACGCTTACGAGGTTGGAAAAAAGACTATATTTGGTAATCTTTTTTTTCGTTTTTTTGGGCAAGACTCACAGCTTGGAACCTGGGCCCATCAGTGAAAGTGCCAAGTCCTAACCACTGGGCACCAGGAAATTCCCAACAACTTCACAACTTTAATAATATAATTTCCTGTAATTGTAATAGAAGTATCGTTACAAGTTTAGAATTAATATGCTGTGTTATACACTATTTTTTGGTTTGTGACTGTCATTCTGTGTAATTTTTCCTCATCCAGTAGAGTCTTGTCAAAAGTAAAATTTACATAATCCTTATACCATAACCATAACCTTAAATCTAATTCAAAGGCTTCACTAATGGTTCCCACTAATGGTCCCCAAAGGATAATGAGAACCATTATTTTTGGTATCAACTTCCTTTCTGAATGAATCTTAAGAATTTTCAAGTTTTTTGTTTTGTACTCATTTAAATACTTTCTTAAAGGAAAACTTTAAGTATAATTACCTGATTTGGATTATTAGGAAATGGAAAAGGAAGAGGAATTGGAATCTACAAAAAAAGGGGGGGAGGGGAAGTGAGTTGTGAATAAAACAAAGTAGAACATTTTGTTTTAGCTTTTTTTCCTCGTGTGTTCATTGATTACTCATCCGTCCATCCACCCACCCAGTATTTATTGAGCAATTATATGCTCTCATGGAGCCCACCTTCTAGTTGGTGGAAATTAGACTCTAGAGTGAACTTCAAGTCATATTTTTCTTTTAAAAAGTATGCTTATTTTGCTCAATTAGTCAAACCTAAAGCCCAGAAACCTGCCTTAAGCGTTGATAGTTACGGTAGGCCATCTTTGCCTGATTTTTAATACTGTTCTGCCATCTGGTGGAAGGAAGAGCATCTGTTTCAAATACTAGTAATTCTTTTTATTGCCACGTGTGTGCTAAGTTGCTTCTGTTGTGTCCAACTCTTTGCGATCCTATATACTGTAGCCCACCAGGCTCCCTCTGTGCGTGGAATTCTCTAGGCAAGAATTACACAGATTTACATAATTTAAGGCATATGATTTTAGTAGCAATTAATAAACTCAAATTATAGACCAAGACTCCAGGGTTTTGCATCAATTTAAAACAAATCTTACTGGATTTCAGCCAAAAAAAAAAAAAGAACCAGTGTGCCTGACTGGAAACAAAATAAATAGCAGTTAGTTATAAATGCAAGAACTTAGAAATTTAGTGTCTTAAGAGTCCGTTGCATGCAGGCTAAGTCCTATGCTTCAGTTGTGTCTGACTCTTTGCAACCCTAAGGACTGTAGCCCACCAGGCTCCTCTGTCCATGGAATTCTCTAGGCAAGAATATGGGAGTGGGTTGCCATCCTCCAGGGGATCTTCCTGACCCAGGGATTGAACCTGCATCTCTAAGTTCTCCTGCATTGGCAGGCAGGTTCTTTACCATGAGTGCCATTTGGGAAGCCTAAGAGTCCATTAGGTCATGTGAATACATTAAAGGGAAAGAATGTTCCATTGAGGACAGTCACTTTAGTGACAGTTTACAAAAGCATACTTAAAGCAGAGAAGTAAACAGTTTGAAATTAAATATAAGCAAAGGGAAGGTGTTTTGTTACATTTAAATATGAAAAAAAATTTTGCAAAATTGTGTTTCTACTTTAGAAGTATTTAGATGATAGACAAGAAGTTAAACAAGATGCTATTTTAAAATGTGTATAAACTTTTCAAAACAACATTGCCTGGCTATTGTTTGTTTGACATGTCCCAGCCTGTGTTGTAGCTTCCTTGAACTGGTCATTCCCTGAGTTGCCACTTCCTCAGCACTGACTGTTCCCTGTGCCTGGAATGCCTCACTCACTTCTCATAACCTGGCTTGGCTGCCTCTCCTCTGTGAATGAACTCTGACACACAGCCTAAGTCAGCTGGTTTTGTATTTGCATCTAGAAGCACTTCGCAAATTATGGGGTTGGCCAAAAAGTTCATTGGGGTTTTTCCATTACGATGTTACAGAAAAACCTGAGCAAAATTTTTTGGCCAGCTCAATGCATTTTTTTTTTCATTTATGAATCTCTTTATCAGATTGCGAGCTTACTCACATTTTTTGTTTTTCTAGCGATCACTATAGACCGCTTTATCTGGCAGACAGTAAATATTAGCCAAATGAATCCTGTCTGTCCCAATAAAGGTGTCTCTGTTATGTAGTTAGCATTATTCTGGCCTTTATTAAACAAGATGTAAGAATTCAGATGTTAAGAGATTGAAGAGGATACAAGAAGAGCAAAATAATTATATTGTTTGACCTGTGAGAAAACATTAGGGGTGGGGGGGGGACTTCTTAGAGAAGGCAACAAGGTGATTTAAAGGGAGAAAAAGAACAGGTAATACAGACAAAAGTTAGCATTCCCTTCCTGAAAGTAACTAAGCTCATCATAGTCGAGGTAACTCAGTATAAACACCTCTTTGATCTCAAGTGTAGGGAGAAATTGGAAGAAGTCACTGAATCCCTGGAGGGGTACTTGCTCCCCTGGTCACACTGTGCAAGCTGTGCAGGGAGGGAAGTCTGAATAGCTGCTGCCTGGTGGTTTCTTAATGCCTTTTATGTCTGTGTCCAAGTCTGGAAAATGTTATAACCATCATCTGACTAATAACCACTTTTCGTAACTTGAGATTCCCCAAACCCATGCTTACCAGGGGCAGTTGTACAGGTGGGGGAAATGGGATCTGAGGGGGAAATGGTGCTCCTTGGGGTGGGTAAAAGTTAAATCTCTGTAACAAGAGACATGGTGTCAGTCATTTCAAACACTTAACAACTGAAAATGATGAACGTATCATTTGAAAATACAACCAGAAGTTTACCTGAGCACTGGAACCTCCTCCAGATTGTTCAAGCTTGTAAGGTAAAACAACATACGGCAACGCGTTATTTATTACAAGGAGATTTGATTCTGAATGAGAATGGGCCACAAGCCACTATCAAGCATTACACTCATCAGTGATGTACCTTTCCCTCTGGAATCAAAAGCAGTTGAGTCTAATGTACAAACTGTTATATTTAAAATGGATAACCAACAAGGATCTACTGTGCTGAACAGGGGACTGTGCTCAATGTCATGTGGCAGCCTGGATGGGAGGGGAGTTTGGGTAGAATGGCTGTATGTATGTATGTATGACTAAATCGCTTTGCTGTCTACCTGAAACTATCGTAACATTGTTAATCATCTGTACTCCAATATAAAAAGTCTAAAAAAAAAAAGAAAGCAGTTGAGTCTAATAGAGGAAGGTTGAATTAATTTTGTCCAGTAATTTAGACATTGTACTTTTTACCTTTAACCTTATTTCCAAAGAATATTCTTCTGAACATTTCATACGGTTAGTTACATATCGCATGCCTCTTTATCTGCAAATCAACAGTGTTCTCAATATAATTTTCAGCACTAAGAAGTTCAAAGTAGAGAGAGTATGGAAATGTAAACTTAAATTTGGTATCCCCAAATAAAAATTTGAAAGCTGCCTCACTTCTCTGAGAGCTCCTTTGGTACAAAATGTGCAGGGAGCAGGTGTTCCTGCCTACTATTAATAGCTGTGCTCAATCAGCTCAGTCCTGTTGGACTCATCGTGGGCCCTATAGACTGTAACCTGCCAGGCTTCTCTGTGCATGGGCTTCTCCAGGCAAGAATACTGGAGTGGGTTGCCATTTCCTACTCCAGGTGATCTTCCCAACCCAGGGTTCGAACCCATGTCTCTTGTGTCTCCTGCATTGGCAGGCAGGTTCTTTACCACTAGTGCCACCTGGGAAGTCCTCCTGTTTCCTAGGTGCCCTACATATTCAGATAATAATAAACACAGCTTAAACTCATAGATCTCATTCATATAGATGAGGAAGCATGACTATAATCAACATGAGACGAGTTGGGGTGAGGATACTGTAAATGAAACAATTTAAACTGCCTAATTAAGACTTAGGTAAGTGTGGAATACTTGCTCTATATTGCTAGGTTTATTTGAGAGCTTCCTGGGGCCTGGAAAATCCCATGGATGGAGGAGCCTGGTGGGCTGCAGTCCATGGGGTCGCTAAGAGTCAGACACAACTGAGCAACTTCACTTTCACTTTTCACTTTCATGCATTGGAGAAGGAAATGGCAACCCACTCCAGTGTTCTTGCCTGGAGAATCCCAGGGACGGTGGAGCCTGCTGGGCTGCCATCTATGGGATCGCACAGAGTTGGACACGACTGAGGTGACTTAGCAGTAGCGGTATATTCCAGTTAGGACTCTTAAGTGCATTGATGCATTTTTATCATCCTTGCACAGCTCTGAGGTAATTCTTAACAACTCATGTTACAGGCTAGGAAGCCATGGGTTATTTCCTCACTCAAGGTCATACAGCTTTCAGGATTTCCCTGGTGGTCTGGTGGCTAAGACTTTGTGCTCCTAATGTGAGGGACCCGGGTTCGATCCCTGGTGTCGGAACCAGATCCCATATGTGGCAACTAAGAGTTTGCCTGCTGCAACTAAAATATTCCACATGCCACAATGAAATCAAAGATCCTGTGTGCCACAACTAAGACCAGTTCAGTCGTGTCTGACTCTTTGTGACCCTGTGGACTGTAGCCCACCAAGCTCCTCCGTCCACGGAATTTTCTAGGCAGGAGTACTGGAGTGGGTTGCCATTTCCTTCTCCAGGGGATCTTCCCGACGCAGGGATCAAACCTGGGTCTCCCGCATTGCGGTCAGACGCTTTACCGTCTGAGCCACCAGGGAAGCCCTATACATATATATACATACATATATCTATTTCAAAAAGGTCATGTGGCTTGCAAATGGCACGCAGAGCTGGCATTTGTACTGGGCAGACCCTTGGACTGAATAAGAGTGGTAAATTCCTGGTTCTACAATTTTCCTGGAGTCCACTTTCCTCTTCCATGAAATGAAAAGATACAGGAAGTGCTTTCTAGGTCCTGTCTCTAGGACAGAAATGGAATGGAAAATCGAGGGCAGTACTCACAGGGATGGGCAAAGCAGTGGCCGTAATCAAAAGGCCAGCCAGGAGAAGACATTTCATTCTGAAGGAAGAGTCTGGAATTGAAGGGGTAGGAGATCATTTTTAATTTCTTTCTAGGTCTTATTCCTATTTTTAATAGACTGTTTAGTCAGAGGTGTTGAAATAGTGATGAGACTAAATTCTGCCTCTATATCCAGGTTTTGTAAGCCTACGTCAGTGCTTTAAAAATGGTGTTTAGACAAGACATGCATTCTCTGGTTCATAACATTACTTACTCTTACCTCTTCCTTGTAATCTCACGGTTCAACCTATACTGCTTGGTCTCTGAAGTTATTCAAATTTGTGATCTTTACCCACAAATCAAACATCAATGTCATAGCATGCTTATTATCTGAGATATAGTACCACTGGCTCAAGTGAGATTTCTTACGTATACAAATAAGTCCACCTTGAGCTGCTATACCCATGAGATTTACCAGGTCTTCACATGGTATGGATGCTATTACTGACAATTATAATTTCTCAAGAAGAAAATTATACGGGAAAAGCCTTGAAAGGCATTTTGGATTGGTAGAGAAAATGCACATTATGAATAAATTCAATAAAGCAAGTCAATGTGGTCTTTACTGGCCAGGAGTTTCTGAAAGTAAACCTTTTTATAATCTTAAATCACATTTAATTCATATTAACTTACCTTAGGAGTTTTGAACCAAATCACTGTACTCTGGAATTGAATTTTGGAAGAAAAATCAACTTCATCATATTCCTATTAAGACTTGTCCCCAGCATCCGAAGCAAGTTATATCTCTTGATATGCAAGTCACTCTTCAACTATTTTACCACACATGTACTTGAAACAACTCAGATCTACCCTTGTGCTATTTCACTTTGCCCGACTTTAGGCAGCTCATCTCCCTTTCCCCTTTCATATTTCTTCTTTGTATTTTTCTTACTTCTGCATTCAAACCCTTGACTTTTTTTCTTCCTTTGAAAAGTGGACCTATTCATTAAATTATCCAACACAATAACTTTTACCAAATGCAATAGAATCAGTCCAAAATATACTGTGTCTTTTCAATTACCTTCGCTTCAAATGGTCCTTGGGCAACAAATTCAAAGAGCTGTGTGATCTAGAATCTCTATGCCCATCTCATATTTAAGCCATATTGCTAATGCCTTTGTGGTCATGGGTAATATGAGTCACAGAATTTGAAGCTAAATTGAACAATTGGTTCCACACTGGGAACACCAATGTCTAAAGAATTTAAATTACGCCGAGATAGGCTTAAAGACTGATTACCGAGAAATAACTTAATCTCCTTGGCTGGGATTAATGTCTTTATCACAAACAACTCACAATCAAAAATTGTGATTATTAAGGATATTAAAGTGCTTTTACAATATATCATCCCATACATGTGGGAGCTTTAACTAAAAAAACATTTTAAAGTTCTAAAACTTCTACTATTAAATAATATTTTTATTTCAAAGTGAAAGTTATTTTCAAATAAAACATTTTTAGTGAATATTTAGGTAGTGTCCTTAGCATTAAAATGACTTTCATTATTTAAAAACATTTAAAATACTTAAAACATTAAAAATAGTGTATCAGGTCTTTTAATTTTACTATTCCGAACAAACATGCAATTAGAAACTTGGTTTCTAACTAGTTAGGACCTCCTGTGATATTTCTGTGTAGGCACGCATAAATAACATTTTGAATTTGGGGATAATTTCTAAATTTATTTCAGTAGTTGAAAGAAATTATAAACAATGCTTAATTAGATTTTTAAAATGTATTTTTAATTGAAGAATAATTACTTTGCAATATTGTGTTGGCTTCTGCCATACATCAACATGAATCAGCCATAGGTATACATATGTCCCCTCCTTCTTGAACCTCCCTCCCACCTCGCACCCCATCCCACCTGTCTAGGTTGTCTCAGAGCCCCAGTTTGAGTTCCCTGGGTCATACAGCAAATTCCCACTGGCTAGCTTAATTAGATTTTGATTAATCACAGTGAACTTAATTATTTAGACATGATCTGGTGTGATGTGGTCTGATTAAGAACAAGTGAGTCATTAAACTAAGAAAAGAGATAATAAATACAATTCTGATAAACTCTTCCACAAGTATCCTTCAGATAAAACTCCTAGGGGAATATTCTTTCAGTGACTATTACAAAAAGTCTGTAAATAACAACACATTTTTGATTGTTTGAAAAAGACAATTGCATTGACATATTCCATTTCAGGTGGGAAATGTGGGGAATTCCCTGTGGTCTAGTGGTTAGCACTCTGGACTTCTGTTGCAGGGTGCAGGAGTTCAATTCCTGTTCAGGGAACTAAGATCCCAAATGTCAAGTTTTGTGGCCAGAAAAAAAAAAGATAGGAAAATATGTAAAAGATATTTTATATTTAAAAAAAATATGGTAAGTAGATATTTAACTGGGTTAGTTTCTTTTTATTGCCTTGCTTCAGCCCTTGTCAAACTTCATTTTGATGTCTTCTTTGTACAATCCGGCTTTTATTGTATTAATAGTTACCAAAGAAGAGCTCAAATAAAGATACCAGTTTTCTCTTAGGACACATTGTCCTGCTATCAAATGATACTAGTACTGTTCATCTCTGACTACACTGGACATCAAGACACCTCAGGGCTCTTCATGGTCTGTTATCTTTACAGTCTCTTTATTTTAAGGACATGAAATGTGTAGCGATTTTGCTGGGCCTCCCTTTTTGTCAGAGACACATGCACGCCCGCACAGAAGCTAAAATTAGTTGTATCAAGCAGTGTATAATCATCCTTATTTTAAACTGAATTTGGTGAAGAGTGCTTGGCTTTAGTTTTTTTCTGTTTAAACTTAAATTATGACAAAAAACATTGATAAGCAGCTACCATTTAACAACTGAATATTTGTTTGCCATAGGAAGCATCCCCCTCAACCACACTCACACTTTTTCTTTTTGTTTTTAATTTATTTATTTTTAATTGGAGGGGAATTGCTTTACAATACTGTGTTGGTTTCTAGCACACATCAGCATGAATCAGCCAGAGGTATACGTGTGTCCCCTCTCTCTTGAACTCCCTCCCACTTCCCACCCCATCCCACCCCTAGAGGTTGTCTCAGCCCCAGATATGAGCTCCCTGTGTCATACAGCAAATTCCCACTGGCTGTCTAATTTTACACATGGTGATGTATATGTTTCAGTGCTACTCTCTCAATTTGTCCCACCCTCTCCTTCCTCCAGTGTGTTTGCGAGTCTGTTCTCTTATGTCTGCGTCTCCATTTCCATTAGAGTCATTTCTAATGAGGTGGATGAACCTAGAGCCTATTATACAGAGTGAAGTAAATCAGGAAGAGAAAACAAACTAGAAATCTAGAAAAATGGTACTGATGAACTTATTCTCACTTTTTTTTAAAGTAGTAGGTTCTAGAAATTGTGATTTGATATGAAATGTGAGCCCTGGGTTGGACATTCACATATAAGTATTTAAGCAAATGACTGTAAATAAACTTGAATAAGCATTGGATTTTTATGGATTTTTATTAGGATATTAAGATATTGACAATAACACATACCAGTAACAAAGAGACTTATTTCACTTTTTTGAAGTGCACATGATACTATGGATAAAATGAATGTATTTTTTTAGCTTTATAATCTTTAAGTATATTATAAATGGATACAGAGAGTAATGAGTTAAACTCCTGTTCACAGTGTACAATATTTTACGTATATTGACTCTTTAATTTTAACGTTTTATTTCCAAAGCTAATGGTAAGTGCCTGGTGCCTATACTGTTATCAAGCAGCTACTCTCATTGTCTTCTCAGACATGCAAGCATTTTGCTAAATATAATCTACAAGTATCACACTGGATATACTTCAGAAGTGGTCAGAACAAAGAAGGAGGCTGGGTATTTTGAGTTCTTTCAAATCTTAATTCAAAACAGGAGATTTTCATCTATGTCTTCTGTAAAAAACAAACACAAAACATACTTTTAGAAAGTAGTCAGAGCAGTAACATAAACAGTGTTAGAACTAGGGCATCAGAGAAGCCACGAAGAAGGCAGTACGACAGTGGTTCTCAGTTCTGGAAGGGTGTTAACATCACCCATGAAACTTGAAAAAATACATATCCTCGGGCCTAGCTCCTGGCCTCCTGAATCAGCATCCCCAGGGGTGGACCGATGACATGTATACATTTAGGAAAGCTCTGCAGCTAGTTGTGACTTCCTTGGTGGTTCAGCAGTAACGAATCTACCTGTAATGCAGGAGACACAGGCCACATGTGCTTGATCCCTGGGGCAGGAAGATCCTCTGGAGAAGGAAATGGCAACCCACTCCAGGGTTCTTGCCTGGGAAATCCCATGGACAGAGGAGCCTGGCGGGCTACAGTGCATGGGGTTGCAAAGGACTGGACACGGCCGTGCAACTGAGCACACAGGTAGCTCTGATGTAGGATGAGAACCGCTGATAGGGGAGGTTGAGGGGAAACCCAGCCAAGAACTGCCAAGTAGTAAGTCTCCTACATACAAAGCTTCAAGTTGCGAACTTTCAAAGATGTGAACATGCATTCTTAAGTCCAGTCACATAAGTTCGGTCATATCTGGTGTACATAGTCACATGCATGCATCCTCTACAATTAGCTATGCTTTTTGTGTACTTTACTGTACAGCACTGTATCGAATAAAGTAGTACAGTATCTTTATTTCAAACCCAGGGTGTCCAGAGGCAAGCATAAGAGCAGTTGTACATAGCTGACTGTATTAGACGGGTACCTAGGCACATGTAGTTGGACTTAACGAACAAATTGAACGTGCTCTGGGAACGGAACTCGTTCGTATGTAGGGGACTTACTGGACTAATCTATAAGGGTTGCTGAGCTATAACCCAAATAAATAGAAGTATACATGAGTTTGGGCAAGCTCTGGGAGTTGGTGATGGACAGGGAGGCCTGGCACACTGCAGTCCATGGTGTCACCAAGAGTTGGACATGACTGAGTGACTGAACTGAACTGAGTGCCAATTATATCAAATTTCCAAACAAGTAATTGTAAAAGAACTTGTTGCCATACTTATGGAAGAAAACAGCATCCTCTGGGAGATAGAAGACTCCCTAGCAGGGTGGCCCACTCTTAATAATTCTTGAACAGACATGTAAAGTGGACCAATTTGAGGCATACTACCCTGTCTGGAACACCAGGTAATTTCCCTGCCTGATGTCAGTCTTCATCTTGCCCCAGAGAGGGGAAGATTGCAGACTTCTGGTGTATTTCTCTTGAGCACTGGCTTCATTTGTAAAGTAGGGATGATAGTCTCCTTACTCATAAATTTACTTGTATTTGCACTCATACATTTTGTCTTCTCTGTTGTTCAGATGAGAGATGTTCCTCCTATTGTTGTTTGGTTGCTCAGTCGTGTCTGACCCTTTGCGACCCCATGGACTGCAGCACGCCAGGCTTCCCTGTCCATCACCAACTCCTGGAGCTTGATGAAATTCATGTCCATTGAGTTGGTGATGCTCTCTAACCATCTCATCCTCTGCCGCCCCCTTCTCTTTTGCCTTCAATCTTTCCCAGCATCAGGGTCTTTTCCAATGAGTCATCAGGTGGCCAAAGTATTGGAGCTTCAGCATCTGTCCTTCCAATGAATATTCAGAGTTGATTTCCTTTAAGATTGACTGGTTTGATATCCTTTCAGTCCAAGGGACTCTCAAGAGTCTTCTCTAGCACTACGCTTCTCTAGTTTGAAAGCATCAATTCTTTGGCACTTAGCCCTCCTCTTGACTTGAAGGCTAACCCTCTGCCTGTTTCAGGATCTCTTCCGACCTCAGAATTTATCCCTATTTTCCTCTTTTTTCTTATATCCTCAGTCTTTCCTTTTCCTTTTCTTTTCTTTTTTTTTAACCAGGTCCTTCCCATTTATGTTTAACTATGCTGCATATCCAGCCTTGAGAACAGCGCCTGGCACTATGCAGAGTGCCAGTAAAGATTTGTTGAAGGAATGAATGAATGAGTGAATGAATGAGAGCTCAAGCCTCTTTTATTCTCGAAAATGCTTCCCTCCACTCTGTATCCCTCTCTAGCTCATTGTTGCCTGCAAACCTCCTCTCTTTAGCCTTTCTCATCACCTCTTCTTTCTTACTGTGTCTGGCTTTCATCTTGACCATTTCACAAAATCTGCTCTTCCAAGGCTACTGAGGGTATCCTTACTTCTACATCCACTGGAAATTCTTTTTAACATTACTTGACGTCTCAGCAGCATGTAGGACTGTGGTCTCTTCCTCCTCTTTGAAACTCCTCCAGAGATGTGGCCCTATCCTCTTTCCTTTTTCTTTTCAGGAGCCTCTTCATTCTCCTTCACGAATTCCTTCCTCCTCTGTCCATTGTCTGGATGTTGCTCCTTGGTACTCAATGCAAGACCCTTTCCCATGTAACTCGACACCTTTTCCTTAGGGTATTGGTTTCCTTCCCTGGTATCAGTTATTTTCTGTACGCTCACAATCCCCAAATACGTATTTCAACCCCCAAACTCTGTCTTGAAAAGCAGACCCATATATTCAACTATCAACTGTACGCTGTCACCCAAGGACTTAAAAACTCAATGTGTCCCAAATGGGATTTAACATTTTCCCCAAACCAACTTCTGTTCTCATGTTTTCTGTTTCAGTGGAAGGTACCTCTCCGTAGTCTGCCTGGCCCGAGCCAGGAACCTAGGCACTCTACACCTCTTCCTCTCAGTCCCTCTGCCTGCTTCCCGCCTCCATGTATTTCCTATCTTATTACTTCTACAGGCTATACATCTTGAATATGTTTATATCCTCAGCTATATCTTGACGATGTTGATATTTTAAAATATATTTGAGGGGACTTCTCTGGAAGTCCAGCGGTTAAGACTCTGTGTTTCCAACACAGGGGCCACGAGTTCGATCCCTGGTAGGGGAACTAAGATCCCACATGTTGTGTGGCCAGGCCAAGAAAATATACAAATAAATAAAAAATGAAATAAATATAGTTGAAATGTGTTTACTTTTTTTCCCCCCCACTACAACTGCCCTAATTCAAGTTCTCATCAACTCTTGCCTGGATTTACCACGAGGTTTCTTTGGCTTATCCACAATGTAACCAGAAGAATCTTTCTTAAATACAAATCCAGTGAAATCACTGCCTTGTTTAAAGCACTTTGGTGATCCTCCAGTACTCTGAGGATAACGTCTTTAACTGGCTTAGTAGGACCTGCATGACGTGACTTGTTTCCCCTATTAGTCTTACTTGGAAGGTTTTCCTAAAGATTCACGTGATATATGTCAGTCCATGGCATGTCATGGGTATTCAATAAATAAGACTCCTCTGCATTGAATCCCATTTTACACACAAGGAAGATGAGACTTGCTGAGGTTAAGTGGCATGCCCTAATCCGCAGAGCTCGTTAATGACAAAGCTGGAATATTTGAGCACATCTAGTTCAAAGCAAAGGAACTTTAAAATTCAGGACAGCACTAGCTAAAATGTATTTTTCCCTGTGGATTTCTCAGTCCTAAGGGAGTAAAGGGTATGCTTACAAATAGCCTTATTTTTTTTTCCCCTAGCTGCATCCCAAATCAGTACTTGTTTACATGTTCCAACTGAATATTTAATATCTGCTTTATTGGCTTACTCTGTGATAAATCTTTCCTTTCTTCTAAGTAACATAATCATGGCCAGACTACAGTGAACAAACAAGATCATTAGGGGCTTTGTGAGTGGCTGGACTTGAAGCTCTTCCTACTTCTCCCAGACAATCAGCCAGCACAAGGACTGAGTGGGCCCATGTGCTGAAGAGCTGCCATGAGCTTCAAAACGAACAGTGAAGGGCAAGTGGGTTCCTGAAATGGCCTCTGTTTAAATTTGCCTTTGGATCGCTCCCTTAAAATCATGTGCCATGTTAAGAGGACGTGCATAAATATGTCCTGTCCCAGCTAAGTCTCTTGATTCCAGTGGAGAGGAGGGGGCGGGGCAGCTTGGATACATTTTGTCTTTTTAACATGGGAATTGGAAAAAACTGTGTTAACCCTTTTTAGGGATGTATGTGAATGTGTAAGATAGATATCTATGAAAGTGAAAGTGAAGTCACTCAGTCATGTACGACTCTTTGCGACCCCATGGACTATAGCCTACCAGGCTCCTCCATCCATGGAATTTTCCAGGCAAGAATACTGGAGTGAGTTGTCAGTTCCATCTCCAGGGGATCTTCCCTACCCAGGGATCGAACCCAGGTATCCCACGTTGCAGGCAGACACTTTACCTTCTGAGCCACATAGATAATATATATTCTGTATTTAGAATAGATGTTAGAAAGGAAATTGGCATTATTTGCTTGAGTCTGGATCTTAACTTCCTGTTAACTTCCTATTGATGCTAATAGGGTGCAAACAGTATGTGGTAGCCAGTCTCCATCAGGGCCCCCAGTGATCTCCATCTCCTGTGATCTCCTCCTACCCTGTGGCAGGGTTTGACTGTGTGACAAACAGAATATGGCAGAAAAACGTCACTCTTGAGATTAGTCCTAAAAGACATTGCAGCTTCTGTCCTTGGACTCTCTCTCTCTCTTTCCATCTCTCTCTGATCACTTGCTCTGGAGGAAACCAGATACCATGTTATGAGCAGCACTGTGGAAAGGACCACATGGTGAGGAACTGAAGTTTCCTGCCAAGAGCCATGTAAATGAGCTTAGAGCAGATCCTAAACCATGGATCCTTAGCGTGGACCTAAAGCAGATCCATCCAGGTAATCTACCAGGGATTCCTGATCCTCAGAAACTGAGAGAGATTTTAAACTTCTAATCTTTAGGGCAATTCGTTGTGCAGAAATAGACAGCTAATGCACAGAGTGAGGTGCTTCTTCATTCTTTGCTCATTACAATTGTGCTTATGTTACCAGGCTTCTCCAGTGACTCAGACAGTAAAGAATCTGCCTCCAATGCAAGAGACTCGGGTTCAATCCCTGCATTGGGAAGATCCCCTGGAGAAGGGAATGGCAACTCACTCCAGTATTCTTGCCTGGGAAATCCCATGGACAGAGGAGCCTGGTAGGCTACAGTCCATCTGTTCTCAAAGAGTCAGATGTGACTGAGCGACTAAGCTTTCACTTTCAGGTGCTTATTCATTCTTGGCTCACTACAGTTGTGTTTATTTCACAGAATAACATTGTAGAGGAATGCTTATCTGTTTATCAATAAATGACTAAATCCTCATAGTCCAACTTTTTCTTTCCAATGTCAAGGCATCACACATGTGCACAAAGAATATTTTTAAAGTGAAGGTCACACAAATTCCCTGTTTTGGGGAAACTCTGACCTTTGATGAACTTACTTTTCTTTTACTTCTTGGTTGTGTATTCATCCTACATGTATGTATGTTGTGAACATATGGGTCAGACCTCTGCTTTAGAGATTTGATGTTCATTGTTGATTTATATTCTGAAAGCAGATTTGATTACTCATTTTTTGACCATCTTTCATATTTTGATTATTAAAAACGTGCTTGCTCAAAAAAATTGACTATAACTTAGGAAAAGAAAAGGAAGTAGATTAAGACATAACCTAGCAAAATAAATGTCTAAATTTAAATTCCTCCACTGCAGGAGGAATTCCTTTTGGATTAAAGGAGTTATATCTGGACACAACTGGTGAAAATCTTGTGTGTTGGTAATAAATTCTAAGATTCTTCTGGCATCTCCGATTTTCAGAATCAAGCTTTCTGTTTTACCCTTCACATTGTTGTTGTTCAGTCGCTAAGTTGTGTCCACCTCTGTGACCCCATGGACTGCAGCACACCAGGCTTGCCTGTTCTTCACTATCTCCCGGAGTTTGCTCAAACTCATGTCCATTGAGTTGGTTATGCCATCCAACCATCTCATCCTCTGTCGCCTCCTTCACCCTCAATCTTTCCCAGCATCAAGGTATTTTCCAATGAGTTAGCTCTTTGCATCAAGTGGCCAAAGTATTAAAGTTTCAGGTTCACATACAATTTTTAAAGTTTGGCCCAATATTCAGATTAAGGAAGGATATAAAATCCTTCCTTGCTCAGAAGGGTAGCCTTCTGAGATTTTTCTCAGCTCTCTGAGTTCACATCACTTTCTTAGGCTTAGCCAATTTCTAAGACCTCAGTGCCTTTATCTCTTAAATATTCACCCTTGCTACCCTTTAGAACAGGTGGCTCGGTGGTTAAAAAAATATCCACCTGCCAGTGCAGGAGACGCAGGAGACCTGGGTTTGATCCTTGGGTCCGAAAGTTCTCCTGGAGAAGGGAATGGCAACTCACTCCAGTATTCTTGCCTGGAAAATCCCATGGACAGAGGAGCCTGGCGGGCTACAGTCCAGGGGTTCATAAAGAGTCAGACATGACTGAGTGACTGAGCACACTGGCACACCCTTTTGAATAGAGATTAAGAAATAACCTTGCAGGGACAGCAGTTCTACTGGCCACTGCCACCTTGGGGCTTCTAGGTTGCAGTCTAACACACAGCAAATAGGACCTCTCTGGGAACTGCAGGGCTTAGGGCGTGTCTGGGGGAAGAGCACACCCCTCTCCCTGGGCTGATGATCAATTTACCTTCTTTAATTTCAAAGCAGTGGCCCCACTCCTGCAAGGTGATGTGCTTATCCTTGTTGGGGTCACACTCTTCAAAGAAGCGCGTTATGCAGTGTTCCATGGGCACGAGAGATGCTCGCAAAGGCGCGAGCTCAGAGTGGGTCAGGACCCTGCAACAAGATAAATGGCAGCCAGTTGACTAAGCAACTGGTGTATGAAAAGTGAACTCCTCGGATCACCAAGGGCATTTTTCTTTCACAAGGTTGCCAAGGATGGCAAATACATAGTACGTTCATGAAAAGCTACAAGTGAAATAAACTATTTATGGGTAAGATGCAGCTTTTTGAGTGTCAATGCATAAGGTTTTCTTCTTCACTAGGAACTGTCCTCCCTCCACCCTAAATTTATTGGGATGCACCCCAAGAATCATGTTTATACAACCTAGCTCTTACCACCGGCCGTACCTGATTGTTCCAGATGTAGGCATTTGACCCAAGTGGGATCCATCAGAGTATCTTGGAAATTTAGGATCAAAAATGAGAAAGAGGGCTTCCCTGTTGGGTCAGTGTAAGGAGTTGGCCTGTTAGTGCAGAAGAGACATGTTTGATCCCTAATCTGGGAGGATCCCTCATGCTGGGAAGTGGCTAAGACCATGAGCCACAACTATTGAGCCTGTGCTCTAGAGCCTGCGAGCTGCAACTACTGAGCCCACAAGTCCTAGAACCCGTGGTTTGCAGCTAGAGAAGCCACTGCAATGAGAAGCTTGTGTACCACAACTGGAGAGTAATCCCCACTTGCCACAACTAGGGAAAAGCCCATACAGCAACAACACCCAGCACAGCCAAAAATATGAATAAATAAATAATTTTTTTTTTTAAAGAATGAGAATGAGTTGGGACTTCCCTGGTGGTCCAGTGGCTAAGACTTCGAGCTCCCAGTGCAGGGGGCTCAGGTTCTATCCCTGGTCAGGGAACTAGATCCCACATGCTGCAACTAAGACTCAGTGCAGCCAAATAAAGAAATATTTTTAAAAAAATGAGAAAGAGTTGAAAGAATCTCTGTGGGGGGCTGGACCCTAACAAGTAAACTAGGGAGCAGAGGTGTGGCCAGTGGTTCTGTTATTTTCAAAGCAGCTTTGTATGTAGACTCCTAACCATATTTGTTTGGAATTTCTGTGTTCTCCAATGGAAGTGGGAAGTTTCCTAAATCTGTTTAGAATTCTCTTGGTATAAACAACTAGCCATTATATCAGGGACATGACCTAGTGATGGGAAGGTGGGCACTTTTTACCTGTCCCGAGGATGCTGGTCCAGTTCACTGAACTGCCAGTGCACAGGATACACGTACATGTGGTAGTTTTTCTTAAAGTCTCTTAAGAGAAGGTCAATGGAATGGTCCCCAGCCAAGAGTCTCTTTTCATCTAGGTAAATTTTCTTGACCTTCGGAAGGGAGATGATCATCAGAGTATCAGACAAGTGTAATGGAATTATCTCTTGCTAAACTTTAGTTGAAGAGTCTTTCTAACATAACAGAGGAAAACAAACCCAGGATGTTATTTGATAGTAAATTACATGCCTTCTAACTAATCAACGCTAATAGCCTTTCTACATAGAATAATAGCTAATAGTAAAAAATCCTGCAGTTTTCAAAGAAATTTAAATCTTTCTTTGATCTTTTAACCAAATAATGTCCATCATGTTTCTTAAAACTATGAGAAGGTTTGAATGAAAAGGGCTGAACTGATCTAGGCACAATTGTTCATTAGTTAGTGAGAAGTCCTGCTCTTCCCCACTGGCCTGCTTCATTCTTAATCCTCTAAGTCAGTGGTCTCCAGACTTTATGGCACCAGGGATTAGTTTCATGGAAGACAATTTTTCCATAGACCCAGAGGAGGGAAAGGTTTTAAAATGATTCATGGCTCAGAGGGTAAACAGTCTGCCTGTAATGCAGGAGACCTGGGTTCAATTCCTGGGTCAGCAAGATTCCCTGGAGAAGGAAATGGCAACCCACTCTAGTATTATTGCCTGGGAAATCCCATGAACAGAGGAGCCTGGCAAGCTACAGTCCATGGGGTCACAAAGAGTTGGACACGATTGAGAAACTAATGCTTTCACTTCACTTTCAAGCACATTACATTTATTGCACACTTTATTTCTAGTATCATTACATCAATTCCACCTCAGATCATCAGGCATTAGATCCCGGAGGTTGGGGACCCTGGTCTAAGTATTTCCATCCAGTGCCTCTTGCGTCTCAGGTTAGTCTTGGTGTGATGCCATGTGGTATCTCCACTGAAATTTCCCTCTTTTGTATCTAATGTTCTTTACCACAAGCACCACCTGGGAAGCCCCATAATTATATACACATACATGGGCCTCCCAGGTGGCGCTAGTGGTAAAGAACCCACCTGCCTATGTAGGAAATGCTGGAGACAAGGGTTCGATCCCTGGGTCGGAGGATCTCTGGAAGGAGGGCATAGAAACCCACTCCAGTATTCTTGCCTGGAGAATGCTACGGACAGAGGAGCCTGGAGGGCTATGTATGTCCATGGGGTCACAAAGAGCTGGACACGACTGAAGTGATTTAGCATGCATGTTTATAACTATATACTGTCTCTTTGCTTAGAATATAAGTTCATGAAGCCAGAGATTTTTTTTGTTTGGTATTGTGCATGCTAAGTCGCTTCAGTAGTGTCCAACTCTTTGTGAGCCCATGGACTGTAGCCTGCCAGGCTCCTCTGTCCATGGGATTCTCCAGGCAAGAATACTGGAATGGGTTGCCATGCCCTCCTCCAGGGGGTCTTCCCGATCCAGGGATCAAACTCGAGTCTCCTGTGCCTCCTGCATTGCAGGCTTGTTCTTTCCCTTTGAGCCTCCGGGGGGTTCCTCTTTGTTGTATTTCCAGCATGTAAATCAGTTCCAGGTACCTGGTATACACTCAATAACTATCAGATGATAGTTTTCCCCTGGGAACTTCTAGAACCAATATTCTGCCCTTTTTCATTTTAATATATTACTGACATTGTTAATAATGGATTTATCAGAAGATGAGATGGTTGGATGGCATCACCGACTCAATGGACATGAGTTTGAATAAACTCCGGGAGTTGGTGACGGACAGGGAGGCCTGGCGTGCTGCAGTCCATGGGGTTGCAAAGAGTCGGACACGAGTGAATGACTGAACTGAACTGAACTGATTCTATATCATAAATCTGTGTCTGGCCTATGAGGGCAAGAAAGAGATTTAGATTTAAATATGTCTGAGCCTGAAGATATGAACACTGAATTGAGGTCAATAGAGCTTGCTCTGGGTATGAGTTCCAGAGCCCTTGCTAAGGCCCCTGCCCTGTGTGTAGGAATGGCAGGGTTTGGCCATGTCCCAGACTTTGGGGCATGAACAATGACCTCTACTATTCTGTTCATACATATGTATCAACCAGGTGTGGTTATGCAGAGGAAGGTAACCCCTCCTCCTATCTCCCTCCTGCCCCATACGTTTTTTCTCAGGCCCGGTAGACAGATGGGGTAGCTGACCGTGGATAACTTACTTTATTTCTCTGCTTCTCATTCAGATATCCAGAGTGTTCAGGGTTAGCTTCATAAAGCTGCACAAGGATATTCTTGAGCCAGTCTCTCATCCTTAGAGGAAACTGGGTCACTTCAAAGTCTGTACAAGCAGGAATAGCTGTTCCAAACAGAAAGTACAATAATTTTAATTTTAAAGTCTTACTCCTGTCCCAGGAAAAGTCCTCATAACAGGATGCTTAACACTTTCCGGTGACTGATAGCATCCTCACTGGTCCTCCGTCACAACAGTCATCCTTAATCCTGCTGCCGAAACAGTTGCCAGGAGCATTGTAAAGCCATGTCAGACGTCAGCGGCCTTTCAAAGACTTCATTGATCTGGCGTGGAGCCTAGGAATCAGGATGCTTTAAAAGCTCCGTAAGTAATTGTGACATGCAGCCAGGACTGAGAACCACTGCTCTAGAATCAGAGAGTTGGAATTCAGAGGTGGAGGTCACAGGAATTATTTATTCGGAGAAAAGAGAAAAAGGCATAAGTCAGCTAGTACTGTGATAATAATGTTAAATCTCGATTTAAAGGAACATTTTTTTTTTTCAGGTATAATTGACATACCACCCTGTAAGTTTAAGGTGTATAGCATAATGACTTTACATACATATGTAGTGTGTAATGGATAGCACAGCAAGTTTGGTTAACACTCATAACCTCATACAGTGACCTCCATTTTTTTATTTCCTTCTGGTGAGAACTCTCAGGATCTACTCTCTTAGCAACTTTCAAATACATTAGACAGCAGTGCTGACCGTTATGTAGTATATCACATCAAACATTTGTTTCTCAATCCTGCTGCATGTCCCACACAAGTTGGCAGCTGAACTCTGCTCATTTCAGCCTCTCTGGGGCTCAGGGTGGGGGAGACGCCACCATCTCAACACCATCTCAACACGAGGAGAAGGGAGCATGGAGAGCCATACACCAGCTCATTTATTTTTTTTTAAAAGTCAGATCTGATTTTTTTTTTTTTTTTTTTTAGGTTTTTTTTGGATGTGGACCATTTTTATAGTCTTTACTGGATTTGTTACAATATTGCTTCTGTTTCATGCTTTGGTTTCTTGGCCAAGAAGCATGTAGGGTCTTATCTTCCCAGTCAGGGACTGAACCCTCACCTCTTGCATTGGAAGGCGAAGTCTCAACCACTGGACCCTGAGTTCGGTTCAGTTCAATTCAGTCGCTCAGTCGTGTCCAACTCTTTGCGACCCCATGCAATTGCAGCACGCCAGGCCTCCCTGTCCATCACCAACTCCCAGAGTCTACCCAAACCCATGTCCACCGAGTCAGTTGATGCCATCCAATCATCCCTGAGGGAAGTCCCCATATACCAGCTCTTGAAAGCTCTGCCCAGAACTCACATGGATGATTTTTGCCTAGATTGCACTGGACAAAGCAACTCATATGGCTGCATCTAACATCAAGGGGGCTGAGAAATTGACTCCTCTCATGTGTCCGGAAGGACAGGAGAGGTTAGTGAGCACTGCTCATGTGGAGAATCATTTAGTGACCAGAAGATGCACACAATTGAGAATATCCTGGGGAAGGAAGACAATTTTTTAAAAGTCTGGAAGAATAAGTTGTTAAAACTTCTTGGCAGAGTTTAACTTGGGAAGAGGACAACTAATTTAACAAAATTCCAATGATTCATCTCAGTTATTAAGTGGATAACATTATCATAGTGGTTCTGAACCCTGGCTGCACATTAGAATTGTCTAGGTTATTTTGAAAACAAATGAAAGAACAATGCCAAGGTTCCAACTCAGTCCAATTAAATCAGAATCACTTTATAGTTAAAGCCTGGGAATTATTCTTCTAATTTTTGTTAAAAATTTTTATTTTATTTTATTTATTTTGGCTGCGGTGCAAGGCACATGGAATCTTAGTTCCCCAACTGTGGATGGAGCCTGCGTCCCTGGCATTGGAACTGTGGCATCCCAACCACTGCACCACCAGGGAAGTCCCCATTCTTCTAATTAAAAAAAAAAGAAAAGCCTTCCCAGTTATCTTAATATACAGCCTGGATTCAGAACTACATTAGGCTTTGCTGTTCATGTTGTCTGCATATAAATGAGCACTGTGCTGTGCTTAGTTGCTCAGTTGTGTCCGACTCTCTGAGAGCCCATGGACTGCAGCCCACCAGGCTCTTCTGTCCATGAGATTCTCCAGGCAAGAAGCGGGTAGCCATGCCTCCTCGAGGGGATCTTCCCAACCCAGGGATTGAACCAGGGTCTCCTGCATTGCAGGTGGAGTTCTTATCAGCTGAGCTATCAGGGAAGCCCATATATATATATATGAGTACATATGTACACATATTTTTTATTCAGGTTCACCCCAAACCTTTTTGGCAATGGTAGATGGCAGTAGTGATGGACTCTTACATTTGCAGGCTCCAAAGTAATCCATCTGCAGTTGGTGCCCCTTTTTCGTCCCCTCCAGTCTGCACTTAGTAGCAAAGAGATGACAGGAGCTGGCATAGGTCTGATTGTCAGTGCCACAAACCTAGGAAAGATGAGCATGAGAAAAACTTCAAGCTGACGAATGGTCATTGGGAAAATACTCTGCTTCTTAAAGGCCGTTTAACCAACTCCTGAGCCAAAAATGTGGTCAGGTAGGGGATGCTATTAAAATCATAACTATCGGCCCCCCAAAATCAACTAACTTTTATCCATAGTGATGACAATTTAGCTCTAGATAAACGCAAAATAAAAACTGCAGATGATTCCAAGGATAGAATGAGTTTAAAAGTGAATTCTACATCAATGCCATTATTATTTGGGGGCACAGCTGAAATTCTTTGATTTTGTTGGCATTTGTTTCTCTTGGCTATTATTTAAATATCAGATGATAACTGGGACATTTACTTCTTTTTAAACTTAATTTTTAAATTTTTGACTGTGCTGAGTCTTCATTGCTGCATACGGGCTTCCTCTGGTTGCAGCGAGCGGAGGCTACTCTCCAGTCGCAGTGCAAGGGCTTCTCATCGTGGTGGCTTCTCTTGTTGATGAGTTCAGTTGCTCTATGGCATGGGCATGAGGAATCTTCCCAGTTCAAGGACTGAACCTGTGTCCCCTGCATTGGCAGGTGAATTCTTAACCACTGGACCACCAGGGAAGTCCCTACATTTTTTTTTTTAAACAAAAATTTCAATTGCAAATTACTTTCATGCAAATCACCCAACTGTTTGATATCCCTTAAAGACCATTTTGTAAAATACTTACTTGGTCGAGGAGTTTTGCAGGAGGACAAGAGGCTGGATCTTGGCAGACACAGTGGGGTTTTCCATGTTGATCAGCCTTGCAGATGTGTCCTCTTTTGCACTGGAAGCTTATGCAAGAATCTAACAGAAAAATTTGGACGGGAAACATGGACATAGCTAAATTGAGTACGTAAACTCAAATTCTCCCAGACAGTTCCATTTTCATGAATAAGAGAAAATTTGGGGAAACATTAGAAATTAAAAAAAAGTTTTTATTAGAGAAGTATAATGATTTTACAATGTTGTGTTAGTTTCTGCTGTACAACAAAGTGAATCAGCTGTGTGCTACATACATCCCCTCCCTCGTAATGAATGTGTTTGTTTTCAAGTGGGACCCTCTGGTATGAGGCTATTTTACACAATAGGCTAGATTTCTGTGCAGTTTGGATTGGGGATTTAAAAAGAACACACAGCTTTTCTTGGCCAGCCTGTAATGGTCATAGTCTGACATCTATAATGCCACGCTGCACAAATTGGTCAAAAGTTAAATAAGCCATGAGAATTTTATTGGTTGAAATTTAAAATTTTGTGATTGGGGTGCGTGACTGAGATTGAAAGTGTTAGTCATTTGGTTGTGTCCGACTCCTTGTGACCCCATGAACTGTACTCCACTGGACTCCTCTGTCCATGGAATTCTCCAGGCAGGAATACTGGAGTGGGTAGCCATTCCCTTCTCCAGGGGATCTTCCTGACCCAGGGATCAAACCCAGGTCTCCTACTTTGCACGCTGATTCTTTACCATCTGAGCCACTGGTGAAACTCAAAGATTGAGATTAGATCTTAATTAAATATGGAATCTAAATTTTTAAGTTGTGGGCTTGAATGTAAATAAGGCAGAATTAATGCTTCTTCAAAGCAAAATGATTTCGAGAAAAAGAATTCTACCAGTAACATTACAACTGGACTTCCAGTTTGTAAACACAGTTACCATAGTTGTCTATCAAATGTGCATAGGAGAATGTTGACAATTTATGAGAGCATTTCCTAGGGGAGGAGTTGGGAGAGAAAAAATTCTGATGAAGGGATGGGGATAGCGCAGCATGGCCCATTCCATCTCTCCCCTGATACAGTCATAGGCAGTGGGCTTAGCCCATTCTCACCGACACTGTGCACCCTTGTGTTGCCTTCAGTTGAACTCTCATCTTCTTTCGGTGAGCTCTCTGCTTTCTTGGCCTGTATAATAACAAAAGCAGAAGTGGAAGTCTGTTTAGAAGAAAATTGTGCTATTATTTATATTTTCACTGTGCATCCCTTCAAAGGTCTTTTCATACCTCAATCATTTTATTTTACTTTGATTATTATTAAAAAAATTTTTTCTTGGCCACACTTCATGGCATATGAGATCTTACTTCCCTGACCAGGAATTGAACCCACGCCCCTTGAATTGGCAGCACAGAATGTTAACCACTGGACACCAGGAAAGTCCCTACCCCAATCATTTTAGATCTCAGAGGGAGACACAAGCCATAGTGGTGTATAGAGACAGTAGCTCTTTGAAAACAGGATTTGCTTCTATCTTTATTAACTGGGTTCAGTGGTGTATGTCTGGGTTTACCCAGTAAAAGTTGGAACCAACTCCAGAAGCAAAGTTGGAACCTCCCCCTTTCGTTTGGGAAGATGGTAGAAATGTGATATTACCATGTGATCCTCTTAAGACACGATTACATCAGTAATCTCTATGAAGCTGTTGGGGAAAGTGTCTTACCAGGTTTCTAAAATGTAAGAAAACTTCTACCTTAGAATGGCAGCAGAGTTCTCAGGAATCAAAATTACTGTCTACCTTGCCTACCAAAAAGCTGTATCAGGTGCTTCTGGTGGGTGCCTGCCAGGGTTTTGCATGAAAGCTCCAAATGATTAAACAACCAAATAACAATGTGTTTCTTCCTTTCCCCCACCCTGTTGCTGTTCCCTGATTATAATTTTGGTGCATGTCTGCTTAATAAAGTTGTGGCTGAAGTCTTTGTTCATTGCCTATAAGCTAAATCAAGAAACATAGCTGGATCTCCTATTATGTTAGAGGCATTTTGCAAGATATTGGTGATTCAGCCTGACTGTGACCTGGTGTCGCTCTCAAGGCATGACAGCAGCTGTTGTCACGTCTCCCATCCCTCATATCTGTTAGAATTTACCTTTCCAATTAGCACCAGGAACTTTCTGCTGCCAGTATCTGCATCTCGGTGCCTGGAAAACCATAATACTCTAGAATGCCTTCTTAAGGCTAGATCGGAAACACTTGGAAATTGACAACTCTCCTAGTAATTCTCAGCTTGTGTAAAAGCCATAGCTCCTTCACGCTCCAAATTCGATAATTCAGAGAAACCTGCTTTACTTGGTTTTACTGATGTACCACTGATTACCTTCCTTTTCTTCCCTGAATCCCTTCTCCACTCCTCTTTGTCCCTGTACCTCTCAAACAAACTGCACTAAAATCCAGGATTTGCTTCTAGGGGAACCCAAATAAAACAGGCATTTTCATGCTAACGATGGAGATGCAGAGAAAAATACATAATTATCAAATATTTTACTAAGGTACTGAGAGATAAGCTCAAGAGATTGCAAGAGCACAGAGAAAGGTCATGGGTATTTTTTTTTTTTGATAAAGCTAACTGCTTTATCGGACAAGCATCATTGAAAATAATCTCACCCGTTGGTTTCCTACAGGTTCACTGGTATCTACGTTCTCATTCTCCTGTGCTTTTTCTCTTTGCTCCTCATGTTTGGTGTGATAGTAAATGGACTGAGCTCTTTCATTCTCCAGGAACTCCTTGCTTGGGATGAAGTAGTCTTCACTTGCATTGTGTCTGGGGCCATCATCGCTGTCATCCTTAGCCCCATGATTTCTGGCCATGATGTTACCACCATCAGTAGGCTCCACCAGTAAAGGCTCAGAAAGGGTCTTTTTATCCATCTCCTCATGGTTGCTGATAACTTCAGGGCCAGGCTTTCCTTCTTGGCTCTGCCATTCTGTATCTTGACTGGGCTTATCGATTTTTGATGTAGTTTCTTCTTCCATTTCTGCATTGGTGGTTTCCTCTTCTTGTTCTCGGCTACCCTGTTCAAGATCCTCTTTCTGGATCTTGCTTTCTTGAGTTGGTTGATAGGGCTCTTCCAAAATAGCATCTGATTGGGTACTGTCTTCTTCCTGCTCGTTGTTAGAAGGCTCTTTGGGAACCTCTGTCTCCTGTTCTTCATCATCATTGTGGGTACCAAGTTCACCTGGCTTTTTTCCTCCTTCCTCTTCTCCATTTGTATCCTGATCTTGGTTTCCTTGATCTCTTAGGTCTTGACTGTTCAACTGAGGATTGGAGTCATCTACAGTTTGTTCTTGGTTTTCCTCTGTCTTTGTGATGCTTTCTTGTTGGTTAGAGTCTACAATGGAACTAACATCATGAGCAAGGAAACTCTCTGGGAGTTTCTCCTTTTGAGATTCACTCATGTCTTCTTTTAGGTCCAATGTGCCTTCAGTTGGTGAATACTCCAAATTCTCAGTTAAGTCACTTTCAGTTTTCTCTTGGTCCTGCAATCCCAGATTTTGGTTGTAACTCTCTTCCTGATCTGCTGACTGATCATGGTTTTCCTCCTCTGACTTTAGCACTGAAGATTTTTCAGGCTGAAAAGAAAAAGGTTTATTCTTTAAACAAATGATAATGTTATATCTATATCATATTTGCAATTCATAAGCAACATTGAATAGTCATTCTTTTTCTTCACACAATGTCTTTATCAACTTATTTATGATGTTCTTCACATTCAACAGCTATGAGTTTAACCTGAATTTGAATTCTGAAATATAAGAATTATGTACCACTTCAGCCCAAGAAGTAAAATTTATTAATCCTCACAGTTCTTTTAGAGATTGGAGGCAGTTGAAATGATCACTATCTTTAAAAAAAAACTTTTCCTTTTATATTGGAGTATAGCCAATTAACAATGTTGGGATAGTTTCAGGTGGACAGCAAAGGGACTCAGTCATACATATACATGTATTTCTATGATCATCATCTTAAAAAATTAAAGTTAGGGTGAATAAGGTAGTCTCTTTAACCATGCTTTAAAATTGAGGCCTTTGGAGACTTAAAAAAGTGTACTAGTTTAACTGTATTCTTTTTACCTTATGATGGGAATGGTCTTCTACGGATGCTGGAGTTTCCTTTTCATTTTCTGCATCTTCAACCTCTACAAGAGGGATTGCAATGTGCTCAGATGTTTCAGCCTCTTGGAAGGAACTCAAGGAGTCAGTAGTTGGGTTGGAATGATCAGATAGGAGCCTTGCTTGTGTCTGAAAAAAAATTAAAAACTGATTTGTGTTATTCGTGCCTAGATGTTAGTGCTTAAAATTTCTAGTTATTTTTTCTTGGCATCATTGTTAGTAGTAATATATTTCATTTGTAACATCAGCTAACATATATTCTCTAGAATTTTTAAAGATATAAGCAAATAGTTAGAATATAATCTTAAGTGAAAACAAAATCCCAATCATAATTAAGAAAAAGTTATATTGCAGAGATTGGGGGAGAATAGGGCAAAAATGATTTCAAGAATAGCAGCATTTGACTTTGGGAATTATTTTCTGTTTCAACTTCATTTAAACTTCATGATTTTGAAAAATATTTAGCATAAAGTTGAAGTCAGATTAATCATAGGCTATCACTGCATTGTACATTTTCTTAAGTTAACTTATAAGTGCTGATAATTAGCAGAAAAAGTTATAAATCCTTTATTCAATATTTATATATTTTCCTAACACTATCAGTCTATATCCATTGAGAAATCATGTATAATAGTAAAAAATAATTTAATCTTGAACTAATAAACTATATGAAACAGGAAGCCAGGTCTAGTAGGGTTGAATAGCTATGGAGTATTGTTCCCTCCAGAGGAATGGTTCTATTTATAGCAAGATTGGAGGCACAGATGAAGAGTTGGGCAGTGAGCCCTGATGGGAAAGTCAAACAACTGGATGTAGAGCCAAGAGGCCTCCGTTCAAGTTGTGACTGTGCTATTTACCATCTGTTGGCAGTTTGACAAATTGTTCATCTCTCTCATCTCTAAAGGTGCAATGAGCAGAAATATCAAGATAAGGCTAAGTATGTAACACATTTTGTGAATTTTAAGGGGATAATCCAAGTGAAAAATTACTATAGCCAGTAGTAATATCCTACAGTGGTAATAATACGAACTGTCTGGTATCTTAGGCAGGTATTTATCACAGATCTTTATTAGAGAGATACTGTGGACACTCAGATGTCAGACAGGTCCAGGTGTAGGTATAAAATTCAGATTTTATTTGGATTGACTCATCTACTCCTTTAGCAGATCCTGTAGTGTTGATTGTATAATATAAAGAAATATATAGTGTATGAGTGTTTTTTTAGATGCGGTATCCTCTCTTGCTTATTACCTTTTCAACTAAAAGGAATGATCATATTTGAAAAAAGTATCCAGAGAAGTCACTTTTAAAAAAGATTTTTTATGTGGACCATTTTTTAAAGTCTCTATTAAATGTGTTACAATATTGCTTCTGTTTTGTGTTTTGGTTTCTTGGACGCAAGGCATGTGAGATCTCAGCTCCCTGACCAGGAATTGAGCCTGTACCCCCTGCACTGGGAGGCGAAGTCTTAAACACGTGGTGGTAGTGATTTAGTTGCAAATTTGTGTCCAACTCTTGCGACCCCATGGACTATAGCCCACCATGCCCCTCTGTCCATGGGATTTTCTCAGGCAAGAATACTGAAGTGGGTTGCCATTCCCTTTTCCAGGGGATCTTTCCGACCATGGGATCAAACCCGGGTCTCCTGCATTGCAGGCGAATTCTTTATCGATTGAGCCACCAGGGGAGTCCCCTCCAGAAAAGCCCTCAGAGCAATGTGGAGAAAGAACGGTGGCCAGTTTGGCCTGACAGAGGACAGTAGTGGGGGGATCTTTGGCTTTGCAGAGAGTTGCTCCCCTAATCTGTGCTCTGCCTCCTCCACTCCCCCTCAGCAAGCTGGAAGAAATGCATGGAAAACATGACAGCTTATCTTTCAGGAATTTTCAAAGGCGAAATTCTGTTTCATCATTCTGTCCACGAGTACGTTTGTAACAACATAATCTCTGGAAATCCGTGTGGAATCTCCTAACCATACAGAACCCACTGATTTCTGGAGAATTCAGGCAGGTGGGGAAAACGATACAATAGTTTTAATAGGTACATTCTTTGAAAAGATACTTAGCTTTTTGCCATTGGATCGAGTCTGTATTAAAACACGTTTTACTAATAGAGAAACATCTGGAATATGTCTGTAGACAGGCGTGCCATTCAAACATTCGGTTCAAAGACACTTTTGATGCCTGTTTACATTTGTGACAACAGCTGCAAGGGCAAGAAAACAATGGTTCTGTGGGAACTTCCCTCTATGCTGAACATAATGGTTCCACTTCTGTAATTTCAGAGGACATATAATTCCAGCTGGAGTAGCTCCTTGCTACTTAAGCACGATTCTCGGGTGGCCACAAATTCTGTTTTCTAAGAACTATTGGTCCAGGTGGCATGGTGTTTATCCCTGCCGACACAGATGGCAACCAGAAGCTATCCAAAAAGCAAGGACAGAATCTTGGATGCAATAGGGAGGGAGAGAAGGGACAAGAGATAAAGTGCTTTGTCTGTTTTAAGACAGACATTTGGTGAAAAGGAAGAAAAGGCACAAATCCCTTAGTTTGATTAAGGATGATATAGATCTCTTGGGAGATAGCCAAACGATCATCCAAGCTATAATCGAACAAAGAAACAAACAAAGACAGCTTTCAGGTATTTTGAGGCTGCTGACATGGTCTCAAATGATCTGCTTTCTGTGTGGCTGATTTATTACAGGGGTGAATGCTGGGGCCAGTATATCTGGCTGTGAAGAAAAGAATGTTTTAGTCCTGTCTGCTTTCAGCATGCTTGCTTGAACATTCCTCCAAGGATGAGTTAGGATCTGATTTATTTATATCATTTTCCTGTGCCTAAATGCTTGGTTCCTGTTTCTATTATAGACTCAGAATTTCTCAGTCAGTATGTACTGATATTGCAGAAAATACTGCTGGAGAGGGTGGGTATTTGCTCCAAGATTTCTCAAACTAATTTCTTAGATTTCTCATATTAGTATTTCTCATATTAGTCCATATTAGGTGGACTTCCATAGGAGAATTTATTTCTTCCTTTTCTCTTTGGTATTTGGCTAATAGACTGTTAGTAAACAGTTTCACTTATATTTATATTTGTAGAGCCTGATAGTTCTTAAAGAAATTTATTTTTAAAAAGTGCCTTATTTCATTTTTACTAGTCGTTCATTCCCTGCATGGGAAAAATAATATGATTACAATAAAAAAAGAATTTTAAACTATTATGTAAGAACAGTTTTATTTACTCATTTATTTTTTGGTTGGAGCCATCCCTGATCTGTTTATTTCTCAACAGTTTAGGGCTTTATAATATGAAGTGATATGATTAACACATTACTAAGTAAATAGCACAAGCTCAAGAACATTTTTTTTTAAATGGAGAATTCCTAAACTGAGTGTCAGGAGCGAGAGATTTAAGTAACAACAGAGGAAGGGACAGTTACCGGAATAGCACCTGCAGTTCCCAAAATGCACAGGAAAAAAATCACAGTCTTCATTGTTCTGGACCTGTGAATCAAGAAGATAATTAGCAGTCATGGGTAAAAGTTTCTTTGTAAGAAGTTAAAAGATACTCTTCTTAGCAAATACTGAGCTTGATACTGTTCTTTGTATTTAAAGGCACTTGTCTTTGTGGATTAACTTGTCTGAAAAGACAGATTCATGACAGTTTTCACTGAATCGTGTCCCAGTGAGAATGACTCCTGGATTTTTTGGCCCAGCTGTGTTCGGCAGAATCTGTCTCTGTTGATGACTGTGCTTCCTGAGATGGAGGCATATGCAGATCTTAGGTCTGAAGATTTGTAAATGTTCACAGTGAACGTAAAAGTCACAAAGTGAAGTAATATAGTGTGTTAGGTTTGGATTCAACAAACTGCTTCTTGGTATTGGAGAAACTCACACGTTCAGTGCAGAGTTTTATAAATGGGAGATGACTTTTTTAGATGATTTTTCTTGCAATCATAGTTTTATATATAAACGCATCCCTAGAGCTTAAATAATACTTTGATGTTTTAAGGAAAGGGAGCAGTTTTTCTGTTAGTTACTCATATTTTAAAATAAATGCTTAAGTGGGTATTTAAAAATGTATTAATATTAAACATTATCCAACTGACTTAATACTGTATCAGCTATCACTTCACACACACACACACACATAACATACATGAACACATGTACACAATACTTTTCTCCTCTTTCCCCTCTTCCTAAAATAATTGTATCACAATTCCTATTTAAATCATTATTTAACATTAGGACAATGTAAATATTCTTCACGACTGAGCCAAAGAGTAATTTCTTGTGTTGAATCATACTTACATTTCTTTTCTTGAACAATATTTTGCTTTTGTCTGTACCTAGAAATTGACTCCCTTTTAAAAATAATTTCTCAGGTACCCATCACTTACTCTTCCCAAATTTTCCAAGGCAGGTGAAGCTATTAAAATCTTAATCTAGAATTTAAAATTCACTCACTCATTCCATCGGTGTTTATTAAATTTATGAAACTCTGGTCATTTATGTTTTAGATCAGCACATTACTTTTCTACGGTTTTAGAAAACTGTTAAAATATAAAATAGTATAGTTTAGCACATGGTCTCTACCTTGGCACCATTACCATTTGGGGCGGGATAATTCTTAGTGATGGGGGCTGTCCTGTGCGTTGTAGGATGTTTGTGGCATCGCTGACTTCTACCCTCTACATGTCAGTAGCAAGTCCCCTAACCCCCACCAGTTATGACAACCAACAATGTTTCTAGATATTGCCAAGACACTGTGGAGGGCAAACTCATCTGACTTAGAACTACTGGCTTAGTAGCAGGAATATGGTGCTTTGGGATTAGAAACACATATGGTTGAACGTGAACTCACATTTGCCATCCATGGACTCTTTGGCAAGTTACCTAACCCTCTGAGCCTCAGATTCCCCATCTGAAAATGGGGATAACACCTGTGATGGTTAATTTTTTTTTTAATTTTTTATCTTGTATTGGTATAGAGCCAATTAACAATGTTGTGACAGTTTCAGGTGGACAGCGAAGGGACTCAGCCATATACATACATGTATCCATTCTTCCCCAAACTCCCTTCCATCCACACGGCCACATAACACTGAGCAGAGTTCCCGGTGCCTTACAGTAGGTCTTTGTTGGCTATGTGATGGTTAATTTTATGTGACACCTTGACTGGCCTGTGGGATGCCCAGGTGTCTGGTTAAACATTATTTCTAGGTGCATCTGTGAGTGTGTTTCTGAAGAGATTAGCATTTGAATCAGTCAACTGCATAAAGCTGATTGCCCTTTAGTGTGGGTGGACTTCATCCAATCTGGTGAGGACCTGCTTAGAACAAAACGTTGGAATAAGTGAGAATTTGCTCTCTCAGCCTCACTGTTTGAGCGGGAACACTGGCCTGGAAGGATGCTCTCTGGATGGAACATATACTCATCAGTGCCCCTGGTGCTCAGGCCTTCAGACTAGAGCTGCAGAGTTAACTGGGATCACCATGCTTACTGGGTCTCCAGCTTGCGAAGGCAAATCACAGAACTCTACCAGTGTCTATAATTGAATGAGCCAGTTTCCTACACTCAATCATTCTCTCTCTCTGTACACATAAACATATGTGTATATCCTCCCACCCCCCACCGCCACCCTGGAGAACCCGAGTACAACATATAATCCAGTTCTGTGACGATTAGAAGAAATAGTATTGGTGGGAGGTGGGAGGGAGGCTCAACAGAGAGGGGACTGTGTATACCTATGGCTGATTCATGTTGATGTATGGCAGAAACCAGCACAGTATTCTAATTATCCTTCAATTAAAAAGAAAGAAAGAAAGAAAAGAAGAAGAAACTGTATTTATAAAAATGCCTGATGCCTAGGAGGTACTCAATTCATCTTCTTTCTTTTTTTCATTTTCCGTAACAGTCAAATAGCAATTCTTGGACACCAATGTAGAGCCTCAGAAAATAATATAATTTAAGTTTTGCTGTGAGGTCAGAAAATTTTTCCAGTGGAACATTTAAAGTCCTTTTGCTCACACATTGACCAAAGCTCCCTTTAACTTTAGGAGTCTCCCCTGCATTCATCCCAAGTAATGATGGAGTTAGGCTAAGAGACTGTTAACCACTCTTCTTTAAAACAGTAGCAACACAAAGAGGAAGCAGAATCAATCAGCAAAAATAATGTGGCTTTTAAGGCTAATTTCCTTCTGATTTTAGTTTTGATAGCAGTATGTATAGGTAATTACACTTGAGAACACATTTCCCTTTGATTTGATCACAGGATCTCACAAATTCCCTTCACTTTCTCAAATCTAATGAAACCAAATGAGTAACAAAGAAATACGTGTCCAGTTGGCCAGAGCCTGCATTACTAAATCACTCTGTTATTCATTTATTGAGCACCTACTAGGCTCTGTCTAAGCACAGGGCCACCTGGTTCCTGTCTGAAGAGTTACAAAGGAGGGCATCAGGTAAATCGATGATTTAGTATAATGTGATGAGTGTGTACATAATGCAGTGGAAATACAGATAAGAAGCATTTACAATTAGGTAGTTAATAATGCTAACATTGTTTTCCCAGGTGTCGCTAAGTGGTAAAGACCCCACCTGCCAATCCAAGAGACATGAGAGACATGGGTTTGATCCCTGGTTTGGGAGGATCCCCTGGAGAAGGAAATGGCAACCCACTCCAGTATTCTTGCCTGGAGAATCCCATGGACAGAGGAGCCTGGCAGGCTATACAGAGTCAGACAAGACTAAAGCGACTTAGCACACGCACACACTGCTAACATTTACTGAGTCTTAAGGGCTTACATTTTAGGTACCGTTCTAAGGGTTTTGCACATACTGACTCTTTGAATCTTTTAAATAATTCTACCAGCTAACACTTGATTTTCATCATTTTATTAGTAAGGAAATTAAGGTTAAGTAATGTGTTCAAGTTTACTCAGCTAAGTGGCAAAACCAATGTTTGAGACCTAGGAGTTTGCTTTTATGTCTGTGCTCTTAACCATTACACTCTACTGCTCCTGTATAGAAAAGCCTTTCAGAAGAGGAAGTTTTTGACCTGAGATTTTTAAAACCAGTCAGTACTAGTTAGCGGTGTGAAAGACAGAAGGGCAATCTGAGGATGCAAACAGCATGGGTGATGGTCCAGAGTCGTAAGACAGTGTATGTTTGTGTTCCTAGGGTGTTAGTGGGTGAAGCAGAGGGAGATAAGGCCCCAAACAAGGCAAGTCTTTGTGTGTTCAACTAGGAATTTTAAATTCCAGCTGAAAGACTATGGGGCCTCAATGACTGATTGTAAGTGGGAGAGTGATATAATCAGATCTGAATGTTAGAAAGGATCCTTGGTACAATGATGTGTGGGACAGATGAGTAGAAAGACTTACCAGGAGGAAATTGCAATATCAAGATGAGAGATGGTCAGAGCCTTAAATTTTGCCTCTGGTCTTGAGAATGGAAAACAGAGAGACAGATTCAGCTTGTCCTGGCTCATGAGAGACAGTTGCTAACTTTCCAGGAATTTTGTGAGCTGGTTATTAAACAAAGCCATTATTGAAAATTAAATTATATACACTTACAATTTAATTATGTTAAAAACAAAAGAAATACTCAAAACTCACCCCTTTATACTTATTTTTACTACTTCACCACTTATTCTCTTAAAGTTATTTATGCCTGTTGTATCTGTAGGTGGAAATACTATATATTGTGTGGTAATGCACTTCTCTTCCCAAGGCTATTCAGTGATGTCACATTAGTAGCTTAAAATCAACCATGGCGGGAGGATTACACCATGGAAATCTTCAAATGCTACCTAATTCCACCATCTCCCTGCAAAAGCTGGTTGTTAAACATTTGCTGGTAAACCGGTGGATAGTTTTGAGAAATATTTAAAGGCAGAACAGGTAGGACTTAATGAAAAATTGTATACTGTGGAAAGAAGAGAAGGAAGAGGATTGGGCTATTATATTTCTCATCTGGGCCACTGGGTACACAGTGGTGTTAATACTAAGATAAGGGATTATAAGAGTTTTAGAAGAAAGATGATGAATTAGTTTTGAACTTGTTGAATTTGAGTAGAGATATACTTAGATAAGCAGCTTCCCTGGTGGCTCAGATGGTAAAGAGATTGCCTACCACAGCGTGGGAGACCTGGGTTCCAGGCCCTGGAGAAGGGAATGGCTACCCATTCCAGTATTCTTGCCTGGAGAATTCCATGGACAGAGGAGCCTGGTGGGCTACAGTCTGTGGGGCTGCAAAGAGTCAGACAGCCTGAGCAACTGAGACTTCCACATACTTAGATAAATGGATCTGGAAGTAAGCATGAAAAGCTTACTTTTCATACAGTTGAATAGAACAGAGGGCAGGAGCCGGCACACTGGTTAGTGTAGATCATTAGGTGCTGTTAGAGAATGGGAAGAACTAAAGATACAAATGATGAGAGACAGGAGAGTCACATAAGAAAAAGGAAATGTTGAATGTTACTGAGAGGTGAAAGTAAACATGGCTAAGGATTATCCATTGCCTTTGGAAATGCAGAGGTTAGTGGAGAGTTGAAGAAGAGTAGTTTGGGTGCGATAGTGTCAGTGGAGGCCAGTCTTCAGTATCTGGGGAGTAAATAGACAGCAATGGAGTGAAGACAGTGAGAGTAGACCACTCTTAAGATGGTTGGCTAGGAGGGACTTTCCTGGTGGTCTAGTGGCTAAGATTCTGCTCCCAATGCAGGGGGCCAGGGTTTGATCTCTGGTCAGGTAACTAGATCCTATATGCCTCACCTAAGAGTTCACATCCCACAACTAAAGATCCTGCGTGCCACAAAAAAGACTGAAGAGCCCACATATCACAACTAAGACTCAGCGCAGCCAAATCAATCAATCAATAATAATAAAAAAAGATAGCTGGCTATGAAAGGAAGGAGAGTAAGATGGTAGCTAGAGGGGAAAGTGCAGTCACAGGAAATGTTTATCTGTATTCTTTTTTTTTTTATTCTAATATGCTCATCCATATCTCAGGTGGCACTAGTGGTAAAGAACCCGCCTGCCAATGCAGGAGACATAAAAGATGCGGGTTCGATCCCTGGGTCAGGAAGATCCCCTGGAGGAGGGCACGGCAACCCACTCCAGTATTCTTGCCTGGAGAATCCATGGAAAGAGGAGCCTGGTGGGCTACAGTCCATGGGGTCACAAAGAGTCGGACACGACTGAGTGACTAACACTTTCATGCTCATCCAAGGGCTTCCTGGGTGGTGCTAGTGGTAAAGAACCTGTCTGCCAATGCAGGTTTGATCCCTGGGTCAGGAAGATCCCCTGGAGGAAGGCATGGCTACCCTCTCCAGTATTCTTGCCTGGAGAATCCCATGGATGGAGGAGACTGGCGGGCTATAGTCCATAAGGTCACAAACGGTCGGACACCTACGTGGTCATCCTAGCATTTTCTATGCGGAGGAGAAGGCATGAGTAATGAATGAGAAGGTAGATGGGAAGACAGGAGCTGTGGTAAACACGATGACTTCCAGTGAACCGCACCTCCTGGGTTTCATACACTGTGATTTTGCCCCTGGCCTTGTGGTTGCCTTAGTCAATGAGACATCAGCCAGTGTGATGACAGCAGAGGCCTGGGAAGCACTAAGACAGTGGGATTTGTCGTCCTGTGGAAGCCATCTGCCATGACGTAAAAAAGCCTGGACCGGAGGCCAGTCCAGACTGCTGACCGGTAAGTGGCCGCACGAAGAAAAGCCTGGAGGATGAGAGCCTGCGGGAGGTTCAGCCCCAGCAGAGCTCCCAGCTGGCTGAAGCCTCCTGAGTGACTCCAGACAAAGTCAACAGAGGAACGATCCGGGTGAGCTCAGTATGGATTGTGGAGTCATGTGCAAATAAAGGGATCGGTTTGAAGCCATTAGATTTTAGGGTGGATTGTTATGCAGTAATAGATAATCAAAATGGAAAAACAGAGAAGCTGCCTGAGTCATTGGGAAGGCAGTATTGCTCAGTGATTAAAAGCATAGGCTCTGAAAAGGGACTTTCTGGGCTTTAGTACTTAATTTGTTTAATCTTGGGTAAATTATTCAGCTTATTTGAAGCCTCAGTTCTTTATCTGTAAAGTGATGATGGAGATTAAGTAAGATGATAAAATGTCAGTAAGCCCTTGATAAATATTTGCTCAGTAACGACGACAGAGGATGAGATGGTTGGATGGCATCACCGACTCAATGGACATGAGTTTGAGTAAACTCCGGGAGTTGGTGATGGACAGGGAGGCCTGGTGTGCTGCAGTCCATGGGGTTGCAAAGAGTCGGACATGACTGAGCGACTGAACTGAACTGAACTGAACTGAAGCCTTTGATAATACTTAGAAGAGGAGAGATTCTTTGTTCTTCCAGACAAAAGGGAGGAAAGCTTAATTGTAGGGATCTGTTGAGGTGAGGCCCCTAGAAATATCAGTTCATTAAGTTGGACGTATTTACACCTTCCTCACATTTATATCGGAGAAGGAAATGGCAACCCACTCCAGTACTCTTGCCTGGAAAATCCTATGGACAGAGGAGCCTGGTAGGCTGCAGTCCATGAGTTCGCTAAGGGTCGGACACGACTGAGCGACTTCACTTTCACTTTTCACTTTCATGCATTGGAGAAGGAAATGGCAACCCACTCCAGTGTTCTTGCCTGGAGAATCCCAGGGATGGGGGAGCCTGGTGGGCTGCCGTCTGTGGGGTTGCACAGAGTCGGACACGACTGAAGTGACTTAGCAGCACATTTATATAGCATTTCACAGCATGCAAAATATTTTATTGCATACTGTATCATTTTATCCAATAAGGAAAGAAGAAGAGATAACATTTAACTATGAAGAAACAGAAGCTTGGGAACTCCCTGACAGTCCAACAGTTAGGACTCTGCACTTCCACTGCAGGGGGCGTGGGTTCCATCACTGGTTGGGAAACTAACATCCCACATGCAGCATGTGTGACCAAAAAAAAGAAACAGAAGCTTGAAGTATCTAACTTATCTGGCTATATATATTCCTGGTGGCTCAAATGGTAAAGAATCTTCCTGCAATTCTGGAGACCCAGGTTCAATCCCTGGATCAGCAAGATTCCCTGGAGAAGGAAATGGCAACCGACTCCAGTATTCTTGCCTGGAAAATCCCATGGACAGAAGAGCCTGGTGGGCTACAGTTGTGGGGTCACAAAGAGTCGGACATGACTGAGTGTCTGAGCACACATCTAAAGGCTTAAGACTTGAGTAAGGACTAGACCATGGCACTCTGGACTCCAAGTCCAGAGTTCTCACATGGTTTCACAGAACAGGCTGCAGACTAGAGATCCAAAGTCTGGCTTTGGGCCCTGGCTCTGCCAAGTACTAAATACTACTTTGATCAAATTATTGAATCTCACCAAACTTCATCTACAGAATGGGAATAACAAATCCAGCATCAAAGGGCACCATTGAGGCAGGGAAGCTCTTTGTAAACTCGAAACATACATGTGTAAATGAGTATTATTTCTATTGCTCTGTCTGGGGCTTGTCATCAAGATTATCATTATAGGGACTACTTCCCTGTTGTCCACGGGTTGAGTCCATGCTCCCAATACAGAGGGCCTGGTTTAATCCATGGTCAGGGAACTAAGATCTCATATGTCTCAACTAAGTCCTGGTGCCACAGCTATGGACCTCATGCACTGAACAAAGGTCCAGTAAGCCAAAAAACAAAAAATCCATTAATAATAGTATCCTTATAAGCCATTTATGTCTGATATTTAGTGTGAAAGTGAAAGTCGCTCAGTAGTGTCTGACTCTTTGAGACCCCATGGACTATACAGTCCATGAAATTCTCCAGGCCAGAAACCAAAGTGGGTAGCTATTCGCTTCTCCAGGGGATCTTCCCAACCCAGGGATTGAACCCAGGTCTCCCACGTTGCAGGCAGATTCTTTACCAGCTGAGCCACAAGGGAAGCCCAAGAATACTAGAGTGGGTAGCCTATCCTTCCTCCAGGGAATCTTTTCGACCCAGGAATCAAACTGAGGTCTCCAACATTGCAGGTGGATTCTTTACCAACTGAGCTATCAGGGAAGCCCTATATTTAGTGAGCTATAAGAGAAATCAGGTTTCAGTGTTCCTTACTTTTTCTCCTCCCTCTTTTCAAGTCCTCTTCCCCTTGTGGATTTCAAGCTGCCCAGGAGTTGTAATTCCAGAATATGTTCACATTTAGTTCTCTCAGTAAAACCAACTCACTTGCCCTATATTCCACACATTTAAATTCTAGTTTTGCAGATACATCTAATCCATAGGTAGGAGATAAAATTTGCAAGTTAGTGTCTTTCTAGTCTTAGTTAAGAGCTATTTTCACATTCGCCTTATCTCAAATGAACTAAAGAATGCTGAGAATCTTGGCATAGCTGTGGAGGAGACAGATGAAGACTGGATAAGTTTGTTGTATGAGCTTCGGTGGTCAGCTGTGCAGGCTTTTTGGGAGTCAACCCCAACCTTTCTTGCATGGTCCCTGATTCTTTACTGTGTCCCAGGATGGAACTATTTTTTAGGGGTCACATGTTTATTTCCACATGAGATTAAAAACAGATTTAAAGGAAGACTATGGTTATGTCATTTAGAATGATCCAAGCAGGAAACCACCTTAAGTTTTCATCATAAAGCAGGTGCCTGTGTTGTATTTCTAAAGACAGAGCTTTCTGGAATAGTCCAGTATCTAGAAGGCAAAGGCCTTGAGTTCTCCTGCTGTGTTCTACTTTGTCCTTCAGACTAGTCACTGGGCATTTTTGTTTCACAGAGCTAATTGTATTTGCGACATACTGATCAAAAATAATTTCACAGCCTTTTGCTTATTTTAAGAACTGAACAAATGTACTGATTTGTGTAAATAAGACAGAGTGGAGAACTCTTCTGGGAAATGAGAGATTTTTTAAAACAACTGTCAGACTGGAGACTACAGAAGGTTTAATTAGCTGATGCTTGCAAAATACTTTGAAAATGAAACCCATGATGTTCTTGCTAAGTATGGTGAATACCATTTATTCTTGGGTAAGTAAAAAGTCATATATTTTGAGACATTCAAATTTGGTGTGCACTCTACAGAATACAAATTGTTATTTTTGCAGAAAGAGCAAATAAAACTCTGTATAAAAATGCAGAAGTGAGACAAATTTTTGAATATAGAGTTATTATTCTTGAAGACTTACATATGCAGTGTTTATGTGAAATTAGATAAATGTTATTTTGCCCAAATGTATGAACTTATTCAAAGGCAGCAGCACAGCTGAAAGAAAGGAGTCCTGGAATTTAAGTATAGTATGGAATTGGAAGATCTAAGTCTAGCCCTGAACTATATAAATTTTAAAAAAACATTTATTTATTTTTTTGGCTGTGCTGAGTCTTACTTGCAACATGTGGGATCTAGTTCCCTGACCGGGGATCAAACCTGGGACCCCAGCATTGGGAGCACAGTGTCTTAGCCACTGGATCACTAGGAAAGTCCCCTGACCTGAACTATATACTTTTTACTAGCTGAGAGACTTTGGTCAAGTCACTGGTTTCTTGATCTACAAACCAGGAAAAACGATAGTAGTTTTCCTATTTATCTTCTAGGGTTGTTTTGAGACTCAAATGTGATCAAATAGTCATTTGACAATTTTACTAACTATAAAAATGAAAAAAGATATCATTTCATTGAAACATTCATAAGGATAAAGATGGCTTAATAACTGTAATGACTAATAATTCACAGAAACTTTAATTCATCCTTTTACTTAGAGTTCTTAAACTATCATCATTTTTTTCTTGGTCTGTGCCACCTGACTTGCAGGACCTTTAGCTTTCCAACCAAGCATTGAACTTAGGCTCTTAGCAGTGAAAGCATGGAGTCCTAATCACTGCACCACCAAGGAATTCCCTTAAGTTATTATTTTCTTCCCTTTGTCCCATTTCCCCACCCCGCCATGGGAATACAGAGGTTAAAGATGAGAGATGGTGGGGAAATTCAAGGAGAGCCTTTTCCTTCTCTTAGCAACAAAGTATCTCATTACCAAATGTATAGGAGAACTCATCTGGGGTTTTACAAGATGACTGCTAGACTCTGTTTTATAGGTATGGCCTTTCTGTGGAAGCCGAGGATTTGAAATTTCAAATGCCTGAAGGTGTTCTACTGGCTGGCCCATAGACCACCAAAACAAATATCCAGATGAAACATTGATATGGCAGAAACAGGTCTTCCATTAAAAACTAAATACCCACAAATGTCAACTCTATTCTAATTCATGTGAGTAGCTGTCTTGAGACAATTTTTTAACATTTTTCATTTAATATGTATAAACCTATGGTATAGTAATGATGACTGTAAATTTTTCGCTGCATCTTCCATTGAGAAGTGAAGTCAAATTCTCCTCCCCTTGAATCTGGACTGTCTTTAGTGACTTACTTGACCAAATGATTGAAGTGGAAGTGATGTCCTGGGACTTTGCAGGTTAGCTCATAAGAAGCCTTAGAATTTTGACCTGAATCTCTCAGAACATTTTGCTTTGGGAGTTCCAAGCCATTTTGTAAGAGATTGTCACCTTACTGTAGACACTGTTCAATGATCCCTGCTAACCCCAGCTTTCACGTGTCCTTGCAAAGGCACAGTGTGTCTGAGTGGAGCCACTATGGACCCTGCAGAGTGACTCACCTGCCAACTCAGTATCCCTGAGTGACCTGCCCAGACTCCTGACCCACAAAATCTTGAGAAATTGTGCAGTAAGTGTTATTTGAAAGTCACAATTTGTAAGCAGCAATGAAGAATTGGCATGGGCATTAAATATCTTGAGTGAAATAGTAGAATCACTTATATTCATCAGTGTATTATTTTATTGAAAAAATAGGTTCTCATCCTTGGCAGGTTAATATAGTAACTGATGCAAAGGCTTATCTTTTTTGAGTTTTACTATGTGCCAGGTACTATCGTAAATATTTCACCTATGCATTATTCATGTATTCCCACTTGTCACCTCACTTCCGCTTCATAGAGTATCCATCCATCCATCCATCCAAGGAGAGCTTCCTGAACATCCTTCTGACCACTGTGCCCAGTTGTGACTGAGGAGCATGGAAGCCAAAGGATGCAAGAATTTCCAAAGGGGTGGCTTTGATATTCTCAAGGATCTCTCTCTTTCTAGCTCAGGAGAAATTAGTACATTCTTTCCATCCTGTAATGCATAATTGAGGGATTACTTAAACTATATTTAGAGGATCCCCACAGGCTTATCTTAGGCAAGACTGTGCAATAACCCTGTTTTGACATCTCTTCATCATTCCTTTCAGAGTTCCTTATCTTACTGTGCCACCCACCACTCATTAATCTCGTGTGTGGGTGCTCAGCCGTTAAGTTGAGTCTGACTCTGCAATCCCACGGACTGTAGCTTGCCAGGCTCTTCTCTCCATGGGATTTTCCAGGCAAGAATACTGCAGTGGGTTGTCACTTCCTCCTCCAGAGGATGTCCCGACCCAAGGATTGAACCTGCATCTCCTGCAATGGCAGGTGGATTCTTTAACGACAGAGCAACCTCTGTCTCATTTCACAGCTTCATATGAGATGGACCCTTGGAGGCAGTTCTCTGTGCTCCTCCTGAGGCATTTGACAGTCGTCTGGAAAATCACCACCCCTCCCTGCCCTGGAGTGTAGGGAAGAAATGACTTGGGCCGTATTTATCTTTCTTTCCTGAAATCATATTCTGATATTTGTCAATTTCCTCTTTCTCTGTGAATGCAGGGGTTTCTCATACTTACATTTATTCATTCCTCTCCCTTTTCTTGCACATCCTTTGAGGCACAGACTTCTGAGTACGGTCAGAGGTGGATGTGCCACAAAGCCAAGAAGCTCAAATTCCAGGGCTCCCTACTTGTGCAGGCTTCTTACAAAACCCTATGCCTGCTTTTGATTTTTCTATTTCTAAAAAAGAAGGGCCCACACATTGTGTCAACTTCTGGTTTGCAAGTCCTGAATCCACTCCTGCATATGGCTCACCGGAAGGCCTGTGGCACTTGTCAATTGCAGAATTAATATCTAAGTGATTTGCTCCCTTGGGCTAGTAGCGTGACGAGTCACCTTTCAAAGCCAACCTAGCTCCTGAAATGATCAGTTACATTAGTCCTATTCTTTGCCTGCCTTTATTTCCTCTCTCAACCCCCTAATTTATTTTGTTCTCAACCTCCTTGGAATGTCTTTTCTCTCAACACCAGGTTCTCAGCTTCCTCCTTTGATTGCTCTTATTTGAATTTCCCTTATTAGTTAAACTCTACCAGCACATAAAACCTCTTTGGGTTCAATGGAAATTGCCTCTGCTCTTTTGTTAACAGAGTAAGTTGTTGTTGAGTTCAGCCAGTTGGGAAAAGAATTTCAAGTGCTTTCAGCTCCGTGAATATACCGAGAATAATTCACTGGGATTGTTCTTTTCCAGGATTAAGAAAAACAGCAAGTCATACCTAAGAACAGTTCCAAGTAACCTCATTCTCATGGTGTTGGGGAACAATGGTGGGCTTTGAGGAGTAGTTTTGAGAACTGTTAATGAGAGCACTCACTCCAAGCAGAAGTCCCTTCAGAATTCAGTTCATGGTCACAGTGGCTTCTCACGTGGCCAACACGCTGAACCAGAACAACTGCCCACCCCAGTGGTGCAATATTACTCCTTATCTGCCTTCTGTGAAAGCCGCGGATACAATAAACCCTAACGGATTTCGTGGCTGGGGTTTGGGGAGTTCTTTGAAAATAGGGTGAAACCTCTAGGCTTATTTATGCTGTCAGAGGGGAAGGTCTAGAAAATTCTTTAAAGCAAGGAGAAGACACAGCTGGTCTACAGCTGTGCATTCTGCCTTCCCCACATTGGGAAGAGAGTTTGTTCCTCTGAACATCCACACATCTTCCACTTGCTCCCTCATATTCATTCCACACCCACTCTCCAGCCTTCTCCATCCTAAACTGTCCCAGGGCCTGTGTGAACTGCATCAGCAAGTTTTCTTGCGTGATGGTTTCTGTTGGGTTCAGCCAATGGGGTGCATTGTCAGGAGAGATTTGAGGGAAGGAGGAGAGTAAAATCAGGGAATATATTTTTTCAGCACCCTCTTGGTGACCATGTCCTCACCTGAAGATCAGTGTCCCTCTCCACACAGCATTTTCTGAGTTCAAAAAGTCTTCCTCTCCCTGCTTCATACACGTTTAGCTCTTACTAGTCTATTCCTACAACTCCTTGTGACTTCGCTATCCCTGCTCACTCCTTAGTAAATCACCCCTTAATTTCACTCTTCTTAAATCCCCTGGAGAAGGGAATGGCAACCCACTCCACTATTCCTGCTGAAAAATCTCATGGGCACGGGAACCTTGAGGGCTACAGTCCACGGGGTCGCAAAGAGACACGACTGAAACACATTCAAGTCCACAAATTCAATTTTCCTGCCTGGATCCATCATTTCCTTGGTCAGACTTTAAACCACACAGTCTTTGATTCAAATTTAGGACTCATGGGTTTAAATATAATTCAGATCCACTGCCAACAAAACTTCCTCCCACTCTCCTGTCCTGCCCTGTTTCAAGTCTTTCCATAGTAGCTATAGGGACACACTCAGAACCCTCGAGTTGGTATACAGATTATTAGGATGAACATTTGAAATTCAATAGAAGCAAAAAGAAAGCTTCTCAGAGCTTCCCTTGTCTAACTAAAAACAGAAAATTTGAGAAGTGAAGACTGTCATATAAATTCCCTCTTCAGTGTGGCTTCTACTCCCAGAAGAGAGACCAAGAGTGAATCTACCATAAGATCTACTCCTCTTCAGGGGAGTTCTATGACTTTGAAGAAGACATAAAAACCACTTATATCTTTATAGACAAGTATCACAAACTCTTACCTCATTTGTTCTAAAAATTACTTGTCTTTCCTAAAGAAATCTTTTTGTTCTTCCCATGGAAGCTGTTTCTCTCCCTTCTCTTTCTCCCACTGCGTTAGGTAGGTAAGCCTTTAACAGCTTAAGGGAAAAGCAGAGACATTACTTTACCAACAAAGGTCTGTCAAAGCTATGGTTTTTCTAGTAGTCATGTATGAATGTGAGAGTTGGACTATAAAGAAAGCTGAGCCCCAAAGGATTGATGCTTTTGAACTGTGGTGTTGGAGAAGACTCTTGAGAGTCCCTTGGACTGCAAGGAGATCCAATCAGTCCATCCTAAGGGAGATCAGTTCTGAGTGTTCATTGGAAGGACTGATGTTGAAGCTGAAACTCCAATACTTTGGCCACCTGATGCAAAGAACCAACTCATTGGAATAGACTCTGATGCTGGGAAAGATTGAAGGCAGAAGGAGGAGGGGATGACAGAGGATGCAGTGGTTGGATGGCATCACCGACTCAATGGACATGAGTTGGTGATGGACAGGAAGGCCTGGTGTGCTGCAGTCTATATGGGATTGCAAAGAATTGGACACGACTGAGTGACTGAACTGAACTGAACCGAGCCTTTTTTGGCCTCTCTCTATGTGGGAATAACCCTTTTCTCCTATTAATTTGTATTTGGTCAGTTTAATTTGCAGACCCCAATTACTTAACGTAAGAGGATAGAGGAAAAAGTTTTTCCTCCCTTACATATCTGAGCAAGTGCACATATTTCTTTTTAAATGGAACATATCAGTCCTTATCTTTGGAGACAATACAAAATTACAAGATATTACGTGTGATTAGCATTCGATTAAGATATTTCACACAGGATTTGAAGGTGTTATAGAATAGAAGAATTTTAGAAAGAAATACGGGCAACTAGCTCTGGGAGTGTTTTGTGTTGGAACCTGGCATTTTTCACTTTACTCTTCCATTTCCCTTTTCATGCAGTCTCTGGAATGTCCTGACACCAGGATTAATCTGGAGACTTGGGAAGTAAATGAGTCTCTCTGTTCTTTTCCTTTCCCACACCAAAGGAAACACAACTCATTAGCTTAGGCTGACTGAACACTTCTAAAAATACTGGTTTTAGATGATTAGTCCCAGAATGTGTAGAAATTTGCCTAATCAAGAGTCATCTACTTAGCCAAATTAAAACAAAATTGTATTTTGGATGAAAAATACTGCATAAGGGAATCTGTTGTTAATTGTTTTTGGACAATGGCTATTTTGGGTTTCATGGCACTGATATGTACACACTGCATTCAATAACTGGCTATGAATGTCTAGAGATATTAACCTCTCTAACAAGATGCTGGGAAGCGTGAGGTGAGTTGGCCACCTCCAGCCATGACCATGATGTCAGACCTTACTGTGGCCACCATCTAAACGCAGGATTTAGGAAAAATAAAACAACAAAGAGCCAAATTTAGAGTAAGCATGGGCTGGATTTTTGTGTGTCACCTTTTGAGAAAAAAAAAGAAGTTAATCATATCCAGATCTCAGGCCATGGTAATCTCCAACTTTCTACCCAGATTATTTTTCAAATTATAAGCAAACATTTATTTTTGAAATCAATCACTTTGCATTGTTTTCCTATCACAGGAAGACATCAATCATCTATTTTTATAGGTGAGATGATGCTGGTACTTTTCACCTCTCTGTCCCCCTGTGCTTATCTAAAAAGATACTGATGCAAGACCACTGGGCATGTCAAGGTCTCTGCCAAAAGCTCTAAGCTCCTAGTTTCAAACAAAAGCTTCCCGTAGTTTTCTCTGCCTATATTTTAGAAATCATTGAAATGTTGTCCCAGAAAGAGCTTAATCTGTATCCCCTTAAAAGCTTGCTGTTATGCGTGCTGGAACCAGGGAGCAGGGAAGAAAAAGAGAAGGAAAGAAGATGTTGGGTTCAACATCTGTGTTTTGTTCCTTGTGAATTCCAACAGAATGCTTTGTCGATTTAGAATTAGCTCAAAGTTGTTTGGTCCCCAATAAAAGGCTGGGAAATCTACTGAACAAATGGTTTGAGAGTTAATGATTCCACTGTGCTAAGGCAGCATGAGGGACTTTCCTGGTCAAGTATACACCTGCCAATGCAGGAGACATAGGTTTGATCCCTAGGTCAGGAAAATCCCCTGGAGGAGGAAATGGCAACCCACTACAGAATTCTTGTCTGGGAAATCCCATGGGCAGAGCATCCTGGAGGGTTACGGTCCTTGGGGTCACAAAGAGTCAGACACGACTTAGCGAATAAACAACAGCAAGAGAGGCAGTGTGAAGATTTGGCCAGTCATGATGTCTTGGAACCAGCTACAGGTTTTCTTTGACCCATAATCAAGATCAATTCTGACTTCTGTAGACTTTAGCTCACCTTCCCTCTGTGTCTCTATTATTTTATATAATTAGGTAACTCAACTTGGATCAAGTAAAACTACATTACTTTGGGGGCTATTGAGGGTCACTCTGAATGGTGGATTCTTATCCTTGTTTATTTACTTCTATTAACTCTATGGGCATAGCAGTATTATGAAACTACGGTAAACTTTGGGCTGTGTTTAGTCTCTCAGTTGTGTCTGATTCTTTGTGACCCCATGGATGGTAGAACGCCAGGTTCCTCGGTCCTTGGAGATTCTCCAGGCAAGAATACTGGAGTGGATTGCCATGCCCTGCTCCAGGGGATCTTCCCAACCCAGGGATTGAGCCCAGGTCTCCCACAGGAGGATTCTTTACTGTCTGAGTCACCAGGAAAGTCCAAGAATACTGGAGTGTGTAGCCTATCCCTTCTCTAGGGGAGCTTCCCTAATCAGGAATCGAACCAGCATCTCCTGCATTGCAGGAGGATTCTTTACCAGCTGAGCTACCCGGGAAGCCCATGGTAAATTTTACCCTATTATAAAACAGAACAGAACAAAACAAAAGCACCTATGTGTTCTTGTGCTGCTCATACTCAATTAAAAACTTATGAGTTGAGCTTCCCTGGTGGCTCAGTGGTAAAGAATCCACCTGTCAATGCAGGAGACATAAGTTCAGTCTTTGGTCTAGGAAGATCCCTCATGCCTTGAAGCAAGTAAGCCCGTGCACCACAACTATTGAGCCTGTGCTCTAGAGCCTGGGAGCTGCAGCTACTGAAGCCCACACACCCTAGAGCCTGTGCTCTGCAACAAGAGAACCCACCGCAATTCGTTGCCTGCATACTGCAACGAAGACCCATCAGAGCCAAAAGCAAATAAATAAATAAGTAAGTGACCCCTTGGAAAAAAAACTTGCAAGTTGATTGGATGCTCCTTCTAAAAATATTGCCCATTTTGGGGGCTAGGCTGCAAATCTGGGTCTTACACTTATTCAATGGACTAGAGCGATTATGTGGTAGCAATAGTGGTGTGATTGGAATGTGGTTGGTAGTTTCATTGTTTCAACAATTACAGACTTTTGCCAGGTATTTGTAAAATATGTGTTTCCATAAATGACTATTTTGAGAAGTGTCTCCATTTATCTCAATTAAGTTTTAGGAATTTGGGGTGACTCTTCTTCAAGCAGCATGGCAGTTTCTCATTATCCTGAAGGGAATGAGTTGGCTGAAAGGGTGGCACGGGGCATTAAAGATGTTAGGAAAAGGACTTCTCTAGTGGTCCATCCATTGGTTAAGACTCTGAACTCCCAATGCAGGGGGCCCAGGTTCGATCTCTGGTCAGGGAACTAGATCCCAAATGCGACAACTAAGACCTGGAGCAGCCAAATAAAGAAATGCAAATAAATAAATGTTAAAAAAGATGTCAGGAAAAGATTATAGGAAGATATTGACTTTACAAAATCACCATTTTTGTTTTCTCGTTTGAATGACATTCCACATTCAAAAAGAGAATCAAGAATGTGTATGTGGAGGATTTGCTTTGCTCAACTAATGGATCCTTGAGACAGGAGTTTAGAAACTCTCGGGATCAAATAAGAACATATTTTTCCTTCTTATCGGAATGAGAGTAGTAATAGTATGACCATTGTTCCTGAACGAGGCAGGTCAAGGTCACTGCAACTTTTCTGCATAGTTGCTTAAGAGAGAAAACAAAACACAGACACATCCTCAAGTCTGAACCCCCTTTGTTGAGTTTCCTTTTGTATCTAAAGGATTAGCTTTCACTGTGGGAGAGGTTGTAATTGGATTTCACCATGAAAGGAGATTGTAATTAGATTTCTCAGCAGGTCTATGAGTTCTGTCCCTGGAAAAAAAAAACAGAAAAAGGCCTGAATAATCTTCCCTCTAGCTAGAAGGATAGCCCAGCCAAGTCTGCAGAGATTGGTCTGAAAAGTACCGGTAGAATGGGCCATGTGGGTGTCAGCCACCCTTGACCTCTGATAGAGTAATGTCAGCTCTGGTCTCCAAGACTAAGTGTGTGGTCCTGAGGGTAAAAAGCAGTGCAAGTGATAGCTAAATATTGCTTGGCATTTGGTAGGAAACATAGGACATTCCTCCGAATGAAGCCCTCTGACCCTTGGTCTCTCTGTCTCTTGGTTTCCTAAAATTTCTACGTCTTAGACAAGGCAAGGGCACCTAAAGTTTGGCATATTCTAGAATCTGGCATTCTCCATCTAGATTTAGATGGAATTTACACAAACAACCAGGAAATATTTTGGGCACTGTGGTTCATTTTGAGTTCTTATTTGTATTGGTTCCATTTCAGTTTCTATAATATTTTCTAGAAGTTTAAATTGGAATAGGATTGGGTCAGAGTAGGTATCATATTTGATTTATTTTCAGCTCCTATAGATTTTTAAAGAAAGAACGTGAGTTTAAATTTACATTTAAAATGTCACATTTTATTTTTAAAGTTCTGCTTGTTGCCTTGCCGTATAAATCTACTTACTCCAACCATCTATCTCCATGGGGTACTCCGTATCTCGCTATATCTATTCTCTCTTCTCATCTCCCTGCTCTTTCTTTTTCTCCTAAGCATTGACAAGCTGTCTGACCACTGAACTGGAATGGAAACATGGCCTTCCATGCCTTTAAAGTCAGGAACAGGCTTGGAGTCTAGTCTTTTCCATCTCTTGTGTTGGCTATGTCGACTCCTTGGAAATCTTAGTGCTGGCAGTTATTCTTTCAAGGTTTTCTAATTGAATTCTCCTCACGTTGACTCGAGTTCCTCAGGCAGCCAGTATATACTCTACCATTGTTGGTTCCTTCACTGGCAGCCTCAGCCAGACTTACAAGTCCTACTCCTTCTCTTTGAGACCTAGGAAACTTCCTTTACCATTTTCAGTTTTCAAGGCAGATGATGACTACTTGATCTGATCATCTTGCCTCATCGGATGTAAGAACTGAGCACGACATAACATATGCCCCAGAAGAAGGAGAGGTTTGCACTGACCGTTCTCCCTGTTACTTCACTTTTCTTCATACCGTTAGTATCTTGTTTCCCGGAGTATGTATGTCCACACATCCAAATAAGGCCAGGTATCTTTGGTGTACTTTGTTTATATCAGGGGAAGACTGTAGGCTGCTATTTTTAGTAATTATTACAGCTATGGAAAAATTTCCCTTCAAGGAAATAGAGTGAACAAAATGATTATTATAGATACTTCATAATCGGACTCAAGCAGAACATTCTCCTCCACCCTGCCTTTACACATAGCCAAGTTATCAGAGAGCAAATCCCTTAGTCACATTTTGGCTAAGGTATACATGTTGTTACCTGATCCAGAGTTAACTCTGTTGCTTCAGGGCTTTTAAAGTATTAGTGAATCTCTTGGGAGAGCTCTATAGCTGGGTGTTACAGTAATCTGAAGGATTAAGAAAGATGGCTTTCTATTTTGAGATCTCTGCTGAATCACCATTTGATATCAAAGTGTTCCAGCCGTTCCAGTGTATGATACACTCAGACTCACAGATACAGACTTCTCTAAGGCTCTGACCTTCACCTGCCTGTCATCTTGACTAACTGAACCTACATCACTTTGCCGACAAAGGTCCATATATTTATATCTATGTTTTTTTCAGTAGTCGTGTACAGATATAAGAGTTGGACCATAAAGAAGGCTGAGTGCTGAAGAATTGATGCTTTCAAAATGTGGTGCTGGAGAAGACTCTTGAGAGTCCCTTGGGTGGCAAGGAGATCAAACCAGTCAATCCTAAAGGAAATCAACCCTGAATATTCATTGGAAGGACTGGTGCTGAAGCTGAAGCTCCAATATTTTGGCCACCTGATGCGAAGAGCCGACTCTTTGGAAAAGACCCTGATGCTGGGGAAGATTGAGGGCAGGAGGAGAAAAGGACAACAGAGGATGAGATGGTTGGATGGCATCATCAACTCAAAGAACATGAGTTTGAGTAAGCTCTGGGAGATGGTGAAGGACAGGGAAGCATGGCACTGTGCAGTCCATGGGGTCACAAAGAGTTGGACACGACTGAGCGATTGAACAAAAACAACAACTATGTGAGTCTAGGCAGGGATAAATACGGTTCATACCCATTGGATCTTCAATTCTAACCAGAATTGAATATTAAACATGACTCAAGCAGAAGATAAATACTTTCAGTGCTTAGGGGAGAGGGTGTTATGGGGACCTGCTTAGGCTTCATGCCTCCCACTGCCCTGCCCCTTCCTCTCAGAGGAGCTGGCCTTCTCTCTGTTCCTCAAATATACCATGATCCCTCCTGCTACAGGGTCTTTGCACAAAGTATTGGCACACTCAGAATTCTCTTGCCAGCACCCACTTGCCCCAACCACCACTGCCCAGCACACACAGTTCTCATAGAGTTAATCTTTGTTTAGCCTTTGGATCAAGGGAAGCCATCACTGACCTTGAGTGGAGGTCAGGTTCCTTATATACTTTCTTAGAACAAAGGTATTTTGCCTTCTTAACACTTATTAATCAGCATATAATTATACACAATTCATGCTCGATATAATGCAAACTCCCCCCACCCCAAATCAAGCCACAAAAAAGAGAGATTTGCCTTATATTCTAGTACTTCTGATGTTTCCTACATGAAAGGTCATGGTCTCGATTATTTCATTTTCAACAACAAAGTACCATTTCAGGCAAACAGCCTGAATCTCAAGCAAGGCTTATTTTTGATCTTAAGAAGGTCACCTGGACAAGAAAAAAGGAGATGAAGATATTTAAAGCAGATTTAGTAATTATTCCTGAGGCATGACTTCATTTTTGCAAGTGTTGGAATCACACAGTTTTAGAAAACCACACTTTATAGACTCAGGTGGTTTTAAATAAGCCCTTTAAAGAGCACTGGAAAAAAATCATATAGTAGGTAATTAAATGTAGAGATCATAACCAGAGGATGAGAATTTATGCCTGGGGCTCAAATCTGCAGCACCAGCAGATTTCTGAGAAGTGACTTGCGGAAGACAGATGATGCACTATTCTCTATTAGATAATTACAGAGTGGATCCAGTGAACACAATGATGCTAAAGATGCACAGAGAGAGTTTTAACAACATCATTTCATGAAATAGGAGAATGGAAAAAATTATTTTTAGAAGCATAAAATATTTAAAATGATATGAGATTTAAAATGATGCATTTGCAACAATAGAGTAAGTGTTCTAAGTATACATTACAATATATTATCCATCTGTGCACTTAGGCTGGCCAAACACTTTGGCTGAGGATCTTTTCATGAGAGAAATGAAGGTGACTTTTTGTTTGAGGTCACCTTATGTTTGGGCAAAGACACTTTTTAAAAAAAATTATCACGATCTAGTTGATTTACAATTTTGTGTTAATTTCTGCTGTACAGCAAAGTGATTCAGTTATACACACACACACACATATATGTTCTTAAGAAAAATATGTATTTTTCCACTTTTTTTACTGTGATGATTTGATTAATACCTGTCTCCCTAACTACATAGTAAGTGCTACAAGAACACAACCCTTCTCTGTTTGCACCTGTAGTATTCCTAGCATTTCACACAGAATTGTTGTTCATTCGCTCAGCTGTGTCCAACTCTTTGTGACCCCGTGGTAGTACACCTGCAGTACACCAGGCTTCCCTGTCCTTCAGTATCTTCTGGAGTTTCCTCAAACTCACGTCCATTAATTTGGTGATGCCATCATATTAATCATTTGAGACATAGGATAAAAATATTATTTGTTTCATGACCTGAAGAAATAAGTAATATTCCAACACTGAGGAAACTAAAATGGAATTTTTTTTTTTGGCTGCACCATGTGGCAAGCAGGATCTTAGTTCCCTGACCAGGGATCAAACCAGCGCCCTCTATGGTGGAAGCACAGTGTTTAACCACTGGTGTGCCAGAAACTAAAAAAATAAAAAGCATTTTAATGAAAGATAAGATGCTTTGATACCTTTTGCCCTAGCATTAATTAAGATGAGAAGAATCTTTTTTACTCTTTATAAATATAAAAATCCTCAATTATTCCCTTTTATTCTCTTAAGACACACAAGGGTTCATGTTTATACAGTGACAATTCTGAGGCCTGTTTTCATTATAGGTTACTTACTGGGAGATTCAAGGTTCAAAAAGGCCATTCTTATCAGAATTAGACCTAATGAGAGGAGTATTAAAAGAGCTACGACTTCTTGAGCACTTCCATCCATTGTTTCAGTGAACCCTTCAACGATCTATGAGTTAGCTGTTATTCCCATTTAAGATGCAGGGGAAACTGAGGCTTGGTGAGCTTTACGGCCAACCTTTACCACTGGTCAGAATCTGCAATAAGAGTCTTACACACAGTAGATCATTCAATTCCCATGAACATTTTACGGCCACTATTATCTCTCTTTTATATATGAGAGGATGAGGTGAAGAGTGGAGAAGATAAAAATCCAGAGTCTGAGTGCCAGGATTCCAGGAAACCTGCCCCTGTATCCCCTTGATTGATAACCACGTGGATAAACTCATGGTGAAGCTGGGAGAAGGTAGTGGGAACTTGGAAAATGGCTCTATTGTGGGATGTGCAGCCTGTGCTAGAAAGTGAGGTCCTTGCCTTTTTTTCCTCCTTGGCCTTCCCGGTGGTTGTTCCCTGCACTCCACAGTAAAATGGTCACCGTTTAGTAACTTTCTTGTTCATTGTCTTTACACCCATTCATTGACTCTTTAAAGGAAATGTTTGGCTATTGCCACTGGTGTACATAAGTTGGTTGCATAATAGGAAGGAAAGACGCCAGGACGGGAGGCTCCATTTCTAAAGAAGGCTTTTTAAAGCCGACTAAGAGTGATTTCACAGAGAGGGTTGTGAAACTCGAGTCTCTCTATACCCTTTCATTGCTATGACGACAGGCTGCTCCTGCTGCATGTAGCCAGAAAAAGCAGCTGACATTTCGGTCCTAGGAACATAGGGGAGAGGTTTACAAAAACAAGAAACAAAACCCAAACCCTGGCGTGTGAATTTCAGTTAGAGAGAGAGAAAAAATCACCCCTGAGAGCAAGTCAAAACCCCTATTCTTGCCTTTAGAAAAGATCAGAAAGGAGAAATGTTGGGGCCTTCTCTCCCATCCAAGTAGCCAATAAAACAGATTTGAGCACAAAGCCCCATTTCGTCTCACCCTTCTTAACAGCAATCTGAAACAGAAAGCTCACTTTGGTTTCACTTGACTTGGCCACTATGAAGCAACTAATTGATAAAGCAGTAATACTTTTTGTTGAGCTTCCCCCCCCAGCCCACTCCCCCCAACACACAAGGGAATTCACTAGGGTCAGACTTATTTATTTTTCCATTTCTTTGGATCAAAAGACAATTCAAAGAATATTTCTTTCTTGACCCCCAATTTTACTGCAAGAAAAATTATTCCAAGTGTGTAATCAAACACTTCCTCACTAGATTGTGGCTGACCCATGTACAATATTGATATTATGTATAAAACAGACAATTGATGGGAACCTACTATATAGCACAAGGAACTCTACTTAGCACACTGCAGTGACCTAAATAGAAGGAAAATCTAAAAGGAAGGGCTATATGTATACATATGGTTGATTCCTTTGCTATGCAGGAGAAGCTAACACAACATTGCAATGCACCTATGTTGCAATAAAAATGAATTAAAACAAAACCAAAAACTTCTTCACCGTGTGTCTAGTATTCTGCCAGGTGCTGTACCTGACATTAAAAAAACATCTTATTTAAATCCTACAACGACCCTAGTGTGAGCATTATGATCACTGTTTGCTTAATAGATGGGTAAATGCAGTCCGGAAGGTGTGACGTGACCCCCCAAGCTCACACAGCCTCTAAGAGGCAGAAGTCAGGATTTAAACTCAGGCGTATTATACACTGAAACCCATGCTCTGCCTGCTCTTCTGGGCATAGACCTGGCATTGACATTTTATTTTACAGCAAGTGTGTTACTACAAGGAAGAAACCCTGAGGGAAAACCCAGAGTAAACTCCCTTTCTACAAAGGTCTATTCACATTAGCTATGATCGATAGATTGATTCAAATGTATCAGGCATAGCTAATTTCCTCCCAATTCTCACAACAGATCACTAAGGCAGTAACTAATTTTAAGATCTCAATTTCCACAAATGGGCACTGAGGATCAAAGAGTCATTTTCACAAAGTCACAGACCCTGGTAAACCAAATCTGTATGTTTAAAGAGCCCACCATCTTACTCACTTTATTACGCTGTCTCCCTACAATCAGTCAAGACCATGCCACACACTCTATTCCCCAGACTTCTGCTCATCTTTTGATGCCCAAGATAAAAATCAGGCTAGCCTCAGGTGGTACCACCATTGCAAGCACAGCCCTTGGGAGAATATGCTCTTTGGGCCTTGTGGGAACCAGTTCCTAGCCTCATTGGACATCCCTTGGGCAGCCAGGCCTACAGGGGAAGTTCCTCTGAATTTTGGGGGCTTCCTTTTCCTTCACTGGAGGTTGTTCCAAAAAGATATGTGGAGTCTGAAAAACAGTCACTTATATTCTTGGGGGAAAAAGATTCCCAACACATTCTGGACCTTGCGCTAAACTTAAATAAAATAGCAATGTCTTATATTACAGGTCAACTGAATAAAAATAACAAGCAGTTGAGAGGAAATGAAATGAAAAATGTTTGAAACTGTCCAGACACATCTCTATTCATTTCATTTCTGTCATCACTATTTATTATTTTTACTTAGTTGATAAGTGAAACTGTGCCTGAGTGCCTTTTGGGGATTAAACACCAAAGGATCTGGAAAGGAAAGCCCAGGACTTGAATTGCTAAATGGCAGTACAAAAATTCCCTGAAAGAAAATAAACAAGATTCATTAATAACATGTATATATTCTTTTCCAAAATGTGGAAAGCAACACTGGATGGTCAGTAGATGAAACAGACTGCTGTGCTTTGCTGGATCTTACTGAATGGACAGAAATATAAACTTAAATCTTTCCTGAAAGGGGTGTCCTTTTTTTTTTTTAAATAGTCATAGTGAATGATAGTCATAACCATCAGGGTTGAGCTGAATAAGCTGTGAACTGAAAAAGACTGATATCCATGAGAAAGGGGAGAATAAAAAAAAAAGATTTCTGCTGAATTGAACCAAGTGAACATTTCTATTCAGCGTACTTAGGCCCTGGGCCAGAGGGGAGCTTGGATATAATGCCAAGGTGACATATTTAACCTCTGCAGATTAATGGCAGTTCAAAAAGGATACACTCTCCGCAAGACCTCTTGGTTATAGTATCAACAGTGTTGATCTGCAGTTGAAAGCATGGTTTTCTCCTGCAGGGTGACCTCTAATTCCCAGGAGGAATGAGGGAGCATGGCTTGCATTATTGTTTCATTTTAGAAGATAGAGTCAGAAATGAAGATACCTTACAATATAGGAGTTATGATCATTTTTTAGCTCTTCGATTCCCCTCCCTTTTTATCTCGTCCTAAATAAGACATTATTAGGAATTAGGAATTTTGTGTATGTGAGTATGCATCCTAAAAAAATAATGGAAGGAGACAAGAGACAATGAGTCAGAAAACTCTAAAAGGGAATCAGGAAAAAAAATAGTCAGAATAACTAAAGAAATTATCAAAGATGAATATAATACTGTGGAAATTTTCTTATCTTTTGGAAAAGCAAAATGTTCCATTTCTACATTGCTATTAGGTAAAAGACTGGGACAGTGGTGATGATTGAATAACTTCAGATAATTTAAACAGGGAAAACACCCAAATTAATTTGAAAGTTTATTTTTAACAACCACTTTCCTTTTGATTTATTTAATACAGTTAGTCAAGTATTTCTGCAAAACACATTTCAGGATTCAGACTTCACCAAGATCTGAATGCTAGTCTGGCCAACAATATTTTTACACTTCTAAGCATCATTTATTAGTATTTGCTTTTTAACCATGGGGGAGAAAAGGAAACATGAATCTCATGTTAAAATTGCCTAGTAAGTAGTTTTTCTGTAAATCATGCAAAAGGATTTTTTTTTCATTGTTGTTGTTAAAAAGTGGCTTTGTATTAGGCAAAAATATTAGACCTCTCTATCCGATCATGCAAACTAGGTTAACAAATATAATTAAGCCGATACAGTAAACTTCTTAACATTTACCTTCAGGTAGGTGGCTGGACCCAGAGCCTTGGCAGAAAATTGCAGCTGAATCCTGTCTTTGCACACAGCCTGGAAATAAGTTTGACAAACTCCCAACACTCTTTAAATCTCTTTCCTTGTTTAGCTCTGCTTCTTTGCCCAGAAACACATTCAGGTCTATTGGAGTTGAAATTCTGCTGCTCTGTCAACTCGTCAGGGTCTGAGGTGACAGACGAATTCGGAGGTTGGCACTGGGACGTATTTCAGACTGTCATCGTTTTTTTTGTTGCAGATTCCTGCAGTTCTCCGGCGGTCCAGCCTCTCCCGAGGAGGGCGAGCAGAGGGTGCGCTGAGCGTCACAGGCAGTGCAGACCCGCAGGAAGGAGCTCACTCTGCCCGAGAGAGTGGGGTTAACTGTCCTCCCCTCAAGCTCTTGTTCTCAGAGCTCATAACTTGGCCAGAATATAAGCACTTGGCTCCTTACGCTTTTTTTTTTTTCCCCTTCTCTTTTTCAAACAAATCTAAAAGGTTTTACAAGCAGGATCTCTTTTGGGGGTTTTTTTAATTTTAAAAGAGACTGAAAAGAGACTCCATGCTGTGGTTTCTTCCTAAAGGAAATTGGGGGGTGGGGTGGGGGTTAAGGAAGGGGAAAGAATAATCGTAGCAGATGCATTTTTACATCCCCTGTGCAAAAACTGTTCTCGTGAATGGGTCTGAATTTAGTAACAGCAGGATGCAGGTACTTTAACCTTTTCAAAAAATGACCTTCAGAAATTTACATATATATGAAGCGTTATTCCTTCATGGTATGGATCACTTATATGCTGATCCAGAAATGTTGCAGTTCATAAACTATTCTTTCCCCAACACAACTCTCTACCATAACCCCCTGTATAATGATTGATCTGTAAGAGGGAGCTTTCCCATGAAATAGACTTAGCATTTTCGTTACTTCTATATATATCTCCTCTCTTCCACTGCAACTTCTACATTTATTGAACATTTGTTATATGTCAGACACTGGTTAACAGTTTTTTATGCATCCATTTCAGTTGATCCTGCCAAGTCTACATGAAGTGACCATCATGTCCATTCGATGATAGTGTGGTTTGGTGGGAAAGTCTGCACGTTTGAGGCCACATCGCTTGGGTTTGCACATTGGTTCCTAACTGTATATGACCTGGGATGAGTCACATAACGTCTCTATGCTTCAGAATCCTTATCTATAAGATGTGGATACAGATGAGATGATAATAGTGTCCGTCTCAGGCGGCTGTTCTGCGTTTAAGTAGGTAAATACCTCCTGCCACCCAATAGACCCTCAAATGTTAGTAATTATGCTTTACATAACGAGACGGGAGCTTGGTGAAGCTGAGTGACTTTTCCAGGGTCTCTAGCTCGTAGATTGTGGAGCAGGATTCCAACCCAGCTACCTTGCTGACCAACGCTACTCAACATCTAGGCTCTAACACTTCCTTTTCCGCAAGCTGCAAGCTACGAGGTCCCTGAGGGTGGGAACGTGCCTCTCTGTTTTCTCCATGTGTCTAGCGCAGTGCTTGGCATAATGTGAATGTTCCATTAACATTAGGTAGGTCAGAGTTTAATGTAGCTTTAATTTCACTACATTTATGCCAAAATGAGCACAAAAGTCAAACAACATTATCAAAAAGAAAGAAAAACCCCACCTGTAATTCTAGGCAAATACTCCCTCAGACAATTGTCTTCAGTCACTTTAGAAACATTGGCCCTATTTATTTTTCAGATCATTGCAAGAGAAAGGTAATAAGAATTATCTCAGTCTTGCAGTTGGGAAAATTTGGGAGCAGAGGAAACTGGGCAAGTTGCCTAGGAACTGCAAACAAGTCACGGTGCAGCTGGGAACTGTCTCAGTGTCTCTGCAATCAGAATCGCTTGTTCCAAACTGCCTTGCCAGGCGCAGGATGTAATGACGTGATGTCCTTTTGCCTCAGACAATGGGATGTTTTTCCTTAGCCAAGGTCTGGGGTGTGAGCAGTCTCCTCAGAGAAGGATCAAAGGGGTGGGCTGTGTTAGACTCTGGTTCTCCTCTGCCTCTGCACACGTCTGGGTCTGAGAAGTGTGGGAGACACGGGCAAGATTTCTTCAAAGGCTCTGAGGACCTCGGGTGTGGTGGGACTCTTCCAGGGTACGTGTGTGCGAGCTAAGTCACTTCAGTCATGTCCAACTCTTGCGACGCCATGGACTGTAGCCCGCCAGGCTCTTCTGCCCCTGGGATATCTCTCCAGGCAAGGATACCCGAGTGGGTTGCCATTCCCTCCACCAGGGGATCTTTCCAACCCAGGGAAGGAAACATGTCTCTTCAGTCTCCTTCATTGGCAGGCAGGTTCTTTACCACTAGTGCCACCTGGGAAGCCCTACAGGGTACTGAGGGCAAGCGTTACTGAAGGACAAGCTTTACTGAAGATTTTACCTGGAAAGGCTAAAGGAAATTTTCTCTGGGACCTAAAGTGTTAACTTCTTGTAACAACATTCCCCTTTTGTTTGACATGGCTTCATGAGATTGGTTTCAGGTAATTACATCAATTCAGTGAGAATGTAGGGAAAGTTTCAGCTGGAGGGCTGTGGGAAAAATATTTGACCAACGAAAGTATTTTTTCTAATACTAAAATTGATATCTTACGTTTTTACAAAATGATCCTAATTAAAGTTCTTAACAGAAATCTGTTAACATAACAAATAACTTGGTTAGAGCAAACTGGATTTATCTCTCAAATGTAAATATGTAGCTAGGGAATTTGTGGGTGGCAAACCTTGAGAATCTTGACTCTCGGTTATACAGGATTTTGCTCTAGGTCTTATTAATCTATAACAATTAAAAAGACCCATTGTATTTCTTACAACTAGATAACAGAAAAGAGAGAGTGTGTATACTTTAGTCCTTTAGTAAAAGGACCTTGAATCCACAATATCTAAGTATGACTTTATTTGGGGAATGTTTATGGGCAGATATCCAAACTAATTGTTTCTAAAATTGTTGTTTCTAAAATAGTTTACAGCTCATGAAGCTGAGGACAATAGCCTACACCAATACGGCACTAACAGATGGAGCTGTGGAATGGATTTAGAAACTTACCCAGCATCTAAATGTGATGGGAGAACTTTGATAAAAAGGAGCTTATTACATTCCTGTGTATGAACTGACCCACGTAAAATCAGCTTTGGTCAGAAGGGTCCAACAAAAGTCAGACCCTTGAAGTGTTTTTTCAAAGTTGGTGGTTTTTCAAGCTTTTAATGCTAGGACTCCCTGATGAAAGCTGTGGCCAAGCTCCTAAAGTTCATCCATGAACCTCCCCTCCCCCAAGGGATTCCATGAAGTTAAGAACCTTTGATTCAGGTTAAGGGCCAGGGAACACATTCATCAGTCCTCAAGCATTGAATAAGTCTTTTTGTTATACACAGCACAAATCTCTGGGTTATAGGAGAGAAATGTCATAGTTCCTGCATTTTAGGAACCCAAGAGACAAGAGTACACTCATTGTCAGAAGAGGGCATGGTTCCCTTGGACAAGTTGTCGATGAACAATTAATCAGCTGACCTAAGAAAAAAAAGGAAAATTTTAAAAGAGCCAGATTTGAAGATTATGGCCTCAGAAGAACATCTCAGCAAGCTCCGAGACTTGTTCTATCCATTAGAAGTCAAGGCACAGTTATATAAGTTTTTTGAGACAGAGGGCTGTGCATCAAATGACATATTGTTTTTTTAAATTTATTTTATATTGGAATATAGTTGATTAACAATGTTGTGTTATATTCAGGTGTACAGCAAAGTGATTTAGTTATATACACACATGTATCTACTCTTTTTCAAATTCTTTTCCTGTTTAGGTTATTACAGAATACTGAATAGAGTCCCCCTGTGTGATGCAATAGGTCCTTGTTGGTTATCCATTTTAAATACAAGCACTCACAGACTTATAGAACAATCAGATGACATTATTATTGACAATTTACCTACTCCAGATCTGAGTGTCATCATGGTGGTTCATGTGACCCTACACAAGAACAAGAAGGAATGTGATTTTTTTAAGAAGTTGTTGTGTTGATGTTGAGAGAACATTGCTTTTTATGGTTGAGCAGGTATTCCTGCTGATGGGGGTAGGGCTGGTCCTTGTATACTGTAGATACACAATGCACAGTGAGGGAGAGAGGAGAACAAAGGGCAGAGAAGAACTGTTTATGTTTAAACTTTTCTTGTCGTCCCATAAAATATGAATTTTATTTCACATAGTGGAGAGTCCCAGGAAGGAAGTGAGTCTGGATGAAGGAAAGATGCAGTGACAACAGCTATAGTGACAGCAGAGTATTGACATCTACATTGGCCAAGACCGAGTCTGTAGGACCTTCTCCTTGCTGATGCCCTGTGTTAGTTTTCTAGAGTCACCATAACAAAGTACACACACTGGGAAGCTTTGTTGTTGTTCAGTTCTAAGTCGTGTCTGACTGTGATCCCATGGACTGTAGTTTGTCAGGCTGCTCTGCCTCTACTATCTCTTGGAGTTTGCTCAAATTCATGTCCATTGACTTGGTCATGCTATCTAACCAAACACCTTGGTGTCCATATCCAGTCACATTGGGGTTTAGGGCTTCAACATATGAATTTGGGGGGACATAATTCTGTCCATAGCATCCCATGTATTTTTCAGACTTTTTTATTTATTTCTTTATGGGTCATACTTCTGAGAACCACACTCATTTCTCAGTTCTGGCTTAATCACTGACCTCTTTCTATGGAATTTCCCCCATTCCTCTGCACTACCATCATAGCCTGACACTGAACCATTTCAGATCTCTCAGTTCTGTCTTGGTTATCAACTCATTCAGTTAATTTCTGTTTTTTACCTTTGTACTTTTTTTATTGAGTTAGAGAATATAGTTTTTCTTTACTTATTCCATCACTATTTTCTGTTTTCCTATGGGCGTCCCTGGTGGCTCAGATGATAAAGAACCCACCTGCAATGCAGAAGATCTGGGCACGATCCCTGGGTTGGGAAGATTCCCCTGGAGAAGGGACTGGCTACTCACTCCAGTATCTTGCCTGGAGAATTCCATGGACAGAGGAGCCTTGTGGGCTACAGTCTATGTGGTCACAAAGAATCAGATATGACTGACTGACTAACACTAAACATTCTGTTTTACATTTTATCTTCATAATAGCCCAGTAGATATTAAATGCTTGTTTTAGAAATGAGATGACTGTGCTGGGACAGATTGAATTAGTTTTTCTAATGTCTTAGATGTGGGGTCAATTTCTGACTATGGATACTTGCAGAAGTTGCTGTAGCCATCCTCCCCTGGCCCAGCACACCTATGGGCTTAGTCATACCCTCTACTAGGTCTTAAGCAGAGGCTTGACTGACAGAAGTAATTAAAAAGTAAGACAGTTGCAAATATGCAAAGTGTTTTGCTAAATATCATGTGATGAATGTGATTAATTGCCATCTTTCTCCTTATAACTCAAAGCAAAAAAAAAAATCTAAAGAGGAAGATTGGTTAGGGTTGGGTGAATTTTGTACGTCAGGCTTAGCAATTTGACTTTTTTTATCATTAGGTAAAAAGGAGCTCTGGAAGATTAGGAAGAGTAAGAAGGCAAAAACATAAAATACATCTATCAAGACAGATTATGCTGCAAAAACAAAGAACTCCAGAATATCAGGGGCCTACAACAAAAGTTTTGTTTTCATCCCTGATCTACGTGTATTGTTCAGTTCAGTTCAGTTCAGTTGTTCAGTCGTGTCCAACTCTTTGCGACCCCATGGACTGCAGCACACCAGGCCTCCCTGTCCATCACCAACTCACGGAGTTTACCCAAACTCATGTCCATTGAGTCGGTGATGCCATCCAACCGTCTCATCCTCTGTCATCCCCTTCTCCTCCCGCCCTCAATCTTTCCCAGCATCAGGGTCTTTCCAGTGAGCCAGTTCTTCGCATCAGGTGGCCAAACTGTTGGAGTTTCAGCTTCAGCATCAGTCCTTCCAATGAATATTCAGGACTGATCTCCTTTAGGATGGACTGGTTGGATCTCCTTGCAGTCCAAGGGACTCTCAAGAGTCTTCTCCAACACCACAGTTCAAAAGCATCAATTGTTGGGTGCTCAGCTTTCTTTATAGTCCAACTCTCACATCCATACATGACTACTGGAAAAACCATAGCTTTGACTAGACGGGCTTTTGTTGGCAAAGTAATGTCTCTGCTTTTTAATATGCTGTCTAGGTTGGTCGTAACTTTTCTTCCAAGCGGCAAGTGTCTTTTAATTTCATGGCTGCAGTCACCATCTGCAGTGATTTTGGAGCCCCCCCAAATAAAGTCTCTCACTGTTTCCATTGTTTCCCCATCTATCTGCCATGAAGTTTATTGTATTCTACAGAAATTCTGCTCTGCATTGTCTTGACTCCAGGATTGACCAACACAGAAAGAGGAGGAAGAAATATGGCAAACTATGCTTAGTTCTTTTTTTCAATTAATTTTTACTGGAGCATAATTGCTTTACAATGTTGTACTGTACAACGAAGTGGATCAGCTATACATACACATATATTCCCCTCTTTTTTCTTCCCATTTGGGTCACCACTGAGTAGCAGCAGTTTCGCAGTAGTTAACTATTTTATACATAGGATCAACGATGAAACTATGCTTAGTTCTTAAAGTTTCTGCCAGGGTGTGATACACATCACTTTTGTCCACATTTCATCGACCAAAGGCTTGAATATATCGAGGCTTGAATATATCTTTTTTTAAAAAAATGTTGGCTGCACTGGCCTAGGCTTTGTTGCAGGGCACAGGCTTAGTTTCCCGTAGCATGTGGGATCTTAATTTCTTGACCAGGGATTGAACCTGCATTCCCTGCACTGCAAAGCAGATTCTCAACCACTGAACCACCACAGAGGTCCTGAATATGTCTTTTTGAGGGACACAACTCGACCCACTACAAGGTGGGTTGCAATTTAACCATAAACTTCTGGTTGACTAAAGGAAAGTAGAAACTATGATGAATGGTAAAACTCATAGGGTAAAAAAATTTCAAAAAAAAAAAACCATATAAGGCACTATATAGAGCAGCAAATGGTACTGTTAGAGCATTTTTACAATATCTCACTTCTTTTTGCTGTTTCCTACAACATCCTTAAGGTGGGTAGATAATGGAAAAATGTTTAAGTCTAGTTAAGTAAAAGATTCTATGGTACAGTAACAATCTGTGATAGTTTGGTTTCTATCCTTCAATTTTGATATTAGCAAACTCCAAAAAAAATGTAATTCTTATTTGCAATTAAATTTTGATATCTATTTTGTGATTCAGTTGGCCCCTAGTTGTATGCACAACTGAATAAAGTTGGGCATGCCTGAAGGATGAGTGGGATGGATCCTCTGGGAAGAACTAAGGACTAACGAGTTTTTCTTGGGACAGACTCATTCTAGGGGAACAGGAAGCCAGTCAGATAAGATTAGCTCAATAATCTAGCCGGTGGAGTGGTGGAATAGTTTATTTCTCTTAGATTTGACCCTAAGCCAGTTCTCAGTGGACTCAAGTGCACTCTGGGAAGAGGGGAACACTAGGTTTAAATGGCACAAGCTATTTAATTAAGTCTCTTGATTTGATAAGCAGTCCTGCTTGCATACCATGTGACTCAGTGTCATGCAAGGCATGGCAGACTCCGGTATATGGATGACTCCAGAGCACATGGAGCTCCTTGGGGCATCTCAATGGCTCCAGTAACAGTGTGCAGTGTAGACCCTTGTAGTGATGGCAATAGTGATGTCGACTAGCAGCGACAGTGCTGGGCAGACGCAAAGTGCCTGGTGAGGTTGGTGGCTTAGGCAGTAACAGCGGTGCCCAGCAGGGGCACTAAACAGGAACTAAATAGGAGGGTGCGATGGCTGGTGAGAGGTGACCCAGCCGTGGGTCTCAGAGCAGGACTCACCTCAAGTAGCTTCCCAGACAGTGGATGACCCCGGATGAGCCATGCAAGAGGTTACAAAGTTGGAGATGTGATTACTGAGAATCTGGGAACATGTGAGAAGTCTTTGAAGACATAAGGACAATAATGACTGTGTGTAACTTTCAGGTGGAGGGCTCAGTTTTCCTTTTCTTACTTTATATTATTGGAGTATAATTGCTTTACAAAGCTGTGCTGTTTCTTCTATACAGCAAAGTGAATCAGCTATGTTGTTATTGTTCAGTTGCTAAGCTGTGTCTGACTCTTTGGGACCCCAGGCAGCACACCAGGCCTCCTTGTCCTCCACTATCTTCTGGGGTTTGCTCAGGTTCATGTCCTTTAAGTCAATGATGCCATCCAACTGTCTTATCTTCTGCTGTGCTCTTCTCCTCCCGCCTTCAATCTTTCCCAGCATCAGGGTCTTTTCCAGTGAGTCAGCTCTTCACATCAGGTGTTCAAAGTATTGGATCTTCAGCTTTCACGTCAGTCCTTCCAATGAATATTCAGGGTTGATCTCCTTCATGAGATCAAGCTGTACGTATACATATATCCCCTCCCTCTTGGACCTCCCTCTCTCTGCTCCACCCCACCCTTCTAGGTCATCACAGAGCATCGAGCTGAGCTCCTTGGACTTTATAGCAGGTTCCCACTAGCTATCTATTTTACATATGGTAGTGTGCACATGTCAATCTTCATTTCCCAATTCCTCCCACCCTCCCCTTCCCTACCTTGTGACCACATGTCCATCATGTCCATCCTCTAAGTCTGTGTCTCTGTTCTAGAGCTCTGAGTTTAAAGAATAAAGTTGAAATTCAAAAAAGTGAAGCTGCAATGGCCTGATGAAGGAAACAGGAGAATTTCATACGTATTTTTGCCTTCTGTAATTGCTTAAGGTTATTCTCAGCTTAATCAAAATTCACAGCTGTTTTTTTATGCCGCCCAGTTCATGATGATATTTTTGCACCTGCATATGAGCAGATGGTTTTCATTTAGTAGCTAAGTGTCTGTCTCCATTTTTGTGTTCCTGAAGTCCTTCATCACAATAGCAAGAAATCTTTTCTCTTTTTTTTGTCCTCTGAGAAGTTTTAATCACCACTGAAAGATTCCTAAAGGACCCAGTCTGATAGTATTTGACTATGAACATGAATTGTTAAATCTGTTACTAAGATGCAAGACACATGTCTGAGTCCTAGTCTAAAAAGTTACCTGTAGATACATAAATCCAGTGATTTGATTCAGAATTGGTAAATTCTAAATTGAAGGACATTAGAAGTTGAAATTAAATGCCTGTCATTTTCTCCTACCTTCAATCTTTTGTGCCAACCTCCTTATCAGATGCCAGATTATCAAAGGACATTAAAAAGGCCTGATAGGATATTTCTAATCACTGATGTGATTGAATATCACCAGAAATAAGTTCTGCTACCTCTCAATATGATTTATACCAATCCAGCCCTCAGTTGATGGAGCATGTATTCAAAATCCTTCTTCTCCCAGGATGAAGCACAGTAGAGAATTGATGAGTCTGACAGACCTGACTTCACGTCCTAGCTCTGCTGCTTGCTAGCTGTGTGACCTTGAAGGAGTTACTTAACCTCTCTGTGTCTTCAAGTCCTCATCTGTCAAATGAAGATGTTAATAATAATGGGTTGCCCAAAAAGTTAGCTCAAGTTTTTCCATAAGATGTTGCAGAAAAACCCAAAAGAACTTTTTGGCCAACCCAATACCTACCTCATAGGGTAATTTTGAGGAAGAGATGATGTCTGCATAATGCTTTGTTTAATGACTGGAATAGGAACAATAAATTAATAATAATAATAATAAACTGTGGTGGATTTATTTGGTGGATAGATAAATGGTGATGCCACCAATAAGGAAGCTGGATGTGCTGGAAGCGTCATGGAGCCTTCTGCAGTAGAGATTAGAACGCCTTCTCTTTTCACAAAAACTGCTAATAAACCTTGTTAGGGATGATGGCTTTCAGGCAGAGGGATAAAACACATCCTTTCAGTTAAGCTCTACAAACACAGCAGCGGCTCACATCCGTCCCTGGAGGCCTGGGTTGTTGTCTTTTCTCAGACAGAGCCCTCATTGAGTTTGGGGGAATCTGGGTGGCCCTGTAGGAGCAGTGTGAGCCATGGAGCTGCTCTCACTCTGATCCCACTTTGGGCTAGACACACAACGCAATCTATCCAACGCTCAGTGTTTAGATCTCTTGTCCAAGTGAGGTGCAGCTGGACTTCATATTTCTGTGCATTTGACTCACAGGATGTGTCTTGTTCACCAAGACTGAAGTTTATACTCAGGCCACCTCAAGGGTGAGGTCATTTTGCTGTTCTTAGCCAAAGACCGCCCTCCTCTAAATCTGTCTGATGTTTTTTTGGCTGTAGTGTCAAGTTCCCAGAGCAAGATGTTTTAGACTAAGAAGTCCTGTTTGTGTAATAATTCAGTCCTGTTCTGGAACTGTGCTCCAGTGCTTGTGTTTTCTTCTTGGTTTTGAGAAAGGGCATTTGTATTTTTGTCAATAATTCAGTCGTGGAGGAGCACTGGGGTGGTTAGAGAGGTTTCACGTGGGCTGGTTGTACACATGAGCGTTGGCAGTGCTACAACTGAGGCTCCATCTCTAGCAAATGATGAGGGAGCCTGATCAGGACTGATCAGAAGGCCTTCCTGGTGGCTCAGATGGTAAAGAATCCACCTGTGATGCAGGAGACCTGGGTTCGATCCCTGGGTTGGGAGGATCCCCTGGAGGAGGGCATGACAACCTACTCCAGTATTCTGGCCTGGAGAATCTCATGGACAGAGGAGCCTAGCTGGCTACAGTCCATGGGGTCACAAAGAATCAGACACGACTGGGCAACTAAGAACAACCAGCACAGTCTGCACTGGCATTAACTGGCTAGCAACTCAAACAGAGACACAGGGATAATTTGAACAATGCCTGTTCTTTCTAGACTAGTATTTCTCAAAATTTCTTTTTTACTATCACTCTCCCAAAGGCCCTTTGAAACTGTTTTCCTGAGTGCCTCCACCCTTCTCATTTCACGAAACCTTAATACCATAGCTGCCCTGGATATGCATTTATGTACTCTCTCCATACTTGTGTTTTATATATAAAAAAGAATAGGATTTTTTGCCTCTCCTAAGAATCAGTTTTGAGCCCTTGACTAAAGAGCCTCAACAATTGACTAAAGCACATCTCATGCTTAAAAATATACAATTTATTGTAGTGTAATCAATTGACTGAAGCTTCCCAGGTGGCTCAGTTGGTAAAGAATCAGCCTGCAATGCGGGAGACCTGGGTTTGATTTCTGGGTTGGGAAGATCTGCTGGAGAAGGGATAGGATACCCACTCCACTATTCTTGGGCTTCCCTGGTGGCTCAGCTGGTAGAGAATCTGCCTGCAATGTGGGAGACCTGAGTTCGATCTCTGGGTTGGGAAGATCCCCTGGAGAAGGGAACAGCTACCCACTCCAGTATTCTGGCCTGGAGAATTCCATGGACTCTATAGTCTAAGGGGCCACAAAGAGTTGGACATGACTGAGCGACTTTCACTTTCATCACTTTCCCAGGTGGCACAGTAGTAGAGAATCCACCTGCCAAACAGGAGACGCTCGATCCCTGAGTCAGGAAGATCCCCTAGAGTAGGAAATGGCAACCCACTCCAGTATTCTTGCCTGGAAAATTCCATGAATAGAGGAACCTGGCAGGTTACAATACAGTACATGAGGCTGCAAAGAGTCAGGCATGACTTAGCACATGTACACATGCGCACACACACACACATAATCAGTTGACTATAATAATTCGTGGTTGGAGAGACTGAGTCATTTATGTTTTCCTGTTGAACTCTTTTTAATATATATGAGTGATAGTCACTCAGTCGTGTCCATCTCTTTGTGACCCCATGGACTGTAGCCCGCCAGGCTCTTCTGTCCATGGAATTCTCCAGGCAAGAACACTGGAGTGGGTTGCCATTTCCTTCAGGGGATCTTCTCAACCCAGGGATCGAACACAGGTCCCCTGCATTGCAGGCAGATTCTTTACCATCTGAGTCACCAGGGAAGCCTACTAAGAGACATTTCTAAGTACAAAGACAGGTCAACTTAAAAAGTATCGGCAGGTACATGCTTGATTTTATCTTATAATCCAGACAATGCATTAGAATAGGTAATGAATCCATACACCTTTTGCAATATCGAACAGCATTGGTTATTCCAAAACATATAAAGGAACAAGGTCAGAAAACTTTCTGAAAACATTATAGTTGCTTTTCTGTAGAAATGTAGTCAAATTTTTCAAAATTATAAGTTTTTTCTTCCATTTTGTCAGCTTTTCTTAGGTTATATGTTAATAGTTTTTTGAGATTCAGCAAAAAACAGCAGATTAAGTATTTTTAACACATGACCTTCTTCTTCATTCCTGTGATCACCTTCCTGATGGGAAGGACTGGTCACCTCACAGCCAACTCTTCTCTCCCTCTGGACTCACATTCACAGATGTAATTGCCCACAAGGGCCAGGGAGGACACAGGAATGAATAGAGAAGGTCAGAAGCAAGAAAGCAACACACTCAGGACAATGAGGACTGGCAGCTGACACTGGGCCCTGTGTCAGGAAGACAAGAGGAAGTGCTTGGGACTTGGGAACTGTAAAGTATGGTCCATCTAAAGCAGCGGTCCCAAGCCTTTTTTGGCAGCAGGGACCAGCTTCATGCAAGACAATTTTTCCATGGACCAGGGTGGGGGGACGGTTTGGGGATGATTCAAGCACATTATATTTATTGTGCACTTTATTTACATTATGACTACATCAGCTCCACCTCAGATCATCAGACATTAGATTTTGGAGTTTAGGGACCCCTTATCTAAAAGGGGTCAGCTGTTGTTCTCCTTTTGCATCCTTATTCCCATGGGGGAATAAATGTCCAGTGTTGTCAGATCATTTTATTGTTTTAAAGAAAAGTCAGAAATCTGAAACTTTATGTGCTCATCAAATACTGACCAAAGGGAATGGTTACCCACTCCAGTATTCCGGCCTAGAGAATTCCATGGACTGTATAGTCCATGGGGTCACAAAGAGTCGGACAGGACTGAGTGAATTTCACTTTCTTTTCCTTTCACTTTCAGACAGTAAGGAATTCACCTGCAGTGCAAGAGACCTGGGTTCGATCCCTGGGTTGGGAAGATCCCCTGGAGAAGGGAATGGCAACACACTCCAGTATTTTTGGTTGGGAAATCCCATGGACAGAGGAGCCTGGCTGGCTACAGTCCATGGGGTCGCTAAGAGTCGGACACAACTTAGCGACTAACACTTTCAATACTTTTTAGGCCATCCATCTCCATAACTCTCCATCATGTAAAACTGAAACCCTCTGCCCATTAAACAATAGCCCCCTATCCCTTTTCATCCCACAGAGTCCTGGAACTACCATTCTACTTTCTGTCTGTACAGTTTTGACTACTCTAAGTAACTGATACGAATGGGATTGCACAGTGGTATCTGTGTTTATTGTGACTGACTGATTTCACTTAGCATAATGTTCATCCATGTCGGTGCATATATCAGAATTTCCTTGCTTTTTATGGCTGGATAATATTCTGTTGTGCGTCTGTATCACATTTTGTTTATCTGTGCATCTATCAATGGATCTTGGGTTGTATTTACATATTGTTATTGTTTATTTTTGCAGCAATGAACATGGGTATACAAATATCTCTTTGATCCCTGCTTTCAATTATTTTGGTAATGTAGTCAGAAGTGGAACTGCTGGATGATATGGAAATTCAATTTTATTTACTTATTAATTTTTGAGGAATGGAATGGCCGTGCCGTTTTCCACAGTAGGTATAGCATTTTACATTCCCAGCAATAGTGCACAAGGATTCCAGTTTACCTACATCCTTGAAACACTTCCTTTCTTTTTTTAAAAAGAGAATTCCACGCTCTTTTTTATTTATTTACTTATTTATTTTTGCCTGTGAAGCAGCGCTTGTGAGATATTCCTTGACCAGGGATTGAATCTGGGCCCCCTGCATTGGGAGTGCAGGGTCTTAACCACTGGACCATCAGGGAAGTCTCTGTTATTTTCTTTTTGGATAGAAGCCACCCTAATGGGTGTGGAGTGAATAGCATACTATTTTTGATAAGATGCTTGGAAGATCTGATACAGAGTAAGTGCTTTGTCCATATGTGTCCTGCACTAGAATGTGTTGGTTCAGAAGACGTAGAACATTACTGTGCCCCTAACACTTCCCATCTCTGGTATTGTCCTGTGTCAGAGGGGAAAAGAGTATTAATTTAATCTTTTTCTTTGGAATCTGCCACTTTTCATCGTGTGATACAGTTATATCTATATAAGTCCCTATCTCCTCTGAAAGTGAAAGCGAATTCGCTCAGTTGTATCCAGCTGTCACCCTCCAAATTCCTCCATCCATGGGATTTCCCAGGCAAGAATTCTGGAGTGGACTGCCATTTCCTTCTCCAGGGGATCTTCCTGACCCAGGGATCAAACTTGCATCTACTGCACTGACAGGCAGATTCTTTACCACTGCACCACCTGGGAAGCCCAGATTGAGACAAGGCGAATATACTTAAGGAAGAGTAATACACAAGGAATGATCCTTGCACGTATTTTCATCAAATCCTCTGCCAGTTTTAACTCAAATGTTGTTTTAAGATGCTGTTAAACATCCTATCACTTAAAAAACAAATTGGTCTGACATTCTAGAATGACCGATGGAGTGATTCCAAGATGACCTGACTTGAGAAAAGGACTATGGCTTCTCCTTTGCCTTACTGTGCTCCTGTAGTGTACCTGAGAGCCAGTAACCTTGAAAGTGGCCACAAGAGGGGAGTATGAACCACCGTCATCTTTCACTAACAAATGAGAGGAACTGAATTCTCCAGCTGAACGCATGCTTCCATCCGAGCAACAGTCAACCGAATAATCATACTCCTACCAGCTGATCATCAGAGGGTGAGTGTGGGTTTGCCCTTTCTATGTTCACAGAGAATGTAGCCTTCAGCTCTCCGCTGTCTAGTTATACTTTAATCCTCACTGCAAGAAATATTTGTGGGAAAAGGACCTGAAGGACAGGCAACCCTTTCCCTCAATTTCACGGATGTTATGTTACCTTTGCATTAAGCCAGAACCCTGAGAAAGCTGTACTCATGGATCACCTTGTTCTGCTCCCCTTAAGAATTATTTATATCGACAAATATATGGACACAAAAAGGGGGATGGGGTGGAGTGGGATGAACGGGGAGATTGGGGTTGACATATACACACTGCTATGTATAAAATAGATAATTAATGAGAGCTTAAAGTATAGCACAGGGAACTCTATTCAATGCTCTTTGGTTACCTAAATGGGAAGAAAATTTAAAAAAGAGGGGATATATATTCTACATGTATGGGGCTTCCCAGGTGGCTCAGTGGGGAAAGAATCCACCTGCAATGCAGGAGATGCAGGCAAATGTGAGTTTGATCCCCAGGTCGGGAGGAGGCATGGAAACCCACTCTAGTATTCCTGCCTGGAGAATCCCAGGGACAGAGGAGCCTGGCGGGCTGTAGTCCATAGGGTCACAAAGAATCAGACATGACTGAAGCGACTTTGTGTGCACGCATAGGCCTATATTGGGGGATACTTTAAGAGACAGCTGTTTAAAGTGTGTTATTATATCAACATAAAGATATTGCCTGCAAATTTACACAATGTTCTGTTTTTGAGGGCCTATGGGAGAAAATTTACTCCAAATTCAGAATATAGGAAAAGCTGTGTTTTGCCTGGAAAACTTGTTTGCTTTTCCTCATTGACTCTGTGAATGCTTTAATGTATCATCCTTCTCTCTTTCCTTTGACTTCCAGGAGCCTTCTTTTATCCAACAAGTATCTTTGAAGTGCCCCTTCTGTGCCGGCTGTGATGGGGAGTGCAAGTAGAGGATTTCTGTCCTCATGAAGCCTACAGCTCAGTGGAGGGGACAGACATTCATTAATCATACAGGTCAATGTGTAAACTGAAAAGGACGATGAAGGAAAGGAAGCTTTATAGCATGACATGTGTAGCAGGGGGACTGGACTTAATTTGAAGAAGTGCCCTTTGGACCTGTGGATGAGTAGGAGTGACCTGAGGTGTAGGGGTGGGGTTGGAGGACTGGGCACTGGCATTCCTGACCAGAAGGGAGCAGCATCGTGCATCCTGGCAACTGGAAGATAAATTCCAGGAGAGCTGAAGTGTAGATGCAGGTGGGGAAGGGATGAGGCCAGGCTTGAGAGGACATGGAGGTTTGGGTGGGCTTGTGCGTGTATGACCAGTTGCTTTAGTAGTGTCCGACTCTTTGTAACCCTGTGGACTGCAGCCCTCCAGGCTCCTCTGTCCCTGGGATTCTCCAGGCAGGAATACTGGAGTAGCTTGCCATGCCCTCCTCCAGGGAAATCTTCCCAACCACCCTGGGATGGAACCAGTGTCTCTTGCATCTCCTGCGTTGCAGGCGGACTCTTCACCCTGGGCTTACCCAGGCTTTCGTTTCACACTCTATCTCTTGTCTGTGTCATCTTAACAAACATGCTTTCGTTTTTGTGGAACAAGATGGAGGATAAATTAAAAGTCATTATTCCCATACTTGTATTGCATTACCAACTGCCTCCATCAGACGTTACATGAAAAACAATCTCACACACGTATCACGACTCCATCAAGGCTCACTTGTGTACACGGGGTTTCACTCACATACACAGGTGTTCAGGCCCCTCTGAGTGAACCCGTGGGCTTGAGAACACATTGGTTTTGCTCTGATGGCATCCTGAGTGATTCCTCCTTTGAGGCACATCAGGATCAAGAATTAGAGAGTTCTTCCTCGAAGACAGGTTTATATACAATTTAGAAATAATAGCCCTGCCTTCTGGTTTTGTTAAGTATTACTGTCAGCGGCCTCTTAAAAACACACAGGAACAAACAGGCCGAGTGAATAAGAAGGCAGTATTATATAGTTGCTTTTTGATTATAAGCCTTCACTCTGCCAGCTGGGCTGAGGATTAGAAAAGAATTGGTGAAAGATTCTTAGAGGAAACCCCTGTGGTTCGGTGTTCTTGAATTCATCTGTCACTCCAGTTCTTGGCATTGAGTTGAAACAAGACTTTCACGGGAACAAAACAAAACACGTGTCAATGTTGTTTCCTTTCTGAACACTTGTGTGTGTGTGTGTGTGTGTGTATGCATGCGTGTGTTAAGTTGCTTCAGTCCTGTCCAATGCTATGCAACCCTATGGACTGTAGCCTACCAGGCTCCTTAGTCATGGGATTCTCCAGGCAAGAATACTGGAGCAGGTTGCCTTGCTCTCCTTCAGGGTCTCTTCCTGACCCAGGGATTGAATCGGTGTCTCTTATGTCTCCTGCATTGGCAGGTGGGTTCTTTACTGCAAGAGCCACCTGGGAAGAACTTTCTGAGCCCTCACTTATTGTTGTAAAACACACTTCATTTAAGCGAGGGGGAAACAAAGGAGAAAGAAGAAAAGGAATTGGAGAGACCGGTTGAGAGTGGTTAGAAATGGAGTAACTCACTCATTCTGTTTTAATGAGACAGGTCTACTTCCTGAGCTTCTAAACACACAGGACACATTGTTGCCACAGGACTTTGGCACTGGCTGCTGCCTCTGCCTGGAATGCTCTTCCTGTCTATGACCAAGTGTCTGACTTGTTCACCTCCCTCTAGTTGCTTTTATTTTTAATTGGAGGATAATTGCTTTGCACTGTGGTATTGGTTTCTGCTGTACAACATGAATCAGCAGCCATAAGTATATATGTAGCCCCTCCCTCTTGAGGCTCCTCCCCACCCATCCCACCCCTCTAGGTCATCACGGAGTGCTGAGCTGAGCTCCCTGTGCTGTATAGCAGCTTCACACTAGTTATCTATTTTATGCATGGTAGTGTATACATGTCAATGCTATTCTCTCGATTGTCACACCCTCTCCTTCCCCCACTGTGTCCACAAGTCTGTCCTATATATCTGCATCTCTATTCCTGCCCTGCAAATAGATTCCTCATTATCGTTTTTTAGATTCCATACTGTGCTGTGCTTAGTCGCTCAGTAGTGTCTGACTCTTTGCAACCCCTTGGACTGTGGCCTACCAGGCTTCTCTGTCCATGGGGATGCTACAGGCAAGAATACTGGAGTGGGTTGCCATGCCCCCCTCCAGGGAATCTTTCCAACCCAGGGATGGAACACAGGTCTCCCGCATTGCAGGTGGATTCTTTATCATCTGAACCACCAGGGAAGCCCAAGAATACTGGAGTGGGTAGCCTATCCCATCTTCAGGGGATCTTCCCAACCCAGGAAACAAACTGGGGCCTCCTGCATTGCAGGCAGATTTTTTACCAGCTGAGCTACCAAGGAAGCCCTTAGATTCCATAAATATGTGTTAATATATTAATATGATATTTGTTTTTTTCTTTCTGACTTACTTCACTCTGTATAACAGGCTCTAGATTCATCCATCTCACTAGAACTGACTCAAATTCATTCCTTTTTATGACTGAGTAATCCTTCTAGCGTTTGATAGAACGTTTCCTTCTCAATGAGTCTTACCTTGATTATCCCATTTGAAATTGATGGTCCTCTTGAACTCCTTGTTCCTTTCACCCTATTTCAGAGGTCAACAAACTATGACCCCCTATTTTTGTAAATAAAGTTTTATTGGAACGCAATCAGATTCATTTTTTAATGTCTTGACTATGGCTGATTTTGCCCTACAATGGCAGAGTGAGAGACAGTGTGGCCTGAAAAGTGCATGGTAAGTCTTCAGTAGCTGTTGAATGAATGAGTGAATATAAAGTGTTCCACAAAGATTAGACAGTTAGTTACGATTATCATTATTATTTTCATGCATCTACAACTTTTCAAAAGGGGAGGATATCCATTACACCAGCATATATTCTCAATCTAACATGTAGAAAGTTGTAACTATCACAACTTTCTCACCTGCTGCAGGAAGCATGCTGTTATAGGTTTGCCTCTGACCCTTATATACCTGCTTACCTCTGCTAGAACACCTACATGATCTCAAAATAAACACCAGAGGAAAAGTCTTTTATATAAAAGTAAACATCTTTTGCAGCTCGAAGATGTTTGGGTTTTGTTGGGGAAGTACTATTTTCACATTCAGACAGAGGAATGTCTATTTTTACACTACAGCCAGACAAGACTTAACCTTTGAGCCAAATGGGTAGGTGTGTTTTCAAACTATGTCTTTATTTCACTAAAAAGAAGAAGGAAAGAGACAAGCTCACCTTTTGACCAAGGAAAGAAAATATTCAGCCTTCCGGTTCCTTCAGCAATTGATACATTTTTTACATGAATTACATTTCTCGATCACATCAGCAAACACAAATTTATATAAAATTGTGTCTTTTCTATGCAAAATATCCACGTGGTCACTGCAAAGACATTAATTGGATCCCATCTAAGTAGAATTATGAAATTTCTTTTTTATTTCTGCTGACCTTTTAATCAGTTGTAGTTTCAAAATTACATGCGTAACATCAGACTCCTTTTTGTTTTTGACTGTTTTTTGAGGGTGAGCATGAGCTAAGAATTATGTATAGTACAATAGGGTCACTCTCTGACAATTAGTCAATCCTAAAGGAAATCAACCCTGAATATTCATTGGAAGGACTGATGCTGAAACTGAAGCTCCAATACTTTGGCCACTTGATGTGAAGAGCTGACTCATTGGAAAAGACCCTGATGTTGGGAAAGATTGAGGATATGAGGAGAAGGGGACAACAGAGGATGAGATGGTTGGATGGCATCACTGACTCAATGGACATGAATCTGAGCAAACTCTTGGACATAGTGATGGACAGAGGAGCCTGGCGTGCTGCAGTCCACAGGATCCCAAAGAATCGGACATGACTTAGTGACTGAACAACAATAACAATAGCAGCTAGTCTCCACTGGAGGGATTTTGCATTTAGCAAAGTCTGGAGACATTTTTCAGTTTCATGACTGGGAAGGCACTACTAGAAATCTGAGCGCAACTTCGCATCAGCCAGGGATGTTGTTAAACATTCTTCAATGCCAAAGATAAGATCCCCCTACCCCCAACATCCCAACAAACGATTTTCTTGTCCAAAATGTTTGTTGTACTGAGGTTGCAAAACCCTGCCCTATAACATGGTTAGCGTTTTCCTTTTTCCTTTCCAAGCCATTTGCTTTCTTGTTGCCTTGGTGATGTCATCATCTGCAACTTAGGTTAATAACAGGTGCACATTTCTTCCTTCACTGGGGGGAGATAATGACCATGAAACACTGTAAACCATTCAAACGTAAAAATCCCTAAGGATGAGAATTATTACTCTTTATTAAGGGAGAAAGAATTACATGTCTCCAGATTATGTGGCTCTATTGCTTCAGGCCTGCTTTTTAAAAAAAGTTTAAATACTTTAGAGACACTTAAAACCTCTATGTCTGCTGTCTCTTTGTGGGGTCTCAGAGAGAAGGTCACAGGACACAGAGTGCAGAAATCCATGGACGAAACCCACAACTAGCGTGCTTGCTCTTCTCGGCCTCTCCGTGGCCGCTCTGTCCCAGCCTTTTCCTTCCTCTCTGTCCTCATTCCCAGCTCCTTGCTTTCCCTGAAGGATATGTCTTCCAACCTCCCATCCCTTCTCCCTTAATTCAGTGGCTATTTCATCAACTATCTTCTGTTACTCAAGCATTCCCTTGGGGTCTCAGCCTTCACTCAAGAAGCCAGCCAGCACTTTTTCCTGAACAAATATAGTGCCCTTACAGGACAAATTTAGATAAAGAAACTCTTCTTTGTCTTAATGTCTCCCCTTGAATGTGTTTTAATTTGATCCCATCTCATCCTTCCTATTTAAGTGATGGGTAAATAGCAAATTGCACAAAAAATGGAAACCAGAGAAAAGAATCTCTTCACCTAAATATTAACTTGGGGCTGAAAAGAGGAGTTTGTGGGTTTAAACCTGGTGGTTCAGATAGTAAAGAATCTGCCTGCAATGCAAGAAACCTGGGTTTGATCCCTGGGTCAGGAAGATCCCCTGGAGAAGGGAATAGCTGCCCACTCCAGTATTCTTGCCTGGAGAATCCCATGGAGAGAGAAGCCTGGCGCGCTACAGTCCATGGGGTCGCAAAGAGCCGGACACGACTGAGTATCTAACAGTTTCACTTTCTAATGTCTAAGAAATCTAAATTGTTAAGTTTCTGTTTGAAGAAATCATGTTTGCTTGTTAATCTTTTTTATTCTCTTTTAATTAAAAAAAATTTTGTTTTAAAGTTTTGGCTGGGCCTTCACAGCTGTGCACAGGATTCTCTAGCTGTGGCATGCAGACAACACACAGCATGCAGTATCTTAGTTCCCCAACCAGGGATTGAACCTGTGTCCCCTGCATTGAAAGGTGGATTCTTAATCATTGGACCAACAAGGAAGTCCTTGTTTGTTAATTTTCTGGCGGTCTTAGGTTCATGGGGATATAGAAGGAGCAGGCTAACAGTGGCTTCTACATGAAGGGAGATCCCGATTGATAAGCTTTAAGGGTTGGAACCTTCTAGCTTCAACATACAGAACATCTTCTTGAAGAGTTATGCAGACTAAAAAAATATATTTTAAGATGGGCTTATGTGCCTTATGTACCAGGCTTCCCTGGTAGCTCAGATGGTAAAGAATCTGCCTGGAGACCCAGGTTTGATCCCTGGGTTGGGAAGATCCCCTGGAGAAGGGAATGGCAGCCCACTCCAGTATTCTTGCCTAGAGAATTCTGTGGACTGAGGGGCCTGGCCGGCTAAGAGTCCATGGGATCACAAAGACTGAATGACTAACGCTTATGTGCCTTTCTAGTTAAGTTGCCTAAAAGTTTCTAAGGGGAGATTAGTGACTAGCATCCAGTACAAGCCTCTTTCCTAGCAAACTAGAAACACTTTGGATGTGGAAAATTGGGTTGGTAATGTCATTGATCCTCCCACTGTGTTATCTTTTAGGTTTTTATATGTTTTCTTGAAAAAGGATGTATGGATGTGAGAGTTGGACCATAAAGAAAGCTGAGTGTCAAACAATTGATGCTTTTGAACTGTGGTGTTGGAGAAGACTCTTGAGAGTCCCTTGGACAGCAAGGAGATCCAACCAGTCCATCCTTAAGGAAACCAGTCCTGAATATTCATTAGAAGGACTGATTCTGAAGCTGAACTCCAATACTTTGGCCACCTGATGTGAAGAGCTGACTCATTGGAAAACACCCTGATGCTGGAGAAGGAAATGGCAACCCACTCCAGTATTCTTGCCTGGAGAATCCCATGGACAGAGGAGCCTGGTGGGCTGCTGTCCATGGGGTCGCACAGAGTCGGACATGACTGAAGTGACTTAGCATAGCATGCTGGCAGAGATTGAAGACAGAAGGATAAAGAGACGACCGAGGATGAGATGGTTGGATGGCATCACCAACTCAACGGACATGAGTTTGAGCACGCTCAGGGAGTTGGTGATGGACAGGGAAGCCTAGTGTGCTGCAGTCCATGGGGCTACAAAGAGTTGGACACGACTGAGTGACTGATCTGAAGTAAACTTGGAAAAGGAGAAATCTTCTGTCTAGATCAATTAAATTCAAGAGAAAATGGAATTTGCTTTCTATTTGCATTCATTTCGCATCCAAATTCCTGGAGTTGGTCTGCAAGGTCCAGAGGCTATGATGACCATGGTCTCATCTAGGGCTCCTCTCCCTTTACCCACTCACCGTGCTTTGGAATGCAGACCTCCTCACTGCTCTTTAAACCCTTGAGACGCACTCTGGCCTGGGGCCTTTGTACTTGCTCTTTCTCATGCCTGGAATGTTCTTTTCTTGCTTATCCACTTGGCTCATTCTCTGATAACCTCAAGTCCTTGCTGCGGTTTCCCCTCTAGGACACCCCTTCTGAATGCATTATTTAATATCAAAAACCACACCTTTGATTTCACCCCTCAGCTCTCTCGATCCTTCTCTCCTCTCCTGCTCAATGTCTGTCCATTTTTATACAACAGTAAAGATCTTTTAACAAGCTAAGTAATCACTCTTTTTTTTTTGGCTGCACCAAAACATCTATTTCTGCTTTATTGACTATGCCAAAGCCTTTGACTGTGTGGATCACAATAAACTGTGGAAAATTCTGAAAGAGATGGGAATAACAGACCACCTGACCTGCCTCTTGAGAAACCTGTATGCAGGTCAGGAAGCAACAGTTAGAACTGGACATGTAACAACAGACTGGTTCCAAATAGGAAAAGGAGTTTGTCAAAGCTGTATATTGTCACCTTGCTTATTTAACTTATATGCAGAGTACATCATGAAAAATGCTGGGCTGGATGAAGCACAAGCTGGAATCAAGATTGCCGGGAGAAATATCAATAACCTCAGGTATGCAGATGACACCACCCTTATGGCAGAAAGTGAGGAAGAACTAAAGAGCCTCTTGATGAAAGCTAAAGAGGAGAGTGAAAAAGTTGGCTTAAAGCTCAACATTCAGAAAACTAAGATCATGGCATCTGGGCCCATCACTTCATGGCATATAGATGGGGAAACAGTGGAAACAGTGGCTGACTTTATTTTGAGGGGCTCCAAAATCACTGCTTATGGTGACTGCAGCCATGAAATGAAAAGACGCTTACTCCTTGGAAGGAAAGTTATGACCAAACTAGATAGCATATTAAAAAGCACAGACATTACTTTGCCAACAAAGGTCCATCTAGTCAAGGCTATGGTTTTTCCAGTAGTCATGTATGGATGTGAGAGTTATATTTTAAAGAAAGCTGAGTGCCAAAGAATTGATACTTTTGAACTGTGGTGTTGGAGAAGACTCTTGAGAGTCCCTTGGACTGCAAGGAGATCCAACCAGTCCATCCTAAAGGAGATCAGTCCTGGGTGTTCATTGAAAGCATTGATGTTGAAGCTGAAACTCCAATACTTTGGCTACCTGATGCGAAGAACTGACTCATTGGAAAAGACCCTGATGCTGGGAAAGATTGAGGGCAGGAGGAGAAGGGGATGACAGAGGATGAGATGGTTAGTGATGGACAGGGAGGCCTGGCATGCTGCAGTCCATGGGGTTACAAAGAGTTGGACACGACTGAGCAACTGAACTGAAATGAACTGAACGTGATATGCGGGATCTTAGTTCCCCAACCACAATTGAACCCATACCTCCTGCAGTGGAAGTACGGTGGCATCTTAACCAGTGGACCGCCAGGGAAGCCCAGTAATTTATTTATTTATGATGCAATGTGTTTATTTTCTGTCTGCCTCTATTGGAATGTAAATTTCTCATGGGCCGAGATTTTTGTTTTGCTCGCTAGTGGGTCTCAAGAGCCTAGATCTGTGCCCAGCTCACCGTAGCCATGCCTTTCATATTTGATGAATAAAAGAGTGGGTTGGTTAAACATAGCTAGGGACAGAGTTGTAGTTAGAGCCGGGGCTTCATGAGTAACTTCTGAGTGTCAAGAGGGCAGTTCAAAGACACTCTGAAAATAAGGACAGAAGGAAGACAGGGATGGGGCAGAGCGGTGATATGTACTGCACTGCATGAATTTTCCAAGGGTTGATTTTGATGGGTATCTGAGATGCAGGAAAATGCTTGGATATTTTTGCAATAAATCGCAATGGTGTGGCTGAAAAATTTCCTGTCACTCACTGAATCTCTCATACCTTCCACATCTCTACACCCAACCTTCTTGCTCATACCTGCAGCAGGCCATCTGGTTTTATTTATATCATCAGACAAAGATGACAAACTCAAGATATCCCTGGATATGACCTCAAATATCTCTCAGGGCCACAATGAGACAAAACAACTTCATCTTTACCAGACACAAGACAAAGATGACTCATCAGACAAAACAAATCTAGTGTTACAGACCCACCTGTTCACTCTTGGGAAGCTGTTTGAACTTCATATCCCAGTGTGCTCTGGCTGAATTAGAAGGCAGGAGGGAAAGGTCATTGGAAGACAATACGGTTACGTTAGTTGATGCGTTCTTCCCCAGGACAGGGGTGCTCCTAGGGAGCACAGCTCTGAGCCTGAGCTCTGGATTATTCTGGAGGACAGGAATTAGACTGCTTGGGTTTAAATCTTGGATCCATTATTATCAGTGCCGTGTGGTATGCAGGATCTTAGGTCTCCAATCAGGGTTCAAACCAGTGCCCCTGCATTGGAAGCACAGAATCACAACAACTGGACCACCAAAGAAGCCCTTTGGCTCCATTATTTGATAGTTGTGTGACTTAGGAAAGTTATTAACCTTTTTAATCTCAGTTTTGCCACTATGAATAATACCAAGAAATTATATGAGGATAGAATGAGCTAATAAATATGCAAAGTATCTAGCGTGGTGCCTTAATAAAGGGTAGCTCTTAGGTATGTATAATACAGGCAGCCATTAAAATTAAAATTCTGGCTTTATTACTTACTTGCTATGCAGCTTGGGACAAGATGCTTCACTTTACTTTGCTCCCGTCTCATTTTCAAGAGGCAAATTACTGCAAAGGACTTTTATAAGGATCCAACAAAATGGCATAGGGAAATAAGTTAGGGAAAACCTGACATATAACAAGAGTGCAATAAAAGACGTCCTCTCTAATTTGACACTACAATTACTACTACTACTATTATTACAACCACTGCATCTACTGCTGTTTTATTACTAGGCAATGGGACAAGTTTTGGGGAAAAAAACCCCATAAACTTTACTCTTAAACAGTTTTCTGCTTATAGTTTTAAAAAACCTTCTTGCACATTCCTATCCATATTTTCTTTTCTTTTTTTTTTATCACTGAAGTGCAATCACTTGCCAATAGAAATTAGTGAATGTTAGCAAGACATTAGAGGAAGAGGATGCACTTCAGATTCTTGACTCTAGAAGCAGTCTTGAAATTCCTTGGGTTGTCATTTGAATAGCATATTTGAGGGCAAAAGTTCCTGTTTTCCAGGTCATTTCCTTTGGACTTGGACTTGGTGACATACTGAAAATAATGAAAGGGTTGGGGAGCTGGTTGTAATTGAGGAATCACTAGTCATTGCAGGAGAGATGATGAGTTGTTTACCATTATCTATTCTGTCCCTTTTTCTTTAATATTAAAACTCCTGAGTCATAGTTGGAGACTCTGCTTTTTAGCCGGAGACTCTATTTTCCAAATTCAGCTGCAGCTAGCTATGCCCTTATGACTAAGTTCTTGACAATAGAATGGCAGCAGAAGTGATAGTGTGCTAGTTTCAGGTCATACCCCTTAAAGAAATGGCTATTGCACACTTTGGGCTTCTTTGGTGGCTGAGACGGTAAAGAATGTGCCTGGACGTGATGTAGCAGCTGAACAACAAGAAAGCAAGGAGAGGAGAACATGCTTTAGTTGGAGCAGTTCCACTTTTATCCATTTATACCTCTGGAAAGGTTTTAGTTTCTGGGATAAAGTTCAAAAACCACTTCTGAAAGTTTACAGAAATTCCTTGAGACACTAAAAATCAAATCATGTACGGTAATTTAGTTTTTAATAAAATAAGTAGGTATGCTTTATTTAAATTTTTTTTTCTTTTTTGGGCACCCGGACCAGGGATCGAACCTATACCCCTGGCAGTGGAAGCTCAGAATCCTAACCACTAGACTGCTAAGGAATTCCCAGTAGCTGTGCTTTAGAAGGCAGTTTGAATTATTATTTATGGTAACAAACGGTTACAACTTCCAAAAGAGGTGATTACAAATAGCCTCATGTTTTAGACATGGCATAAGAATTTGTATGTATGTTATGAAATTACAGATGCTGATGGCAACCATAGCTAGTATCCTGTTTGTTGCATTGCAGGGAAATAAAACTGTTGGTGGATTCTTCCTCGAAGTTGTTTAAAACCAGCCGATATCTGGTAGAGCAGTGATTTTTCAATCTGAGATCCAGTTATGCAAGACAAGGCAGCTGCAAAACTACTTAGCTTAACCTAGCACAGGATTTGTTGCCAATACAAACTTCAGTCTCTAAACATTCCAGACATCTTTGTACACTTCCATGAAATGTTGCCCCCACTCACATGTTCTGGACAGCAGAGCAGTTTGAGGTAGTGGTCAGCTGCCTCGTGTAGAAATATTTCTTGCAGCATCTGTAGGGGGATCACTTTATTGGTAGGATCTGACCAGGTGTGGGTTGGACCCTTCACCTTCCTCTACCAACACGTCTACCCAGAGCCCAGTATGTCTTTGTTTCTGGTGACCGATGCCTGATTACTGCTGTGGTGCTTAGACGGGGCCTCTGAGTAATTACAGAGTTGGCCTGTGGTTGTCTTCCAGGAAATGGCAAGTACCACTTGCCTGGCTGTGTCCCGGCAGACTCCTCTTGGGGACAACAGGAAACACATGCCATGTAAGGACATCCTGCAGCAGCAGCTGCTTCTCCGTGGACAGCCGGAAGTCAGTCGAGCATGTGTCTTTCACTGTCTCTGCTTCCCCTTCCCGTATCCATCAGAGGCTTATCAGGAAGAAAAATGTGTGCATATACAGTGATCTTCCAAAAGGACCTACGTGGACTTTCACTCCAGAATTTGGGTACTTGCTTTTGACCTTCCTCTGCTTACAGTGACCCTGAGAATGTTTTTGCAGCTAACTTTTTGAGCACCGTTGCCTTAGGGCCAAGTCTCCCGGGAAGTTTCTCGAAGAGTTTCTCTGTTTCCATCATTTATTTGCGAGAACAGGAGCTTTATTAACTTGCAGCCCCAAATGGCTTTAAAATACATAAGTCAGTTCCCAGAATTCAATTTAACCAGCTGAAGAAATTCAATGCTCCAAGCTGTTAAGTGTAGACTCTTTGCAACCCCATGGTCCATGGAATTCTCCCGGCCAGAATACTGGAGTGGGTAGCCTTTTTCTTTCCCAGGGGTTCTTCCCAACCCAGGGATTGAACCCAGGTCTCCCACATTGCAGGTGGATTCTTTAACAGCTGAGCCACCAGGGAAGCCCGTTAAATGTAGATAGGTAACATGAAATTGGAGAAGGTGAAGACGAAGAATGTTGTTTGATGGGGAGAGCTACTCAGACAGGCTCTTCTCAGATGTCCTCACTGTCTACTGCTCTTGGCTGCTTGTCCACTCTCCTGCCACAAGAGGAATTTAATAGGGTGTTGTCATGTGAAGGGAGGCCATAGCAGGAACAGCCTTGGTATGCCCTGGGGTACTGTGTGGCTCTTAAAAATAATAGATTAGATCTGCTCCAAATGATTTCCAGCAATTTTGACAGTTTATTTATTTATTAATTTTTTTGGTGAATCATTTATAAAGTCTTTACTGAATTTGTTACAATGCTGTTTCTGTTTTATGTTTTGGTTTTTTTGGCCACAAGCCATATGGGATCTTAGTTCCCTTTGTGCTTGTATGCTAAATCACTTCAGGTCTTGTTCAACTCTTTGTGACCCTATGGACCATAACCCGCCAGGTTCCTCTGTCCATGGGATTCTCCAGGCAAGAATACTAGAATGGGTAGCCATTCCTTTCTCCAGGAGATCTTCCCAACCCAGAGCCTGAACCCAGGTCTCATGTCTCCTGCAATGGTAGGTGGGTTCTTTACCACTAGCACCACCTGGGAAGCTGTTAACTCCCTAAGCGGGAATCAAACCTGTAACCCCTGCATTGGAAGGTGAAGTCTTAATCACTGGACCACCAGGGAAGTCCCAACACAATTTATTGAGTGAGATAAGTGAAAGTATTGCTCAACTCTTTGCGACCGTATGGACCGTATGGACCGTAACCCGCCAGGCTCCTCTGTCCATGGAATTCTCCAGGCAAGAAAACTGGAGTGGGTAGCCATTCCCTTCTCCAGGGGATCTTCCCAACCCAGAGCCTGAACCCAGACCTCCTGCATTGTAAACAAGATGATAAATGGAGCCTTAGCATTGGTTTCTCCTGCTTGCAGGTTGTACATTTGGCAAGGGCAGTGGCTAAATCAGTCTTAGTGAATAGGACTATACACTGGGCACATGCATAGCCACTTTCTCCCTGACATAAAGCCACTCCACCTACTTCCCCATAGTACTGGCAGTGGGTATGAGGGCAGAGAGTGACAATCATTGTGATTGGCCAGGAAATGGCTCAGCATTTTGTCTGCTTGGTTGTTTGAAGCCTCTTCTATGTTGGTGCTGTTGGGTGGGTGTTATGAAGCTCTTCATATTTCATGATTGTTCTCTCATGTCCAGCGATATGTCTGTTTCCTGGACTTTCTTTTTCCCTGATAGTCTAATCTTTCTGAGGTCTTGTTGTGGATTTAACAGATTCTCTCAAAAATTCATGTCTACATAGAACCTCAGAATGTGATCTTATTTGAAAATAGTATCTTTGTAGATGTAACTAGTTAAAAATCTTGAGATGACATCAGGGTGGGCCTTAGGGCCAATGACTGGTCCTCTTATAAGGAGAGGACACTCAGAGATACAAAGAGAAGGTGATGTCATGATAAAGGCAGAGACTGGAGTGATGAGTCTGAAGCCAAAGAATGCCAGAGATTCCTGGCAGTTACCAGAAGCCAGGAGAGAGGCGTGGGATGATTTCTTCTTCAGAGCCTCCAAAGGAACCAACCCTGATAATACGTCGATTTCAGACTTCTGGCCACCTTAACTATGAAGAAATATGTCTAAAAAAAGCCACCCAATTTGTGGCAATTTGTATGGTAGCTCCAGGAAACTAACATGGTTCCTGACCAGCGGGCCAAGCATTTGCCACTGACTGTGGGTCCACGTATATTCTAACTTTTGACTGCTTCTTTCTTCACCCAAAGTGGATGTTCAGGTCCACGGCTTGAAGGGGATTTCCTTTATTATTATCTTTTAAGGCTACCCCTTGAATATTTATAAGAGCAGATTTCTCTCATAAAATAAATTTCACATATTAAACTAAAAATTTCTGTGTATTGAAAGATATCTTTAAGAAAGTGAAAAAGAAAATAAATAGAAACAAAATAATTACAACACTTTGGCAAAGAGTTGATAGTAAGTATATGTAAGGGAGGTCTTCCCTGGTGGCTCAGCAGTAAGGAATCTGCTTGCAGTGCAGGAGATTTGGGTTCGATCCCTGGGTTGGGAATATTTCCTGGAGGAGGAAACGGCAATCCACTCCAGTATTATTGCCTGGAAAATCCCAAAGACAAAGGAGCCTGGTGGGCTACAGTCCGTGGGGTAGCAGAGAGTTGAACACAGCTTAGCTACTGAGCATGCACACATATGAAAGGGACATCTACAACCTAAAAGAAGACTGCAATGAAATACAATTTTAAACCCAATTCATTCATAAATTGAAGACATCTAGTATCATTAAATATTGGAGAGAATGTGCCTGAATAACTGAGCTTATACGTTGCTGGTTGGGAGTGTAAATTTGTTCGACTATTTCAGAAAATAATTTGGCATTATCTTTTAAATTTGGAGGTTCATATAACCAATGATGAATAACTTTACTCTTGGATATATACCCAGAAGAAATTCTTGCACATATATTAGGAGACACACTCACAAGAGTGTTCACAGAAGCATTCTATTTGAAATAGCAAAAACTAAGGAAAATCCCTACACCCAGTGATAGGAGAACTGATAATCAGTGGTATGTTCAGACAATGAAATATTTTACTCCAAAAGAAAGTGAATGTAAATATATCCTAGGAATATAATTTGAGTAAAAAGTAAACCACTAAAGATTAGATATAACCATAATATCTTGTCTTTTTTTAAAAAAAGTTATGACTAAAACTATCCAAAGTTCTTTTAAGAAATATTTGTGTTGTGGTGAAACTGTCCTTCTAAAAGGCTAGGGGAATAATAGAAGTTGCCAGATTGTGGCCTGCAGCGCAGAGAGGCAGGGTACAGGGAAGGAAGGAGAACTTAAGCATCTGTTAGAAATGAGGAATGCTCTCATTTTCATGTTGCTGCTGCTGCTGCTGCTGCTGCTAAGTCGCTACAGTCGTGTCCGACTCTGTGCGACCCCATAGACGGCAGCCCACCAGGCTCCACCATCCCTGGGATTCTCCAGGCAAGAATACTGGAGTGGGTTGTCGTTTCCTTCTCCAATGTACGAAAGTGAAAAGTGAAAGTGAAGTCGCTCAGTCATGTCCGACTCTTTGCTACCCCATGGACTATAGCTTGCCAGGCTCCTCTGTCTATGGGATTCTCTAGGCAAGAATACTGGAGTGGGTTGCTGTGCCTTCCTCCAGGGGATATTCCCAACCCAGGGATCAAACGCTGATCTCCCACATTACAGGTGAATTCTTTACTGTCTGAGCCACCAGGGAAGCCCAAGAATACTGGAATGAGTAGCCTAGCCCTTCTCCAGGGGATCTGCCTGACCCAGGAATCAAATCTGAGTCTTCTGCATTGCAGGCAGATTCTTTACCAGCTGAGCTACTAGGGAAGCCCATTAATACATGTACAGGTATTTATTGTTTGACAAGCAAACATGTAAGTTAGTTAAAAAAAAAAAACAAGGCCATGCCTGGTCCAAGGTCACGTCCTGTGTCATGGATCAAGGATCATGATTTATCAGGTTTTAGGCACCTACTGTTGGAGACACAACAATTGGACTTTTGAGCGTGCAGAAATGTTCCTGGTTGATCAGTATCAGGAGCAACAAGAGCTTGGGACCTGGGACAAGATGGAGTCTGAAAGAGAAGGGGAAAGAAGTTCCAGGAAAGTCACAAACATGGTCTGAAGAGAAAGTCTTGTGAGAAATTCCCTGTGTGGGCTGGCCCAGGAGCTTGGAAAATAGAGATGTTAAGAGGTCCCTTTTAAGTGGTTTCCTGTTCTGAGCTCTGGTGTAAACAACCTCCATTAGCTCACATCCACAATAAAAATCTGCTACATAGACATGATAAATAACAACAGTAAAAGTCCTCATTCAATCACTTATTTGTTACACACGCATTTATTGATTTCCTGCTGCTTGGCTTACAGCGTAGGGATATAGCAGCAAACAGACCAAGTCTCTGTCTTCGTGAAGCCACTGTATATAATTTTTAAGCTGATGATAAATTCTAGGATAAAAATAAAGTAAGGAAGAGGGAGAGCTAGATATGGGGTGGTTTAAAAAAAATTTGGCTGCGTTAAGTCTTATTTACTGCATGTGGGATCTTTGTTGAGGCATGCAGAATTAAATTTTGAAGATCTTCTAAGCTGATGATAATCAGCTCATGAATGCTGGAAGAAAAGATGATTCACTGCTGTCCAAACTAAAGGGCAGCATGTTCCTAGTGAAAACAGTCTGGGTGAGTTGATGACTAAGTCTAAATGCCACATAGGATATGTCCCTTTATTTTTAGGGGCTCCAGGAAACAAAGACATCCAGGTATAAGCACATTATAAACATCAGTGGGCTTTGCCAGACAGCGTAACTTAAGCATTTTATTTTGAGTAGAAAGAACTCGGTCTTTGTCCCTTACAAACGTCACACCGTTTACTTTCATAGCACGTTCTTTCGTCTGCGGCTATTACTTCCTTCTCAAGCACACAGATGGAAATTGTTGCTTACATGGAAGGAAATCTTTCCAAACTCTTATTTCCTTTCCTTACCACTTTGCATAGTAAAACAATATATATTTTTTTAGTCTCAAGTTTCCTTTCCTCTTTCTACAGCTATTTTAGTATTTCCAGGATTTGAAAACGCACACACACACACACACATACACACACCCCCCCCCACAATCACCATCTCTTGGAAAAAAAATTTTTGGAGCTCATAATTTCTATATCTTGAATTTTCCCCCATAGGTCCAGTAATAAAGTTATCCTTAAGATATAAGCAAGGGAGGCTGTTTATAAATAGTTAAACACAGAAGAAATAGGTCCTGTGGGGGCAGTGTAGATCCTGTAACTATTGAAATGAAACAGAAGTAACAGAAACCATTAACCTGGTGGTGCAGGCTCACATATTCCATCCTATTAAAACGATGCTGATCGGGACCTGTGGTTGCCAAGGGAGTGGGGGTGGGAAAGGAATAGAATGGGAGTTTGGGGTGAGCAGATGCAAACTAGTATAAATAGACTGGATAAACAGCAAGGTCTACTGTATAGCACAGGGAGCTATATTTAATATTCTGTGATAAGCCATATGGAAAAGAATATAAAAAAGAATGTATGTGTGTGCATAACTGAATCACTTTGGCATACAGCAGAAATTAACACAATGTTGTAAATCAACTATACTTCAATAAAACAAGCAAAACAGTATAATGTTGAAAATCAGCCAGTTTCCATCTGTGAGAATATTCTGAATAAACACTTAAATTGACCCAATCAATCATGCTGAAATAAAGCTGTTAGAAAGTGTTAAGAAAAAAAGCCAGCGCTGATTGGGATTCACTAAACTGATATCACAGCCCATAATCAGCCGTGGCCCACCCTTTGTAAAGTGCTCAAAGCATGACATCCCTGGCCTCACAGGACGGTAACTCTCAACCTGGGCTGAATTATCTCTTCTTAGTGTTGTTCCAACAACACAAGAGAAGACTCTACACATGGACGTCACCAGATGGTCAACACCGAAATCATATTGATTATATTCTTTGCAGCCAAAGATGGAGAAGCTCTATACAGTCAGCAAAAAGCAAAAACCGGGAGCTGACTGTGGCTCAGATCATGAACTCCTTATTGCCAAATTCAGACTGAAATTGAAGAAAGTGGAGGAAACCACTAGACCATTCAGGTATGACCTAAATCAAATCCCTTATGATTATACAGTGGAAATCCCTTATGATTATACAGTAGAAGTGACAAATAGATTTAAGGGACTAGATCTGATAGACAGAATGCCTGATGAACTCTGGATGGAGGTTCGTGACATTGTACAGGAGACAGGGATCAAGACCATCCCCGTGGAAAAGAAATGCAAAAAAGCACAATGGCTGTCTGAGGAGGCCTTACAAATAGCTTTGAAAAGAAGAGAAGTGAAAAGCAAAGGAGAAAAGGAAAGATATTCCCATCTGAATGCAGAGTTCCAAAGAAGAGCAAGGAGAGACAAGAAAGCCTTCTTCAGTGATCAATGCAAATAAATAGAGGAAAACAACATAATGGTAAAGACTAGAGATCTCTTCAAGAAAATTAGAGATACCAAGGGAACATTTCATGCAAAGATGGGCTCAATAAAGAACAGAAATGGTATGGACCTAACAGAAGCAGAAGATATTAAGAAGAGGTGGCGAGAATACACAGAAGACCTGTATAAAGAAGATCTTCACGACCCAGATAATCACAATGGTGTGATCACTCACCTAGAGCCAGACATCCTGGAATGTGAAGTCAAGTGGGCCTTAGAAAGCATCACTATGAACAAAGCTAGTGGAGGTGATGGAATTCCAGTTGAGCTATCTCAAATCCTGAAAGATGATACTGTGAAAGTGCTGCACTCAATATGTCAGCAAATCTGGAAAACTCAGCAGTGGCCACAGGACTGGAAAAGGTCAGTTTTCATTCCAATCCCAAAGAAAGGCAATGCCAAAGAATGCTCAAACTACGGCACAATTGCACTCATCTCACATGTTAGTAAAGTAATGCTCAAAATTCTCCAAACCAGACTTCAACAATACGTGAACCGTGAACTTCCAGATGGTCAAGCTGGTTTTAGAAAAGGCAGAGGAACCAGAGATCAAATTGCCAACATCCATTGGATCATCAAAAAAGCAAGAGAGTTCCAGAAGAACATCTATTTCTGCTTTATTGACTATGCCAAAGCCTTTGACTGTGTGGATCACAATAAACTGTGGAAAATCTGAAAGAGATGGGAATACCAGATCATCTGACCTGTCTCTTGAGAAACCTGTATGCAGGTTAGGAAGCAACAGTTAGAACTGGACATGGAATGACAGACTGGTTCCAAATAGGAAAAGGAGTCCGTCAAGGCTGTATATTGTCACCCTGATTATTTAACTTATATGCAGAGTACATCATGAGAAATGCTGGGCTGGAAGAAACACAAGCTGGAATCAAGACTGCCGGGAGAAATATCAATAATTGCAGATAAGCAGATGACACCACCCTTATGGGAGAAAGTGAAGAAGAACTAAAGAGCCTCTTGATGAAAGTGAAAGAGGAGAGTGAAAAAGTTGGCTTAAAGCTCAACATTCAGAAAACTAAGATCATGGCATCTGGTCCCATCACCTCAGGGGGAGTAGATGGGGAAACAGTGCAAACAGTGTCAGGCTTTCTTTTTTGGGGCTCCAAACTCACTGCTGATGGTGATTGCAGCCATGAAATTAAAAGACGCTTACTCCTTGGAAGGAAGGTTATGACCAACATAGATAGCATATTGAAAAGCAGAGACATTACTCTGCCAACAAAGGTCCATCTAGTCAAGGCTATGGTTTTTCCAGTAGTCATGTATGGATGTGAGAGTTGGACGGTGAAGAAAGCTGAGCGCTGAAGAATTGATGCTTTTGAACTGTGGTGTTGGAGAAGACTCTTGAGAGTCCCTTTGGACTGCAAGGAGATCCAACCAGTCCATCCTAAAGGAGATCAATCCTGGGTGTTCATTGGAAGGACTGATGTTGAAGCTGAAACTCCAATACTTTGGCCACCTCATGCGAAGAGTTGACTCATTGGAAAAGACCCTAATGCTGGGAAGGATTGGGGGCAGGAGGAGAAGGGGACAACAGAGGATGAGATGGCTGGATGGCATCACCGACTCGATGGACGTGGGTTTGGGTAGACTCCGGGAGTTGGTGATGGACAGGGAGGCCTGGTGTGCTGCAATTCATGGGGTCGCAAAGAGTCAGACACGACTGAGCGACTGAACTGAACTGAAGCATTTCTTCTTGGTTTGTAGATGTCTGCCTTCCTGCTGTGTCTTCACAAGATAGCCCCTTGGTCTTTTTGGTCTGTGTCCTAATCTCCTCTTCTTATTAGGACACCAGGCAGATTGAGTTCGGGCTCTCCCCAGTGACCCCATTTTAACTTAATCACCTCTTTAAAGGCTCTATCTCCGAATATAGTTATATTCTGTAGTACTGGGAGTTAGGATTTCAACATATTGAGACGGTAACAGGCAGGAAGGCCAGGGGTCTCCAAACGGAGGAAATAGGCTGCAAGTGTCAGACACTTTTTATCTCTCCCTTAAGCGGCAGGAGGAAACAAACTACAAGTGTCAGATTTTTTTTTTCCTTCTGTATACAAAATTAAAAGGAGATTTCTCTTAGAATTCTGTGTTGCCATGATGACACCTGTTTCCACCTGAACTTAACTTTTCCCAAACCTTGAGCTAACCAATGCGGTTTTTCTTATGGAAATGTTTTTCTTAAGCTATGTTAGTAAAACTATGTATTAGCCTTGGAATTTGCCTTTCTTCAAAATGGTTCCACCTAAGATTTTTTTTTTTTTTCTCAAACCTTGGGCTGATAATAGCTCAACAAACCAGTATTCATATTAATTGTTTTATGGCTGGGGGATGACACACCACATGCCACCCTATCTTAAAAATTCGTATTGTGGGAGAGGGGCCTGGTGAAACTCTGTCAGCCTTGAGGTGTCTCTCTTATCTGATTAATAGCTTTCTAACAGACATAAAACATCTGGCTAGGGAGCACTCTTTCTGTCCCCCTTCTGATGTCTATGTCAGAAGCTTTGTTTACCTCTTTTATACTTTAATAAAACTTTATTACACAAAAGTTCTGAGCGATCAAGCCTTGTCACTGGCTCTGGATTGAATCTCTCTCCTCCAGAGGCCAAGAATCCTGGCGTCTTTCGCAGCTCAGCAACAACCTTTCAATGTGAACTTTGGTGGTGCTTAGTCGTTCAGTCATGACGACTCTTCTGCAACCCCATGGACTGTAGCCCACCAGGCTCCTCTGTCCATGGGATTCTCCAGGCAAGAGTACTGGAGTGGGTGCCATTTCCTTCTCCAGGGGATCTTCCTGACCCAGAGATGGAACCCACAACTCTGTGTCTCCTGCATTGCAAGTGGATTCTTTATCATTGAATCACCAAGGAAGACTTACATGAATTTTAAAAGGACCCGATTCAACCTATAATACTGTCACATCTTGGAAAATATCTCTCATGTTTCTTTTGTTTATGACCATAAAGATTTCAGTTCATCAAAAATTTGCCTGTGCAGTGATTGATTGTAAATACTATGCATTGGTGACACATGGACTAGTTTGATGCCCATGTCCTCATTATATTTACAGTATATCTTTGTATATGTCAAACCAGCAAAAACAAAATCTAAAATATTCTCCAATATTTCACCTTTCTCTATTTTTTAGATTTTTCAAGTAATCTAAACACTTACTAGTTCCTTCTATTTGAAATTTATCACTCTCTTAATTATTACTTTTGGTATGATCTGAAAAACATTTTACAGTTCTTTTCTCAATATTAGGTTAAGTTCAATTTATTTTATTCTTACCCTAACTGATTTTGCAAAGAAGTAAACTTTTAACATTTTTAGTTATTTATTTTAAATTTAGATTCTTATTTTAAATTTTTGTATCTATTAAACACATTTGCATTATAAAAGAAGCTATGCTTTATATAAAAACCAAATCAAGCAGGGGCTTGTAATCTCTCACTTAAAACAAAAAGCTTAACTTCCTGCCAAGTTGCAGTTGAAATTTAGTATGTCATTTTCATAAAAAAGAAAAAATATAGTCTGATGTTTTTATAATTGTGTATATACTGCCTCACTGAGTATACTCTTGACAGGGGTGAACTTCTGCTTTGACAAGGTGTAGATGAGAACTGATTCCTTCACTGCCTTTTTGCATGTCTGATGTTGGAGTCAATTTTGCAGGCTAACAGTGTCTTCATAGATTGCAAACCTGCTTCTCATTAACAACCCACATGCTTCTGGTGCCAACTGCAATGTGAGAGGTTCATTTCTTGAACTGGCTGTATCCTTCCAGTCTCACCATGTCAGGTGAATTGGCACAATGGTAAGGGTGGCTCAGTGGTAAAGAATCCACCTGCCAATGACTGCCAATGCAGGAGATGTGGGTTTGATCTCAGTAGGGAAGAGCCCCTGGAGAAGGAAATGGCAACAGATCACAGTATTCTTGCCTGGGAAATCCTATGGACAGAGGAGCTGGCAGGCTATAGACCATGGTCCCAAGAGCTGGACACAACTTAGTGACTAAACAGCAACAACAATGGTAAGGGTATTCCAGGAAGCTGTTCCTGTACTGGGAGAGCTAGCAGTAACTTCCCTACATATGGAACTGACTGTGAACTGAGGGTTATCTTCATTTCACCCCAGAAGTGCCTGTGGCAACAGCATTGAACATAAGGGAAAGTCAGGCAGGAGAAAGACAGAACTCTTCACTAATTGTGGTTAAAATATCTTACTTTTATAGATTTCATAAAATCATACAACATGTGAATATATTTAAGGGTTCTGGAAGAGGCTGTACACGTGAGGGCACTGAACCTTCAGTTTCATGGTCTTCATGAAATTCTGATGCTGGTGGAACATTCAGGAGCTCTACTGTCCCCTCCCAGACCGAATATATCATTTACAATTTCCACCTAGTAGAGTGATTCCCCAGTGCTTGTCTTCAAGTTAGTGCTGGTCCCTGATAAAGGTTTCAGTAATATAAGGTGAAATGAAAAAGATAAAAGACAATATGATATATACATATCATATAAAGTTGTCAACTAATCTCTCTTGAGAAAGAAAGATGATCATTTAAAGAGATTATTTGTTTATTTGGCTGCACCATTTATTAGTTGTAGCATGTGGGATCCAGTACATTGACTAGAGATTGATCCTGGGCCCCCTGCATTGGGAGTCTCAGCCACGGACCACCAGGAAACTCCCAAGATGATAATTTTTAAATGTAATCTTTCCTATTAATTTGATATTGAAATATCTTTCCTTATTTGAAATAATGGTAACAGTACAGAGTAAAATATAAAGTTTGAAACCTTATGTCAGGCCCTCTACTTTCTGGCTATGCTATTATGGCTTCCTTCATTTTCAGCGTGCATGGAGAGGGGACAGAGAAAATGGAAGATTGCAGGGGACAATTATGGCCAAGTTAGAAGTCATAATTTGTCTTTTCTACCCACGTTCTTTTAACCAGAACTTAGTCCTATGGTTCAACATACCTGAACAGCTGGGAAATCTCAGGAAGAGAATGAATCCAGGGACTGTAGGATTTTCTTGACTCTATCATCTTATCCTGGATTCTGATAAAGTTTTCAATAGTAGGAATAGGATATAATCATATTTTTAGGCCATTACTTTTACCAAGATTGAGGGCAGGAGAAGATTGAAGACGAGAACGGAAGACGAAGCAACAGAGACGTGCAATGGAAGACGAGATGGTTGGATGGCATCACTGACTCAATGGACATGAGTTTGAGTAAACTCCAGGAGATGGTGAAAAACAGGGAAACCTGATGTGCTGCAGTCCATGGGGTTGCAAAGTCAAACACGACTGAGTGACTGAGTAACAACCTGTGTGTAGTACCAGAGGTAAGAGTCCCAGGGGCCAAAATTTGGCCTGCCATACTAGGAGCATCCCACAGAAATAGCCTTCCTTCTCATTTTACTTATTTTCCAAATACATGAGGTCCCAAGAGACCTCCAGTGCGTTGCTAGCCTAGCAGCCTGAGGTACTGAAAATCATCAGGTTTTCTCTTGTGCCCAATTACAGATGCACCCTGGCTGAGTGGGTGGAGAGGAAACTGGAGGAGTAGGCAGGCACTGTAAATGGTGATTGGACCCTATTGTGCTTGATTCTTCCCTAATTTAAAAAGCAAGCACATTTTGCTATGTAACTGACTCATTTTCAGTTCTGCTGTCATCCTTATCCTAACTTATGGGACTCTGAAATTAAATAAAACATCTAAAAATTTTGTTGGTAATACTAGAAAAGATTATTTCAGGAATTATTTTTTAACTTTTTATTTATGTTGGAGTATAGCCAATTAACAATGCTGTGACAGTTTCAGGTGGACAGCAAAGAGACTTAGTCATACATATACAAGTATTCATTCTCCTGGAAACTCCCCTCTCATCCAGACTGCCAAATAACATTAAGCAGAGTTCCCTGTGCAACACAGTAGGTCCTTGTTGGTTATCCATTTTAAATATAGCACATATCAATTCCAAACTCCCTAACTTTCTCTTCACTTCACTCTCCCGGCCCCAGCAACCATAAGTTCATTCTCTAAGTCTGTGAGTCTATTTCTGTTTTGTAAATAAGTTCATCTGTATAATTTCTTTTCAGAATACATATATAGGGGATGTCATATCATAGTTCTCCTTCTCTGTCTGACTTAACGTTAGTCAGTATGACCATCTCTAGGTTCATCCACATTGCTGCAAATGGCATTATTTCATTCTTTTTAATGACTGAGTAATAGGATTTTTTTAAACACTCATGTCCTATATGCGTTCAGACTCCAGGAGAGCTCCAGTAACTTGAAAACCTCACAGTCCAAGTTTTTAAATATCACTGGTCTTTCTCCTCAGCCCAAGTCCACAAGATACACATTTCTGGCACATTTCGAGGCAATCTGATGAATGAGCTTACAGAGCTCACAGGCAAGAATAATGTGTTACATGCCTTTTTTGGAAGTCTCAAGGAGTTATCCAAGTTACTATGATTATATTAGCAATTCATTGACTTCTTGTTGCATGAAGGGATAAGTAAATAAATGAATGACAAAAACTTGATAAAGTGTGGTTTAGACATTACAATATTTTAAGCAAATAAAATAGGAAAATACATCATGTAATGAGACCAGCACATCTAAGAAAAGTTATCAACGTCAGCAGAAACAGCAGGTTCATACTGTGTATTTTAGCAGTGGTTTCACTTGTTATGTCTAAATTCCACAGTGACTTCTTGTAAAAGGGTCTTTTTGCTGTTCTATGTCACCAGTGTATATGTTTTAAGATGACATCATACAGACTGCTTCCCATAAAATAGCATTTTCATAGAAAGCAGTGTTGTCATAGACAGATAATTATAATTTTTACATTGTCTTTCAAAGCTAGACACACTAATTGACTCAAAGGTAGAGACTGATGTCAAGAGATAAACACGCAAAACTAAATCTAACCTGTCCGTTCCTTTCTGCGGCAAGGAGTAAGTGTCTTTGCACCAGGGATCACTTCATTAGAAAGACAGGACCAATGATCCTACATTCAGGGCAGCAAAGGAGACACAGATGTAAAAACCACACTTTTGGACTCAGTAGGAGAAGTCGAGGGAGGGATGATTTGAGAGAATAGTATTGAAACAAGTGCATTATCATATGTAAAGCAGATGACTAGTGCAAGTGAGATGCACGAAGCAGGGCACCCGAAGCCGGTGCTCTGGGACAACCCAGAGGGATAGGGTGGAGGGAGGTGGGAGAGGGCTTCAGGATGGGGGGGGGCACATATATACCTGTGGCCAATTCTTGCTGATGTATGGTAAAACCATCACAATATTGTAATTATCCTCCATTTAAAATAAATTAATTAAAAAAAGAAAAACAGTTAAAATAGTGTGTGTGACAGTATAATCCTTTGAATTTTTTGCTTTTCATGAAATAGTTTTAAGATTCTATTAATACAATGAAGATACTTCTTAAAATTTAGTTATATTATTGCTAAACAATCTCAAACTTACAGGAGAGCTGCCAGAACAGGTAAAAGAACTGCTATATCTCTTTCACCCAGATTCCTGAAATGTTAGCATTTTTCTGTGCTTGCTGCACCACCCACAGTCCATCGTCATTAATCTGTTTTTGAAATGTTTGGAGGGCCAGTTGCAGAAATGATGTCCCAGCAACCCCAGATCTTCCAGGGTGTATTTCACAAAAACAATGACACATCTAAAAGCAACCCACAGGTCTCTAAATAAACTGTCAACACTGGTACAACTGTCTAATTCAAAGACTCCCTCCAACTTTTGCCAAATCTCTCCCTCTTTCTCTTTTTTGATTCGGGATCCTATCCAGGAAAACATGTTATATTTTGCTGTCTTGCTTGTTAAGACACTTTCAATTTGGAACAGTTTCTCCTCTTTATCTGCCTTTCACCTACTTGGTGGTTTTAAAAGAGTATGAGCCTTAGATTCCTGTAGGATAGTTTTCAGTGGAGTCCATGTGACATATTCTCATGACTAGACTCAGGCCATGAGTTGTTGACAGTGATACCACTGAAGACACAGTGCCCTTCTTAGTACCTCATATTAGGGAGACATGATGTTCACCCATCCTACCACAGGTGCTGTTAACCTTGACCACTTGGCATGTTGCTCCCTATCAAATTGATCCACCTAAAAGTCACCATTTCCCCCTTTGAAATTGGTTTGTATTTTGATTTTATATGATGGGGAGTTATTTTAATATTGTGCTAATATCCTGTACCTCATTCAGTCTCTGCCCACCAGCCAGCATCCATTGATAGTGCCTGTCTCAACTTTTTTGTGTGTGATGATTGCAAAATGGCTACTCTCTCTTTTCTGCATTTAATAATTGACATTTTGTAAGAAAAAATTTCTTTTCTATCCAATTTATTCGCTTACTCCTTTTTTCTTATATCTGTAGGACCTCATGAATCAAGGCAAATTGGAAGTGATCAAACAGGAGATGGCAAGAGTGAACAGCGACATTCTAGGAATCAGCGAACTAAGATGGACTGGAATGGGTGAATTTAACTCAGATGACCATTATATCTACTACTGTGGGCAGGAATCCCTTAGAAGAAATGGAGTAGCCATCATAGTTAACAAAAGAGTCCGAAATGCAGTACTTGGATGCAATCTCAAAAATGACAGAATGATCTTGTTTCATTTCCAAGGCAAACCATTCAATATCACGGTAATCCAAGTATGTGTCCCGACCAGTAATGCTGAAGAGGCTGAAGTTGAACAGTTCTATGAAGACCTACAAGACCTTCTAGAACTAACACCCAAAAAAGATGTCCTTTTCGTTATAGGGGACTGGAATGCAAAAGTAGGAAGTCAAGAAACATCTGGAGTAACAGGCAAATTTTGCCTTGGAGCACAGAATGAAGAAGGGCAAAAGCTAATAGAGTTCTGCCAAGAGAATGCACTGGTCATAGCACCCTCTTCCAACAACACAAGAGAAGACTCTACACATGGACATCACCAGATGGCCAACACCAAAATCAGATTGATTATATTCTTTGCAGCCAAAGATGGAGAAGCTTTATACAGTCAGCAAACAGCAAAAACTGGGAGCTGACTGTGGCTCAGATCATGAACTCCTTATTGCCAAATTCAGACTGAAATTGAAGAAAGTGGAGGAAACCACTAGACCATTCAGGTATGACCTAAATCAAGTCCCTTATGATTATACAGTGGAAGTGAGAAATAGATTTAAGGGACTAGATCTGACAGACAGAGTGCCTGATGAATTATGCCTGATGAATTATGGACGGAGATTCGTGACATTGTACAGGATACAGGCATCAAGATCATCCCCCAAAAGAAGAAATGCAAAAAAGCAAAATGGCTGTCTGAGGAGGACTTATAAATAGCTGTGAAAAGAAGAGAGGCAAAAAGAAAAGGAGAAAAGGAAAGATATACATATTAGAATGCAGAGTTCCAAAGAATAGCAAGGAGAGATAAGAAAGCCTTCCTCAGTGATCAATGCAAAGAAATAGAGAAAAACAATAGAATGGGAAAGACTAGAGGTCTTTTCAAGAAAATTAGAGCTACCAAGGGAACATTTTATGCAAAGATGGGCTCAATAAAGGACAGAAATGGTAGGGATCTAAGAGAAGCAGAAGATATTAAGAAGAGGTGGCAAGAATATACAGAAGAACTGGACAAAAAAGATAATCTTCATGATTATCACTCAGATAATCATGATGGTGTGATCACTCACCTAGACCCAGACATCCTGGAATGTGAAGTCAAGTGGGCCTTTGGAGGCATCACTACAAACAAAGCTAGAGGAGGTGATAGAATTCCAGTTGAGCTATTTCAAATCCTGAAAGATGATGCTGTGAAAGTGCTGCACTCAATATGTCAGCAAATTTGGAAAACTCAGCAGTGGCCACAGGACCAGAAAAGGTCAGTTTTCATTCCAATCCCAAAGAAAGGCAATGCCAAAGAATACTTCAACTACCGCACAATTGCACTCATCTCACATGCTAGTAAAGTAATGCTCAAAATTCTCCAAGCCAGACTTCAGCAATACGTGAACTGTGAACTTCCAGACGTTCAAGCTGGTTTTAGAAAAGGCAGAGGAACCAGAGATCAAATTGCCAACATCCACTGGATCATTGAAAAAGCAAGAGAGTTCCAGAAAAACATCTATTTCTGCTTTATTGACTATGCCAAAGCCTTTGACTGTGTGGATCACAATAAACTGTGGAAAATTCTGAAAGATATGGGAATACCAGACCACCTGATCTGCCTCTTGAGAAACATGTATGCAGGTCAGGAAGCAACAGTTAGAACTGGACATGGAACAACAGACTGGTTCCAAATAGAAAAAGGAGTACGTCAAGGCTGTATATTGTCACCCTGCTTATTTAACGTATATGCAGAGTACATTATGAGAAACGCTAGGCAAGAAGAAGCACAAGCTGGAATCAAGATTGCCAGGAGAAATATTGATAACGTCAGATATGCAGATGATACCACCCTAATGGCAGAAAGTGAAGAACTAAAGAGCCTCTTGATGAAAGTGAAAGAGGAGAGTGAAAAAGTTGGCTTAAAGCTCAACATTCAGAAAACTAAGATCATAGTATCCAGTGCCATCACTTCATGGCAAATAGATGGGGAAACAGTGACTGACTTTATTTTGGGGGGCTCCAAGATCACTGCAGATGGTGATTGCAGCCACCAAATTAAAGGACGTTTACTCCTTTGAAGGAAAGTTATGACCAACCTAGACAGAATACTAAAACGCAGAGACATTACTTTGTCAACAAAGGTCTGTATAGTCAAGGCTATGGTTTTTCCAGTGGTCATGTATGGATGTGAGAGTTGGACTCTAAAGAAAGCTGAGTGCCAAAGAATTGATGCTTTTGAACTGTGGTGTTGGAGAAGACTCTTGAGAGTCCTTTGGACTGCAAGGAGATTTAACCAGTCCATCCTAAAGGAGGTCAGTCCTGGGTGTTCATTGGAAGGACTGATGTTGAAGCTGAAACTCCAATCCTCTGGCCACCTGATGGGAAGAGCTGACTCATTGGAAAAGACCCTGATGCTGGGAAAGATTGAGGGCAAGAGGAGAAGGGGACAACAGAGGATGAGATGGTTAGATGGCATTACCGACTCAATAGACATGGGTTTGGGTGGGCTTCGGGAGTTGGTGATGGACAAGGAGGCCTGACGTGCTGCAGTTCATGGGGTTGCAAAGAGTCGGACACAACTGAGCGACTGAACTGGAACTGTAGGGCCTCATGGATTCCTATTTTACTGTGGGTTGTAATCTGTTACTACCATTATTTATTTTGATGCTCAAATTGTTCCCATTGTGGCCACTGGGAGCCTCTTCATGCTGGCTCCTGTGTGCCTCTTAGAGTCCCCATCATTTTTTGAATATTTACATGCTTTCTAATTTTAAAAGATACATCAGGGTTGTCTTTACTTTATTTGCCTCAGCATTTATTTTTCCAAGAAGCTTTGATTCCTTTAGAGGAGAATGGTATTTAGAAACCAAGATCTGAGTGCTTGGTCTATTCATTACAACTGGGGTGCCATTGCTTCTAGGCTTTCTTAGAAGACAGAACTAGGATTTACAAGCATGCATACAAATACACAAGTGTGTATATATGTTATTATTAATATCTGTCTATATATGTTGCAAAACAATGAGTTCCCATAGTTACCTGTGATACTAATTTGATATCTCAAAGTTCTTTCTAGTCTTTTCCATGTTAAATACCTTTCTTGGCAGTAAGAAACTTGGATCTCATTTTCCCCAATTTATTTACTCAATTGCTCAAAATAACCAATTCCCAACTGTACCAGTCATTTCCTTCTACTACCTCCTCAGTGTCCCTACCCTCTAGTGTCCTGTGTGAAAGTGAAAGTTGCTCAGTTGTATCTGACTCTCTGCGACCCCATGGACTGTATAGTCCATGGAATTCTCCAGGCCAGAATACTGGAATGGGTAGCTGTTCCCTTCTCCAGGGGATCTTCCCAACCCAGAGATTGAACTCAGGTCTCCTGCACTGCAGGCAGATTCTTTACCAGTTGAGCCACCAGGGAAGCCCAGTTACTTGGCCAATAAGCCTGCTTGCCTGTGGCTACCCATGGACTCCTCAACACTTTGCTGTCTTAATATTTTCAGCCACCTTTCTGGCTTCTCCACTTTGAGAAAGAGACAGGAAAGGGCAAGACATTGCCTTTTAAATTCATTTAATGACATTGCTTTTGGTTTTGCATGGTCCCAATCTGGCCAAATATCAATTCCCATTGACTAAATTTTGATATTTTTCAGTTAGGGTTCAGAATATCCTGAACAAATGTATGTTTCTTATTGTGGCTAATGATGCTTATGATTAATCAAAGATAACAATATTCTGAAAAAACGTCCTAATTAGTATTTTTTATTATTTGATTAAGGATAATAATGTATAACCAAGATATTGGAAGTAAGGAAAAGAAATAAAAAACCAAGGATGGAACGTAAAAGGATACGAAGGTACATATATAAGAAAATTAAGGATCTGGACAGTTTTCTTTAAGGCTATTTAGGGTTTGAAGAATGGCTACTATATGCTCAAGCAAAGAAAAAAAAAATTCAAGAAAATTAAGGATCTGGACAAGACTTGCAGACATGGCACAAAGACTTGCCGGGAGCCAGCTCATGAGATCCCACCCATGACAGAGTCATGAGGAGAAGGACTGATCGAGCACAGCTTCTCAGGCCTCAGGGATTCTCGGAAGGCTGCCTCAGCGCTCACCTTAAAGATGATATCTGTCTCTCTGACGTTTATTATGATAAACCTCTTATTTTCTGTGACTTAGACAAAAGGCCTTTTCCTGATTTTCCTCTAAAATAGATCAATCTGAAACCTCAATCGACAAGGCCCCTGAACGGTAGTACCCTAATAAAATTATCTAGGACATAGAGTATACTAATCCAAATTTCTCTTGTTGGCATATTAGTCTGTTTAATAAATTGACCTGTGCCTTTGGAGCTAATGTGCTTGACTACTCCTTAACAACAAAACAGCATTGAGAGCCTCCACACAAAAAGCCCCAGTGGGCACAGAGCCCTTTGTAGGAAAGAAAGGCTTGTTAGGATATATAAAAAATATTACTTTATAGAACTGTTACTTAGTCTATATTTACTCACTATGTTTTTATTCTTAACGTATCTAGCCTATATAATGAAAACATAATAGTTAGAAATTTATATAAGTAGAAGTTTAGCTTTAATACAAATAATAAGACAATTGTTAATTCAGCTGGTGATTTTGCTAAGAGCTGACCTTTGTGCTACATTGTCTCAGCTTGCTGTGCCTTGACTTTATGGGACCACATTCTTTTCTGTTAGGCTCAAGGCGTAAGATAGATTACAGAAAACAGGTTTTACTTTGAAACTCTGAGTTTATAAATTCTTTCTTTGTCATAATCTGCTGTGCCTGTATTCTTTAAAAAATGTAACTCTGGTACTTTCTGTGCCTGATAGAAAAGTGTTCTGGCTGATCAACCCTTATCAATAAAGGAGTCACAGGATGTTAGCAGGCCTCCAGGCCCAAAGATGATGTAAACAACTTTAAACCTTTTGTAACTAAAAAACGCAAACAGTGTCCTGGTTCCGATAAGGGTCAAAAACTGCTGATTGATCTGATTTTGCATGACTCTACACTTTACACTTGTTTCTATGTACAACTAAAAGTATAAAAGCTGTCTTAAAAACAATAAAGTCAGAAGACACTTGGAAACACCACGACTCTCTGTGTCTTCTCATTCGTATCGCCAACGCCGTCCATCCTGAGGGAACCCTGACCAGCTGGAGCAGGTCTCCGGCAAAGACTCTTGTATCATAGGAAAGCCTATGGCTGTGCATAAGTGTCTAGACAAGAATTTGATGGAGATCCCAGGGTTCCATGTCCTAATATGACAAATTCACAAGAGAAGATCTGAAGGATAATTACATCTGTTGTCTGCCTCATCCATAAAGAAATAATGGCTCAGAGTCTGAGAAGAAGAACATCCGAATAAAGGCCAGCTTGAATTTTCTGCAAATATGGTTCAAGCAACTGAATGAAGTGAACTATTGAGTAGACTCTCTTAGTATCATTCACTTGTACATTGGATGATGTTTTTTAAAATCTGTTTTAATCTTCTCATCTTGACAGTGACTTATCAAGAAATCTGCTCCTATTTCAATACAGTACAGAAAAGTTTGTTTCCTTTCTTTCTTCCTATGATTTTGTGCAGAGTTTGTTGAAAAAAATGTAACAAATACATATTCCCATTCAAAGTTGCTTTTGTCCTTTAACAATAAAGCAGTAATTCAGGCATTCAATATGAAAGTATTTCAATTATGCAAAGATGCCAGGAGAAAAACTTTATGGTTGATTTCTTGAAGGCTTGCTCTCCCTGCTAAGAGTAGGTTATCTACCTAAAAATACATTGGAACTACTACAATTACAGGGTGAAGAGATAATTTTTACTCTTATTTATATATTATACATTTAATGTAAATATAAAATATAATATTGGAGGGCTTCCCTGGTAGCTCAGATGATAAAGAATCTGCCTGCAATACGGGAGACCTGGGTTCGATCCATGGGTTGGGAAGATCCCCTGGAGAAGGAAATGGCAACCCACTCCTGTATTCTTGCCTGGAGAATCCCATGGACAGACCACAGGTTCGCAGAGTGGGACACTACTGAGTGACTAACACACACACATTTATTATGTATTTAATTTATAAATTACATATGTATCACATGTTATATATTTAATATGTGGTCTCTAGTTGGCTCAGCATCACTGGAGCTACTAGATTAGACTAATAGCTAGTAGCTCTACATAGCACCTTTGTGTTAATGAAGAAAACTTCCCCTCATTCAGACCTACTTTGGTGAAGTCCTCATTCCTTAGGGCAGGGGAGGGAGGTGCTGAGACATATGAGTAAATGTGGTCAAAGGGCACACGTTCTGGGGGTATATACATGTAAGTTGACAATAGTTAACTGTGCAGTATTATATATTTAAAAGTTGTTGAAGGAATTCCCTGATGGTCCATTGATTAGATTAGGACTCCATGCTTTCACTGCCACTGGCCTCACTGGGTAATTAAGATCCCACAAAGCTGCGGTGGCATGGCCAAAAATAATAATAACAAACTTTTTAAAAAGAAAAAAAATATCTTGTTCACTTACTGCAAACATCAGCCATCATGTCACTCCTCTCTTAGTCCTGCTGATTGTGAGAAACATTTGCTTCCTTGAAATCAGGACTCAAAGCAGCCACCAAGCTTGCACTCCAGCCATGACTGATCAACCACACTTGGCACCCACAAAGAATCCTAAATCTGCCTAAGATCTGCTATTGTACCGAAGTTCACATGTTGGTTGAGATATTGTACTACAGGCACAACAGGAGACACGGTTTCAATTCCTGGGTTGGGAAGATCACCTAGAGAAGGAAACAGCAGCCCACTCCAGTATTCTGGCCTGGAGAAGCCCCATGGACAGAGGAGCCTGGTGGGCTACAGTCCTTGGGGTTGCAAAGAGCTGGACACGACTGAAGCAACTTAGCATGCACTACAGTTTTGTAAGATATTACCACTGGGGAAAACTGGGTGAAGGGTACTCCAGAGCTATTTTTACTCACAAAACATCTGACATCAAATATGTCAGAATTTCCCCTACAGCAACCTATTCTACACCAGCTGGGTGTCCTGCAATTCACTTCAGTTTTGACACCATCTCCCTGAGGTTAAAGTCACATCCCACAAGCTCAGGGCTCAGTCTCATGAGACTGTTCCTACTTCAGAAGCCAATCGCAAGTCTCAAGCCTCACATCACTTCTAACTGACCGACTATGCATCAGGGATTTCCATGGCCCCCTCATCAGATTTGGTACTTTGCTAGATAGAACTGCTCACAGAACTTAGAAAGGCACCATACTAGTTCCCAGGTGGCACAGCTGGTAAAGAACTGGTGGAGAATCTGCCTGCAGTGCGGGAGACCAGGGTTCAATCCCTGGGTTGGAAAGATCCCTGGAGAAGGAAAGGGCAACCCATTCCAATATTCTTGCCTGGAGAATCCCATGGACAGAGGAGCCTGGTGGGCTACAGTCCCTGGGGTTGCAAATAGTCAGACATGACTGAACAGCTAACATGTACAGGCTTATTATAAAGGATAGAACTTGGAAACAACCAAATGGAAAAAACTCATAGAGCAAGGTGTGGGAAGAAGGGGTGAAGGGAGCTTCTGTGCCCTTTCTGGGTGTACCACTCTCCTAAGACTTTGATTTTTCACTAACTGAAAACCTCTCTGAATTCTGTCATTTAGATATTTCTGGAGATTCCATTATGTAGGAATGATTGATTAAGCCATTAGCCATTGGTGATTAACTCCATCTTCAGCCCCTTCCCTGGTGGCTCAAACAGTAAAGCATCTGCTTGCAATGCCGGAGACCTGGGTTTGATCCCTGGGTCGGGAAGATCCCCTGGAGAAGGAAATGGCAACCCACTCCAGTACTCTTGCCTGGAAAATTCCATGGGCAGAGGAGCCTTGTAGGCTACACTCCATGGGGTTGCAAAGAGTCGGACACGACTGAGCAACTTCACTTCACTTCAGCCCCTCTCCCCTCCCTTGAGGGCAGGGAGGTAAGGTTGAAAGCTCCTGCCCTCTAATCATGCCTTGATCTTTCTGGTGACCAATATCCATTCTGAAGCTATACAGGAGCCCCCAGCCCCCAGCCATCTCCTTAGCGCACAAAAGACACCCAATTCACTGTGTGTGTGTGTGTGTGTGTGTGTGTGTGTGTGTGCTGTGTGCTCAGTGACTTAGTCATGTCAGAGGCTTTGCGACCCCATGCCCTGTAGTCCATCAGATTCTTCTGTTCATGGGATTTCTCAGGCAAGAATACTGGAGTGGACTGCCATTTCCTAGAACACTGGAGTGGGTTACCATGTCCTTCTCCAGGGGATTTTCCTGACTCAGGAATTGAATCCATGTCTCTTGTGTCTCCTGCATTGGCAGGCAGATTCTTTATCACTAGCACCACCTGGGAAACCCCCAACTCACAGGGCTGATTCCCAAGGCTATAGGAGCTGTGTGTTGGGAATCAGGGACAAAGACAGTGTATTATTTCTTACCACAGGTACACATAATTTTCTGTTTTATTTCTTACAACTGCCTATGAATCTAGTTACCGCAAAACAAAAGGATAAGTTAAAAAATATCTATTTGTCAGTTAGGAATTGCAATAATTTCCAAGGGAATCTCTCTAATGTGATACTAGAGTGACCATTTTATTTTATTTTTTTTTTTAGAGTGACCATTTTAATTAAATCAGACAGTTGTAAAGCAGGCAAGGTGATAGTTCATCTAGTTCAGCTCTTTTTCTTCAGAAGGAAGACACAGAGGCCAAGGGAAATTAAAGGATTTTTGCTGGGATGCCAGAATCTGTTATATACATAATCCTTGAAGTGAATAAAAGAAGGAAACTGACATTTATTAGGTGACTGTTTTTATGACGGACACTGTCCTAGAGAAGTTTATATACATGATCCCATTTAACTTCCCAGAATTCTCATAGGTATTGCTCCCGTTTTACAACCAAGGAAACTGAAGAAGTCATAAAATTATCAAGTTATGGGCCTGGATTCGAAGTCTCTAGAATCTAGAGCAGTTAGTTTTCTGCCATGCATTTTAAAACTTTTCTGGATTTTCCTGGCTGTCCAGTGGTTAAAAATTCATCTGCCAGGGCAGGGGACACAGGTTCAATCCCTGGTCCAGGACGATCCCACATGCCACAGAACAACTAAGCCTGTGTGCCTGCGCTGTAAAGCCTGTGCTCCATAGCAAGAGAAGCCACTGCAGTGAGAAGTCCTCATACCACAATGAAGACTAGAGCTCACTTGCCACAACCAGAGAAAGCCCGAGTGCAGCACCAAAGACCCAGTGCAGCCAAAAATTTAAAAAATTAGACTAAGCCCTTAATTAAAACAATCTTTTCCCACTATAGTCATTACAAAAAATAAACATTTCATAACATTTTAATTATGTAAAAGATCAAACCAGTCAATCCTAAAGGAAACCAACCCTGAATACTCATTGGAAGGATTGATACTGAAGCTGAAGTTGCAATACTTTGGCCACCTAATGCGAAGAGCTGACTCATTGGAAAAGACTCTGATGCTGGGAAAAATTGAGGGCAGGAGGAGAAGGGGACGACAGAGGATGAGATGGGTGGATGGCATCACCGACTCAATGGACATGAGTTTGAGCAAACTCCGGGAGACACTGAAGGACAAGGAAGCCTGGTGTGTTGCAGTCCATGGGATCACAAAGAGTTGGACATGACTTCACCACTGAACCACAATTACATGAAAGTCCATTATAAAAACAAATAAATTCATTATAATGAATAAATATTGGTTGTAACCCAAATGCATATACAAACTGAGAATCATTTTTTCAAATATCCTTACTAGGTATGATGCCTTATTCTATTCTTTCATTAAAAATACCCTAAAATTGATTTTAAGATCCATTAGTGGGGCTTGTGACCTACAGTTTGAAATACACAGTATGCTATTTTCCCTTTCCTGTGACCATTCTAATAATATTGTGTAAAAAATCTTTGTTTTCCATGCTAAACAACAATCTTTGCATTCCATGTCTTCTTTTCAGCTTTGCTCAGATCTTACATACCAAAATTAAAGGGGGACGTTGTCTTAGTTAGCCTTTGCTCACTTAAATTCATAGTAGTTCACTCAAAGCATATTGTAGCATGATTCTCCTCGTGGCTTTGGGCATTTTTAACACCCCCGCCCCCCTAACATTTCTCTCTCTCTCTTCCTGACCACATCCCTGTGAGGGGGCAGACAGACCCACTCAAATTGAGCCCTATCATTTTCTCAACTGATGGGTGGTTTGTTGTTTGAGGAGACTCCAAGGCCATGTCTATAAGAGGCAAATGTAGGCAAGTTATCCACTGATTTACATTTGGCTTAAAAGCTTCTCTGAGTGGGTGTGTTGGGTGGTAGTGGTGGGCAGAGTTGGGTTGTGTATCATTTACCCTGGCGCTGCTCCACAGGAAAGGGTGTGCTTGGGTGGCCTGGCATTCCCAGCTCGTTTCCTGGTGGATGCCATGGTGTACCCACTGGGGACACCTATATCACCCATTCGTGGCCCTTCCTTGGGTAATGATATATCAGGGCCTTCAATTTCCTGGCCAGCTGTGGGATTCCTTTTAGAGCCCAACATTGCCATAGGTCTGTCAGTGGTTGTGTTAGATGTTGATAACTGCTGGTATTGATTTAGCTTCCTGGATGTCAGGGACTGAGTTAAGCAAGTCAAACACATTATCTGCTCGAATCCTCAGACCAGCCTGTGATGATGATGTTATTCACATCATTTCATATAAGTAAAAAGGCTAGGTAGACAGGTGGCTTTTGTTCAGTCAGCAAGGAAGGGTTGAGTTAGAAAATGTAATGGGAAAGGAAGTTGTAGAGATGAGATTTGTACACACACACACACACATCCAAAATAGATTTTTGAGGAGTTTTGGAGTCCAAGTTAAGTCTGTCCTTCTTTCTTCCTTTTCTGGCCTTGATCGTCTGGGCTCTGTCATCATCTGTTTCAGCCAACACGATGACAATTTACACCCTAGAATTTTCTATCCCTGGCTTTTCTCATTTAGAAAAGAAGATTGAAATTGGCTGTTAGATCTGAGCTTATTTTGTAATCACAGGAAGACTTTGCTTTCAAGTGGAAGATACCTTGGCCTTCCTGTTGGCAGTGGTTCTCAAGTACTAGTGCACATAAGAATAACCTAAGAAGCATCTCAACATGCAGGTTTCTGAGCTTTGCCTAGTTAGATTCTAATTCAATAGGTCCGAGCTGGTTCCTTGAAATCTCCATTTTAAGCAAATTTAGATTTAATAATTTGAATCAAGTTGATTCAGATTCACTTTGCCTAGGAACCACATTATGAAAAATGTTAGTTCAAGGCCCTATGAGATGAATGCAGGAGTAATTGACACTGTGAGCTTGCCACCTTATTATTCAATGGAAAGACTGATGCTGAAACTCCAATACTTTGGCCACCTGATGTGAAGACTTGACTCACTGGAAAAGAGCCTAATGCTGGGAAAGATTGAAGGCAAAAGGAAAAGAGGGCAGCAGAGGATGAGATGGTTGGATGGCGTCATGCACTCAATGGACATAAAGTTGAGCAAACTCCAGGAGACAGTGGAGGACAGAGAAGCCTGACATGCTGTAGTCCATGGGGTCACAAAGAGTTGGACATGACTTAGCAACTGAACAACAATAACAACTATACTTGGAAGTCATTTTAAACAGCAAAACCACCAACAAAAAGCACAAAATACAAAAATGTGTCACTAAATAGACCACAAAAGGACACATTATCAGTATGAGAGTTGAAACAAGAAAGCTAAGTATTACCTTGTTTGACCTCAGCTAGGAATGTGTATATAAAACAACTCAATTTTTTTTGCTCTGTGCATGCACATGTCCTTGATTGACCATAAAATGTCAGTAACTATTGATTTCAGAGTTACAAATAAATGTTAGCAAGCTGCTAAATTAGCAAATATGGAACCTTTGAATAATCAGGATTGACTGTTAAACCTGTTGGATATTGAGAGATTGCCACAATTAAAAGCAGAATGATCCATGAATAAATTTATATTAACAAACATATGCAAAATGATGAAAGTGAAAGAGGAGAGTGAAAAAGTTGGCTTAAAGCTCAACATTCAGAAAACTAAGATCATGGCATCCAGTCCCATCACTTCATGGCAAATAGATGGGGAGGGAAACAGTGGAAACAGTGAGAGACTTTATTCTTTTGGGCTCCAAAATCACTGCAGATGGTGACTGCAGCCATGAAATTAAAAAACACTTACTCCTTGGAAGGGTAGTTATGACCAACCTAGACAGCATATTAAAAAGCGGAGCCATTACTTTGTCAACAAAGGTCCGTCTAGTCAAGGCTATGGTTTTTCCAGTAGTCATGTATGGATGTGAGAGTTGGACCATAAAGAAAACTGAGTGCTGAAGAACTGATGCTTTTGAATTGTGGTGTTAGAGGAGACTCTTGAGAGTCCCTTGGACTGCAAGAAGATCCAATCAGTCCATCCTAAAGGAAATCAGTCCTGAATGTTCATTGGAAGGACTCATTGGAAATGACCCTGATGTTGGGAAAGATTGAAGGTGGGAAGAGAAGGGGCCGACAGAGGCTGAGATGGTTGGATGGCATCGCCGACTCAATGGACATGAATTTGAGTAAACTGCGGGACTTGGTGATGGGCAGGGAGGCCTGGACTGCTGCAGTCCATGGGGTCGCAAAGAGTTGGACACGACTGAGCAACTGAACTGAACTGAACTGATATATATAAATACTACATAAATAATATTAAAAGATACTATAGATGAGACCTGCAAATTCTGCCACATAATAGGTAATTAGCAGAAATGCCACTGATGGCTCAAAGAATGGAGCTTCCATTACAGCAGATTGTAAGAGTCCTTCATGGAGTCTAGTACAGTGCCTTTCTCTACAAGTCTCCTGACTAAATGATTGGTAGCCAAAGGTGTACAACTGGTCTTAGATGAGTTTTATTACAGCCAGGAGTAGCTTCTCGGATTGAGAGAAGATTCAGTCATGGCAGCTCTGTCTAAACACTTCTACAGTCTGTGTGCGTGTGTGCATGCTAAGTTGCTTCAGCTGTGTCCCTCTCTTTTCGATCCTATGAACTGTAGCTGGTGAGGCTCCTCTGTCCACGGGATTCTCCAGGCAAGAATACTGAATTGGGTTGCCATGCCCTCTTCCAGGGGATCTTCCTGATCCAGGGACCAGTCAGTCTAATGAATGCTTGTACCAGAGTGGGAGATCATTGACTCCCTGCAGATATTTGATTGCCTCTCTGCAAAGGAAAAAACAAAATCACAAGATGACCACTAGAATCAACCTTACACCTGTTGATAGGATCCAATTGAGGGTCACCAGATTTAGCAAATGAAAATACAAAATGTCCAGTTAATTTGAGTGATTTCTAATTATCTATACTTATGTATATTGAGATAAAAGAGAAATATTTCCCATGCGTGCTCAGGCATGTCTGATTCTGTGACCCCAAGGACTGTAGCCCACCAGGCTCCTCTGTCCATGGGATTTTCCAGGCAAGAATACTGGAGTAGGTTGCCATTTCCTTCTGCAAGGGATCTTCCTGACCCAGGGATGGAATCTGTGTCTCCTGTTCCTCCTGCATTGCAGGCGGATTCTTTGCCACTGAGTCACCTGGGAAGCCCCAAAATATCGCATAGGACACACTTATACTAAAGTATTTGCTGTTTATCTGAAATAAATATAAAAATATCTAAATTTCATTCTTATTTTAAAAATTATATTTCCCTTATGTTGTTTGTGGTTACTTATTTTGCAAGATTTGCTTAGAAAATCTTGTCTCACAGTTACAGTCTATGTTTAATTTACATTGTGACATAGCTTCTACAGTGGTGCACATCCATTTTTTTGTCTCTTACCTTGTCCACTGAACATATATTTATGAAAAAACACATCCAATACCAACATTATGTACCAATATGTACTTGCATGGGCTTCCCTGATGGCTCAGACAGTAAAGAATCTGCCTGCAGTGTGGGAGAACTGGGCTCGATTCCTGGCTTGGGAAGATCTCCTGGAGCAGGGAACAGCAACTCACTTGCCAATGGCAAGTATTCTTGCCTGGAGAGTCCCATGGACAGAGAAGCCTATCAGGCTACAGTCCATGGGGGTGCAAAGAGTCGGACATGACTGAGTGACTAAAACACACACACACACGTACTTGCATAAACTCTAAGAATCAGTCTTGAAATTTGGTTTATTGAAGCACAAAATACCATCTTTCAATTCATAACATACTTTTCCATTCTTCAGGATTATATTTCATCCCTTGATCAGTGATTTTTAAAAATGCTGCCCACTTACAAAGCATTGTTGTTGATGTTTATTCCTTTCTTCCACACTGCATATAGTGATTCTACTTGTTCACATGCTGGAAAAGTATTTAGAAATATCTGTAGATTAAAAAAATAAAACTCTTCAAGGGATAAAGTCATTTTACAAGCCGTCATGACAAGTATCATAATAATTATTCACTGCAAGTAGGATTTTTTTTCCTTTGCATAAGTGCTATTCACTCAGTGGTGTCCAACTCTTTGTGACCCTATGTACTGTAGCCTGTGAGGCCCCTCAGTCCACAAAGTTCTCTAGGCAAGAATACTGAATTGGGTTGCCACTCCCTTCTCCAGGGGATCTTCCAACCCAGGGATCAAACCTGGGTCTCCCACCTTGCAGACAGATTCTTTACCATCTAAACAACCAGGGAAGACTTTCCTTTACATAGGTAATATAATATCCCTTCTATAAACAGTCTTGATACTTAAAGGGATAAATTTTCCTGTAACTTTTTCTTTAATGCATTTCACAATTTCCTTTAAGGATTGGAGTACTTCAATAACACTGCTCTTCTTTCAGTTTGCATAATCCTAGGAATAAACAGATATTGAAAAGTATGATCAACAAATAAGTATGATTCACTCAATGGATAATTTTAAAAGACAACCAAAATTTGGGGAGCCTTTGCTTCAGAATTAAAGTACGATTTAAGTGCTTCAAGTTAACTTAGGATGTTTTCAAATAACTGTTCAAGAAAGCCAATGAGTTTTGGATGTAAGACAACTGAAGACTGCTGAATCCCAGCAGTACCACAAAAATCCTTAAAAAAGCTTCTCAAAACTTTATTTTTAGAGCAATGTTACATACATAACAGCCCAGTAAGGAATTAGGCAAAATAACTATGGAAGACGGTATGGTGATTCCTTAAAAAACTCGGAATAAAACCACCTTATTACCCAGCAATCCCACTCCTAGACATATACCCCAAGGAAACCAACATTGAAAAAGACACATGTACCCCAATGTTCATTGCAGCACTATTTACAATAGCTAGAACATGGAAGCAACCTAGATGTCCATCAAGAGATGAATGGATAAAGAAGCTGTGGTACATATATACAATGAAATGTTACTCAGCCATAAAAAGGAACAAATTTGAGTCAGTTCTAATAATGTGGATGAAACTACAGCTTATTATACAGAGTGAAATAAGTCAGAAAGAGAAATATAAATATCGTATACTGACACACATATGTGGAATCTAAAAAGATGGTACTGATGAATTTATCTGAAGGGCAGCAATAGAGAAACAGACATACAGAACAGACCTATGCACATGGAGGGAGGGAGGGAGAGGGTGAGACGTATGGAGAGAGTATCATAGAAGCTTACATTACCATATGTAAAATAGGCAGCCAATGGGAATTTGCTGTATGACTTAGGGAACTCAAACAGGTGCTCTGTGACAATCTAGAAGGGTGGGATGGGGAGGGAGATGGGAGGGAGGTTTGGGAGGGTGGGCACATGGGTATAGCTATGGCTAATTCTTGCTGATGTTTGATAGAAAACAAAAAAATTCTGTAAAGCAATTATCTTTCAATTAAAAAATAAATAAAGTGGCAAAAAAATTAAAAAAAAAAAGAAATTAGGAAAATATTTGAACAATAAGAAGGAGCTACTGATACCTGCCAGGCTGGAAGAAACACAAGTTGGAATCAAGATTGCCGGGAGAAATATCAAGAACCTCAGATATGCAGAAGACACCCTTATGGCAGAAAGAGAAGAAGAACCAAAGGGCTTCCTGATGAAAGTGAAAGATGAGAGTGAAAAAGTTGGCTTAAAGCTCAACATTCAGAAAACTAAGATCATGGCATCTGGTCCCATCACTTCACAGCAAGTCGATGGCGAAACAATGGAAAGAGTGACAGACTTTATTTTTGGGGGCTCCAAAATCACTGCAGATGGTGACTGCAGCCATGAAATTAAAACACTTGCTTCTTGGAAGAAAAGCTATGACCAACCTCGATAGCATATTAAAAAGCAGAAACATTACTTTACCAACAAAGGTCTGTCTAGTCAAAGCTATGGTTTTACAAGTAGTCATGTATGGATGTGAGAGTTGGACTATAAAAAAAGCTGAGTGCTGAAGAATTGATGCTTTTGAACTGTGGTGTTGGAGAAGGCTCTTGAGAGTCCCTTGGACTGCAAGGGGATCCAACCAGTCCATCCTAAAGGAGATCAGTCCTGAATATTCACTGGAAGGACTGATGCTGAAGATGAAACTCCAATACTTTGGCCACCTGATGTGAAGAACTAACTCATTGGAAAAGACCCTGATGCTAGGAAAGATTGAAGGTGGGAGGAGAAGGGGATGAGAGAGGATGAGATGATTGGATGGCATCACCGACTCGATGGACCTGAGTTTGAGTAAGCTCAGGGAGTTGGTGATGGACAGGGAAGCCTAGTGGGCTGCAGTCCATGGGGTTGCAAAGAGTCAGACTCGACTGAGTGACTGAATTGAACTGACACCTACAACAGTATGGATGAATCTTAAATGCAGTAAACTAGGTGAAAGAAGTCAGACTCAAAAGACTATATACTATATAATTTCATTCATACAACATTTTCAATAAGGCAAATTGATAAGGATGGAAAACATCAGTGGTTGCTAGTTGTTTATTTTTCAACTATTTATTTTAGATCCATCCATTTTGATATGCAAAGTTTTTTACTTTTTAACTGCTATATAGTTATTCAATCATATAAGTATATGATATCATTCTTCATTTATCTAGTCCCCTACTGATGGACATTTTTATTGTTTCCATCTTTTTGCTAATACAACAAACAATGACTATCATCGTGCATAGTTTTCAAAATTAAAAAAATAAATTTTATTGAACTATAGTTGATTTCAAAATGAAAAATGTTTAAATCTACTCTAACAACTTTCAAATACACAATATAATATTATCTTTGCTGAATCTTACATCCCCAGGACTTATTTATTTTATAACTGGAAGTCTGTATGTTTTGACCCATTCACTATTTTCACCTATCTTCCACTCCTTACCTCTGGCAACCACCGATCTATTCTCCATATATATAAGCTTGGTTTTGCTTGGTTTTGTTGTTGTCTTTTAAAAAATTCCACATATATGTGAGATCATATGGTATTCGTCTTTTTCTCTTTGACTTCTCTTAGCATGATGCATTCAAGTTTCATTCATGTTGTCACAGATGGCAAAATTACCTTTTTTTTTTCAAGATTGCTTTGGGGTCTTTTGTTGTTCCATTTGGCCTCTTCTGATGGCTCAGCAGGTAAAGAATCTGGTTACAATGCAAGAGACACAGGAGTTCCATACACATTTTAGGATTGTTTGTTCTATTTCTGCGGAAAATGCTATTAGAATTTTGTTGGCGATTACACTGAACCTGTAGATTGCTTTGGGCAGTATGAACATTTTAACAATATTAATTCTTTCAATCCTTGAGCACAGAATATTTTCCCATATATTTATGTCTTCTTCAATTTCTTTCACTAATATCTTATAATCTTCAGTGTAGATGTCTTTCATCTCCTTGGTTAAATTTATTCCTAGACATTTTATTCTTTCTGATGCAACTGTAAGTGGGCTTATTTTCTTAACTTCTCTTTTCGACAATTCTCACAAAAATCTTTTAATTGCTCAGTTTGAAGAATATAAATGCTGAAGTAGAAAAAAACTTTCATGGCAATGACTTCCATGTTAATAGAAAGGACATGAGATGCTGTTTGAGCAGCATTTTGCACAAGTGGCAGGATAGCCAACAACTTCCATTCACGTTTGCTTCAACTTTGAATAAACATCATCTGCACTTTCAGGCAAATATCTAGCAAAATTTCTATTCATATTTTTTTGCCATCAAAAACAAACAAATTTTTCTCATTAATTCCTATGGCAATAATAGAACCTTTCTGAAGTCTCATTTCAAAAAGATTTTACTCACAGTTGCCTTGTAAGTAACACTTTTTTCATGAAAAAAGTATTGTACAAAGGGAACCTATTTTCCGCATTATGGCTACTTGAGTCTGTATGTTATAAAAATATAAGACATTAGATCTTCCATAAGCTCTGCAACAATAAGTGGAACTATTACATTTTTACTGTTGTAGTAGATTTCATCTTGATAATTTATTTGTAATTTTGGAATCTGAAAATACTTCTGGAAGCAGCACGTTTTAACAGTTATTTGAGCTGTCATTGTTAAGTCACTAAGATGAGTCTGACTCTTTGTGACCTGAAGGACTGTAGCCCGCCAGTCTCCTCTGTCCATGGGATTTCCCAGGCAAGAATCCTGGAGTGGATTGCCATTTCCAACTCCAGGGGATCTTCCCAACCCAGGGATCGAACCTGCGTCTTTTGCCTTGGCAGGTGAATTCTTTACCATTGAGCCACTGTGCTGAGCTTAGTCGCTCAGTCATGTCTGACTCTTTGCGACCCCATGGATTGTAGCCTGTCAGGCTCCTCCGTCCATGGGATTCTCCAGGCAAGAATACTGGAGTGGGTTGCCATGCCTTCCTTCAGCAGATCTTACCAACCCAGAGATCAAACCCAGGTCTCCCGCATTGCAGGCAGATTCTCTACCGTCTGAGCCACCAGGGAAGCCTCTTTTGAGTGGCAGGCTGATGATACCCAGTGCGGAAAGCCACTGCACAAAGCCATCCTCTGTGATTATTTAATCTTTCTTACCTGCGAATGTCTCATAAAAATATATTATTTTATCACATCTTTAGCAATAGTTGGAGAAACTATGTTTCTTATGTTTAGCTATTATTTTATACTGATTTTCTACCTTTTTACAACTTTTAAAACATTAAATCAACAATTGGGAACTGTACAGAGAATGTCCAAAGGATTTTTCCTCATTTAATAATGTTCGCTGATCAGAAAATTTATCACTAAATTAGATTATATTTTGGCATTTGGGGATTCAACTACACACAACTTAAAGAGCGGCCATAGCAAGGAATGAAAATTGAATTTGATAACATTACAGTCATGATGATCATATGTTTGTCATTCACAAATCAGAACTGTTAACTAGCTACAAACAGGGGTTGGACAATTGAAAGAGATGCAAACTTGTGAACTAACAATAAATAGAACCCAATATCTGGCGTAAAAAGATGAACTTTCCTTTCGCTTACAAGGAAGAGTTGAATGCATAAGGCACAGCATTACTGAGTTAATGTTCTGGGAAGCCTGGCTTTGAGGAATTGGTGGACTTTCAGAAATGAGGTGGTTGCCCTAGCAGATGCGCTAGTGCCGGTTACTGGAATGAGGCACTTACTGATTGGCTGTTGTCTAGACACATGGGGTTGTCACTGATTGGACGAATTTTGGAAGCTTAGATGTCATTGCTAACTTTCAGAAGAAGTTATGGAGTCAGGCTCTTGCTGATTGGATGATTTTCAGAACATGTTGTTGTTGTTCAGTACTATGACCTGTCCGACTCTTTGTGACCCCAAGGACTGTATATAGCACACCAGGCTTCCCAGCACTGATCTATCACTAATCGATGATGTTGCTGGTTTATGACTTGGGACTTTGGCCAAAGACCAATCTTTTTTTATACATGGAAAATATTCATTTTTTAAAAATAGATTTTTCTGATATGGACCATTTTAAAAATCTTTATTGAATTTGTTACAATATTGTTTCTGTTTTACTTTTTTTTTTTTTTTTTTTTGTCTCCTGGGCACCTGGGATCTTCACTCCCCAACCATGGATTAAACCACACCCTCCTGCATTGGAAGGCGAGGTCTTAACCATTGGATTGCCAGACAAGTCCTAAAAAATATGTATTTTAGTTCTAAGTTCCTCCTTTTGGGACTCAGAGGAATGATTTTGGGCTACCGCGGCCATTTAAGAGATTTGAGCACCAATTACTGTGGTGGAAAAATAGCTTTTTGTAATTATTGAGAAGAGCTGAATATAGGACATTTAGGTAGATCTGACAGAGTACATATCCGAATCAGGAAAAGTCATTTAAATACAGGACATGTCCTGTGTATTCAGGACGTTAGGGAACTCAACTCCAGTCACATCTCTGGCCCTGTTTCTCTGTCATCTTCCAGAGTCTCAAAGGTTTTCAAAGAGGACTGGCTCAAGGTAAAGCCGGGTAGTTCGAGAAGTCTCAAAAAGAGACACTGAGAAGTTCGGATGGAGTAGTGACGTGATTAGATTCGCGTTTTAGAAAGATCACTCAGGCATCGGAGTGAGAGATTCAGGACTAGGGCTCAGAGATTGGAACCAGGCATGCTTGTTAGATTTAACAATCAGGACAAGAAAAATTAGTCATTTACTTTGGTATTACATAAAATAACCGTCAAAGTTTAAATTTTTATTTTATTTATATTTAATTTAAAAGACATCACTTTGCCAATAATCCTAGGAAAGTTCGGGCAATGACAAAGTGAAAAGTCAGACTTGGCAAAGAACCATGAAATTCATAATAGCTTCCCCTATGCAGAGTCATGTGTTGTGTGGGACCCTGAGTGGTTTTCCATACATTACCTTCATGGTGTTATTATGAAGAATCATAATTTAGTGATCCTTAATTTAGTTCAGTGGCTAGGAGCCAGGGTCTAAGGTCAGAATTCTGGGGTTCAAGTCTGGGTTCTGTCACTCATTGATTCTGCCACCTTAGGATCCACTTTCTTCATCCCTATGATGGAGATAAAATAGTGTTATCTTGTTTGATTATTTAAGGACTACATGAGATAATGGGCTTCAGTTCCTCTGTGTAGGGTATATACTGTTATAAGTGCTCAATGTGCTAGCTGTTATTATAACATAATATTACAAATAAAGAAACCGAATCTTAGAAATTTTAGGTTACTTTTCCATGGTCACATAGGAAAAGGCAGGGATTTGAACAAGTTATATCTGACTTAAAATCTTCAAATCTGTATCATTACTCTCCACTAGTTCTCAATATCTGAGTCACAGGTCTGGAGAAAATAAAATACATGCCCATGTATTTTAAAATTGAAGTTATTTTTTCTTGTCATGAGAAGAAAAAATTATGTGGTCTAGAAGTTTCTGTCTCAGTCATAATAAGACAGTGGAAGCCAAAACTGGACAATAGTCTATTACTTGTGGTTCAGCTCTAATATCTTCTTTAATTAATCTATTTCAGAGTACATTATGCCAAAAGAGCCTTGGGGAAAATAGAATATGGAATCTGAAAGAAATGGTTACCACTTTTCAAAAGGCTATGGTTATTTAAAAAAATTAATACTGTATCTGTTTTTTAAATTGCACTGACATTAGTTCAGTATTGGGCAGTTGAATTGAAGGTTTTTGCCGTTTAAACTTCCACTAATCAGAGATGCTCCACAGGGATGTTGTGTATCTGCTCACACAGGGAAAACCTACTCAAGTGGCTTCTGCTGGTTTGTGAACTAGTCTGAGCCAACTTGAAATAATTAGTGTTGGGACATTTCTCTCTGTGTCTGTACTGCTATTGCTATTCTTGCCTTAGTTTTGACATTTGACTCAGCTCCTATTTATCTAAATTTAAGAAAACAGGAAGACAGATAGTTCAAAGTCATGACAATAGAGTAGCCTCTGGATTAAGAGTTCTAGCCCAAACTCTTTCTTTAAGAACAGGATGACAATTCTCACTAAGGGTTTATAGATAGCTTTTTTAGTTGCTAACTTGGTGTAGATTTCTAAGCCCAGATCTTAAATTTTAGTTATTTGGTTTCCACAATAAATTAAAGTTTATGTTCCCCTTTGGGGAGGCCTTGTTAAAGCCATGGCTTTAACTTATCAACTTACAGAATTTTAAATGGGCCAATTACTTTTTTACCCTAACAGCTTCACTGAGGTATAATTGACATACAATAAAATGTATGTATTTCAAGTGTATACTTTGATGTTTTGACATATGTACACACACATGAAACAATCACTGCAATTGAGACAATCAAAAGCATCCATCAAAATTTCCTCATGACCCCTTTAAAATCCCTTCTCTGATACTCCGGTTTCTCTTCAGATCATATAAATCTTTTGCCTTTTAAAATCCCTTCTCTCTGCATACCCCCACCCGACCCCACATGAAGCTATTGATGTATTTTCTTTCACTGTAGCTTAAAATGTGTGGTAGGCAAAAATTTAAGGTGACCTGCAATGATACTCACCTTTGTATAATCCTTTTTTCTTTGTGGGGAGAACTTATAAATATGATGAATTATCATTTCCATGATTTGGCAGATGTAATCAAGTTTACTAATAAGTTGCAAGGAGATCCAACCAGTCCATCCTAAAGGAGATCAGTCCTGGGTGTTCATTGGAAGGACTGATGTTGAAGCTGAAACTCCAATACTTTGGCCACCTGATTCGAAGAGCTGACTCATTGGAAAAGACCCTGATGCTGGGAAAGATTGAGGGCAGGAGGAGGGGACACCAGAGGATGAGATGGTTGGATAGCCTCACCGACTCAATGGACGTGAGTTTGGGTGGACTCTGGGAGTTGGTGATGGACAGGGAGGCCTGGCATGCTGTGGTTCATGGAGTCACAAAGAGTTGGACACGACTGAGCTACTGCACTGAACTGAACTGGACTGAATCAGTCTATTTTGAGATAAAGAGGTTATTCTGATGAGATTTAGGGTGCCAAATGAGCCTTCTAAAAGCAAAGGTATACTTGGCAACTTGTTAGGCAGCAAGAGAAAATGAATACAGATTTTGGCACATGAAGGTGGGGTGCCACCATAAGAAATTCTTAAAATATGGGAGTGGAATTAGAATCAGGAAGTGGGTAAAAAAAAAAAAAGGAAGTGGGTAGAGGCTGGAGAAATGGTAGTAGAAATATAAATGTTAAAGATGCTGCTGATAAGATCTCAGGATGAAGTGAGAAAGACATTACTGCAATTTGGAGGAAGAGGATTCTTATCATCCTTGCAGCAGAAAACTTAGCAGAATTGTGTCCTTCTGTTGTGTGGAAAGCAGAACTTGTAAAAAATGAACTTGGACATACAAGATTTTTGAGCCAAGTTTTGAAGATGCTACCTGGCTTCTTCTTGCTGCTTGTAATATGTGAGAGAAATACGTTGAGGGAAGATCTATTAAAGGGAAAAGAACCAGGACCTGATGGTATTGAAAGGTGTCTGCCTATCCAAATGGCAAAAGATGTTAAAATTAAGAGATTCACTATCAGTAGAGAATGATCTAGAAAAAAGGCTGAAGGTGTGATGCTACAATCCGCTGAAATCTGGGAAGGTTATTAATAACAAAAGATCAGAATACTCATGTTAATTCAAGTTAAAAAGTAAAATAAGGCAGGTTCAGTTCCTTAACCTCGATATCTGTGTGGGAGTGAGGGTGTCATGTTGCTCCCAGGAGTGACTTAAGACTCCTTAAAATTTGGTTAGTCCTTTAAGCCACTCATGCAAACATGCTGTTTAAATAAGGACAAAGTACTTGCTATGAAAACACAGCTTCAAGGCAAATCCTCTTTACATTCCCTCCACTCCATTTCAACTTTACCGCTTTCCCTATTACAGTTCCATATCTAAATTGTGGAGTTTTCACTGTTGGGTAGTATTAACTTACCTGGTTCATATCCTTCGGGATTATGACAGTGAAAGAACTTACTTGGTTCACATCCTTTGGTATTATGACAGCAAAAGAACTGGAATATTTTGAACAAGTACACGGAAAGACATAAACTGTCAAAGTTTTCAATTCACAGATTGGAGAAGTGGTTTAAGGATTCTCCTTCTTTATAGCATACATTTGGGGTTCAAGAGAATGGCGAGTTCAAGTGCCAAAACTTCTGCTAGAATTAACGTCTGGCTTTCTATGTTGTCCTCCACAACTAATACAAAGAACTGAGAGATAGTGGAGAGCTAGATCCACTGTATGTATGTACTTTTGCAATCTAGCTACCTTACGATAAGTTTTAGTATTTTGAATTTTTATTCAAATAAACATTTAGATATTTATTTTTAAAATTTAGTTTGAATACTAAATTGATACATTTTACAACACCTCACATTACTGTTTATTTAGGTCAGAAAGATTTCTTGTGAGTTACTATTTATGGATTGTTAAAGACCCCTTAGGCAACATCAAGGCTGTTGCATGTGGACAGTTTCTTGAATTATAGCACAGAAACGTTAATACCTACCTCAGGAATGATAGGGGTCTTAAATAGGCAGTATATTTACTAAAGAAACCTAGAGTTTTCTTAGATTGCCAACCTTGGGAAGACAAGAAATGTCAGGGTGACAGAGTTTAAGTGGCTCTTTTCAGATATGTTACACTGATGGTCTATATTTAAGATGCAGAGCAGCCTTCCAGGAGCTATTTAATTAAGTGAAAGTAAGTCTAGTTCCTTCGGAATCGAATGGTGCTGTGAGCAAATACATATCAGCAAGTGAAGGAAGTGGGGGAAGTTATTATGTGCTTCATAGACATGGTGATACTTTATAACCCTGTATCAAGGATCCTAAACAGTGATTGGTTGAGATAATTATCAAACTGACTTTAAATTTCGGCAGGAACAAAATTGTCATGCAAAAGTCCAGGACAGTGTGCCACTCTCAGTCCTCAAAGAGAAAGATAAGAAATTCTGGATTTTCAAAGTCCCTTTGAAGGCTTTTAAGGTAAGCTGGAACGTCCTCTTTACTCGGAACCAACTGATGCCTTTAGAAAGAAATTCCAGTTTCAGAGAAGCCAATTTGATTTTAAAAAATGAATAACCCTTATGATCAGATTTTTTGCTTCCCTTTGACTTGTTGAATTCAGATTATGTTTTAAAAGATAATAGAACATTATGTGGTAAGGGTTGCTAATTCCACCTCGAAAAATATTGTATCACTGAAGAATAAGACTCTTTTTTCAGAGGCAGTATGTTAAAATATCAGTTGCTAATAGTCAGAAAAAGTATATTAACATGAAGCACACATTTTATATTTAACATGTTAACATCATAATGAATGATTTAAATATTTTATACATAATTCACCAAATCTCCATTACTGTTATTTTTATCTAGAAAAAAACCATCTTTAAGGACCTTGAATCTAGTTAAAGCCCTTTTTTTTAACCTCATCATTGCAATATAAGGTGTGATGGGATTTAAGGGAAAAAGAAACAATCTTCTTCAAATAGTAACATTTAAATGTTAACTCTATTAAGAAATAAACATGAATTTGGGAATTTGATTTAATGCGTTGTGTGTGTGTGTGTGTGTGTGTGTGTGTGTGTGTGTTTGTGTGGGCTCAGTCGTGTCCGACTCTTTGCAACCCCATGGACTGTAGCCCACCAGCGTCCTCTGTCCATGGGATTCTCCAGGCAAGAATACTGGAGTGGGTAGCCATTTCCTCCTTCAGGGGATCTTCCTTAAAATACTTCTACTTAAGATATCTGGAGAGTCTACTTCTGCACACACTTTTTCTGTTTCATGATATAATGATAGTTTGGGAAATAAAAGACATATTACTAAAAAAATGGCAAACTGAGGTAGAAACTTGGTAATTAGCCGCTTTGATTAGTTTTGATAAACATTAGACAACCCATATATAAATATCTACCAGATGACTCAGCGGTAAAAAATCTGTCTGCGATGCAGGAGACCTGGGTTTGAACCCTGGGTCAAGAAGATCCCTTGGAGAAGGAAATGGCTGCTCACTCCAGTATTCTTGCCTAGAGAATTCCATGAACAGAGGAGCCTGGTGGGCTACAGTTGCAAAGAGTCGGACACGACCAAGCGACTAACACTTGAACTTTGAAACAGGGTTTTAGTTAAGCCTGCTTTTCAAGGTTTTATTAACTAGTTCAAGTTAACTAAGTAAAACCTCATTTTCTTGGTGATAATACATGAAATCATCTGAAGGGAGTTCACACAATCCTAAAGCCTCTGCTTTCAGGCTGATAAAACTGAGGCCATTTCTACAGTGTCTTTTGTGCCTTTTACTTACCTGTGGATACAGTGACAAGGAGCGCTGGGCATAGAGCGATTGTTCTAGAGCAGATCTGCAAGAGAACTAAAGTGGTCAGGTTGATGGACTGCAGTTTAGAAATGAGATACATGTAACTCTGGCCTTCTCCTTTCCAGGAGATCATGTGTCCTCTAAACCTAGTGTAGACTGGTCTTCTGTAGGGTCTATGTAATAACTATATTTGGGACTGCAGAGGACCTTATAGCCTCTGCTTACTAAACAGCTACCCTTTCACATCCATGCCCCAGAGCTCTGCATTATGTTGTCCTGAGGTCCCATCAGCCTCATTTTTAATCTCTAGCATTTTTTAAGGAAGTTTAGCTACTTTTGGCTTTCTGCTGAACAGCTCTAAGAGTAAGCACATTTTCCCCACCTCCTCAGTAACTCTGAAACTGGATTTTCTCCTCTGTGAAAAATGCCAATTCTTCTAAGAGTTGATATTCATGGAGGTTTTATTATGCTTCCCCTACCAACATTAAATTCAATCAAGGTTATCTTAAGATCTACAGTATTATAATCTCAAAACCCAGCAGGAGTGCATGAAATAGAAGTAAAATTCTTCCTTCCTTTCTATAAGACTAGCGTCATTATGTCAAGAAATACAGTTTGTAGTAAATAGCTGTTAAAAATTTTGATTCTCATGAAATCAGTATCTATGCCAATGTACACAAAATGTATACTAGATTGATTCTGAAGGTGAATTCTAACAGGAGTGAAGGATCGTGCCTTCAGAAGTCCCACATAATAATTGCTATTATTTATTAAGAGAGGGTTACATAGCCGGAACAATGCTACACACTGCTTACAGTAATAAGTGTTTATTTATCCACAGTGTTCACAAAGCGGCTTTTGCTATGCTATGTTTTAGAATACTGTGGTCACCGAGACAGTCTCCTGGACCTCAGGAGCTCTCAATAGGGCAGAGGAACATATAAGTAGCTGCCAGTCTACTCAAAAACAGTGAAAACAGTGCAGTGCTATCAGCTTCTGCTGGGTGTAAAGAGGAGAGAGACCTCAAATAACCTTTTTTTTAAAAAAAAAATTTGGCTGTACCCCGTGGCATTCAGGACCCTAGTTCCCCAATCAGGTATCGAATCTGTGCCTCCTCATTGGAAGGGAGAGTCTTAAACTCTGCACCATCAGGGAAATCCCACCAAATGCCCTTTTGCATGGAGCCAGAGAAAGCTTCTCAGAGAAAAACCTTCTGCTAAGATAATTGGGATAATCCTGTAGTGTGGCTATTATTATCCCAGACCAAGGAATCAAATGCTTAAGAAAACTACTTAAATTCTTCCAGCTCGCACATCAAGTAACAAAGATAGAATTGGAACCTAGGTCTCTGAATCCAAACTCCATATCCTTTCGCCTTCATGCTGGTAATTTCTTTTCTGTACAGTCTAGCACAGCCCAAACGCATGTGGATTTGGGGTGGGAATCATAAATCCTTCATCTATTAAGCATACTCTTAGCAGAATTAGTTGATTCTTGATGAAAACTATTCCGAAGAGATGTTATTGCCAGCAGGAACAGCAGAAGGAGAAAGTTATAGTTATGGCTTTTGTAACTGTTGGCTGTACCCCTTCACTGGAAAAGCACAGAGTCTAGGCAGCTCATCATCACGCTGAGCTGGATAATGCCCTTGCGTGTCTGTGACCCCACTCCTGGTGTGTACTGACCACAGACAACGCGTGTGTACTCAGGTGTGTACTGGAGCACTGAGTCTTGGCTGCTGCTTCTCATGTTGTGTTCATACTCCTTACCTAGCAAAAAGGCACATGCTTAGAGATCAAAATAACACATTGTATGGTTATCATCTTTTGCTTTACAAGTAACTTTTTACTGTTCTTTTTTCTTCAATAACAGCCACTGATTAATATCCCTATAGAAAATGAAGATCATTCTATATTTTTGCATTTGGGCAGTAGCATGGGCCATTCCAGTAAGTATGCCTTCCTCAAAAAAACCTTCTTACTTTACTATCTCTCTTAATACATACACATATATGTGTATACACACACACACATATATACACACACATACATATATACACACACACGTACATATATGTGTGTGTGTGTGTGTGTATTTTTTTCTTAATATCTTGCAGATCAGCTGAGCCTAAACTTTTAGATTTGCATGAAAGACTTTACAGGATCTGTTTGGTGTCTGAACAAAACTAAATACTCACTCCAATTCATGCTCCCAGTCTTCTATTTGAAACTCCTGTCTTGGTTGGAACAATTGTTACTTTTAAAATTCATTCAGATTAATTTACATTTAATGCTTAGAAGTTGTGGAGACTGTCCGTCTTTGCTCATGCCCTATGCATTTCATTCTAATTATCAATGAAGCCTGCTTTAAGAAGGTTTTAAGAAAGAAAAATAGGAAAAAAATCACATTTTTTTCAACAAAGGGAAAACTAATGTTTCACTCAGAAAGTTAAATTTGAAAGATAAGCACCAGCAAAGATAAATTAGGAAAATTAAGTCATTTGTAATTTTATTAGCCAGCTGCTATAGTTACCGTTTTGATATGCTTTCCTCATGGTATTTCTGTTTTTGAGAATTTTCTTAACTGTTTCTGTTGTGCTCCTGGAAGGCACAGAAGTAGCATAGACTTGCCTTTGTTTCTGCCCTGGTTTTGGTCAGACCTACTATTCTCTTAGGGGTTTTGGCCAGGATTATTCTTAGGGTGGATCTGGTGCTGCTGCAAGAAACTTGTCATACAGAAACACCAAAGGTCTCTCTCTTCAGTTTTTCTTCAATGTTATTTTTATTTAAATTTATTTATATATTGTTTATTTACAGTAATATATTAGTTTCAGGTATACAGCATAGTGATTCAGTAGTTTTACAGAGTATACCTTATTAGAAGTTATTACAAGATAATGGCTATAGTTACCTGTGCTACACAATATATCCTTGTTGCTCATTCTTTTTTTTAGGGAATCCTCTTTCCTTTTTATTTTTTAAATTATGTAAGTATGATAACACATTTACAGGCTGTTTCCTCATTTTTAATAAAAGACTATTCCCTTTCTAGTGTTGAGATAAGTGATCTGGTTAAAACCTTGGTAAAATTGGTAATATTGTTATGAAAAATATCTATATGCCAAGTTTAAATTCTATGGAATCCATGTAACAAGTCACTTCTGTTTTCTACCCAGTTAGATCATACTTTGGCTTTTGTGTTATATCTTTTTTTCTTCATTTAGGGATAATGTGTGTGTGCATGTGTCTGTGCACAAGTGTATGAGCACATGTGTGCACACATGTACACAAAATAAGAATATTTTCAATTTCCAGTATTTTCACTTTGGTAGGTTCCTCAAATCAAGCCGTTGGAGAGACATGCTGTTGACAAAACTGTGAATCTAAATCTTCTAGCAAAATCAAAAGTGCCAATACAGGTATAAGATGTAAAATGTATTTCTAAACTCTTTTAGATTCCATTAACTTCCAGAAAATCGGTGCTCATCTTTTCAGTTTGCTTTACTTTAAGATGACATCCACAACTTAATTAGAATTGTTTCTCTTTTTCAGGATGCATTAAATGCCAATGATACCACCAAAGAAAGTGGTGGCCTCATGCATGAAAATGAACGAGGAAGGCAACAGGATACCAAAGATGGTTACAAAGGAGAGAGAAATGGTTCTGAGTGGGCAGCACTGGGAGGGAAAAGTTCTTCTACAGGTTTCATGTTAGTAAATGAAAAGGGGAATACAGAAGATCTAAAGGGGGACACAGGAAACCCAGAAACATACGATCATGATGGGATCCAAGGACAAGAAGATAACACCACTGCAAACGGCCTCAGGGGACAAGTAAGCATCATCCACGATGCTGGAGCAGCAAATGGGAGCCATATTGATGGGATTACTGAGAACAATTCCCAAACTGCGGGTGTTGGAAATACAAGTCAAAGTGAGGATGCCACTGTTGTCCAAGGAGATGGACATCAAGTATCTGGAAGCAGTAACAGTACAGGTCAGGAGGATGAAATCAATGGGAATTCCTGTGGAAATGGGGCTGACACAAGTGAAACAACACCTCAGAGAGAAGGCGAGAGAAATGGGAATGAGGAGGCAGGGGTATTGCCAGGGGGAAGTGGAGCTGGCAATGGAGAAGATGTTGGTTTGGATAATTTTGAAGGAAGTCCTAGTGGGAATGGAGCAGATGAAGATGAAGACAAGGGCTCTGGTGATGATGAAGGTGAAGAAATAGGGAATGGAGGAAAGGGTAGTGATACTAGCAAGGGCCAGGAGGGTCAATCTCATGGAGAAGAGGATGATGAGGACAATAGCTTAGGTCAAAATTCAGTTAGTAGTGAAGATGATGGCCCTGGGGACAAAGAAGACGCCCATGTCATTGATGGAGGCAACATCTCCAAGAGTGAGGAAGATCCTGTTGGTATTCCAGAAGCCAATGATAGCCAAAAAACAGAGGACACTCAAAAACCCAGTCACAGAGAGAACAAAGCTGTGGAAAATAGAATTACCAAAAAGTCAGAGCCACCTGCTACTGGGAAGGGCCAAGATAAGGTTAGTTTGTGAAGCTGGTTTCTTTCAACGGCAGTTTAACTCCTCCCCTTCCTTTCATGATGGTGTGTGCATGCTCAGTCACTCAGTCATGTTCAACTCTTTGCAACCCCATGGACTGTAGCCTGTCAGACTCCTCTGCCCATGATGGTAGCACAAAAACAAATCATGATGAACAGTCATGTATTTTTGCACCTAAATCACTTGAATATTTAATGGGGAAGCTAGAGTCCTTACTAGATATTGCTATGGAACAGTTTTTAAAACTTGAAATTTCTGAAGATTTGGTTACGGTTCTTCAAAAGGTTTAACTAAATAATTAATGCATCATGTAACTGTTTACAAAAGTTCCTAGTGGATAAAAACATGAATGGGATGGTCTATAATCTAAACACTAGAGTACTTTCAAGTAGAATAAAGCACATTTTCACACACAGGTGTTTCTGAAGTACCGGAATGCTAAGTCCTGTTCTCTGGCCAATTTCCCCAGTCTTCCTCAGACCAATGCAATTTTGCAGCATAACATTCACTAATTAATCATTCTTTTCTCCATCTTTCCATAGGGAATGGAAATGCAAAGTCCCAGCAGTGGCCACAGAAACAATATTACCAAAGAAGCTGGGAAAGTGAATGAAGATAAAGAGAGTAAAGGCCAACATGGAATGATTGTGGGCAAAGGAAATGTCAAGGCACAAGGAGAGATTGACATTATACAAGGAGCTGGCCAGAAACTGGAACCTGGAAATAAGCTTGGACCCAGCAAAACACACAGTGACAGTAACAGTGATGGATATGACAGTTACGAGTTTGATGGTGAATCCATGCAAGGAGATGATCCCAACAGCAGTGATGAGTCTAATGGCAGTGATGATGCCAATTCTGAAGGTGATAATAATCACAGTAGCCAAGGAGATACTTCTTATAACTCTGATGAATCAAATGATAATGGCAATGACAGTGGCTTGAAAGGAGATGATGATGGTAGTGACAACACATCAGATGCTAATGATAGTGGTAGTGACGGCAACGGTAACAATGGAGGTGACGACAATGGCAAATCAGGCAACAGCAAAGATAAATCAGACAGCAGTGACAGCAGTGACAGTAGTAACAGTGACAGCAGTGACAGTAGTGACAGCAGTGACAGTGACAGTAAATCAGATAGTGACAGCAGTGATAGTGACAGCAATGACAGTAGTGAAAGTGACAGTAAATCCAACAGTGACAGCAGTGACAGCAAATCAGATAGTAGTGACAGTAGTGACAGCAGTGACAGTGACAGCAAATCAGACAGCAGTGACAGCAGTGACAGTAGTGACAGCAGTGATAGTAGTGACAGTAGTGAAAGTGACAGTAAATCAGACAGTGACAGCAGTGACAGTAGTGACAGCAAATCAGACAGCAGTGACAGCAGTGACAGCAAATCAGACAGTAGTGACAGCAGTGACAGTAGTGACAGCAGCGATAGTAGTGACAGTAGTGAAAGTGACAGTAAATCAGACAGTGACAGCAGTGACAGTAGTGATAACAAATCAGACAGCAGTGACAGCAGTGACAGTAGTGACAGCAGTGACAGCAAATCAGACAGTAGTGACAGCAATGACAGCAGCGATAGTAGTGACAGCAGTGATAGTGACAGTAAATCAGACAGTGACAGCAGTGACAGTAGTGACAGCAAATCAGACAGTAACGACAGTAGTGACAGCAGTGACAGCACCAATAGCAGTGACAGTGACAGTAAATCAGACAGTGACAGTAGTAACAGCAGTGATAGTAGCGACAGTAGTGACAGCAAATCAGACAGTAGTGACAGCAGTGATAGTAGTGACAGCAGCGATAGTGACAATAAATCAGACAGTGACAGCAGTGATAGCAGTGATAGCAGTGATAGTGACAGTAAATCAGACGGTGACAGCAGTGACAGTAGTGACAGCAGTGACAGTAGTGACAGCAGTGATAGTAGTGATAGCAGTGATAGCAGTGACAGCAGTGATAGTGACAGTAAATCAGACAGTGACAGCAGTGATAGTAGTGACAGCAGCGATAGCAGTGACAGCAGTGATAGTGACAGTAAATCAGACAGTGACAGCAGTGACAGTAGTGATAGTAGTGACAGCAGTGACAGCAGTGATAGTGACAGTAAATCAGACAGTGACAGCAGTGACAGTAGTGATAGTAGTGATAGCAGTGACAGCAGTGACAGTGACAGTAAATCAGACAGTGACAGTAGTGATAGTAGTGATAGCAGTGATAGCAGTGATAGTGACAGTAAATCAGACAGTGACAGCAGTGATAGTGACAGTAAATCAGACAGTGACAGCAGTGACAGTAGTGATAGTAGTGATAGCAGTGACAGCAGTGATAGTGACAGTAAATCAGACAGTGACAGCAGTGATAGTAGTGACAGCAGCGATAGCAGCGATAGCAGTGACAGCAGTGATAGTGACAGTAAATCAGACAGCGACAGCAGTGACAGTAGTGACAGCAGTGATAGTGACAGTAAATCAGACAGTGATAGCAGTGATAGTAGTGACAGCAATGGCAGAAGTGATAGCAGTGACAGTAGCGACAGCAAATCAGACAGTAGTGACAGCAGCAATAGTGACAGTAAATCAGACAGTGACAGCAGCAGTAGCAGTGACAGCAGCAATAGTGACAGTAAATCAGGGAGTGACAGCAGTGACAGCAGTGACAGCAGTGACAGTAGTGACAGCAAATCAGACAGTAGTGACAGCAGCGATAGTGACAGTAAATCAGACAGTGACAGCAGTGATAGCAATGACAGCAGTGATAGTGACAGCAGCAACAGCAGTGACAGCAGTGATAGTGACAGTAAATCAGACAGTGACAGCAGTGACAGCAGTGACAGCAGTGACAGCAATGATAGCGACACTAAATCTGACAGTGACAGCAGTGACAGTAGTGACAGCAGTGACAGTAGTGACAGCAAAAGCAAGTCTGGTAATGGCAACAATGGAGGTACTAGCGACAGTGACAGTGACAGTGAAGGCAGTGACAGTAATCACTCAACAAGTGATGATTAGAACTAAAGAAAACCCCAGAAGATTCCTTTTGTGAAAAGTCTGGTGAGTAATTAATAGGAAATAAAGATTTCCAGGAAAGTAAAGAAGGGGGAGGAATAAAGAGAAGACCTATGTAAAGATCCACACATCTACAGACACAAGGAGAGTCAAATTGTTGGATTCAGGACCAGGTCCCAACACCCTCAGAGAGAGAATCTGACTGTGTACATGCATGTTAAATATATTCTGAAAAGATTTTGTTAAAAGTGTAAATGCAAACATAGAAGAACAATTAAAATGTTCTTTAGTACTTTACACAGAAACCTCAAGTAATCACATACTAGTAACTTCAATTTAAATGCCAAGTGCTTTAGAAAATGTATTAGCACGCAAACGCATCGTATAAATAACCAATGGCATTGGCTTAATCTTGCAGTAATTATATCTATATTCTGAGTAGATGGTCTGCTTACAGCTGAGTAAAAGATACTCTCACCATAATCTCCAGCTTGGCTACGATTCATTTGCTTGTTCTAAGGAAGAAATATATTGCAACATAAAAAAAAAATCACAGCAACCATTTAATTTACCCAAACGATGGGAATAATCTTTGTAATTAGTGAATAGAGTAATTACAAATTGTGGAAATTCTAAAGAGTTCTAGACAGAAAAGAATTTAGAGGCTCATTTAAACAGCAAAATCTTACATATAAGATCACATTCCTGCAAAGCACTGCTGGAAATGTAGCATAAACTTCGTAACATGATTGACGAAACTGAGGCAGTACTTAGAACATGCCTTGCCTCAAGTTGCCACTCTCCAACTATTAATAAATAAACAAATTCATGAATGAAGGGCTCTTGGAGGGCGTGCACTTTTTGAACTCTCTGTTCAGAACCCTGCTAAGAGGATTTAGTTGTCTTCCTCAATCTCTGGCTTGCCTGGTGGCTCAGCTGGTAAAGAATCTGCCTGCAATGCAGGAGACCTGGGGTTTGATCCCTGGTTGGGAAGATCCGCTGGAGAAGGGAACGGCTACCCACTCCAGTTTGTATTCTGGCCTGGAGAATTCCATGGACTGTTACAGTACATGGGGTCGCAAAGAGTTAGACACAACTGAGCGACTTTCACTTTTACTTTCCTCAGTCTCACCAAGTCAAACGTGGTTCATATTTGCTTTTAAATTCCCATAGATGAAAAACCCCAAATCAGACCCTGAGACTCCCTACTCACTATTAATCTCTTTAATAAAGCCAACAGTTGGTCTGGAAACTACTCACTTTTTTAAAATCTGAGAGTCATTTGTTGTTGTTGTTGTTCAGCTGCTCAGTCGTGTCCAACTCTTTGCTTCCCCACGGACTGCAGCTCACCAGGCTTCCCTGTCCTTCCCCATCTCCCAGAGTTTGCTCAAACTCATGTCCATCATGGTGGGTGATGCCACCCAACCATCTCGTCCTCTGCCATCCCCTTCTCCTCTTGCCTTTAATATCTCCCAGCATCAGAGTCTTTTCCAATGAGTTAGTTCTTCGCATCTGTGGCCTAAGTATTGGAGTTTCAGCTTCAGCATCCATCCTTCCAATGGAATATTCAGGATTGATTTCCTTTAGGATTGACTGGTTAGATCTCCTAGCTGTCCAAGGGACTCTCAAGAGTCTTTGCAGCACCACAGTTCGAAGGCATCAATTCTTCAGTGCTCATCCTTTTTTATTGTCCAGCTCTCACATCCATATGTGACTACTGGAAAAACCATAGCTTTGACTAGATGGACCTTTGTAGGCAAAGTAATGTCTCTGTTTTTTAATACATTGTCTAGGTTTGTCATTGCTTTTCTTCCAAGGAACAAGCAACTTTTGATTTCATGGCTGCAGTCACCATCTGCAGTGATTTCTGGAGCCCAAGAAAATAAAGTCTGTCACTGTTTCCATTGTTTCCCCATCTATTTGCCATGAAGTGATGGGACCAGATGCCATGACCTTTGTTTTTTGAATGTTGAGTTTTAAGCCGGCTTTTTCACTTTCCTCATTCACTTTCATCAAAAGGCTCTTTAATTCCTCCTCACTTTCTGCCGTAAGGGTGGTGTCATCTGCATATCTGCGGTTACTGATATTTTTTGCAGCAATCTTGATTCCAGCTTGTGCTTCATCTAGCCTGGCCTTTTGCATGATGTACTCTGCATATAAGTTAAATTAGCAGGGTGACAATATACAGCCTTGACGTCTTCCTTTCCTGATTTGGAACCAGTCTGTTGTTCTGTGTCCGGTTCTAACTGTTGCTTCTTGACCTGCATACAGGTTTCTCAGGAGGCAGGAAAAGTGGTCTGGTATTCCCATCTCTTTAAGAATTTTCCACAGTTTATTGTGATCCACAGAGTCAAAGGCTTTGGCATACTCAATAAAGCAGAAGTAGATGTTTTTCTGGAATTCTCTAGCTTTTTCTATGATCCAATGGCTGTTGGCAATTTGATCTCTGGTTCCTCTGCTTTTCTGAATCCAGCTTGTACATCTGGAAGTTTTCAGTTCATATACTGTTGAAGCCTAGCTTGAAGGATTTTGAGCATTACTTTGGTAGCATGTGAAATGAGTGTAATTGTGCGGGTAGTCTGAACATTCTTTGGTAAATTCAACTAAAATATGAGCATGATTTTGCATGAATGAGGGTACTTCTTAGTTTTGAGATGAAGTCCTAACCCTAGAACATGAGGATCTTAAAGATATATGAGACTAGAATGTGATGTTTAACAGGGTGATATAATTTATCACCCAAACTAGGACACCCTTGAGAGTGAAAGGGATGCTATGAATAATTATTTGGGGACTGGAGGTACAAAATTGGCTTGTGTGGGACTCTGGAAGATATAATGACCATAAACATAAACCTTAGTGTATTATTCAAGATTTAGTACTGATGATTTGTAAGTTCCTTCTTTTTCCACTTTGGTAATTATTTTGTATTTGTTCTAATTCAAAGGTAAAATTCTATATGGCAAAGTTTTGAATGCAGCTTCTTTAATGTTAATTTTCAACCAGTCATTAGTTGACAATTTATGTTCTACTATTAGGCATATCTTACACAAAGAGTTTCAGTAGGGTTCTTTTTTTTCCTTGTTCCTTTATGCAAGATTTTCTTAGTTAAGAGATCAATATTGCAAGTAATAAGGCTGAAGGCTTTAAAAATTTGGCTATTAATAGACTACTTGGTAACTCATAATACTGTAAATTTTCCGATTTCTACTATATTATAGTCATGGAAACCACTCCAAACTTCTTCCCTTAAAATATGCTGTAGATTTTTAACTCCTTTAGGCTTCAGGATTTTTTGTTTTTCCCAATTTGTAAATTGTGGCTTCTAGTAACTGTCCTACCTATTTCAAAATGTTGTCATGGGCATTAAGTCAGGCAATGGATATGAAACTCTTTGTAAATTATATGATATACAAATGAGAGAAAATGAATTTTGGTGCTATAATAAATATCTATTTATATGACTATTGACAAAAAAAACTCCCTTCATCTTAATGAGTTTGTGAGTACTTACTTCCTCTATCATATTTTTTAAAATTAGTTTTTTTTTTTCTTTCAGTCCCGCCTCGAGGCTTGTAGGATTTCAATTCCCCATCCAGGGACTAAATGTGGGCCCAAGCAGTGAAAGCACCAAGTCCTAACAATTGAACGGCCAGGGAATTCCCTAAAATTAATTGAAAAATATATATATACACACACACAAACACACACAAAATAAAAATTTCAAACACAATGAAAAGATATACAAAAATATTCAATCTCTATCCTGTGCTGAAGATTTGATGTTTTTGAACTGTGGTGTTGGAGAAGACTCTTGAGAGTCCCTTGGACTGCAAGGAGATCCAACTAGCCTATCCTAAAGGAAATCAGTCCTGAATATTCATTGGAAGGACTGATGCTGAAGCTGAAACTCCAATACTTTGGCCAGCTGATGCAAAGAACTGACTCACTAGAAAAGCCCCTGATGCTGGGAAAGATTGAAGGCGGAACAGAAGGGGACGAGAGAGGATAAGATGGTTGGATGGCATCACCGACTCGATGGACATGAGTTTGAGTAAGCTCAGGGAGTTGGTGATGGACAAGGAAGCCTGGTGTGCTGCAGTCCATGGGGGTCACAGAGTTGGACACGACTGAGCAACTGAACTGACTATCATTCCAGACTCCCCGTCTTCTATTTTTCTTCCCTAGAGAAAATTCCCATTACTACAATTAATATCTTGTGGAGCTTTTCATAAATATTCTATGCACATATAAACAGGTATATCCCTCCTTTAAAAACCCGTGGAAGTCTACCACACATGATATGTTTGCTGCTGCTGCTGCTAAGTCGCTTCAGTCGTGTCCGACTCTGTGTGACCCCATAGACGGCAGCCCACCAGGCTCCGCCATCCCTGGGATTCTCCAGGCAAGAACACTGGAGTGGGTTGCCATTTCCTTCTCCAATGCATGGAAGTGAAAAGTGAAAGTGAAGTCGCTCAGTCGTGTCCAACTCTTCATGACCCCATGGACTGCAGCCTACCAGGCTCCTCCATCCATGGGATTTTCCAGGCAAGAGTACTGGAGTGGGTTGCTATTGCCTGCTGCCATGATGTGTTTAACTTACTCTTTTTGAATATGGGTTCATTACACACAGACTGACATTCTTTTCATAGCTGTTTTGTATTTCATTTTGTGAAATGCCTTAGGTATTTCACTTGTCCCGATTTTTCTGTCACCCTTGAGTTGGGGGCAGATGTTGTTCTGAATCTACGGCCTATGTCAGAAATCAGGAAGTAAGACTATTGTCCTGATTTTCCTCTGTAATCATGTTGCTTTGACCTCCATTTGTGTTCCAGGTAAAAATGAAGGAGATACTCCCAGAGAACGTCTCAAGAGTAGATCCTTTTAACATGAGAAATCTGGTATTAGAAAATGAAATTGCTCTTAGTTTACTCTCTGGATTAAAGATTAATGAACTATCTGCTAATTATTGCCCATCAGAGTCTTATTTTTTTTTAAACTGCAGGTTGCCACTCATTTAGTAGATCATGATATCATAACTCGTGAGCAAAACTTTGCAAAATGAAAGAAAGAAAAACCTTTAGTGCACAATGTGTAGCGTTCTGTGAAACGATGTTCTTTCTCTCTGTATACTTACATACACAAATATGTTTAAGTATGTGTATGTTGTTGGTTGCAGTAAAAAAAAGATGCAAAAGTCATTGGTTTGGAAAAGTGTTATAAAACATTATTACTGCAAGTGATCATTATGGGTTTACTTTTCATGTTCACTTTTCTCCTTACAAACCACTAAGTTTTTTCCTACTTTTGAAGTGGTGGTTTTAAAAAAAACAATAGAACAAGAAAGACTGATGTGTGTGTGGAGGGGTGGGGGAAAAGTGGTGGGTGGGGACGGGTTTCTGTGCTACAGTAAAAGAGCCGAGGTAACAGTGCCATCTTTTGAACAAGAGGCTGTCATGATGCTGATGGTGGGTTCACTGGCATTTTAAGGTTTCGTGTTTGTTGCATGAATTACATCATGTATGACTGAGATGCATGCATGCTCAGTTGCTCAGTCAAGTCTGACTCTTTGAGACCCCGTGGATCATAGCCCACCAGGCTCCTCTGTCCATGGGATTCTCCAGGCAAGAATACTGGAGTGGGTTGCCATGCCTTCCTCCAGGGGATCTTCCCCACCCAGGAATCAAACCCACAACTCCTGCATAGCAGGTGAATTCTTTACCCCTGAGCCACTCAGGAAGCCTATGACTGAAATGCATGATTTTAAAACTGGCTTTCAGAGGTCATCTTACCCTTCACCTTCACCTGACCCAGAAATTTCTTCTGCACCTACTCATACCACAAATGAAAAAAGTGTAGTAAGGGTTTTTTGTGTGTTTTTTTTTGCTATAAAATCTATCTTCTAAAATAGATTATGAAAAGGTAACCTTTAGAGAGTCCTCACCTCACCATAGAAATACATTTTAAATTATCAATTGGAATGGAATTTCCCAGAAGTCAAATTTGCTTTATGATTTGTAATGGAAGTTCTGAAAAACTGTAGCCCAAAATAACCAGGAACGATTTTCTTCTCCCTAAAAGGAGCAGAAACAGAACAGAAAAGCTCAGGCACAGATGAAAATATCATTGTGTTCTCACAGTGATCCTTTCCCTGCTGCTTGTAAGCAAATCCTCTGGAGAGTAAAACAAGCCAACAACACAATGTTCCCAAGCCCTCCCCTCTGAACGGGGATCTTGGGTTCAAACTAAAAAAAAAAAAAAAAGAAATAAAAAGGAATAGAAGCATTAATTCCTACAGGGCACTCTTGTAGCTCAGAAGATGGTATAAAGCCTCAAGGTCACCAATACGGGAGACTCAATGTGTTTTCCATTGGTTTGCACCGTCCCAAACCCTAGCATGAAACATGTATTTACAGTGTTTCATGAAACGCTGTATCAGAAAGTGCTTCCTTTAGTCCCAAGTCCATTATTTGGGGCTTTGCCTCTAGCTAAAGTTCTGCCTCCTTTGCTCTTTTTGTTTGTTTTGTTATTTTTTTTTTTGGTTGCCCTGGGTCTTTGTTGCTGCACAGAAACACTCTCTAGTTGCAGTGCGCAGGGCTTCTCATTGCAGGGGCTTCTCTTGGTGCAGAGGACAGGCTCTAGGCAGCTCGGGTTGCAGTAGTTGCGGCACGGGGGGTGCAGTGTTTGTGGCTCCCGGGCTCTAGAGCCCAGGCTCAGTACTTGTGGTGCACAGACTTAGTTGCTCCACAGCATGAGGGGTTTTCCTGCCTCAGGGATCAAACCTGTGTCTCCTGAATTGACAGGCAGATTCTTATCCACTGTACCACCAGGGAAGTCCCCCTCCTTTAATATTTCCTTCTTTTCCTCCCTAACATTTTCCCCCTGCACCTTCCCTGCAAACAAACGAAGAAATGTCTGTGGGAAGAAAAACGCTTTGTCCCTTGCAGAATTTAATTTCCACACATCACCCTGTGTGAGGCCCCAGTTAAACCCCCTCATCAGTGGCTTCTCTGCTTGAACTTATATCACTAGCTCTTTTGCCTGCTCCCAAGAGTTCAGTCACAACCAGCTGGTCCTGACTCCTATTTCCTTAGTGTGAATACTTTTTGCAGTTGAAACCGTGGAATCTTCCTTGCTATCCTCACTTGATCTGAACTGAAGGCAGGAGATACTGAGGCTCTAACAGACCAACACTTGTGCTTGGCACCAAAGTGCATTCAATACTTTTTGTCTCGTCCTAATATCCTGATTCCCTTCAATGGATTCTTATCTTGTCCTCAAGCAACAGTTTCCTTTCCCCTTTCTAAGTGGGCTTCCTCATAGCTTCCTTATCTCATTCTAGCATGTACACTGATTAGAATTGTACCCTGCCCTGTCAACCTAAGGAAAGATCCCCCAGAGAAGGAAATGGCAACCCATTCCAATATTCCTGCCTGGGAAGTTCCATGGACTGAGAAGCCTGGATGGCCCTCAGTCCATGGGGTCCCAAAGAATCCGACGCGACTAAGTGACTGAGAGACTGAACACACATGCCCATCAGCTTTGGACAACCAGAAGCAAATTGTCTGATACAATCAGGCTTCCGGACCCAATGCAAGGAAGGAGACTGCCCACCAGAACAGCTTCAGAGTCTTAGCAAAGGAAAATATAGAGCTCTTGTAGGATTTGGGGGAAAGGGTGGAACTGAGGTGATATTTAAATGAAGCAGATGGTAAAGAATCTGCCTGCAGAGCCAGAGACCCAGATTCAATCTCTGGATTGGGAAGATCCCCTGGAGAATGGCAACCCACTCCAGTATTCTTGCCTGGAGAATCCCATGGACAGAGGAGCCTGATGAGCTACAGTCCATGGGGTCACAAAGGGTTGGACAGGACTGGGGGACGAACACTTTCACTTTTCACTTTAAAGGAAGCTGTGTTTGAAAGGAGCAAAGCCAAGCAGGCTATGGCTAAAGGGGTCAGCATCAGGTTTGGCCTGTGAAATAGACCCAAGTTCTTGTGTCCTTGGGAAGTGCCAAGTAAAGTTAAGATGAATGTGTACCGTTGTGTCCAAGTATCTGTACCTGGGTTATAAGCTGAGACTCAGTCTTTGTGTTAAAGTGCCTTAGACCTTCTAGGCAAGAGTTGGGTGTTTTATTTTTACTGATATAATTTTATTTTTTATTTTATTTTTTGAAGACACAGAAACTTGGTATTTATTTATTTATTTTGGCTGGGTCGGGTCTTAGTTGCAGCGTGGTCTCTTCCTTTTGTATTGTAGGATCTTTCGTCTAGGGAGTCATGGCATGTGGGATCTTAGTTCCTCAACCCAGAATTGAACCCACGTCCCCTGAAATGCAGGATGAATTCCTAGCTACTGGACCACCAGGGAAGTCCCATCTAATGTAAGTTTAAACGGCAAAGTGTCTGCTAAACTATGGTTTTAGAGAATAAAATTTATCAGTGATTAATAAAGCAGGAATCTCTAGAGAAGACTCTTGAAAGTCCCTTGGACTGCAAGGAGATAAATCCAGTCAATCCTAAAGGAAATCAACCCTAAATATTCACTGGAAGGACCGATGCTAAAGCTGCAATACTCTGCGCACCTGATGTGAAGAGACCATTCATTGGGAAAAACCCTGATGCTGGGAGAGACTGAGGGCAAGAGAAGCAGGGGGCGGCAGAGGATGAGACGGTTGGACAGAATTACCAACTCGGTGGACATGAGCTTGAGCAAACTGCCGGAGATGAAGAAAGACAGGGAAGCCTGGCTGGCTGCAGTCCATGGGGTCGCAAAGAGTCAGACACAACCTAGTGACTGACAACAACAAAAACAACATTCAGAGTAGGAGGTTGTTAGGACCCTTTATAAATTCAGTGTCCTTGAGAGAGATGTTATTTTCTGTTACGTTTGCAGCTGGCTTCATCTCTGTCTGATTTTTCAGTCTGACAAATGGTGGGAAATTTTTACTTTCTCAGTCCAAGCTAATTTTTGCTTTCTCAGGAGGTATATTTCTGCTGAAACCAAAAATCTGCTTATCTGGTCCTTTTCCTAAGTTATGGCAGAATTCCTGGATGCCTGCCTGTTCTTTAAATATCACCCATTTCAGATTACCACCTGTTGGACTTTGCATAACTTCTGTGATTTGTTTCTTTTTGCTGCTTACTCTCTGCACCCTGAAAAAAGTTGTGCTGTGTGTGCTGGTCTGCCAAGTGGGCCATAAATCCAGAAGATCCAGTGGTCCTTGAAGTGTCGTTGGCACATAGGATGCTGTTGGAGCCTTTGGCAGGTCCCTACAGGTGAACTTGCAGCATAATCCTTTAGGATAATGGAGCAAGGCTCTGCCGCCATTTGCAGATAACTACCGTCCTTTTGAGAAAGCTCTTGGCCTGCTATGGGGCCTTTGTAGAGACTGAACAATTTACCATGTGACCTGAGCATCCCCTTATGAGCTAAGCATTACCTGACTTGTGAAGTTAGTTAGGCATTCGCAGCAACACTCCATCATCAAATAGAAGTGATGTGTACATGACTGGGTCTGAACCCTGAAGGCACAAGTAAGTTACATGAAGAAGTGACTCAAATGTCCATGATCCCCACTCCTGCTACACTGCCTTTTCTCTCCTAGCCTGTACCTATGACCTCATGGGGCATTATGTATGACCTGTTGACAGGAATAGAAGACCCAGACCTGGTTTATAGATGGTTCTGCAGAATGTGCAAGCACCACCTCCAAGTGGACAGTTGCAGCCCTACAGCTTCTTTCTGGAATAGCCCTTGAGGATAGTGGTGAAAACAAACCCTCTCAGTGGGCAGAACTTCAGGCAGTGCACCTGTTTGCTCACTTCGCTCTGAAGGAGAAAAGGTCAGGCGTGGACCTATATCAATTCATGGGTTGTGGCCATGGTTTGGCTGGATGATCAGGGACTTGGAAGAAGCATGATTGGAAATTGCATGATGAAGAAATTTCAAGAGGAAGTATGTTGATGGATCTCTCTGAGTGTGCAAAAACACGAGGATATTTGTGTCCTAGGTAAATGCTCACTGAAGGGTGATGCCAGCAGAGGGGGATTATAATAATCAACAGGATCAGATGACATGTTCTGTGAACACCAGTCTGCCTCCTTCCCCAGACCCCCGTCATCGCCCAGTGGGGTCATGAGCAAAGTGGCATGATGTCAGGGGTGGAAGCTAAGCATGGGCTGAGCAACATGGACTCCTCCTCACCAAGACCAACCTGGCCATGGCCACCACTGAGTGTCCGGTCTGCCAGTGACAGATACTAACACTGAGCCCCATATGGCATCATACCCCGAGGTGATCAGCCAACTACCTGGTGCAGGTTGATTAATTGGATGGTATAAGTCATGGAAGGGGCCGTATTTTGTTCTTAATGGATAGACACTCTAGGTATCAATTTGCCTTCTCTACCTGCAATGCTTATGGCAAAACCACCAAACATGGATTTACAGAATACCTTGTCCACTGCCGTGATATTCCACATAGACTTGCTTCTGATCAAGGAACTCAAATCATAGCAAAAGAAGTGCTACAAAGGACCCATGCTTATGGGACTCACTCGTCTTACTATGTTCCGCACCATACTGAAGTACCTGGCTTGATAGGATGGTGGAATGATGTTTTGAAGACTCAGTTACAAAGCCAGTTAGGCGACAATACTTTTCAGGGCTGGGGTAAGGTTCTACAGAAAGTTGTCTATGCTCTAAGTCAGTGTACAGTATATGATGCAATATCATATTTATATGATGCAACATCATATTTATATGATAGCCAAGATTCATGAGTCTAGTGATCAAGGCATAGAAACTGTAGTGCAACCCACTCATTGTTAATCTTAGTGACCCACTAGCAAAATTTTTGCTTCTTGTATCTGTGACTTTATGCTTTGCTGACTTCGATGTCTTCATTTCAGAGAAGGAAATGCTTCCACCAAATGACTCAACAGTGATTCTATTGAACTGGAGGTTAATACTGCCACCTGGCTACTCAGAGCCCCTCATGACAGGTAAAGAAGAGAATTATTGTGTTGGCTTAAGTGACTGATCATAATTACCAGGGGGAAACTGAACTATTATTGCACGATGGAGGTAAGGAAAGGTATGTCCAGAATACAGCAGATCTGTTAGGATGTCATAGTATTATCATGCCTTCTGATTAAGGTAAATGGAAAACTACAACCACTCAATCCAGACAGGACTACAGATGGTCCAGATCCTTCAAGAATGAAGTGTTGGGTGACTTCACTAGGTAAGAAACACGACCAGTTTGGGTGCTTGCTGAAGGCAAAGGAGTTGAATGGGTAGTGCATCCATGCTAAGTCACTTTAGTCATGTCCAACTCTTTGCATTTCTATGGACCGTAGCCCACCAGGCTCCTCTGTCCATGAGATTCTCCAGGAAAGAATACTGGAGTGTGTTGCCATTTCCGCCTCCAGGGGATCTTCCTAACCCAGGGATAGAACTTGCATCCCTTATGTCTCCTGAATTACAGGCAGATTCTTTACCACTAGTACCACCTGGGAAGCTCTAGAACAAGTAATAGGAGAAGATATTACAATATCAACTATGACCACATGACCAGCTACAGAAATAAGGACTGTAACTGTCAAGAGTATTTCTCTCTTATTTTGTTATGAATATAGTTGTGTGTGAATATTATATATATGGGCTTGCCTGATTGCTCAGATGGTAAAAAATCTACTTGCAACGCAGGAGACCCAGGTTTGATACCTGCCTCAGGAAGATCCTCTGGAGGAGGGAATGGGTACCCTCTCCATTATTCTTGCCTGGAGAATTCCATGGACAGAGAAGCCTGGCCAGCTATAGCCCATGGGGTCGCAAAGAGTCAGACAAGACTAAACGATTAACACTTCCACTTTTTTCAAGATATCTTTGTCTTTTTTCCTCTCTATTTCCTTACCATGTACAATAAAAAATGTATTGATGTTATATCAGTATTTAAGCATTGTTAACTTTTACAGGAAAGAAATGCAAAAAGGCGAAATGGTTGTCTGTGGAGGCCTTACAAATAGCTGTGGATAGAAGAGAAGTGAAAGGCAAAAGAGAAAAGGAAAGATATTCCCATTTGAATGCAGAGTTCCAAAGAATAGCAAGGAGAGATAAGAAAGCCTTTCTCAGTGATCAATGCAAAGAAATAGAGGAAAACAATAGAATGGGGCAGACTAGAGATCTCTTCAAGAAAATTAGAGATACCAAGGGAACATTTCATGCAAAGATGGGCTCGATAAAGGACAGAAATGGTATGGACCTAACAGAAGCAGAATATATTAAGAAGAGGTGGCAAGAATGCACGGAAGAACTATACAAAAAAGATCTTCACCACCCAGATAATCACTCACCTAGAGCCAGGCATCCTGGAATGTGAAGTCAAGTGGGCCTTAGGAAGCATCACTACAAACAAAGCTAGTGGAGGTGATGGAATTCCAGTTGAGCTATTTCAAATCCTAAAAGATGATACTGTGAAAGTGCTGCACTCAATATGCCAGCAAATTTGGAAACTCAGCAGTGGCCATAGGACTGGAAAAGGTCAGTTTTCATTCCAATCCCAAAGAAAGGCAATGCCAAAGAATGCTCAAACTACTGCACAATTGCACTCATCTCACATGCTAGTAAAGTAATGCTCAAAATTCTCCAAGCCAGGCTTTAGAAATACATGAACTGTGAACTTCCAGATATTCAAGCACAGAGGAACCAGAGATCAATTTCCCAACATCCACTGGATCATCAAAAAAGCAAGAGAGCTCCAGAAAAACATCGATTTCTGCTTTATTGACTATGCCAAAGCCTTTGATTGTGTGGACCACAACAAACTCTGGAAAATTTTTAAAGAGATGGGAATACCAGACCATGTGCCTCTTGAGAAACCTGTATGCAGGTCAGAAAGCAACAGTTAGAACTGGACATGGAACAGCAGACTGGTTCTAAATAGGGAAAGGAGTACATCAAGGCTGTATATTGTCACCCTGCTTATTTAACTTATACACAGAGTACATCATGAGAAACGCTGGGCTGGATGAAGCACAAGCTGGAATCAAGGTTGCCGGGAGAAATATCAATAACCTCAGATATGCAGATGACACCACCCTAATGGCAGAAAGTGAAGAACTAAAAAGCCTCTTGATGAAAGTGAAAGAGGAGAGTGAAAAAGTTGGCTTAAAACTCAACATTCAGAAAACTGAGATCATGGCATCTGGTCCCATCACTACATGGCAAATAGATGGGAAAACAGTGGAAACAGTGGTGGATTTTATTTTGGGGGGCTCCAAAATCACTGCAGATGGTGACTGCAGCCATGAAATTAAAAGACGTTTACTCCTTGGAAGAAAAGTTATGACCAACCTAGACAGCATATTAAGAAGCAGAGATTACTTTGCCAACAAAGGTCTGTCTAGTCAAAGGTATGGTTTTTCTGGTAGTCATGTGTGGATGTGAGAGTTGGACTGCAAAGAAAGCTGAGCACTTAAGAATTGATGCTTTTGAACTGTGGTGTTGGAGAAGACTCTTGAGAGTCCCTTGGACTGCAAGGAGATCCAACCAGTCCATCCTGCGGGAAAGCAGTCCTGAATGTTCATTGGAAGGACTGATACTGAAGCTGAAATTCCAATACTTTGGCCACCGGATGTGAATGACTGATTTGAAAAGATCCTGATACTGGGAAGGATTGAAGGCAGGAGGAGAAGGGGACAAGAGAGGATGAGATGGTTGGATGGCATCACCGACTCGATGGACATGAGTTTGAGTAAACTCTGGGAGTTGGTGATGGACAGGGTGGCCTAATGTGCCGCATTCTATGGGGTTGCAAAGAGTCGGACATGATTGAGCGACTGAACTGAACTTTTATGGGACTCAGCCTCCATAATCACGTGCCTAGTCCTATATCTATATCTCTTATATATCTCCCATATCCTATTGGTTCTGTTTCTCTAATGAACACTGACTTTTACAATAGGTGGTGAAGAGGGAATTCTGAGTAATTTGAGCCATTGATTAGAAGCAAAATGTGTTGAGGGGTAGAAGGAATAGGTGAAGATGCCTGAAGTATAGGATTTGCAGAGAAATTACAAGTAAGAAGATGAAATGGAGAGATAGGAAAGAAGCATAGTTTACCCTTGAACAACATGGGTTTGAAGGGCATGGGTCTACGTATATGCAGATTTCTTCAATGAATATGTGCTACAGTACTACATTATCCCCCCAGCTGGTTAAGTCCGCAGATGCAAAACCCAAGATATAGGGGAACCAAGGATACAGTTGGCTGACTCTAAGTTATAAGTGGATTTTGGATTTTTGACTGAGCTGGGGTTGGCACCTCTAACCTCATATTGCCTTTGGTTCAACTGTAATGTAGGGTGGTGCTGATTACTCCATTTCAGCTGTTCTTTTTTATTCAACTTGAAAAACTAGCAATTTGAAATGGTTCAATCTAAGTAGTAGTAAATACTACTTAGTTGTAGTAAATACTACTTCAGTTCAGTTCAGTTCAGTTCAGTCTCTCAGTTGTGTCTGACTCTTTGCAACCCCATGAACCACAGCACACCAGGCCTCCCTGTTTGTCCATCACTAACTCCCTGAGTCCACCCAAACCCATGTCCATCGAGTCAGTGATGCCATCCAGCCATCTCATCCTCTGTCGTCCCCTTCTCCTCCTGCCCTCAGTCTTTCCCAGCATCAGGGTCTTTTCCAATGAGTCAGCTCTTCCCATCAGCTGGCCAAAGTATTGGAGCTTCAGCTTCAACATCAGTTCTTCCAATGAACACCCAGGACTGATCTCCTTTAGGATGGACTGGTTGGATCTCCTTGCAGTCCAAGGGACTCTCAAGAGTCTTCTCCAACACCACAGTTCAAAAGCATCAATTCTTCGGTGCTCAGCTTTCTTTATAGGCCAACTCTCACATCCATATATGACCACTGGAAAAACCATAGCCTTGACTAGACGGACCTTTGTTGGCAAAGTAATGTCTCTGCTTTTTAATATGCTATCTAGGTTGGTCATAACTTTCCTTTCAAGGAGTAAGCGTCTTTTAATTTCATGGCTGCAGTCACCATCTGCAGTGATTTTGGAGCCCAGAAAAATAAAGTCAGCCATTGTTTCCACTGTTTCCCCATCTATCTGCCATGAAGTAATGGGACCGGATACCATGATATTAGTTTTCTGAATGTTGAGCTTTAAGCCAACTTTTTCATTCTCCTCTTTCACTTTCATCAAGAAGCTCTTTAGTTCTTTTTCACTTTCTGCCATTAGGGAGGTGTCATCTGCATATCTGAGGTTATTGATATTTCTCCCAGCAATCTTGATTCCAGCTTGTGCTTCCTCTACTACTTTGTTGGACAAAGCTATTTATTCCCTTAAAAAACATAAAGCATTTGGGAGAAAACATGCTCCACCATGTATGTTAGAATCCAGAACCAACAGATCTGCCTGGCATTTCATGGAATCTGCGATGTTTTGACTCTAACATTCTTGATCTTGTTAGACATGTTAACGAAGATTTTCACACATCTCTGTCAGGATTGCCCATTGTCTGTCACTGACAGTAAGATACATCCTAAAAAGACTTTAACTTTCAGACTGAGCTACTTGTTTCCAAACCGATCTTTTTCCTTCCACAAATTAAGAGTTGACTCTTTTGGAATCCTGTTGTTGGTGCATGGAGGGGTGTAGAAAGGAAGTCCCAAGCAGGAAAACTTGGAAAATTGATGCCTGTAATCTCTTCTAAGCATTATTTAAGGTTGGCAAAGAGAAATGAGGGACATGATGTACTGAGTGTTGTTCATTTTATTCTACTAGCAATTTTCTCCAAGATGAAAACACCCTGAGCTCTCCAGATTTGAGAAAAGTCAATTCTGTAGCAGACTGACATCAACCCTTTTCAAGTAACTAAGTTATAGTATTGTAAATTTTGAAACTGTCTCCAAATAGCCAGATGCAATTTTCAAACAATCTCACAAATAGGAAAAGTAAAAAAAAAATTAATCCACTTTCAAGCCTGATAACAAAGCATTGATTTAATTACCACTATGGGGAAGAGATAGGAATGCTTTTTAAAACTCAAAAAGTTCTGATATAAAAAAATTACAAGCACCTGCTTACTTAAGATTAGAATGGTGAAATTACATCATGAGCTCATAGAAAAATTGTTCTTAATGATCATATTCACTCCCAGTTTTCTGAAAACAGAGTGTACATCTTGAAGACTTATTACTATGAAATGTAATCTACTTTCCTAGAGGCATAAAACAAACATACAACTTTAACAAGCCTTACAAAGCAAATGCGTGTGTAGCCACCATCCAATTTACCAAGCCAACACTGTGAACTCCCTAGAAGCCACTCCCACGACCCCCTCACCATCTCCATGCCCTTTCTGCTCCAAGGCAGCTCTCAGTCTGATTCTGTAATCACTTCCTTACTTTTCTTTTTTTCTTTTACCCCTTAAACATGCATAGTAAAATACTAGCCGTCCAGTTCTGCCACTTTTGAACTTTACATATGCATCATATTAATACAATATGGTTTCTTTGGGTTTTATATTCTTTAACTCAACATTATGTTTTTCATCATGCATACTGCTATACGTTTGGAGAAGGAAATGGCAACCCACTCCAGTATTCTTGTCTGGGAACTCCCGTGGACAGAGGAGACTGGTGGATACAGTCCATAGAGTTGCAAAGAGTTGGACACGACTGAATGACTGAACATAGCACACAATGCTATATGTTTTTTTTTTTTTAAATTCTCATTGATGTACTGCTGCTGCTGCTGCTAAATCGCTTCAGTCATGTCCAACTCTGTGCGACCCCATAGACAGCAGCCCACCAGGCTCCCCCGTCCCTAGGATTCTGCAGGCAAGAACACTGGAGTGGCTTGCCATTTCCTTCTCCAATGCGTGAGAGTGAAAAGTGAAAGTGAAGTCACTCAGTCATGTCCAACTCTTAGCGACCCCATGGACCACAGCCTACCAGGCTCCTCCATCCATGGGATTTTCCAGGCAAGAGTACTGGAATGGGTTGCCATTGCCTTCTCCGACATTGATGTACACTTTCTGTTATATAAAATACATGACCATTTGCTTAGCCATTCTGCTGTTGATATACATTCTGGCTGTTTCTGTGTTTTGGCTATTGTGAAAAATGCTGCTATGAACATTTTTGTCCATGTCTTGTGGTTCACAGAAGCATACATTTCTCATGGGTGTATACTTAGGAATAGAATTACTGAATTACACATTTGCGTTCATTTAGCATCCTGTCTGACCATTGGCTTCTTTGGTCCTGTTTTATTTCTGTGCCAGGCTGAGTTAGATGCCTCTCTTCTACGCTCCCATGGCATCCTGTGTATACTTGGATTAATAATGCTTTTATCACAGAGAAAAAAAGAATTGCCAACTTTCACTCTGAATCTGTACTGTCCCATATGGTAGCCAGTGGCCATGTGTGGCTTAAGCCACTTAAGTTGATTTTATTTTATTAAAATTTTTATATTAGAGTATAATTGCTTTACAATGTTGTGTTAGTTCCTACTGTACAGCAAAGTGAATCAGCTATACATATTTTGGATTTTCTTTCCATCTAGGTCACCATAGAGCACTGAGTGGAGCTCCTTGTGCTATACAGCAGGTTCTCATTAGTCATCTGTTTTATACATACTATCAATAGTGTGTGTATGTCAACCTCAATCTCCCAATTCATCCTACCCCTCGTTCTCTGCTTTGTGTCCATATGTTTGTTCTCTATGTCTGTGTCTCTATTACTTTGTGTGTGTGTGTGTGTGTGTGTGTGTCTCTATTTCTGGTTTGTAGCCACTTGAGTTTTAATTAATTAAAATGCAACAAAATTAAACACTCAGTTCCACAATTCCATGGCCACATTTTAAGACTCGAGGACAAATGTCTCCTGGTCACCCCACTGAACCATTCAATTACAGAACATTTCCATGATTCCAGAAAGTTCTGCTGGACATGTCATTCTGGAATGCTAGCTCCTCCAGGCTCAGGTCATGACTGGTTCATTCTATCTCTCCATGCCCATTATGGTGCCCGACCCTGCAGGCACTAGACTGCCACTAAGGAGATTTAGGGGCTTCCCAGGTGGCGCAGTAGTAAAGAATCCACTTACCAATGCAGGAGATGTGGGTTCGATCTCTGGGTTGGGAAGATCCCCTGGAGAAGGAAACGGCAACCCACCCTAGTATTCTTGCCTGGAAAATTCCATGGACAGGGGAGCCTGGTGGGCTACAGTCCATGAGGTCATCAAGAGTCAGACACGACTAAGCACGCACACACAAGGAGGTTTATGGTCTAGTGGTGAAAAGAGAAAATACAACAGAATGCTAAATGAGGTTGCAAAGGCTGAGAACTAACACAATAGAGGCAGAGATAATGGTACTAATATCCTGAATTTTACTAATTTTATCCTAATTAGTGTCTGATTCTGAGGATATCCTAATTTTACTAATATCCTGAAGATGTGAGGGGGTAGATCATCTATGCAAGGTAGACCTGGAGACTGTGAAACATTTATCATAGGGGTTGGCCAAGAAGTTCATTCTAATTTTTCCATAAGGTGACAAGTAAAAACCCAAATGAACTTTTTGGCCAACCCCAAACAACACAACCTGTGTTCCCTGCGTTGGAAGGCAGATTCTTAACCACTGGACAACCAGGGAAGTCCCACAGTTTAGTCTTCATTTTCAAAATGTTTCTTTTATGTTAACTTTTTTCATGACTCCTAATACTTCATTTCTAAATTATTCTAATTTCCATTTATGCTCTGTTTTCTTCTATCGTGCAAGTTTCTTGATGTCTTTTTCCTATTTTTAAAATAGAATATTATGGTTTTGCTATATTCTCAGATGCTGTCATTGTCTAATAGATTGTTTGATTTCTGCTCTTATCTAAACTTCATAGCTTTTTCATGTTTTTATATAAAGTTGTTTTTTTCTGATTTTTTGGTCCTTGGCATAGATCAGGGTAGCTTTCACTTTTCTCTTATTTTCATGTTGTGTTAAAAAATACAGCAACTTGGATTTCCCTGGCGGTCCAGTGGTTAAGAATCTGCCTGCCAATGCAGGGACACGGGTTCTATCCCTGAGCTGGGAAGATCCCACATGCCATGGAGCAACAAAGCCTGCGAGCTGCAACTACTGAAGCCTGCTCACCTAGAGCACATGCTCTGCAACAAGAGAACTCACTGCAATGAGAAGCCCTCGCACCACAACTAGAGAGGAGCTCCTGCTCAGTGCAACTGGAGAAAGCCTGTGCACAGCAATGAAGACCCAGCACAGCCAAAAATAAATAAATAATAAAAATTAAAAAAATATACAGCAATTTGCTTTCTAAGACTTGCTGTATTCATTCTGCTCTTGCACATTTATTTGTGCCTTCCCTGTTTTATCTATTCTGGGCAATTTTTATTTTACTGCCATTAGTTTCTTCTCTACATGGGTCTGCCCTGAAAGACAACTATGGTGCCTGTTTTGAGAATTCTAGACTAGAGGCTAAACTGCTCCAGATCCTTCAGATTTTATTATGTTCCAGCAGCCCCTTCGTGTGCTGTGTGTGTGTGCTACGTCGATTCAGTCGTGTCTGATTCTCCATGGGATTCTCCAGGCAAGAATACTGGAGTGGGTTGCCATGTCCTCCTCCAGGGGATCTTCCTGACCCAGGGACTGAACCCGCATCTCTTAGTCTCCTGCATTGGCAGGCAGGTTCTTTACCACTAGCAGCACCTGGGAACCCCTCCACCAGGCCCTACCAGTGATAATTATTGACTCTGTTGGAGTTTCCTGTTCTGAAGTCCATCAGATGCCCTCCTGCTCCCCTCTGATTAGGCCTGTGCAGATGATGTAGGAGCTGTGGCAGCTGGTGGTTTGTCCTCAGCCACTTTGTTGTTTGTGGCTACAACCTGTCATATCGTGTGGTAACCAGCCTCCAAAATGGCCTCAACATTTCCTCTGCTCATTGTACATTCATTTTGCTCCTCACATCAGAAGGGAGAGATTATTATTCCTCCTTCGGAGTATGGGATGGGCAGGTGATTGATTTGGCCAATAGAACATAGAGAAGGTGACACGTGGGGCAGCTCTTGGACCCTAGCCACTGGGTGAAAGGGCCAAGCCACAAGGAGAGGCCATGGGCAAAGGGGAACTGAAGTGCCCAGAATAGCAGTTCTGGCTCCCAGGCAACAACAATGTGAGAGCGATCTTGAATACTCTTTTTCAGTTGAGTCCCCAGATGACTGCAGCCCCCAGCTACCAGAGTTGTTTTAAGATACAAAGCATTTTCAATTTTTAAAAAATTTATTTCAAATTTTTAAACATTTTTTTATTTTTAATGGAAGGATAATAACTTTACAATATTGTGTTGGTTTCTGCCATACATCAACATGAGTCAGCCATAGGTCCCCTATGAATCATACATATGTCCCCTCCCTCTTGAACCTCCTACCGCAGCCCACCCCTCTAGGTTGTCACAGAACCCCGATTTGAGTCCCCTGAGTCATACAGCAAACTCCCAGTGGCTATCTATTTTACATATGGCAGTGTTTATGTTTCTATGCTACTCTCTCCATTCATCCCATCCTCTCCCCACCCCTCCCCGCCACCCTGCTTCCTTAAATCTGTTCTCTTTGTCTGCATCTCCACTGCTGCCTGCAAATAGGTTCATCAGTACCATTTTCTAGATTCCACATATATGCATTAAAATACAATATGAAGTGGGTTTTTAAATTTTTTAAATTAATTAATTTATTTTTATTTTTGGCAGTGCTGGGTGTTCATTGGTGTGTGTGGGTTTTCTCCCTAGTTACAGCCGGTAGGGGCTACTCTCTAGTGGCCAGGTGCAGGCTTCTCATTCCGGTGGCTCCTCTGGCAGCAACAGAACTAAAAAAATTACTTTTGTTGTATATGTAGTCTATGATTTTCAGTTTGGTTATCTAGTTGCTCTGTCTGCTTTTATGCAGGAATTTGGAGATCCCAAAACAAAGTCCAGTAACACCCTTCACAAAAATTTTCCCAGAATCCACTCTGACATAAGATTATAAGGTTCTACTAGGACAGACCTCAGTTAAGACCTATGAAACCACCAGGGAGTATAATTCAGAACCGAAACAGAACATAGGGAATTTATAGCTTCCGCCTGTGAACTTTGGTCTTTTAATCAGCCTGTGTGAAAATAAGACTCTCCTATCCTCATTTTATGCCCCCAACCTCTTGGTAGCTCACACTGAAAAATCCATGAATTGGATATGATTTGAAGGCTCTAGCTCCCTGACTAGGGATTGAACCTGGGTTCCCTGCATTGGGAGCACTGAGTCTTAGCCACTGGACCACCAGGGAGTCCCCAAAACTTACATTCTTTAGATATTTGTTCAGTGGTCTTTCTCCTGTTCCTTGAGCATGCTCCCTGGGAGATGCCCACCTCACTTTCAGCTGCCTATACAACCTTCAGCACATTCCCTGAAGAGTCCTGCTAAGTACCATTATATTCACTTCATTACGTATTCGGGGACGGCAGAAAGTTCCTTGGAAATTGGCTTCTCTGCATGCTATACAACTAGTCTTTCTTTTAACCCAATTCTGATTTCAGAGTCACCAGCATTAAAATCAAAATGTGGCAGGCAGTTGGGAGGAGTAATGAAGTACTGGATTTAAGTTACTTTCAATTAAAAATGCAAGACCCTTAGGGTGGTATTTTAACATTTCCAGTCACCACAGAATTCTGTAAGGGGATACTGTGCTATATTAGTAAGAATTTTGGATCTTTGTGTATAGAAGGGGGGGCTTCCCAGGTGGCTCAGCAGTAAAGAATCTCTTTGCCAATGCAGGGAAGATACTCTGGTGGAGGCAACACACTCTAGTTATTCTTGAATCATGGACACAGGAGCTCTAGAGAATCCATGGACAGAGTGAGCCAAGCATGCAATTTCAAGGTGGGCTTCCTTGGTGGATGGTAACTAGAATTTAATGGAAACTAGTCTAGTCATTTGGGAACCACAAGAGCTTTTTAGGGCAAATCTGCTTCTGCAAGCTGGAGGAAGTGTGGGTGTACGAAGTCCCGGTCACACCTTGTGATGTCAGTCACCCCCAGTCTGAAGTTGATTGGCTGTGAAGAGCTGAAGCAGTGTTTAAATTCCTGCACCATCAGAGAAGTGTTCAGAACCTCAACCCAAGAGAGGCTTCATTGTCACAGATTTCCTCTTCGAGAACTTCAGCCTGATTGTTGAGCCTTTGGGGGAAAAGTCTTTGTAAATTGAAGAGGGTAAGATATTTTCATTGCTAAATTTAAAAAAATGACTTCTGCTGTGTTGTTTGGAAAATATTAAGTATATGTACACGTTGAGAAGCGTTATGCCATACAGAGAAAGATGGAGAGAACTGTGCCTTGGGTAAAAACGATTCCATTTGTACCTTTGTTGTTTATGCCAGTAAACAGTGGTCTTAAAATGACACGTTATGTCAATAGAGACAGGTGTTTTCTCAGTAATACTTTAATTAGATCTCTGCATGGTACTTCTTAAAGGGAAAGTTTATTTATCAAGAGGCAGATGGAAGGTCATTTTGAAGTTTGGCTTTAATTAGCAAAACAAATAAAGCTTTTACATTTAGGTTTTATGGGTATAGTCATGTTCATGGCCCACAAGACAGAAAAGAATCTAAACTAGACTGGCAGAACTTTTAAAATATGGTCTTTAAAATTGAAAAGCATACGATATTCATCCAATAATATTCATTATGAATTGAGTAGCTGAAAGGAGATGCTAAGACCACTGAAATAAACCAACGGTGTGGTACTTTTTTCTTCTGTTGTTTAGGGTATTCATGTTAATATGATGTCTTACACACCATCAGAGTTCAATAAATGTTGAATATAACTGTCTTTTAAAAACCTTTCTTAGTGTAGAAGACTTAGGAGTATACATACTCCTCTCCATCTATACTTATATTTTTTGTATTTATTTCTCTATTTCATCTGTATCAGAAGTGTCTGCCTTCCATAAAAGACAGTGGGATCTGTGGTCAGGCAATGCTTTTCTGCATGATGTCTTGAAGATCCCTTGTGTAATAGCAACATGTCAAGCACTTGTCTTCTTCAGGAGTGATAGTGTCTGGCGACCCAGACTTTCTGTTTAACTGAGGACCAAGTAGACTATGCTATTGGGTTGGCCAAAAAGTTCATTTGGGTTTCCCATGCATTGTTATAAAAAACTGGAATGAACTTTTCGGCCAACCCAATACTTCGTTCAGGTTGGTTAAAATAAGTAAGCAAGCAAACAATTTTCTAATGGACATGAATCTATTAGAACCCCACCCCCCCACATCCTGAATGGTGATGTGGACCAATGTGCCTCAGATGCTAGGAGGCCTTTCACATTATATTTAATTTGGAAACACCTAGGAGTTATTGTACTGTAGTTGAAAGCATCTAACAAAGGGATGCTTGTAACTGACCTCAAGAGAAGTACAGGTGGAATGACTGGAATTTTTATTGATTTACTTGGTTGGTTTTCTGAATTTCTAGTAGAATTCATGTCCTGGTAAAAATGTACTTTATTTTCAAACAGTAGTAGCAGAACAAATTCTAGCTAATGGGGGTTCTGGTTAGTTGGGCTCTGGGTAATTTTGCTTTTGTAAAACCAGCTCCACACACTGCTGTATACTCAAGCACCTAGAACAGTGCCTTAGCCCATGGGACATTCTCAATAGATATTTATTGACTGCTAATAAGTGGGTATATTGTTCATTAGTCTTATTAAGGATGACAACATTAAGCAAAACATAAGGAAAGTAAGCATGATATATTGAGCCTATAATTTTTCAAGTTTTGATTTCCTTCCTTTGGCCTATCTCTTCCATTTTAGTTTACATAAAAGAAAATATATACAAATGAATATCAACTTTGAGGAAATTCTAGAAATTCTGTACTACTTGAGGGTGGCCAGAGAGGAAAGAGACTGAAATACTCTTCTCCAGATCCTGAACATTTTGGGTCTTCTCAACTCTGAGGACACAACTGGTAAAGGTTAAAAGCCTCTAAAACACGCACTTCCAAACAGGTGGAACTCAAATTGAAGTTGTCCATCAGTTCAGTCGCTCAGTCTTGTCTGACTCTTTGTGACCCCATGGACAGCAACATACAAGGCTTCCTTGTCCATCACCAACCCCCTGAGCTTACTCAAACTCAAGTCCCTAGAGTTGGTGATACCACTCAGCTATCTCATCCTCTGTCATCCCCTTCTCCTCCTGTCTTCAATCTTTCCCAGCATCAGGGTCTTTCCCAATGAGTCAGTTCTTCACATCAGGTGGCCAAATAATTGGAGTTTCAGCTTCAGCATCAGTCCTTCCAATGAATATTTAGGACTGATTTCCTTTAGGATGGACTGGTTTGATCTTCTTACAGTCCAAGGAACTCTCAAGAGTTTTATCCAACACCACAGTTCAAAAGCATCAGTAAGAAATGCAAGGAAGATGCTCAGCTTTCTTTATAGTCCAACTCTCACATCCATACATGACTGCTAGAAAAACCATAACTTTGACTAGATGGACATTTGTTGGCAAAGTAATATATCTGCTTTTTAATATGCTATCTAGGTTGGTCACAGCTTTTCTTCCAAGGAGCAAGCTTCTTTTAATTTCATGGCTGCAGTCACCATCTGCAGTGATTTTGGAGCCCCCCAAAATAAAGTGTGTCACTATTTCCATTGTTTCCCCATCTATTTGCCATGAAGTGATGGGACCGGATGACATGATCTTAGTTTTCTGAATGTTGAGTTTTAAGCCAACTTTTTTACTCTCCCCTTTCACATTCATCAAGAGGCTCTTTAGTTCTGCCATTAGGGTGGTGTCATCTGCATTTTTGAGTTTAATTGATATTTCTCCCAGCAATCTTGAGGTTGTGGATTTCCTTTTGTTATGTGTTCTCATTGTAGAGTGACAGCATGTGCGATGTAGAAGTGACACTCGCCAATCACTGAAGAGGAACTTGGGGTTCTGGATTCATCTTTCACTCTTGTAGCTCTTTTGCTCATTTATTACCCAGAATAGGGCTGTTGCATATCTGCTTCGACACTTTTGGGGTGGTTGGTAAAAAGTTTATAAGAGTTTGGAGCTCTCATCTGGAATACACTTCACACAAGTATAATTATTTTTATCAAAAACACTCATTGAAAACCTAACATAGGGTTTAAGCTCTGACTTTATTTAATGCTTGATGGCAGACTATATTCTACGGGAGGCAGCATCAACTCTCTCAGGACCCCAGGGTGTATTTTATTTTAGTTTACCAGACTTCCACTTGGAAAATTATGACTTGGAGTTAGGGTGCTAAATGGTATTTCTAAAAGCATGAGCAAGTTGCTGCATCTTCCTTGCATTTCATAATATTCTATCCCTGCGAAACTGAACACTAGAAGCATGCCCTTCCTTCGTAAAACACACAACATTCATTAGTGTTAGAGCACTGCTTAGAGCACTGCTTCATTGTTTTGTTATTTAGATTAGAGAGAAGCAAAAGAAAATACAAGAGGATAACTCAATATTTGTTGGCCTTTTATCAAGACTGGAATATTTACTGGTTTTCAGAGTATCTATATTCAGATTTCACTTTGAAAATCAAAATGGTGAGCCTTTAGACCTATGAAGCCAATACTATTGGCATAGAGTTATTTTGATAGTATTGTATTTAGCAGAAACTTTCCTTATGAAATGAACCTAAGGGACTTCCCTGGTGGTCCAGTGGTTAAGACTTTGCCTTCCAGTGCATCAGGTGAGGGTTTGATCCCTGGTTGGGAAGTTAAGATCCCACATGCTTTGGGGTTAAAAACACCAAACATAAAAAAACCAAAAGCAGTGTTGTAACAAATTCAATAAAGACCTTTTTTTGTTTTTTCTAAAGAAATGAACCTAAGAACTTAAAAGATGTTTTGATTGTGAAAACTAAAGCGTGGGGGCGGGGGGGAGAATTTTCCTCTACTTTCTTAGGGTCTCTGGCTGGGCCTAAAAATTGAACTGGCAAAAGACAGAATAACAGGAGAAGAGCCTACAAGTTTTATTAAAATTTCCATATGTACACAGGTGCCTTCCCAAGAGAATGAGGACCTGAAGTGACTGGAACAGAAGCTTTTACAACTTTTAGGCAAAAAAACCAATACATTTGTGAAGAATTGACAAGACACAGGGGATCTGAGCTAGGGCTAGTAGCTTGTGGAGAAGTCCCCAGGAAGATCGGGTTAGTTTAACAAGGTCTGTTTGTGCAGAATTCCCTCAGCCTTGCCTCCATCTCTGCTAAAGAGACTGTCTTCCCTCCCCTTGGGACAGGGGGCAGCTTTCACATGGAGATTTATCTCCTGCTTCCAGGTAGGAAAAGGAGAATCAGAGCACCCTTCTGGCATCTGCTATTTCTCAAGTGCCTTCAGCTCAACAAAATTTTTGTGTCAGAGGCATATTTTGGTATGAGATATTCTGATTTCCTTCAAAAGTTGAATTAGGCTTGTTTTAGGGGCAGTTGAACATTTTCATATTGTTGATATTAGGTGAAAGATTTGAAAAAGGAATCAAAATATTATTAAAGTACATGGACTGTTTAAAGTACATGGACTGTTATGAAGTGTGCTGAATTAGGATGAAGAAAATAACACAAAGCATAGTGATGTTGACGAGGAATATGCTCAAGATAAGGGATGAGTGACCCTGTTGGACCATTTGAGAGTGTAGAATTGTAGAAACAAGGCAGGCACCTTCTCAATCTCCTTATCTTAGGGTTTCTATTGTTTTCCTGAATAAATTTAAACAATAAGACTAGATGACTTCTTGAATGCAGTGTTTCAGACATTATTCAGGGTATTCAGTCATTATTGAGCAAGGTACAATTATTTCTTGGATCAGAGGTTGAAGTTACTTGGCGCGCCTTAAAAACAAACCCATGCTTGTTTCCACCCACAGCGGACAGATTTATTACCCCGTGGTGTGATTTGTGCACTGGTATTGCTAGTGGTAAAGAATCCGCTTGCCAATGCAGGAGACACAAGAGATGTGGGTTCGATCCCTGGGTTCGGAAGATCTCCTGGAGGAGGAAATGGTAACCCACTCTCTTACCTGGAAAATTCCATGGACAGGAGCGTAGCAGGCTCCAGTCCATGGGGTTGGACATGATTGAGTGACTGACTGATTGCTTTAAATCTCCCCAGGTGATACTTATATACATCCAAGCCTGGGGATCTTTGTCTTGGATAATTTTTTGTTTTTGCTGTTGGCTGTGTGGCATGTGGGATCTTAGTTCCCTGACCAGGGTTCGAACCTGCCCCCCTTGCATTGGAAGTACAAAGTCTTAATCACTGGACTGCCAGGGAAGTCTCTGGCTTAGATCTTTTGTCACCAGCATAGTATATGTTTAACATTTAAAGACACATATCAGTAGAAGTGAAGTCTGAAGTCAGCCTGCAGGACTTTCCAAACAGTGTTTGGATGTCCATCTGTTAGGGCAGCTCCAGGGCTCATGAGTGCCAGTCAAATTATTTTCCTTTTAAATCACTTCAATAACTTTTTACATTAACATTGAGGACATTTATTTTTAGATATAGAACAAATTGTTTTCCAAACCACCAGTTCTTGAGGTGTGAAATGAAGCCACCCTCCAGGAAAATACAGTTTGATTTGGCAGGTTTCTCTCAGTGTGATTCACAAGTGTATCCCAAACCTCTAATCTTCCCTGGATTTTTCAGTACTATGAATGACACTGAAAAAATTTAGCATAATCATGTATAATGTATGACTAAAAGGAGCACAGTGGATATGAAATGCTTTCTGGAGCCATAATATGAAGCCTACCATAATGGATTTCTTGCAGATGAAGAAAAAAATGCAAAACCGATCAAGTTTGTTTAGATGTTATGAGGTTATAAACGTGACTGAGGATCCCTGCGTGTGTGTGTGTGTGTGTGTGTGTGTGTGTGTGTGTGTGTGTGTGTGTGTGTGAAGACAAAGGCCCACATCTGTCAGTGGTATCAATAATGTAGTTTTGGGTGGGATGATATTTGCCAGTCTGTTCTGACACACTGGGCTGCATAATCAGTATCAAACTGAAAAATCAGAAATTTCTCTATTGCTCTTTCTTTACTTTTCCTTCATTTATCATAGCTTATGTGTTAGTTAAGAAATGTTTATAGACCTTCTCATTGAAAAGTTTTCAATTTATCTCTTAGGAGTGAGATTTAAAAAAAAAAAACCGCTAATAAACCTAATCATTCACACATATACTTCATCCATTGAAGTACACCATTAATTTTTTTTTTGTATAGTCACAGTGTTTAACAACCTTCACCAAAATCAATTTTAGAACATTTCATTATGTCCAAAATTCACCCATTAGCTGTCACTCCAACCCCTCACCTTCTCTTTAGTGCTCATGCCCGACTCGTTGCGACTCTTTGGACCTTAGCTGGCCAGGCTCCTCTGTCCATGGGATTTTCAGGCAAGAACACTGAAGTGGGTTGTCATCTTCCTTCTCCACGGGATCTTCCACACCCAGAGACTGAACCCACATCTCCTGTGTCTCCTGCATTGCAGGAAGATTTTTTATCTGCTGAGCCATCAGGGAAGCCCTGATCTCTCTGTGTTGTGTTGTGCTTAGTTGCCCTAGCCCTGGGCAAACACTTACTTTCTCTCTATATAGCTTTGCCTTCAATGGACCTTTCCTATGAATGGAATCGTATTGTGTATGATCTTTGGTGCCTGGCTTCTTTCACTCAATATAATGTTTGCAAGATTCCTCTACTTTGAAGCATGCATCAATACTTCATTTCCTTTTTATGGCTGAATAATATTGCATTGTGTGGATATAGTGCATTTTATTTATCTATTCATCAGTTAAAAAATAAACTAATCTAAATGTCCATCGAAAGTGTTTAAAATTGAAGCTCTTATATTTCTTTGGTGTGAAGAAAATCATCTTCTGTCTTTCATCACAGACAGGGGTGATACACATGGCTATGAAGACCACCATCCTGCTTATGTTCATGTGGGGACTTTCCTGTGCTCTGCCAGTAAGTATCAGGATAGGGAGGTATGAAAAAGAAAACTTTAAATCTAAAACTTCATTTGTCATTGGATATAAGCCAAAGTGGTTGTGCATGTTCCAATCAGATGAAAATAGTAAAGTCCTAGGAAGCTCCTTTCTTTAAAATATCATTCAAATTATCCCTTATTCTGCTCAGATGGCATTCATATAGCTAGATGCTCATTTTCTTCCTTATAAGCCATGGTTTTCAAAATGTTATCCCCAGACCAGCTGCATCAGGATCAACTAGGACCTTGTTAGACATGTAAATTCTCAGGTCCTAACTCAGACCTACAGAACCAGACTCTCTGGGGATGGGACACGGCAATTTGCGTTTTAGCAAGGCCTCTAGGAGATTCTGATGAATGCTAAAATTTGATGACTACTTCTTCTAACTATGTGATATGTTAACACCTGCTACCTTGGAAATTTCTGGGGACTGACCATGTGTACTAAATTTTCTAGGTAGCCAGATATCAAAATACTGAATCCAAGAGCTCTGAAGAATGGAAGGTGAGTAGAAATAAGATTTTTGGAAATATTTTTATTTTAGTATGTTATTAGTATAACCAAATTAGCTTCACTGCAAATGTTGAAACTACTAATGATTTTAGTGAACACATTAGTAACCTGAGATATGAAGGGTAAGGGCTATGATTTCTAGTTCTTATAAGAAAATGTAGTTCATATAATGCTTTGACTTCAACTTAATAGTGTAATTTGGTGAGGAAGCATTTTTTCCTTTAGCTTTATTTTCATTATGGGTCTGTATGGTAGTGCAAGGGGATGGATGACAATGAACCAAATTTGTCCTTGAAAAATTAGGACTAGAGATCTATTTTATCAGATGTCTTGTAGGCAGGAGGTTAGGAGATCAAGTCCTGGAAGGTGGGACAAGAAAGAAAAATGAGAGAACACTAGAGTCTTCGGAATGAAGCTAATCCGATAGTTCTTGATGCTCAGTAACTCAAGAGCCATTGCCAGACACAGTTCTTTGCATTTTGCTTGTGTTAACTTTTTGAATCTTCACAGTATCCCCAATGAATTAGGTGTTGTATTTCATTCTTATTTTACAAATGAGAACTCTGAAACAGAAAATAACCCAGTCTGTCTAGGTAATATGGGTAATTAGTGCTCGAGTCAGACTTTGAACCTAGGTTACTCTGGTCCCAGAATCTGTATTTTTACTGAGTGTTATACCCTTCTTGGGAAGGAACCAGGTCTAGGAAGTCAGTAGCTTTTCAAAATTGGAGCTACAGTTGTCATTCCATATCCATAAGGGATTTAGTTCCAGGACCTCTGTGGATACCAAGATCCATGGGTGCTCAATGTTTATATAAAATTGCATAGTATTTTCATATAACCTGTGCACATCTTTATGTACACTTTAAAACATCTTTAGATTACCTATAATACCTAGTAAAATGTCATGCAAATAGTTGCTGGAGTGCAGCAGGTACGTTTTGCCTTTGAGAACTTTCTGAAAGTTTCTCTTTCTTTCTTCCCTTCCTTCCTTCCCCCCTTTCTTTTTTTTCTACTATTTTGATCTGAGGCTGGTTGAATGTGTGGATGTGAAACTCATGCCTATGAAGGACTGATTGTACATGTGAGGGTTAAAATCTTAACCTAAATCAAAATGTTTTTCATTACCTTATTTCCTGCTGGCTTTTACATAGGCTACAGCTAGTTGTTTAGTTACTAAGTTGTGTCTGACTCTTTGCAACCCCATGGATTATAGCCTGCCAGGTTTGACACAGCTAGGGCACAGATTTCCTGCTGACTCAGACAGTAAAGAATCCGCCTGCAATGCAGGAGACCTGGCTGTGATCCCTGGATTGGGAAGATCCCCTGGAGGAGGGCGTGGCAACCCACTCCAGTATTCTTGACTGGAGAATCCCCATGGACAGAGAAGCCTGGCAGGCTACTATAGTCCGTACAGTCCGGGCTACAGTCTGGCTACAGTCTGACTCACAAAGAGTTGGACACGACTGAGTGACAAAGCACAGGGCACAATGCTAGTAGTGCTGGCCAGATAACGTCAAAGGCCTAAGACAGGGTCCTGCCCTTGCTTGAGGCTGGAATAGGCATTGCAAAATTTCTTACATGAACTTACATGTAAATTTCTTACATGACATCCCAAGAGATGTCCTTGGGCTGGTTAGTTTAAAAGCAGCTGCTGTGGATCCTTTCTTTTAGCCAGAGTACCACAAACATGCGGTAGTCCCAGGTCTAGCCTTAGCATGAGAAAAATAGCAGTGTCTTGCTCCCATCTACCCTTTAAGTGACTGGGGTAGAGTCTGCCACGGTGCCTGCGGCAGTGTCACAGGACAGAGACTTAGAGTGACCAGAGCTCCTCCGTCTAGGAGAGATCCCCAGTCCGGGACTGCGGAGAGATTGCTGAAGATGTGCTTCCAGCAGCTCCTTTCTGTTCTCCTTGGCACCTTGGGTCTGCACACCCATTGCTTGGCTGCTTTGAGCCACATGGCATTAGGGACTTTTGTCCTGCTCAAGGCGGAGGAGGAGAGTAGGTGGGGAGAGGGCACCTGAGGTGGTGCAGGCATTCTTAGAGCTCCTGTAAGATTAAAGAAAGTGAAATAAATCAGAACTATGACTAATTAATTTTCAAATTCAGCATTTTGTAACTTGGGTGATCTTACATGACTCAAGACAGGTGGCTTTTTTTCTATTCAGTTTTGTCCACTACTCAATTTTATGAAGGATGTTTATAATCCTTTTGGATGTTCTCAAGATGGGCCATTTCTTCAGGTTATATCAAACTGAATGGTTCTCAAGAGGCTTTCATAGGCATTAGCCAAATTCATCCTCACAGCAACCAGGGGCAATAAGCAGAGTGGTTGCTAATACTCTAAATTTAGGAACAAGAAACTGACATCACAGAGGTGAAGCGAATTGTCCAGCCATCAGAGTTCACCTAAGACCTAAGTGTTTCCTGAAACAGATGAATTTCAGTACTACCCTCAAGACAGTTTTCAGGGCTAAAACACAAGCCAAGGAGTGAATTGACAGTTTAAATCTGGGTTTATGAGTTCCAATGCTATTTTTTCTATCTTACATTTTCTCTGGGTTGTGTATTTTTCTTCAAAGAAATTTTATTTTTCTCTAACTATGAGAAATATAAAAATCTTCTAAGATTTTATATACAAGACCTTTTTAGGCCATTGGTCATCTCACATTCACTTTTTTTTTTTTAGCCATTTCATTATAAAATATTATTAACACTCATGTAAATATAAAATGTCTATCAATAAGCTAAAAAACCTAAAATTATTATGAATGTTTGCAATGATTTCACCCATCTGTGAAGGAGTAACTTGTTTTCCTTCCTTTGTTACAGGGAAATTTGGCTCAGACACCAACACCACCTTTGGTAACTATCTCATTTATTTTTTCAAACTTCAAAACTTTTTATTTTGTATTGGTGTACAGCTGATTAACAATGTTGTGGTAGTTTCAGGTGGACAGCAAAGGGTCTCAGCCATACATATACATGTATCTAATTCTCCCCCAACCCACCCCTTCCATCCACACTGGCATAAAACATTGAGTAGAGTTCCATGTGCTATCCGGTAGGTCCTTATTGGTTATCCATTCTGAATATAGCAATGTGTACATGACCCTCCCAAACTCCCCAACACTCTAATTGATTTTTTGTCATAAACATCTCATAAAATCACTTTGACACTCTTCTCATCATCTCAGGCCATTTGGAAAGTCGTAAATCCAAACCACAAGTGATTGATGTGTGCCATATTTTCTCTCCTTTCCTCAGGAATTACTAACATGAAAAATAAACAACAACATTTTTTGTTTTCTTTTTAGGAGAGCAGTGAGTCATCAGAAGAAAGTAAACTTAGCTCAGAGGAACAGGTAATTAAACAGACCTTTCTTAACTTTCCAGGCTACTTAGGAGTTGAAGGAAATGATGTTAGATTAAATTACCTAGCGACGGTTCTAAATATAAGATTTTCTAAACTTTAGTTATGCTGTCTAAAAAGTCCCATAAAATAGGAAGGAAAAAAGAGTGGGAGAATTCAGAGGTAGACATGCTCTTCATTCCATATTTATCACTGGGGCCAGATGACAGACACTGTGGCCCTAAATGTTCCTCTAGTTAAAGAGAACACACTCACACACACATACACAGAGAGAGTCACAGACTCTGTAAGACAATTAACAGCTTGCTCATAAACCTCAGATATTGCTGTTACAATTGGAGCAGTTCAGATCAGGCAGAGAAAAACATTCTGATTCATGTGAGATACCTGCGGGGCCTTAAGGCCACCTCTGTGCCCGGAATCCTGCTAGACTGCTAGAGGAGAGACTAGGAGAGTCCTGAGGAAACTTTAAGAGGACAGCTGCTCCAGTAATGACTTCTTTTTTAAAAAAATAGTTTCTCTTCTGTGGCCCTGGGAGACAGAAAAGCTGACTTAGCTTGAAAGTGAAAGTCGCTCAGTCGTGTCCGACTCTTTGCGACCCCACGGACTAGACAGCCCATGGAATTCTCCCGGCCAGAATACTAGAGTGGGTAGTCTTTCCCTTTTCCAGGGGATCCTCCCAAGCCAGCGATTGAACCCAGGTCTCCTGCATTGCAGGCAGATTCTTTACCAGCTGAGCCACAAGGGAAGCCCAAGAATACTGGAGTGTGTAGCCTATCCTTCTCCAATAGATCTTCCTGACCCAGGAATCGAACTGGGGTCTCCTGCATTACAGGCAGATTCTTTACCAACTGAGCTATGAGGGAAGCGCTTAGCTTATATCTCTGTAATAAAAAACTTGCTAGCGTCTTTTTTCTTCCCTTCTGCTTTCCTATGCTTTCCCCCCGTCCCTGCTTTTCTCCTCCCCCTCCTTCTTCTTTTCATTTTTCTAAGACTAAATGTCACTGCTTTCTTAACTGTCCTGTCGTTTTAACCAAACTCAATCCCCTGGGCTCCAGCTATCCTAGGAGCTGGGTTTCTCCTAGGATGTTGACTAAAGATTCATCAGACGAACACTGTATACATTTATAAGCATAGAATAGGGGAAACACTCTTTTTTGGGGGGACCCTGTGATTTATAACCTCCATGTTCTCTGAGCTCTTAGATGACAGCAACAGTTTGGGAAGGGTGCAATATTGGACTATTGAGGTAAGGAAAGCTACATGAATGCTCAGTTCCAGCAGATTCGTGTAAATTCTAGTAATGGGAAAAGTCATCACCCTGTATTCCCTCCCGATCAGAACTCAGACACTGATGAGTAGGGTCAGGTGGGAAAAGAAAAAAAAAAGGGCAAGTTTCTTGGGCTTCCCAGGTGGCTCAGTGGTAGAGAATTTGCCTGCCAATGCAAGAGATGTGGGTTCAATCCCTGGGTCAGGAGGATCCACTGGAGAAGGAAATGGCAACCCACTCCAGTATTCTTGCCTGGGAAATCCCATGTAGCCTGGCAGGCTACAGTTCATGGAGTCACAAAGAGTCGGACACAACTTAGTGATTAAACAGCAGCAGTAGAGAGAGAGAGAGCAGATTTTCCCAGGGCATGATGAATGAAGGCTCACCGACCTTCCTTATCTGAGTAGAGCATCCAATTGTTTTATTTCTGGGGATCTTCTCTCTGAGCTACACTTAGAACTCAGAGATCACCCCAGCTGCACTCCTTCAGCTGAGCCTTCTATAGGCAACTCTCTGCCTGTGCAAACCAGTATAAATATGGTTTTGGTGAGATCTATACCTTACTGCAATATTATACTTTCATTTCAGCCAAAGGTTTCATTCACCTGCTCTAATACATTTCCCTCCCCAGCCCCAGAGTTGATTTGAAAAAAAAATCTGAGTCATTTCAAAATCACCCAGTATTTAAAAAAACCCTCTATTTTAAACCAAATAATTTGATGAGTATTATATCTTCCCTAGTGGCTCAGACAGTAAACAATCTGCCTGCAATGCAGGAGACCTGGGTTCGATTCCTGGGTCTGGAAGATACTCTGGAGAAGGGAATGGCAACCCACTCCAGAATTCTTGTCTGGAGAATCCGGTGGACAGAGGAACCTGGTGGGCTACAGGCCATGGGATCACAAAGAGTCAGACACGACTGAGCGACTAACACGTTCACTTTCACTGTTTTAAGCCAAATAATTTGAGGAGTATCATAAATCAATTCTTTAATTTAAAAAAAATTTCTGAAAGTATCCCTTAAGGACTCATACTTACAATATGATTTGAGTTTCATAAATGTGATTTCTAGAGAACATTTTGAAAAGATTTGTGCAGCACTGAGTGAATGGTGCCTATGGAAAATGGGATGACTTGACTTTCAACTTCCCTTCCTTCCTTTTAACCCCCGTTTGAGACATTATTGAGCCATACAACTGAACACGGCTTAGATGAGGGACATAGGAAGAAGAAAACAAAAAGAGCCTAGATGGGCATTAGGTACAACCCTCTAGAGTAGCTCCTGGGGGTACTGACCGTGTCTGTTAATCCCAAACTCCAGGCAAATGAAGACCCCAGTGACAGTACAGAATCCGAGGAGGTCCTGGGCCTTGATGATCAGCAACATGTTCATAGACCAGCTGGTGGCCTTTCTCGGAGGGGAGGAAGTGAAGGTGATAATAAAGATGATGATGAAGACGAGAGTGGAGATGACACCTTTGGTGATGATGACGGTGGCCCAGGACCCGAAGAAAGACGACCAGGAGGGGACTCCAGGCTTGGAAGTGACGAAGACTCGGCTGACACCACACGATCCAGGGAAGACAGTGCCCCACAAGGGGATGAGGGGGCCCATGATACCACCAGCGAGAGCAGGGACCTTGACCGTGAGGATGAGGGGAACAGCAGGCCCGAGGGCGGTGACTCCACTCCAGACAGCGAGAGTGAGGAGCACTGGGTGGGAGGCGGCAGTGAGGGGGACAGCAGCCACGGGGATGGCTCTGAGTTTGACGACCAAGGGATGCAGAGCGATGACCCGGGCGCCTACAGGAGCGAGAGGGGCAACTCCCGAATAAGCGGCGCCAGCCTCAAGTCAAGAGAATCGAAAGGGGACGATGAGGAGCAGGCAAGCACCCAGGATTCCCAGGAGAGCCCAGCAGCGGGGTATCCCAGCAGAAAATTCTTCAGGAAGTCTCGCCTTCCTGAGGAAAATGGCAGAGGGGAGCTTGACGATAGCCGTACGATGGAAGTCACGAGTGACTCCACCGAAAACCCCGGCTCCAAAGAAGCCGGCCTCAGCCAATCCAGGGAACACAGCAAGAGTGAATCTCGACAAGAGACTGAGGAGAACCAGTCCCCGGAATACAGTCAGGATGTCCAAGACCCCAGCAGCGAGTCTAGTCAAGAGGTCGACCTGCCTTCTCAAGAAAACAGTAGCGAATCACAGGAAGAGGTGCTGCATGAGTCCAGGGGTGACAACCCAGATAACGCCACCAGTCACTCCAGAGACCATCAGGGAGATAGTGAGTCCAGTGAGGAGGACGGGTTGGATAAGTCCTCCGATTCAGAGAGCACATCCACAGAGGAACAGGCTGACAGCGAATCCCATGAGAGCCTCAGGTCCTCGGAGGAGAGCCCCGAGTCCACTGAAGAGCAGAACAGTTCTAGCCAGGAGGGCGCCCAGACCCAGAGCCGGAGCCAGGAGAGCCCATCTGAGGAAGATGATGGTAGCGATTCTCAGGACAGCAGCAAGTCGAAAGAAGAGAGCAACTCGACCGAGAGCGTGTCAAGCAGCGAGGAAAAGGCCCAAGCCAAAAACACTGAGGTAGAAAGCAGAAAATTAACGGTCGACACTTACCACAACAAACCCATCGGGGATCAGGATGACAATGATTGCCAAGATGGCTATTAGCATGGGCGTGCCTGAGCGCCTCTCACAAACAGGCGTCTTGGAGGCTGGAGACTAGGGAAAATCATAACTGTAATTTATCGAAGTTTGTATCAGAAGAATAGCCCAAGGCCATTTCTTTCTGAAAGGAAATGCTTGATGTTATACTTGTTTGTGTCTAGGATGTCATCAAACCATGGAGGTTTCAATAATGGGAAATGTCACTAGAACACCCTCAATGAGAGACCTGAAGCAAGGAAAGATGTGCCCTGTTGCTTCACAGCTGAAATAGTTCCTAACTCATTAACCTAACGCACAGTTACACAGGTTGTGTTAAGCACCAGGCACAGCGCTGGGTGGGGAGGAGGTCAAGAAGCTTAAAGACTTGCCTCTTGCTCCTGATGAGAAGGTTTTGTTGTTGTTCAGTCTCTAAGTCACGTCCATCTCTTTGTGACCCACGGACTGCAGGAACGCCAGGCTCCTCTGTCCTCTACTAACTCCTGGAGTTTTCTCAAATTCATGTCCATTGAGTCAGTGATGCTATCTAACCGTCTCATCCTCTGTTGCCCCCTTCTCCTCCTGCCCTCAATCTTTCCCAACATCAGGGTCTTTTCCAATGAGTTGGCTCTCTGCATCAGGTGGCCAAAGTATCGGAGTTTCAGCTTCAGCATCAGTCCTTCCAATGAATATTCAGGGTTGATTTCTTTTAGAATTGACTGGTTTGATCTCTGAGGAGCTTATAGAGGGATAAATAAAGCTGAAAAGGGATAAATAAAGCTGAAAAGGGATCAGTTCAGTTCAGTTCAGTTCAGTTCAGTTCAGTCGCTCAGTCGTGTCCGACTCTTTGTGACCACATGAACTGCAGCACGCCAGGCCTCCCTGTCCATCACCAACTCCCGGAGTCTACCCAAACCCATGTCCATTGAGTCGGTGATGCCATCCAACCATCTCATCCTCTGTCGTCCCCTTCTCCTCCCGCCCCCAATCCTACCCAGCATTAGGGTCTTTTCCAATGAGTCAACTCTTCGCATGAGGTGGCCAAAGTATTGGAGTTTCAGCTTCAACATCAGACCTTCCAATGAACACCCAGGATTGATCTCTTTTAGGATGGATTGATTGGATCTCCTTGCAATCCAAGGGACTCTCAAGAGTCTTCTCCAACACCACAGTTCAAAAGCATCAATTCTTCGGTGCTCAGCTTTCTTCACCGTCCAACTCTCACATCCATACATGACCACTGGAAAAACCATAGCCTTGACTAGACGGACTTTTGTTGGCAAAGTAATGTCTCTGCTTTTAAATATGCTATCTAGGTTGGCCATAACCTTCCTTCCAAGGAGTAAGCGTCTTTTATTTTCATGGCTGCAATCACCATCAGCAGTGATTCTGGAGCCCCAAAAAATAAAGTCTGACACTGTTTCCACTGTTTCCCCATCTATTTCCCATGAAGTGATGGGACCAGATGCCATGATCTTAGTTTTTCTGAACGTTGAGCTTTAAGCCAACTTTTTCACTCTCCTCTTTCACCTTCATCAAGAGGCTCTTTAGTTCTTCGTCACTTTCTGCCATAAGGGTGGTGTCATCTGCATATCTGAGGTTATTGATATTTCTCCCGGCAATCTTGATTCCAGCTTGTGTTTCTTCTAGCCCAGCGTTTCTCATGATGTACTCTGCATATAAGTTAAATAAGCAGGGTGACAATATACAGCCTTGACGTACTCTTTTTCCTATTTGGAACCAGTCTGTTGTTCCATGTCCAGTTCTAACTGTTGCTTCCTGACCTGCATACAGGTTTCTCAAGAGACAGGTCAGGTGGTCTGGTATTCCCATCTCTTTCAGAATTTTCCACAGTTTATTGTGATCCACACAGTCAAAGGCTTTGGCATAGTCAATAAAGCAGAAATAGATATTTTTCTGGTACTCTCTTGCTTTTTCGATGATCCAGCGGATATTGGCAATTTGATCTCTGGTTCCTCTGCCTTTTCTAAAACCAGCTTGAACATCTGAAAAGGGATAAATATGACAAAAGCAAGAATTATTACAATCCAGTGCGGTGAACGCTATGAACACAGACATAAATAAAACCCATGGATTCACAGAAGAGGGCGCACTTTGCCTTGATAATTAGAGAGGGCTTCACAGCAGGAAAGACACTGGAGTGAGAACATAGCATGGGATTTCTCCATTTAAGGCTAGACAATTCTATTTATCCTTGGTATCAGCAATAGAAAATCCTATATGAATAAACATTTGGTTTGTGAAAGTGTTTCCAAATTATGGCACAGTAATGTGTTTCAGATAAGCAAAAATTCTTTTTTCAATTAATTAATCCTTTTTGATTTTTTTTTTGGTGTGTGTGTGTGTATGTGTGTGTGTGTGAGATTCCCACGAGCGTCACCTCCCTGACCACTGGTGATGATATGGAGGACTGGGTAGGAGAGGGTGGAAAAATGAAATTCCTCTTTAAATAGACAACTATCAGCTTAATTTTTTTTCAAAGATCAATCTATGTGCAAAGCTAGAAAAACTGTTCTTGGAGTCCTCTATTTGTGTTGCACATAGCAAAATTGTGTGTATAGAATTCAATTGATTTTTGCCTAATACCCTTTGAAATGTTACCTCAAACATAAAATATTTGTTTTGTAATAAAGATAATAATATCCAGAAGTATGTGTTTATTTCTTATAGTGATGCCAATTTTAGGATACGAAACAACTTTTCCTTTCAGACATTGAAAAATAGTTTATTATGTTTCTCCCATTAAAACAAAAGATTTCGTTATTTCCTGAACATTTAATTTTATTGATAATTCAGGTAGCATTTGATAAAATTGCTTTTCATATTGCTTATGATATTTCACTAAATGTATCTGCTATGGATAAGGGGAAAAAGGGAAGCCAACTCTCAGCTTTTTGTATTAGGCCACACCAAAAGTTCATGGTGTTTGGGTTTAACTTTGGCTCTTGCTGGTCTTGCAGATTGTCCTAAGTGTAAAATTTTGGAACTACAGGGACACACATTCTTTGCATTGTATTTCCCTGAAGGAAACGACCTCACCTCAGCACTTCCATTTTTTTTTTTTAGGGTTTTTTTTTTTTTTTTCTAATATGGATCACTTTTAAAGTGTTTACTGCATTTTTTTTTTTTACAATATTGTTTCTGTTTTACATTTTGGTTTTTGGCCATGAAGCCTGTGCAATCTTAGCTCCCTGACCAAGGATTGAACCTACACCCCCTGCCTTGGAAGGCGAAGTCTTAACCACTGGACCGCCAGGGAAGTCCCAAGTATTTCCACTTTTTCAAATGTGTTTTTACCCACACGGCCACTGGAGCACATCACATGAGTGCTAAGTTGCTTCAGTCATGTCTGACTCTTTGTGATCCTGTGGACTGTAGCCTGCCAGGCTCCTCTGTCCATGGGATTCTCTAGGCAAGAATACTGGAGTGGAGTGCCATGCCCTCCTCCAGGGGATCTTCCTGACCCAGGGATCGAACCCGGGTCTCTTACGTCTCCTGCATTGGCAGGAGGATTCTTTACCACTAGTGTTCCCTACAAATTCATTCAGCGAATCAAGACTTCCCAGTCTTCAGTCTGACCCTTTCCATCCTCCACACTGCTCTGTTCCCTCACAACATCAAGCCTATGGTAGACAAAACATACACAGTTTTCTAATCTTCTTCCTTGAGATTTTAACCCAGTAGATCTGGAGTGAAACCCCAAGTTAAATATTTCAAAAAGGGTCCCAGAAGATTCTGAAGTAGCCCATGGGCATACCTACATTTCCGTTCTCTGACTACAGATTAGTTATCTGGCTTTATTAACCTACAGGTTCCCACCAACCCACCGTTTCTTCAGAGGATAACTGTCTATGCACAGATCTCCTGGTTGCCTGAGATGTAGCTGACCAGGTCCAGACATCCAAGTGTCCCTCCTCACAGCAGGTTATCAGGTGGAATGAGCACCCCACCCAAGACGGATGGGCCAACAGCCTCAGAGCAGCCTGTTATAAAGGCTCTGCCTGATGGTGGCTTGAGGTCTAATCTGAGTTCCCCTCTCTGGAGATCTGGCTGTGAGGGAAAGAGATGTCAGAAAGTGGTCCAAACAAAACAGATGGGAAAATACAGACAGGAAGAAATAGGGAGAAAGTTTAAGTCCATTAATGATGGAGCTCAAAAATGAAAATGGTCAAGCTCCTGACACTGAGAGACAAAATCATAATCTTCTTACTCTCATGCTTGGGTCCTGACTCTCCTGTTGTCTCTCAGGCCTTCTTGGATCTCCATGACCTTCCTGGCTCTTAAGGGCCACTTGTATCCTGACTGTACACCCACCTTTCTGAGGCTACCTAAGACGAGGGCTTTGTTCCTTGAAACCAAAAACCCTCATGAGCTCAGACGTATGAACGCAGGTGTCAGGCTACCAGTGTTCCAAGATGATGTGACTGCTAAGTCTGGCTGACTTAACAGCCAAGTGGAGGAAGTCCTGAACAAGTAAAGTAGGACCTTGGAGAGTGAGAAAGAAAACAGGGAGAGACACATCCTGTGGAGAGGAAACAGAGAAGTAAGTGAGTGCAATTGTTTATGGCACATTAAGGTTTGGGTTTAAAGATTTGTTGTCTCCAAACCATTTGGGCAAGAGGAAGAGGGAAGGGGAAGTGATAAAAGAAGAGACTGGAAAGGTGGACCAGAATCTGAGGTGAAAGTCTCTGAATGCCAGGTTAAGGAGAAAAGACTTCATTTTTAAGAAGTGCCTTTCTGGCACCAGGTTTTCACATCTTTTTTATACCCCTTTAAAAACATACAAAAAGTATAGAAGATCAAGTGAAGCACAGAAAAGTTAAGTTAATTATTCTAGTTTAAAATCCAAAAACTAAACTAATACAGCATTGTAAAGCAATCATACTCCAGTTAAAAATACATTAAAAAATAAATAACATCCAAGAAATGACAGAGCCTGATTCCACTTCAGTTTGAGGATGAGCCACTGAAAGCTTCAAGCAGTGGAACAACATTCATGAATATACGTACATGGCCTTATCTGCTTGAAATATAAGCAAAGGAAATGCTTATATTCCAGCTTGTTCCTGGCATATAAAGAAACAAAGAGCCTCTCAATCATTTTCTAATGATTTGTTTTCCTAGACCTGTAACTTTGAAAGAGTCCCTCTAAATGGAAAAGTTTACTGTTAGCTGGAGAAGCTAACAATATTCCGAAAAAAGGAAGCTTATATGAAATGTTTAGAAAACATGGCTTAATGTGCAGAAGAACTCGTTCAGCCCAGAAGCCACTGATTGTACCACAAAGCGCTAGACACTGGCTTGTTCTGCTGATCCTGCTCATAATGACTCTGGATGCGGCCAGTAACACTGGTACTACAATAACACTGGTGCTGCTGATCCCAGCTGTCATTGTTGCCAGAGATCATTCTCCACCAGCTCTGCTTCATTGCATCACTAGCTCTCAATTCAACGTTTGTGATAGATTCATTTCCCAGGTTTCTATGGAAGACGGGGAAAATCAAGCACTCTGAAACTGAGCTTCATGGGGGAAGGTGTCTCTATTCGCTCTAAAATAATCTGCTAAATTGTTGGTATGTTTAAGTAGAGGGGCTTCCCTGATGACTCAGATGATAAAGAATCTGTGTGCAATTCAGGAGACCTGGATTTGATCCCTGGGTTGGGACGATCCCCTGGAGGAGGGCATGGCAACCCACTCCAGTATTCTTTCCTGGAGAATCCCATGGCCAGAGGAGCCTGGTAGGCTACAGTCCATGGGGTGGCAAAGACACGGACAGGAGGATCCACAATTTTCATCATATTCTCACAGGTGTTTACAACTAAGAAGCTGGAATCTATTCAATTAAATAAAGAAAATAACACCAACAATCATCAGATCTGCCTGAATATTGTTGTGCAGAACTATTGCATTCTGGAAAAACCCGTCAGTGCTGAGTAGGAGAGCTGAGAATACAGCATGATTCATATTTTATGCATTGCTTGCCATACATCACTTGCATATCATAGCTAAAGCTTGGATAAGGAAAGATAGTATAACATAAAATATCATTCTGATAAAATGAATACAAATTTTAAACTTCTTCAGTGTTAATATAGAAATATATTAATATTCTATGGTAATATAATGAAAATGAATATTCTCAAAGTAAAATTTTAAACCATAGAGTTCTTTTGCATTCCAAGTATATTTAGATTCTGGGTTGCATGTAGATGTACAGATTGAGAATTGTATTCGTTCTCCTCTTCTTTGTATTAGGGAGTAAAATCTTTGGATTTTAGTGGAGCACATGGCTGCCCAGAGAAGTGAAGTGAAGTGAAGTGAAGTCGCTCAGTTGTGTCTGACTCTTTGAGACCCCGTGGACTGTAGTCTACCAGCTTCCTCCGTCCATGGGATTCTCCAGGCAAGAATACTGGAGTGGGTTGCCATTTCCTTCTCCACGGGATCTTCCTGACCCAGGGATCGAACCGAGGTCTCCCACGTTGCGGACAGACGGTTTACCCTCTGAGCCACCAGGCTGCCCAGAGGGGGACTCCATTTCCCAGGCTTCCTTGCATCAAGGCATGCCCACGTGGCTAAGTTCTGGCCAATGGAATATGAGCAGAAGTGATGAGCCTAGCCTCTTTCCTTCTCAGTTTTCTTTCCTGTTGGCTAGAAACTGGCAACGTTTGAAACAGTTTAAAGTGAAAGTAGCTCAGTTGTGGAGTCTTTGCGACCCCATGGGCTATACAGTCCATGGAATTCTCCAGGCCAGAATACTGGAGTGGGTGGCTGTTCCCTTCTCCAGGGGATCCTCCCAACTCAGGGATCAAGACTAGTCCCAGGTCTTTGTGGGCTACAGTTCATGCGTTCACAAAGAGTCAGACATGACTGAGCGACTAAGCACATTAAGAAGCTCAATCTACATCCTCATGAATATATGTATTATATGTGTATATTCAGAAACTATATAGAGTTCTCACCAGAAACACTGAATTATCCTTCCTTTATTTAATAATCGAAGAAAAACTGTTCTCCAACTGTGCTCTCAGAATATTATTATGCATACTCAGTAGACCTGAATATTATTTAGACTAAGTTAACTTTTAGACTGAATTAACTATTAAAGTGAATGGAGTATTTAGCCTTTGAAAATATGGGTAATGAAGACAATGCCCCAGTCTATAAACTATTTTTTGAGGATAAATAGAAATTATATCACTGGTTCATGAAACAACTAGTTACCATTTGGCAAATTTCTACATCAAAGACTAAAATTATTTGTCATAATTTTAAGTTGAAATATTGATTATTCAAGTGCAATTTGCAAATCTGGCTCTTATAAATGAATATAATGAAAATGAGGTGAGGCTGCAAACTTGCTTCTATTTCATTGTAAACTGAGTAATAGAACTGGTTCTCAGCCTTGGCACACATCATCTGAGGAATGTTTTTTTAAAGTCTTTGCCCACAGGGTCCATCCCAGAGAATCTGGTTTTATTGGTCTGGGATTAGACTTCAGCAGTGGTATTTTCAAGAAGTCCTAGATAATCCCAAAGGGCTTCCCTAGTGGCTCAGATGGTAAAAAGTCTGCCTGCAGTGCAGGAGACCCAGGATCGATCTCGGGGTTAGGAAGATCCCCTGGAGAAGGAAATGGCAACCCACTCCAGTATTCTTGCCTAGAGAATCCCATGGACAGAGGAGCCTGGCAGGCTATAGTCCATGGGATCGCAGAGTCGGACACGACTGAGTGACTAAATACAGCACACACAGGTAATTTCAAAGTGTAGCCAGCACTGAGAACTACTGCTATATTCTAATAGTTAATTCTGAAAACTTTTGGCCACTCTTGGGTTCTAGACACAGGTCTTATTTTAGAAGTAAAACACTAACCAAATTCCAACCCTATTTATTGTGATGAGTTGAATTCTTATGTCAATCACACAAACTTGTCTGCTTCCTCTGCTAACGAATAAATGGGCCCAACATTTGAGTTACTAGAGCATTTAGCTCTCATCAGCTCCTGGATGGTGACTAGTTAAGACATAACCAGTCATCAGAAAAATTGCAAAATTATTTTGGCTTTTTGGTAAACTGCCTATCCCAAGGTCAGTCAGAATACAGTATCTCAGGGTTTTGCTCTAGTTGGCTTTCTATCAGCATCTGAATTGTCATCAAAATAAACCTGACTTAAGCCCATGAATGGTTTCCTCTGTCCCTGCACCACAATACAACAGATGGGAGAGATTACAGCAGGAGAAACCTCTCCAGACTATAGGTCTCGTGATCAGACACACAAAACAGCCTGGCTTTCCCTTTTTGGCACAGATCATAACTATTATTTTAAGCAACTGAATATAAATATAGAGTTTGGTTTGAGACCTTATTGTGTAACTGACATGAAAGAGACCTTTACCATTCTTTTATGTCACATAAGTCATTCTTTCCGAGTTGCACGTCTAGCAGATTGTCTGGAAGTCCCCCATGGGGAAAAAGGGGAACTAGCAGAAGGGAGGGTGCAGGAGGTCTGTCTGGGACGTTGTTGTTGGAACCACATCCACCCCCAACCCAAATAGAACTTCAAAGCTGTCTCATCTCCTTCCTGGGGTGGGTGTTTCCCCACCTCCATCCGGCCTTTCCCCTCACAGTTAATACCAAGCTATGGCAATAAACTGGGAGTTTACATAGGTAGAGAAAGGACAGACTTCACTGTGCTTTAAAATGGTGACAATATTAGTAACAGAAAGTTTTGTTTGTCCTTTAGAAGTTCCATTCTGAGGATGCACCTAAGAGTGCACTGTACTTTATCCTGCCTTATTCAGGACTCTAAGGATGTGAATTACTCTGTCCACTTTTCTCTGTTTTAGCTTCATTAAGGGGGGAACTTGAAGGAGTAAAATGACCCCAAGGAATGAAAAAGGACTAAATAATGGAGGAAATAAAAGGAGAGAGGAAAGTGGAAGACAGAGAAGGGAGACCAGAAAGAAGAGACCCCCTTATGCCCATGGGAATTAGATGCCATATGGGTTGATAAAGGTCGTGAAAGGCAAAGTAAAGAACTGTTTTCACTGTCCTTTAGAAATTATATGTGTGCTTGAAGGGATAATGTTAATTTTTTTTTTCTGGGAGTGGATCGTACCTTCCTGACTTCTCAAATACTAAGGAGAGGGGTAAGGGGGCACCCGGCAAGTCTGAGGGATTATGACAATTTGAAATCTGGTCCACATAAGGTCAGAAGACAAAGAAAGGTCCTATACAAGAAGTGAGACAGGATGCTCTGGACCTTGGCCAAAACTAGGTGCATGCAGTGCAGAATCTGATACAGAGCAGGGCAACCATAGAGATGTAAATATTTACCATGATCTAGAAGTTCACCCTAACATGATTTAAATATGAAGAGTTCCATCAGCGAATTTATAGCTTAACCTCCTGGCCGTCACTTGCATGCATATCTTTTCCATAGTTGCAATTACAGTGATTTTTAATTTTCTCACTTAGCATATTTTTTATGTTTTACAGTTTCAACTTATTATATCTTTCTTCTTCTTTCCTTTCACTATTTGAAATGAAGCAATGAACAACTTTATGCAAATATCATTTGCTACTTAGATTGATTATCACTCTAAATTCATCCATTACCCAGAACAGCGATGAAAAAATTTCCCCTGTGGGAAGATGCCTTCTAATTTAACTGCATGTATTCTTCCAACCAGTCTGAATGGAGAATCATATGTATCTTTTTAACCTCCCTCTATTGCAATAGATGGTCAACTAGGCTATAACTGCTTGATTTAATGTTGGTAATTTAATGGCACCAAGGACTTCCCAGGTGGCGCTAGTAGTAAAAAAACCTGCCTACCACTTCAGGAGACCCAGGTTCAATCCCTGGGTCGGGAAGATTCCCCTGGAGAAGGAAATGGCTACCCACTCCAGTATTCTTGTTTGGAGAACCCCAAGGACAGAGGAGCCTGGTGGATTACAGTCCATTAGGTCGCAAAGAGACGGACATGACTGAAGCGACTTAGCAGGCACCACAGAGTAAAGATGTAAATTGCCCAAAGGGGAATTCCTAAACTGCAGGCTTTCCAGAGATCAAGTCTAAGAGTTGTAATTTAATAGCTTTATGACCTTAAAGATAAGAATTATCATTAAATGCAATTTGGATTTATTGACATTTCTTTACGAACAAGAATTTTTAAGAACATTTCAAATTCTTAAGTTCAAAAATAGCTGGGTAGTCCAGCTCTGTAATTTCTCTAATCCCCAGCAGGTGGCAGTATTGCTTGCTGTTATCGTCCCAGAGAAGCCAGAAGACTCTGGAATTCAGAGCGCAGGAGGAAGGGTTAAACTTGGACAGAAATTTTCAAATTAAGGAATTAAGATTCTTTTTTTTTTCAATAACCAAAAAGAACCCACATTTCTGTCCACCTGGGAGGCCCCAAATACAGAGAGAGTGCAGGACTAAATTGAATTCTTGATTTGAATATAATTTGGCTCTATTGAACTCGTCACTTCTCTTAACCTCTGTATTTATTTTAATTTATTTAAGAAACATTACCTACATTACTGATAAGACAACTAATAAGAAATAGAAAAGGATCACAACTAGACGGACTGTGTAGACATACTACACGCTCTGTATGGTCTCTAAAAGTTCAAGAAATAAATGACATTGTCTGCTGCGCTAAAAGATCTTGTGGGTTGGTAGAGCCAAGGTGGTAAATTTTAAGGAACTTGATCCAATGCTCTGCTCCACTAAAAAGGCACTGTGTTACCTTGAGCCATCAACTTGCCTCTGCATCATAATTTCCTAGTCCCCAGTCTGTGAAATTGTGGCTGATGTCTGGCAAGGATTGCTCATTCAGCCCTTCCTTCAGTAAACATTAAGCCCCTAACAAGTTGGGGAGAGTTTGTTCCTAATATGCCTACATTCCTTTGGTTCAAAACTCTCTATTTTCCTTCTTCCCTCTCTGGCTTCTTTGGGTTATTTTATATCTTATGTTGACTCCCTTGGAGATGAGATTACTGACTTCCATTTCAATATGTGTGTGTGTGTGTGCGCGCCTAAGTCACTTCGGTTGTGTCTGACTCTTTGTGACCCCATGGACTGTAGCCCACCAGGTTCCTCTGTCCACGGCATTTTTCAGGCAAGAATACTGGAGTGGGTTGCCATGTACTCCTCCAGGGGATCTTCCTGACCCAGGGATCAAACCTGCATATCTTCATGTCTCCTGTATTGCAGGAGGATTCTTTACCACTAGGGCAACCTGGGAAGCCCTCCACCTCAATATAGTCCCCCATTTTTCCTTAAACTTCTCTTCTACTTTCTTCCTTGACCTTTCCCATCCTATACAGTATATTTATTTTGTTGTTGCCACAGTAAATACTTAAGGACAGATGTAATTTTTAATTATTTGAAGGGATGGGTTTTAGAAGCAGAAATTTAAAATCTGAATGTATTAGCTATCTATTGCTGAGTGACATATCACCCCAACATGTAGTAATTCACAACAAAGTAGCTATTATCTAACAATTTCTCTGGCATGTGGGATCTTCAATCTTCTCTTTGGCATTTTTAAGGAGAAGCATTATATTACTTTTATTTTACACATACCCACAGATATTTGTGGACCAATGCCTGGTGGCTCAGATGGTAAAGAATCTGCCTGCAATGTGGGAGATGGGTTTGATCCCTGGGTTGGGAAGATCCCCTGGAGGAGGGTGTGGCAACACACTCCAGTGTTCTGGCCTGGAGAATTCCATGGACAGAGCCTGGTAGGCTACAGTCCATGGGGTCGCAAAGAGTCAGACACAACTGAGTGGCTTTCACTTTTTCAAAGATGTTTGTACAATATACAGTGACCACTTCTGAAGCTTATAGCACTTTTCCCCGCAGTGGCACAAAGAGAAAGGTTAGTGACACACATGTATCACCACTGCAACACATGTAACTCTGTATTACATGTACACATGTAACACACATTACACGTGTTATACATGTAACACTGTAGCTCTGGGTGGAGCCCTACAGAAGGAGGGTTGGGTTACCTGCACGGCGACCACCTTGCTAAGTCACTGCAGGAGGGTGATGGAGAGGCCAAGCTGGGAACTGTCTTGGGCAGAGGGCCCAGTCACCACAATCAGATGACTTATTTGAAAAAACTTGATTACGGAGGACCCAGAGCTGTTCAGCTTTTTCCACTGTAAGCTTTACAAAGGAATAAAACTTTGCTGTTTACAAAATCTTGCCAGTGTTTTACTTGCATAATTCTTAAATACAAATTTTTGTTGTGGCTTGTGAGAACTAGATTCACAGTCAGGGATTGAGCCCAGGCCCCTTGCATGGGGAGCTCAGAGCCTTAGCCACTGGACCACCAGGAATGTCCCCACCCCTCACTTTTGCTGTAGGCTGTATGTTGAAAGCAGGCCACTGGATCTGGTTCACAGTCAAGGGGAGGGGACCGCACAAGGCTGGGAGTATCCAAAGTTAAGGTTCACTGGGGCCAACTTAGAATTCATGCTACATGATGACTAAGAATAAAGGAGATTAGGATTCTGATGGGACGTTTGAGAAACTGTTTTAAGAGAGAAATTGTATATTTCTGGGCTTCCCTGGTAGCTCGGCTGGTAAAGAATCTGCCTGCAATGCAGGAGACCCTAATTTGATTCCTGGGTCCGGAAGATCCCCTGAAGAAGGGATAGGCTACCCACTCCAGTACTCTTGGGCTTCCCTGGTGGCTCTGATAGTCAAGAATCTGCCTGCAATGCAGAAGACCTAGGTTCGATTCTTGGGTCAGGAAGATCCCCTGGAGGAGGGCATGGCAACCCACTTCAGTATTCATGCCTGGAGAATCCCCATGGACAGAGAAGCCTGGAAGACCAAAGTCCACGGGATATCTGAAGGTAAAGTTCGCTGGGGCCATCCTAGAATTCTGCCTGGTGCCTAGTATATGCTATATGATGACTAAGAATAAAGGAAATTAGGGGAAACCCTGGTTGCGGCGGCCCGGGTGAGGTGGCGGGCGGGAGCAGAGTGGTTGTGGGCAAGGCTGACCCAGTGGAGCAAGCATAGCAGCTGGCCAGAGCGCGACTACTACTGCGGATCTCTGGTGCAAAAGCGGCAAAAGAAGAAATGATACAAACCATCCATTATCCAGACTTCAAAGTCACGGTGAGAAGGAAGGTCAGGAGGCACGTGGCCTGGCCAAATATTTCTCAGAGAGGAACTCTGCTCTCCTAGTTCAGCCATCACCATGGGGTCGTGTCCCTTCTCATCTTCTTCCATTACTCCGTTGCTCCATGCATTGAGAAAAACATTTAGCAAGGTCAAAGTCAGCATCCCTAAGCAGTGGACCCCATGTGCTTTTAACAAGTCCATTGAACTGCCTGTGGAGATCTGGAGCAGCAACTGTGTGTTTCCCAGTGCAGAGGAAGCACTTGAAACGCTGGACACCATTTTCCTCTTCTCCTATGCTGTGGGCCTTCTCATCAGCGGTATCTCGCCGATCGGCTGAATTTGCAATGGGTTCTATCCTGTGGCACGTGCTCTTCTGCATTAGTGGTGTTCATCTTTGGCACTCTCACAGAATGGCTGCATTTCCAAAACAAGGGACTCTACTGCAGCCTGGGGATCGTTGAACCACCAGCTGCTGCCCACCGGCAGCCCCGCGTGGTTTTTGTTACAGGCAACTGGTTTGGGAAAGCTGGACAAGGAGCTGCTTTTGGTCTCTGGAGTGCCGGTGCCTAAGTGGGCAATATTTTGGGGGTGTGTCTAGCTTCTTCCGTTCTGTGGTATGGTTATGAGTATGCCTTCCTTGGTGACGCTGGCTGTGCACTTTGCTGATGAGACCATCATCTTCTTTGGTCTCCTGGTGTCAGCAGAAGAAATTGGTCTCCCAGATACGGAGACAAAAGAAAATTTTGAAGAAGACTCACACAGGCCATGAATTAATGGTGCTGAAAATGAAGATGAAGCTGAGCCTAATTATTCAATCCAAGAAGGCAATACTGTGACTCAAGTCAAGGCAATAAACTTCTACCAGGCTTGTTGTCTTCCCAGAGTTATAGTGTATTCACTGGCCTATGTGTGCTTGAAAGTAAAAGTCGCTCAGTTGTGTCTGACTCTTTGCGACCCCATGGACTAGTTCTGAAGGCCAGAATACTGGAGTGGGTAGCCTATCCCCTCTCCAGGGGATCTTCCTGACCCAGGAATCGAACTGTGGTTTCCTACATTGCAGGCAGATTCTTTACCAGCTTAGCTACCAGGGAAGCCCTTGAAGTTAGTAAAGTACTCCTTCTTCTTCTGATTGCCCTTTTATCTGAGTATCAACTTCGAATGGAAGGAGGCCGAAGCTGACCAGCTGTCCATTTTGTACGATATCAGAGGAATTATAGGTGGAATGCTGCAAGGCTTCATCTCCGACATGTTACAGAAAAAAGCATCAGTATTAGCTCTCAGTCTGCTTCTGTCCATCAGGTCCCTTGTTGGATACAGTCATTCTCCAAATGATAAGGCCATCGATGCACTTCAGGTGGCTGTCACAGGATTTTTTACTGGTGGAACTTCTAATATGATTAGCTCTGCTATTTCTGTGAACCTTGGTCATCAGGAGCTCATCCAAGGGAGCCATGAAGCTTTGGCAACAGTCACTTGGATCGTTGATGGAACTGGGACCATTGGAGCTATCATGGGCCAGTATTTATTGTCTTTGATCCAGGACAACCTAGGATGGATGTGGGTTTTCTACTTTTTCATTATTATGACAACTTGCACAATTCTGTTTATTTCACCATTAATAGTTAAGGAAACATGCTCTCTTATGCAAAGATGACAAGCTCACGTTTTAAGTGAGTGACCAGTACCCACAAAAGAGCAAGAATAATCAAGAGACACATCAGGACTATTACTTGTTTTAATTCGCCCTATTTTGGGTTTGTCTTAAGAACTCCGACATAACCTCAGATTGTCGAACCTCTTTCAGCAGGGTCAGCCCCTGGAGATGCTGACCAGAGTGAAGCCTGGGTTGTTTTTTCTACACTACAGGAATTATTGTTAATGATTTTTATTTATCGCCATTGTTTCATGACTGTACCGAATGAAGGGCCTATGAATCTGCCGGCAACTCTGTTGGCCTGTGGAAGTTCATCCCTTTAACTGTAAATGCTTTACTGGACTGGGGCCCTTGTTCTCCAGCCTGGAAAGCTGAGTGACCATGAGGCAGTTGTGCCTGGTTTGTAGCAATGACACGCTCCATGAATAGAAAAGATCATTGCATTTTGCTTCGGTCATAAGTTTACGGCGGCTCATCTCTGAAGCATCGAATCCTGGTACAGCGCTCCAGCTGGGTCCCGTGTAAGCCTGTCTTGGACAGAGAATCCCTTAGTTAAGCTCTAGTGGGAAAAATCACACTACGTGCTGAGTGGCTCGGTTACTCCATGTCTGCTCTGTAGGCGTTCAGCTCCAGAAGCGGAAATATCTTCCAGTGGTCATCAACTCGTCTCCATCTTCATTCAGAATTACCTTCAACCTGTGGAAGTCTTTTGTCTTCCTGTCAAGGACCATGAGGCACCTCAGCTGTGAACATTCCAGTATGTAATTTACAATGGAAGTACTCAACCCCAGGCTTGTTCTCTGGGAACATTTTAGGATCCACTAGGAAGCCAGTCACCCTAGCCCTATTTTCAGAAGCTTGATCTCTGTCATAACCGGGTTCCTTGCATTGCCTCAGCAGAAGACTAAAGTCAGAGAGAAAGGAAGGACTTTTGGCCTCTTATGCATTAAGTATGTGACGTTGAATCACGGTGGATTACTAGGGGCTGAGAGGTATCTAGGTATCTCTTCTTTAGAAGTTTGTAGAATATACGTCTTCTAGACTCTGAATTCTATACTAATTATCAATATTTTAAGGTCATGCTGTATATATATTTTAAATATGGAAGTCAGCAGGTGAAAAATGTGCAATTTTGATGGCTGCCTAATTTACATGGAGTTAGGGAAAATTTTTCAACCTCTTGCTTTATACTCTCAAATGCGTGTCTATGAACTTGTTAATGTTATTTAATCAAGCAGATTTCCAATCAGTTAACTGCTCAATACTGACCAAAAGGGAAACTATGAAACACAGAAAGGGAAAATAAACTGACTTTTATAATTAAAAAAAAAAAGAAAAGTAAAGGAGATTAGGATTCTAATGGGACGTTTGAGAAATCGTATTAAGAGAGAAATCTGTGTATTTCTATTTTTGTGTCCATGTGTGTATAAGTTGGATTCTATAAGCTCTGTTCTGTGCTTGAAGCACCATATCTCACGTTTGCCTTTCCATGGGCTGTTCTCTGTATTTGAAGCACACTTCCTCCTTCTCTTCACTTAGCGAACGCTCATCTGTCTTTCAAAATTCATCTTAGTCATCTCTTCTGTGAAGTAGTCCCTGAATTTCATTTTTAAGGAAATCCCTCTGATAGTGTGTTGAACCCTATTGGAACTGCTCTCCACATGTGTCTGTCCTTCTGGGCTTTCAATGCAACAATGATGACTTCTTCATCATTGTGTTTCCACTGTAAGCGCTTGATCAATAACAGGAGATCAATCAATGTCAGAGTAAAGAAAGAAGAAAGGAAACACTGAATACTGAACACTTTGGAAACTTATTGTGTCAGTTCAGCCTCTAATCAAAAGACTTCTTAAAGAGTACAAACTGGAAATACATTGAAAAGAACAACAGAATATTTATTTGTTTAGTTGCTAAGTCATACTCAGTTCTTTTTCGACGCCATGGACTAGGCTCTTCTGTCCATGCAATTTCCCAGGCAAGAATGCTGGAGGGGGTTGCCATTTCCTTCTCCAGGGGATCTTCCTGACCCAGGGATCGAACCCAGGTCTCCTGCATTGGCAGGCAGATTCTTTACCAATGAGCCATCAGGGAAGCCAATTATTCATTTACAAGATTTCTTATGTTAAATCATTGTTTTTCCTTGTAAATCCTCAGTCTACCTCTTATAAAGGTAGGATGGGCAAGTGATCAGTTATGGGACTTAGTTGGTCTCTTAACTTTCTTCAGTGGGGGTAAACCTATCTTCTACCATTTAATTGATGATCAAGGCATATGGATCTGTCTTTTAGTAACACCGAAATCTCTTCAAGTTGTTAAATTTGATCTTGAGAATATTAATTTGAATTCTCTGCTAAGTCTTAACAGTGGGTAAATAGTTCATTTCTTTTCCCCCCTTAATGTTCTACTTTCACTCTCCTTCCAAATAAGACCATATATATCTTAAGAACTTTAACTGGACCATTTGACCTTCATAGAATAATTTTACTGAATACATTTAAGTTACATGGAATAGTTATCTGAGATGACACTCACTATTGTATTTATTGTATTAATAGATAATGTTGTGAAGGACATAATCTCCTGTGGTCTCCCTTATGTTGACCCATAAAGAAATTTCTCTAAGTTGTTATTGCTAGGAAATACAGTGTCTCTTGGGCAGCTGATTTATTTTAAACTCATCCACTCTACGAATCCTGTAACCAACAATGTTTTTCCTCCTTTTCAGCTACCAGAAAGTTTAGAGACATACCTGCGGTTTGACTTTCAAAAATGCCTAATTTATGAGTTGGATTTTTTTATGTACTAACCTTTCAGTTAGCTTTATTTTCCTATCCTTATTTCCTCTTTACTCAGATTTGAGTATCTATTTAGCTTTTTCCCACTTGTGTATTTTTGTAAGTTTTTGCAAATTCTTTTTGTAGTAACAAGACCGGGCTAAAATAATAAAAGTACAGTTATATCATTGGATATCATGGTCAATCCTAGAGCATGTGCACTTCAGAAGAATGTATATTCTGGGGATTTTTAAATGTAGTTTCAAAAAATATTAGGTCTAACTGATGCAACCAGTCCATCCTAAAGGAGATCAGTCCTGACTGTTCATTGGAAGGACTGATGTTGAAGCTGAAACTCCAATGCTTTGGCCACCTGATGCGAAGAGCTGACTCATTGGAAAAGACCCTGATGCTGGGAAAGATTGAAGGCGGGAGGAGAAGGGGACGACAGAGGATGAGATGGTTGGATGGCATCACCGACTCAGTGAAGATGAGTTTGGGTAAACTCCGGGAGTTGGTGATGGACAGGGAGGCCTGGCGTGCTGCAGTCCATGGGGTCACAAAGAGTTGCACATGATTGAGTGACTGAACTGAACTGAATTGTTTTATTGTATCATTTAGGATCTCTATTGCCTTACTGATTTTCTGTCTAGAAGATCCATCCACTGATGCAGGTGGGGTATAAAAGTCTCCTACTATTATGGTATTCCCACCAATTTCTCCCTTTACGTCTGTTGGTATTTGTTTTATGTATTTGGGTGCTCCTGTATTGGGTGCACGTGTGTTGACAAATATATCACTTCTTGGCCTTTTGGCTAGGATCAAACGTACTATGGAGGCTTAGCAGGTGGCACAGTGGTAAAGAACCCACCTGCAGTGCAGGAGATGCAGGTTGAATCCCTGGTTTAGGAAGATCCCCTGGAGTAGGAAATGACAACCCATTCCAGTATTCTTGCCTAGAAAATTCCATGGACAGAGGAGCCTGGTAGCCACAGTCCATGGGGTCACAGAGTCAGACACCACTGAGCAACTGAGTACACACACTTCCTGTGCTTCCTGTACCTGGATATCTGTTTTCTTCTTTAGGTTTGGGAAGCTTTCAGCCATAATTTCTTCAAATATATTTTGACCCACTTTTTCTTCTCTCTCCCTCCGGAATCCCTATTATGTGTAGACTGATGCTTTGTAGTATCCCATAGGTCTCTTATATTGCTTTCATATTTTCTTTAATTTGACTTTCTGTCTACTGTTCTGATTGGGTGATTTCCATTATTTTATCTTCCAGATCACTTATTTGCTCTTTGGCATTATTCAATCTGCGAATCATTGCCTTTAGCACAACTTTCACAGCAAATGAGTTTTCTAAGTTTTCTTGGCTCCCCTTTAAAGTCTCTAATTCCTTTTTATAGTAATCTGCATTTCCGCTGATAGCCTGTCTTAATTCCTTCAGTATTTTCATTATCTCCTTTTTGAACTCGGTGTCTATCAAACTGAAGCAGTCTATTTTATTGTTTATTCTTTTGGTGTGGGGGGTTCTCTTGATCTTTTAACTGGAAATAGTCCCTCTGCTTCTTCGTTTTACTTGTGTTTCTCTTACCCTGTGAATTTAAGAGAAAGAATTTTCTCCTGTGGTCTTGAAAGGCTATTTTTATGTAGGAGTGCCCCTGTGTAGCTCATGTGGGTTTAATGTTTTTGGTGCAAGGGCTGTTTCTTGTGTGGATGCCTGCTGTCTCTTTCCTCAGCATCTCCTAGCCCTCATCCCCTTGACAGAAGGTGTGACTGGTGTTGTGATGACCAGAGTCTGCACTGGATGCTGAGCAGTGCCTCCCCTTTGCCCTGTGCTTGTCACAGTCCTGTCAAGGGCAGAATCTGCTTCCTAGCTGACGTAGTAGAAGTTCCCAGATCCATTTCTGGGTTGTGGCATGAGGTAGGCAGAATTGGAGTGCTCCTGGATGTGGGAGTTGAGCCATAAAGAAGGCTGAGAACCAAAGAATTGATGCATTCTAATTGTGGTGTTGGAGAAAACTCTTGAGAGTCCCTTGGACTGCAAGGAGACCAAACTAGTCAACCCTAAAGGAAATAAAACCTGAGCACTCATTGGAAGGACTGATGCAGAGGCTGAAGCTCCAAAACTTGGGCCACCTGATGCAAAGAGCTGACTCACTGGAAAAGACCCTGATGCTGGGATAGATTGAGGGCAGGAAGAGAAGGGGACAACAAAGGATGGATGGTTGGATGGCATCATCGACACAATGGACATGAGTTTGAGCAAGCTCGGGGAGATGGTGATGGACAGGAAAGCCTGGAGTGTTGCAGTCCATGGGGTTGCAGAGGTGGACATGACTTAGGAGAGGAGCCACTGAATATTCAGAGCTGTCCACTGGGGAACACACTTTGTGGTGTCACCTGTCACCCAATGTACAGGATCACAAAATGTACTGTTGTTGGCACCGCCCTTGGCCCTGCTTCAGCCATGGGAATGTTGGCAGTCAGCCTTGATGTCCCTCAGGCATTGTTTTCACAAAACCACCAGCGCAGATCCACAGAATTCAGGTCCCAGGTCCACAGTTGTACATCTGGACCTCCGTGGGGGCCGTGGAGGCAGCCCAGCCTTGCCTCCATGTACATGCACCCAAAAGCTCACGGATGCCAAGACTGGATCCATCGCAGCCACAGCAGCACCCATGTCTGCTCATATATCTCGCAGACCCTGAGTTTACAAAGCCAGCGGCAGTGGTATACATCCCTAGGCGTAGGGAGAGATTTCAACCCAGTTTCCTGAGAACTGGGGCCCCTGGGGCTCAGCTATGCTTTCAACCCTGCTTCTGCATGGGGACAACCCACCGACACCTGTTCCCAGAGCCTGCCTAGGCAGTGGCTGGTGTTGAGAGTCCACTGAGGTGGTGCCTGGTCGGCTGAGAGTGTCTGTGAGCATGGGGAGAAAGAGGCTGCTATGGTGGGCTGCCTCCTCCTTTTATGCAGCACTTAACAGTGGCACGTATCTACTAGGGCAGGCCTAGGCTTTTTCCACGTACAACCCTAATTGTGACAATAACATGCTCCAGCCCCCTGAGGCTGTTTCCACACAGCCAACCCCAGCCCTCTCCTTCTCTTCTAAGCCCCCGTGCTTCAGCACCCAGTCCCCATCTGTACAGCAGATGTGTGTCTCAGGCTGGGGTGCATGGAGTGGTGATGAGACAGTGAGCAGTCACACCCATTCTCTCCTCCCACAGCCCCTTGCAACCGCAAATCTCTCTTCAACCTGTGTGGATTTGTCTATTCTAGACATTTTATGTAAATGCAAAAGTACAGTATGTGGCATCTGTACCTGCCTTTGTTTGTTGTTGTTGTTTAGTTGCGAAGTCGTGTCCGACTCTTTGTGACACTATCCATGGGATTCTCCAGGCAAAAATACTGGAGTGGGTTGCCATTCCCTCTGCAGGGGATCTTCCTGACCCAGGGATCAAACCTGTATCTCCTGCATTGGCAGGTAGATTCTTTACCACTGACCACTGGGGAAGTGCTGCCTTCCTTGACTAAGTATAGTCTTTGGGATGTTCTACATCCTTTTATATGGCAGAGTAATAGTCCATTCTGAGGATACGGCATGCTTTGTGTATCCAGGTAGTGTGGATGCACACTTGGCTTGTGTCCACTTTTGGTCACTGTGAATACGCATGAAATAGTTCCTTGTGGGTGAAGGTTTCAATCCTTTGGGCACACCTGGGAGTAGAAGTTACCCTTTTCTTGTTAATAATTCTTATATTGGATGTCCCCTGTTTCACTGCTGTGGGTTTTTCCTTTCATCACTCAGTGACTTGAGCTGGGAGGGCCTCCTGCTCAGTAGGTGTGTCCCTGGGGCACAGGGGGAGTCTAGAGTTAGACTCACAGTTTGGCTTCAAACATCAGGTTCAGGGCTGCAGCTGCCTGCCCTGAATGGTGTGTACAGTCTCCCTGCTGCAGAGGTGTTGCCAGTCTGAGATGAGCCTGTGAAGGCGCCCAGCACACAGAGGAACACTGTTAAGCTTGGAGCCTAGTGAGATCTGGCAGGACCTGCAGGCGGATGCATTTTGGTATCAATGTGGGTATCCCCTCTGTCTTTAAGAGAATCTTCTATCTTCAACTTTTGCAAATGAAGGAGAAAGTATGAGCTTGTGTGAAGCTACCTTCCATGGGAGGAGAGGAGAGAGGGCTGGTTCTAGTGGGCAGGGCAAGAAACAGGTCCTTATGCAATTTTTATTTAAGAAATCAGAACACCCCAATTCCATCCATTTCCTGCCCTTAGCCCACCAGATGGGCAGCTGTTCCCCTCATCCCTCCATGATGCTTTCCTGTGTCCGGGGCCCACAGAATCTGCCAAGGGCTCACTGCTCTTGAAAGTAAATGAAGAATGTCCGGATCTCCTTTGGGTGGATGGTGATGTTGGGGCCTCTGTGGGGTGGCAAGGGACGGTGGGAGCCACCTGGGGGAGCAGAGGTGGTCTATCACTCCCCTTTGGAGCCACCTGCTTCCCCAGGTGGGAAGCAGGATCCCTGCAACCCCCTCAGAACACTCCTTCTGTCTGCATTCTTGTGGCTCCCTCTATGGTAATGGTCTTCAGTTGCCCCCTTCCTGACCGATGCCACTGTCCATGGGCCTCTTTCATTTATGGCATCCCCTGATGGCTCAGCCACAGTGAAGGCATGTACAGGTGGTCCTGCCCCACTTGGCCTTGTATCCCCTGGGATATGGCCTCAATGCCTAAGAGCTTTTTCACTGAGGCCATGAAGGGGCCCTGCCTTTTATCTCACTGGGCACCCCTGGAGTCACACACTGGGGGTCTGGATTCACTCTTGGGGTGGAGCCTATTCATCTGTCCATTTTTCTATCCATTCATTAATCCACCCATCCAGCCAATCATCCATCCATCCATTCTTGTCCACCCATCAAACCTCTGTCTATTCATCCATCCATCCATCATGCACCCATCTTCCTTCCTTCTATTCTTCCATTCATCCATCCACCTTTTAGCCATCTTTCCATCCACCATCCACTCTTCTACCCATCCATCTAACCTCCATCTATTCAACAATTTATCTTCCATCCTCTTTTCATCCTGCCTTCTGCCCATCCATCAATCATCCATCTTCCTTTCTTCCTTGCATCTTTCCATCCACCCATCATCTAACCATCAACCTGTCCAGCATCCATCTACTTCCCTTCCTTCCTTACATCTCCTTTTTTTTAACCAACTGTCCTTCTATCTATCAGTGTATCACACGTCAACCAGATATCTACTCATGTACCCAGACTATCCTTTGTGTAGTAGACAAAGAGGAAATAAATGGGTCAGAGCAGAATGAGGAGGAAGGGAGAGCAGGGGAGACAACTACTAGCCTTGGACCTGGGGGAGCTTGATTAGGAGCAGTCTGGGATGAAGGGGAAAAGGACATGTCAGACGATGTGATCATCACAGGCAGAGACTGGGAGGCCAGAAGCAGTCAGTGATTTCCAAGAGCTAAGTGTGGAGTGCGCAGTGCAATGCACAGCATGGCAGACATCAGAGCCTCCTGGTGTGTGCTTGCAAGTCTGGAGCTCATCCAACCTACAGAGTGGGTGTGTGGCCTTGGAAACACACACACACACGCAGCCTCTGTTGAACCCTGGCAAGTAGACTGACCTGAAGCCTTCCTTAACTTCCTGCAGTAGGTTCAGGGAGGCTGAGACCTGGAGAAGGACGGCAGCCTGTCCAAGGTCACACGGGCCTTAGGGGGCAGAGCTGGGATCTGAGCCAGGTCTGTCGAGCTCCTGATCCTGGCTGAGGATCAGGCTGGAAATCCCAAGCAAAGGCCTGAACCAGGAGCGCACAAACCTCTGTGTTGGTGACCATCCCGTATCTTCCAGCTCCAGCGGTGTAATGTGCTCACATTCCAGGTCCCTGTGAGTGAGCGCTCCTCCACGGACACCACAGAGCCCAGACCCCGCAGCGTGGACTGCAGGACAGGAGCACAGGGAGGGGTGAGCATCCAGCCCCAGATCAGAGGACAAAATGGGAGCAGAGGCAGCAACAAAACCACGGCCCAGGGGACAGCATCCGCCTACATTTCATTGTCAGAGCAAATCCCCATGGACAGGATGAAAGTGAAAATTGCTCAGTCCTGTCCGACTCTTTGCGACCCCATGGACTATACAGTCCATGGAATTCTCCAGGCCAGAACACTGGAGTGGGCAGCCTTTCTGTTCTCCAAGGGATCTTCCCAACCCAGGGATCAAATCCACATTGTGGGCGGATTCTTTACCAGCTGAGCCACCAGGGATGGACAGGATGGGCAGCCCCATTTTACAGATGAGGGAACTGAGGCCAAGGAGGAGCTGGCCTCAGGTGCCGAGCTGGAGGAGCACATCAGGAGGGGGCAGGCACATGGAGCTGCTCCCAGCCGCGAGTCCCCTCCTCCCTGTACTGCTCAGGTGGAGCCCTGCCTTGCTCCAAGATGGCGTCAGTCATGTTATCCACCCCCTTTTCCCATAATTCTCAAACTGTGCAGAGAGGGGAGGCAGGGGGCAGTTCCATCCCTGAGGAGGAAAGACAGTGCTGACTGTAGGCTGGGGGCTCTTCTGCAGGAGCTTCCCTGAGCGGGTGGAAGGAGGAGGCGTGGAGGGCAAGGCACTGTGTGCTGCCACCATGCCCCCTTGCGCATTTACATCTGCTCCCGAGACTGGTGTCAGCTTGTGAGCAGGAGGTGACAAGGAGGAAGAAATGAAGCCAACGTGCTGCTGAAGCCAGGCGGGAAGATGAAGCTGACAGTGTCTCTGATGACAGTGGACTGGGAGTCAGTGAGGAGACAGACCACTCCCCACCCCTGTATTCATGGCTGTGAAAGGAGGGCATCGGGAAGCCACCACAGGGAGGGCTCCGGGTTGGGTTGTTGGGATTCTCTCAGATTGCAAGTATCCCTGAAGTCAAAGCAACAAGAGAGAGATTTAGAGAAATTTTTCGTGAGCAGGAGATGGGTAAAGAGCTCAAATCGCTCATGAAGAGGGCCAACTGGGGACAAAGAAGGGATCTCCATACATCACGGGGTGGGGGAGGATGCGGTTGGGCTGCGGAGCAGCAGCTATTTGTAGTGCGGGTCAGAGGATGATCCAGGGGTCAGGAGGGGAGGGAGGACATAGGCAGGGGTCTGGGGGCACTGACATCCATCAGGGTGTCAGGCGTCTGCGTGCACCTTATCAGCTGAGAGCATCAGCATCCTTGTGGGGAAGGACCCTTACCTCTCCATTTACAGGTGAGGACACTGAGGCCCAGAGCCCGGGGTGGGGGTGCGGGGAGCAGGACACCAGGCAGAGATGCCCAGACTCACACCCTGGACTGAGTGACTCTGATCACCTATTCAATAATCCACGCGAGAATCTGTTTTGTTTTCTGATCCCATAAATAACATCTGGGTTGTGTAAGAAGATTTACTACAAGAATAAAATGAGAAACACACAAAATACAGGCACGTGGTAAAGAATCGAAAGTCTAGAAGAACAAGTAGGAGGGGGTGGGGTGCTATCATGCACCCCAGAGATCAAATCTCGTGTTTTTTTCTAAGACGACCATAAAGCATCTTTTAGCCAAGGTGGCATCTGAGTCAGGATGGTCACACTTGGGGTTTGCCTCCCTCGTGAGCATCTGCTTGTGTGTCCTGCCTCGGTGATCTGGGAGTGGGACGTGGGGTGGGGCAGGTTACCTGCAGATTCACCGTCACAGGCTGAGACCAGACAGGGTGCTGTCCCTTCTCATACAGGTGGTGGAGCCGCAGCAGGACTCGGCGGAAGTCCACTTTGGCCTGTCCTTGATGGCCTTGGAGACAGAAGGAAGGTGGCAGTGATGACCCCTGTCTGTGCCGGGTACTTCACACACACCTCCCTTTCTCATCTTCAACCTCCCTCAGAGGCATCTAACACAACCCCCACTTCACAGATCAAGGCTCAGAGAAGGGTAGGTGCTTGGTCTGCAACAACTAAGGGTCTGCAAAAAAGAAGGAGCGAGGATTCCAACCAGGTCTAGCCGATGTTAATGCTTCCCACCACGCACACAGGAGCCGATGCTGATGCCTAGAAAATCTTGGCCTCATTCACTGTTGTGGTCCTCACTGGGCCTGTCCTCCGATCTGCCAGTTCTCTGGTATAGTCTTTCTGCCTCTGCCCCAGTGAATGGTGGTATGGCTTCTTGACTCTGAGGCCAACACAAAAGTGATGTGTCATGTCCCACAGATGCTTTATCCTGTCCCTCTAGTTGAGGAAGCCTGTGTTAGAAAACAGTCTCCATCTGCTGGTCCCTGGTGAACAAAGGAGTAGGGCCTTCCTGCTGGACCCCACTGGACAAACGGCATAGGGGTGAAACAACCTTACCCTGTGTTAGGACCCTGAGAGTTTGGGCTGTTATTGCAGGAGAAGAGTTCATAGACTCTCTTTTCCCCCTTCCTAGTGCTGGGAGCAATAAAACAGGCAAAGACCTCTGGGTCCAGAATATGACGATGATGATGGTGATGGTGATGGTGGAGATGGTGATGATGGTGATGGCGATAATGAGGACCATGGCAATGATGGTGGTGATGATGACATGGGGGTTGTAAGAGTCTGGGAGAGCAGGAGGCCCTCTAGCCATCTGCTGCTTCTTCCCTTGCCAGTCACTTACTTCTCTCTAGGAGGAAGGACTTGTTTGCTTAGCCCAGGCTCGTCTCTCCTCATCTTTGGTACAGGTCATCTCCAGGAGGTGGGTTCTCAGTGAACTTTGCCTCCAACACAGGTAAGCATGACTGCTGCTGCAAGAGATGATCCCCACCTCCTCTTCTGTGACACGTGGAGCGAGGTGCGAGAGGTCAGCGTGAAGAAGCCATGTGGCTACAGGATTGAGTCACAGCCTCCAACAACCACTTTATTAGCCACAAAGGTGGTTTTTGGCCTCTGCCTCTTCGTTTCCCTCTTGACCCTCATCCTGCAGACCTTACAATGGAGTGTGCCAGACCTTGGAGGGTCTGTGGGAACGGGGGGTGGCTGAGGCATGGTCAGCCCCACTTTTGAGATGCTGAGTGCAAAGAGAAACATAAGGTGTACCAGGGGCTTTGGCAATATGATGAGCTGCTTCTTGGCAGTTGTTTCCTCCACCAGGAGGTCCTCCTGGATGCCCTGCTGGGGGCTCCCCTCTGTACACGGTCATTGTGGTCTAGATGGCACCTGGGCCCTACCTGTCCCTGGCTTGCTGAGTGACCTGCCTCTCAGTGGGCCTCCATCTCCTCATTTGGCAGATAAGGAAACCAGGTGACCTCACAGAGCCTGGATGACTCTGGGGAGAGCGCCTTTGCCTGGTGATGGGTTCGGGGACCTGGTTGACAACAAAGAGACAAGAGTGAGTCAGGATGCCTGAACACCTGCCTCACCTTTCTGAAGATTCTGCAGGTGCTTCGTGTGGTTTGAGTTGTATGTCCAGCCTGGGATGCTGAGGCTCTGCAGGTGGAGACTTGGAGGCAGCGTCACAGCCTCTTGCTGCTGGAAGTCTGGGTGAACCTGGGTATTCTCTGCAAGGCAGATGGACAACAAGGAGGGTTTGGGCCAAGCTTTTCCTCCTGGCATTCAGAGCTCTCCACATTAAATGAAGGAGCGAGGATTTCCACACTCATTTCATCCAATCTCACACCCCTCCAACCTGTGGCCCACACCACAGGCAGCCTGAAGCATCTGCTGGTGCAAATGCCATCTCTTCACAATACCTTGGGCTATAATGATTGACATTTTTGAATTGTGTGTTGGAGAAGACTCTTGAGAGTCCCTTAGACAGCAAGGAGATCCAACCAGTCAATCCTAAAGGAAATCAGTCCTGAATAGTCATTGGAAGGACTGATGCTGAAGCTGAAACTCCAATACTTTGGCCACCTCACGCGAAGAAATGCCTCATTTGAAAAGACCCTGATGCTGGGAAAGATTGAAGGCGGGAGGAGAAGGGGACGACAGAGGATAAGATGGTTGGATGGCATCACCGACTCAATGGACGTGAGTTTGAGTAAGCTCCAGGAGTTGGTGATGGACAGGGAGACCCGGCTTGCTGTAGTCCATGGGGTTGCAAAGCGTCAGACACAACTGAGCAACTGACCTGAACTGACAGTGATTGGTCAGGCTCGGGTCATGTGATTCAATCAGACCAATCAGATTCTTTTCCTGGGATCTCAGCTCTTGAGACCTGAGTCTGACTGAGTCTCAGTTCCTTTTGGGTGCGGGAGACACACAGTCCTAGAGCTGTTCACAGCTATGTCTCAGGAGGAGAAAGAAGGTCTGCAGACAGAGCAAAGCTCAGGTGACAGAAAGGAGAGAAGTGGCCTCATGAAGCGTCCAGCGCCCAAGGCACAATTACATCCCAGCCCTTCTCTGGGGTGCGTTGGCTTCTGAATAAAGTTTTCTTGTTGCTCAGTTGGATCAGCTTCAGTCTCTCTCATGTGCCACCAGAGGAACCCAGGGTGGGGCCGATGGATGGAGCAGACCACAGCCATGGAACTTGCTCCCCATGGCAACAACTGTTCTGCAGGAAGGGCTCCCAGGTGCTAGGAAGGAACCACTGACTGACCCAGGTGCAGATCCCGACCCTGCTGGCCCATCACATCCCCTCTCCTGGGAATCTGCCCCTGGACCTGGAGGTGGCTGGGAAGGCAGCTCTTGGCAGTCCTGGGAGAGATGGACATGAACACCCACTCCCGAGAGGCCCTGAGCTGCCATGTCTCCCTCCTGCCCTGGCTTCTTCTCCAGCTCCGTCTGTTCCACAAGCATCTCTGGGCCTGGCTGCCCCTTTGGGATTCTTTTTTTCCAAACAAGAGAACATCAACTGATAGCCCTCAAAGTTGATCACTGAACTCCCCCTGGTTCAGGATCCCATCTCCACCAGACCTACAGGGCACCAGGCCTTCTCTTTGGCATCAATGCCTCTCCTGCTGAATCGGTTTCTGCCTGAGCGCGTCTCCCCCATACAGGTTGGCTCACGCCGGGGCAGGGATGACAGCTGCACTCAAAGGAGGCCCTCTTACCGCTCAGCTCTCGAATCAGCACTACGGGTCTGTGCTGCAGCGCCACCCCACTCCTCTGGCGGAGGCCCCTGATGAGAGTCCGGGGTCCCAGCAGGAGCCAGAGCACTGAGTGGACAACCGAGGTGTCGTTCAGTGTGAGATTGTCCAACAAGTTCCCTTGTTCGTTGTTCCACAGCCGCCGATGGAGCATGACCTGCAGGGAACAGTCATTTGACAGGCCCCACCTGGCCCCTGGTCTGCCCGTGGTGACCAGAGGGGCCTCCTCCTACCTCCATCTGCCCGCTCCCTTGGCTGGAGACGCCGTGCGCCTGCTCCGACAGCAGCACCAGCCTGCTTTGTCTGTCCTGGATGAAGGCCGACTGAGTCATGGGGTAGTAATTCTGTGGACGGAAATATTGCCAGATTGGTGGTCACGGTCACGGGCCAGGTGGGCCACCTGATTAGGCATCCCCTAGGGCCCCCTCAGCCTCCCCACAGGCACAGCGGCAGCTCAGGGCGGCACTGGTAGCGGCGGGGAGGGGCTCTGACTTGTGAGATGGACGCGCTGGGATACAAATCCAGCTCCACTGCTTCCTGACCTTACGAGCTGGGCAACTCAGGCTGCCCAAGCCTCAGTTTCAGTTCAGTTCAGTTCACTCACTCAGTCATGTCCTACTCTTTGCGACCCCATGAACCGCAGCACGCCAGGCCTCCCTGTCCATCACCTCAGTTTACCCACCTGTAAAACGGGCTCCCAAACCATCCCTGAGAAACTGTGGCCAGGACTCAATGAAGACATGTGTGTCAGTCCAGTCTGAGATAGGCTAATGGTTGCCCGATAGTAAAGGGCTCAAGTCTGGGCTGGAAAGCGGTTACACAGTCTACACCCTTTGCTCTGTTGAAGCAAGATGTCCTGGGCTGAGGGCTTTGGACTCTCTGGAGCCCAGGCCACAGGGGGTGAGAACCAGCCAACAGGGATGAGAGGGATCAGAAACTCAAGGAAGACAGAGCAGGGAGAGGCCACATCCCCCACTGGAAGGAGAAAGAACTAACACGGATTGAGTTTCACGAGGTGCCCAGCCTGGCACTGCTCCTGGATGATCCCAGCTGATCACACAGCAATGGGGGGGAGGTTACCCCCTTTCCCAGGAGAGCACTGAGACCCAGGGAAGCCAAGGGACTTGCCTCAGGTCATGCTGCTGAGGGCAAAGCATCTCAGAGCTGAACTGATTTCAGAAATCAGCCTGTGCTTACCGTTTCCTAGGCAACAAGGCAGTGGCTCGACTAAGAGCAGCAAAGGAGGGTCACACCTGCTCAGGCCTGGACAGTCACCATCTGCTTCATCTCAGAGCAATCCCAGCGGGTCAGGCATCTGACAGAGGAGGACACACGGTGCCCACAGTGGACCTCAGGGACTTTCCTCATATGTGGGGGCACCAGAGCTCTGACCTAGGTCTGAATAAGCCTGGATCTCAGCCCCTAATGGCACACTTGGGTGCCAGGGGTTCTGGGAGATGCTCTGGAGGCCTCTGCCGCTGGAGCTAAAGGGGTGTCTCCAGCCTCGTGAGAGAGGCTGACTCTCAGGTCTGCTCTGTGGCCACTGTCCCCATGGGGCACCACAGGATGTACCCGAGTGATAGTGTTCGCCATGTACTGCTTGTAGGCCCTGCGCTGCATCTGGTACCCATTGTTGTCAGAGTAGAGGACCCGCCCGGTGTTGAGACTGGTGCTGGTCCTCAAGATGGCCTCGCGGTTCAGCTCCAAGGGGCCCACCCTGTACTCCTGCTCTATGCGATGACACAGCAGCTCCCCGTCAGCGCCTGGGGGCCCGCGGGCCAGCCGGGAGTAGATGGCGTACGTGGGGTCATTGTCCTTCACCGTCCTGGAGGAGGAGCAGAAGAGATACGTCAAGCTGGGGGAGACTTCCGGACGCCCGGCCCTCCTCCTTTCCTACCTCTCTTCCTGTTTCCCTCCCTGCCTCTTTCCTGCCAGGCAGGGCAGGCAGAGGTGCTTCTTGGGCAAAGGAACAGGAGGAGCCTGCTTCACCAGAGGCACTGAGCGCCTGGCCAGTTCTGGGTGGCTTATCGCGCTGCATGAATGAAAGCACAGGAACTGCTCTTGTGTGTATATCATTGCTGGTTTCCCAGGTGGCTCAGTGGTAAAGTCCCCCACCTGCCCGTGACCACCTACTGTGTGCTGTGCACAAGCAGAGGGCCACCCTCACCTGTAGAAGTATTGCCGGATCTCGGTCAAGAGCTGCCCCTCCAGGATCTCCATTTCCACAGCCGCCCACGCTGGCTTCGCTGCACCATCAGGAGTAAACACATAGTTATCGGAAATGGATTCCTGACCCTCATCACTGTTATTGTGGTATTCCATGAACTCCTGGGTCACCCGGATGGTTCGGTTACTCTGTCTGCAGAGGTGGAAAAGAGAAAAGAGTATGATTGTTGTGGACAGTTTCTTCCGGGCACTCCTTGTGATGGGATCCTGGCTCAGAAGGCCTCTATTTAATATTAAGACACCAACATGGAACCAGGAGTGAACAAAAATAACTTCCTCAGAGCCTATGTGACTGTCACAAGGACGCTCAATGAAGCTCATGCACTCAGCTTGGACAAAAGCTCCGTGGACTCCCCAAGAGCCCAGGAGGTACAGATTTTCTCCCTATCCAGGAAAGAATCCCACAGGAGGAGGGGAGAGAGGCTGCACAACATGCTCCCGAGAGCATAAGCAGAAGGTGTAACATGGTTACAGAGGCTCTACTCTCACTGGCCCTGACTGGTCACCCAAGTGGCCAGCATGGGTAAGTCTACTCTTTACAGGAGTCTGTAAAACCAGAACATCGTGAACACTTGTCAAGCTGACCGGTGCTGTTCAGATGTCACTTTCCAGGGCCTTTCCTTATTCAGTTGTCCAATTCTCCTACCCCTACAGGCTGGGATCATGAACACACCTCATGACTAAAGCACACAAGACGGGATCCCATGGAGACTGGAAGGTATGACCTCATTTGCCCAAGATTCCACACCTAGGAAGTGCCAACCAGGACTCAGATTCAAATCCACATTCTGTGCTCACTCCACGAGGTTAGGACTTTGGGAAATGGCAAATCACTCCAGTATTCTTGCCTGGAAAATTCCAGACAGAAGAGCCTGGCAGACTGTAGTCCAAGGGGTGGCAAAGGGTCGGACATGACTGAACATGCACACACTTGGGTTTAGGATCCTAGTGGTAAAGAACCCGCCTGCCAACACAGGAGACATCATGAGATGCAGGTTTGATCCCTGGGTTGGGAAAAGCCCTCTGGAGGAGGGCATGGCAACCCACTCCAGTATTATTGCCTGGAGAATCCCATGGACAGAGGATCCTGGCGGGCTGCAGTCCATAAGGTAGCAACGAGCTGGACGGGACTGAAGCGACTTAGCATGCATGCACACATTTGGGGATAAGGGAAGAACAAGCTCAAGAAGAGCCTTGGGGACATGGATTTGGATTGTACACCTAGGTGTAGTCTAAGTAAAGACACGGCGATGCGTTTGTATCCAGTGTGTCCCTGTCTGGTGGCAGAAGATGAAGAAGTGATGCCTCTGCACCCCTGTGGGGGATTTCTGTGGGGTCACTGTGGGGACATGGAAGAGGGGGCATCTTAGAGAGCCCCCTGAGCCCCCTGGAGAAGTAGAGAACAGAATCCTTTTCATCAGTCTGGCATGAAAGCCATTCTCATCTCACCCCAGCCCGCCCCCCGGCTTCATTTCATAAGTCCTCTTGGCACCATCTCGAAAGGTGAAAAGTCAAGCCACAGAATGGCAGAAATTCCCAAATCATACACCCGATGAGGGACTTTTATCCAGAAAACGGTAAGAGCTCTTACAAGTCCATAATAAGAGAAAATCAAGTTAAAATGGGCAAAGGATCTGATCAGACAGACATTTCACCAGAGAAGATATACAAATGGTCAACAGGCCCATGAAAAGATTGCTCAACGTGAGCAGTCAACACGAGGTGCATACCCAATCCACAATGAAGACACGGCTTCATACCCACCAGGGTCGCTGCATCAGAAAAGGCAGAGAAATACAAGTCTTGGTGGGGATGTGGAGAAATCGGACCCACATACTCCACAGATAAGAGTGGAAAATTGTGCAGCAGCCATGGGAATCGGTCCGGAAGGGTTATACAGAGTTTCCTGTGACCTTGGAAATTTCACTGCTTGGAATCAACCCAAGAAAAAAGGAAAGCTTCTGTTCACACAAACACCTGGGCATGCATGTTCACAGCAGCCTTATTCACAATAGCCCCCAACTGGAAACCACCCAAATGCCCATGAGTTGAGTGAGTAGTAGTTGCTCAATTGTGTCTGACTCTTTGCGACCCCATGAACTGTATAGCCCACCAGTCTCCTCTGTCCTTGGAATTCTCTAGGTAAGAATACTGGCATGGTTTGCCATCTTCTCCAGGGGATCTCCCCAAGCCAGGGATTGAACATGGGGCTCCTGATGTGCAGGCAAATTCTTTACCATCTGAGCCACCCGAGAAGCCCATGAGCTGAGGACTGGATAAATGAACCGAGATGTATCTCTCAATGGAATGTGAATCTGGAGGAGGAAGGAGGTTCTCATTCAGGCTGTGACAGGGACGAAACTTGGAGACACGATGAGAGGTGAAAGAAGTCAGTCTCAAAAGGATCCCACATGGTATGATACCATTGTATGAAATGTCCATAAACGCAAATCCAGAGAGACAGAAAGGCAATTCAAGTAGCCAGGCCCCCCCCCCCGGCTGGGGTGGGGGGCGGGCGGCGAAAATGGGGATATGAGTTTCTTTCTTTGGAGTGATGAAAATATCCACAAACTAACTGTGGAGATTCCTGCACAACTCTGTGGGCACACAAAATAGCATAGACGTGTATGGTGTAACGTGGTGACTTGTAGGGTATGTGAAATATATCAACATGCTTGTTATATATGAAAGAACAAAGGCCTTCCTCCAGCAAACTGGCCCTGGGGTGGTCTGTGCACATGCTACACATGGCCCCTCAGGCCTTTGCACAGGCAGGTCCTACTAAGGAACCACCATCTGCTCATCTGACCCACAGATTCCCTCCAGCCTTCAAGGCCTCAGGCCTGGCTCTGGGTGTCTCATCCCTGCCAAGCCTCCTCTGAGCCGCCCTCTCTCTATGCCAACAGCCTGCCCTCTCTGGCTGTGTGGCAGGTTGTACCCCTACTGGGAGGTGAGGGAGCCCAGGAAGAAGCGCACCTTCCCTCATCTGAGCCCAAAGCACCTGAAGACACACAGGGGTCATGCAGATGGACAGCAGGACACTCCGGGGAAACGCTGGGCGGGGATGTGGCTTGGGTGTGAGGCACCCATGGGTGGGCAGAAAGGGATGGGGAGCTGGAGCAGGCCCTTCAGGGACGTTCCAGAAGGGATGTGGGGCCTGAGTGATGACGGAGCCCAAAGCCGGCCTGCAGGCTTCACCTTTCCCTGCCTGACCAGGGAGGCTCACATCTGCTGGGGTTGTACCCATTTCTGCTGCTCCCCGACATCCTCTGCTGGCTGCAGTCAGCCCTCCCTCCCTGCCTCATGCTCTCCGAAGATGTCCCTGTGAACTGACTGAAGGACAGAACTTCCCGTGAGCCCCATTGGAGGGGAGTCCTGGTCTGAGCTTACAGAGCTTCTGACAACTGTCGGGGCTGAGCTCCTGGTGACACTCGCCTTTCTCATGTCAACACCCCATCTCCCTTTCCTGCAGTCTGCCCCCTTTCCTCTCTTTCCTTCACCTCACTTTCTAGTCGGTGCTCCTCCCAAGCTTCCTGTTCCCCTGAGTCTTCTGTTCCTGTGAGGAGGTCACAGGAGGAAATGGAAGTGGGTGTGTAGGAAGAGGCAGCTGAGAAGGAATGAAAATCTGCCTAGGGTGGGACCTGAGGATGGACAAGGGTGGCTCCAGACTCTGGGAGCCAACTTTCCTGGGTCTCAGCTGCCTTTGCCACTGTAAACAAATGACTCCTGATAAGGGACTACATGAGTGGATGGATAGATAGATGGAAGGATGGATGGAGATATGGAGGGGTAGGTGCAAGGATGAATGTGTGGTGAGTGGATGGATGGATGGGAGGGTTGGTGGGTGGATGGATTTTCTGTGTCTCTCAATTTTAAAAAATTTTACAATGGCTACACTTTTTCCATGGTGAACTTTTCAAACCGTCCCCCCCTTTTTTTTCCCTGTGGACCAACATCTTTGGAACGAACAAGTTCACAAAAGGTTTTCTTGACCTGGCCTAGACTCACATATTTCTCCAGTATCACAGCTTGAAAGCATCAATTCTTCAGCCTTCTTCATACTCCAACTCTTACATCCGTACATGGCTACTAGAAAAACCACAGCTTTGACTCTACAGACCTTTGTTGGCCAAGTGATATCTCTGCTTTTTAATATGCTGTCTGGGTTTGTCAGAGATCAAATCAGTCAATCCTAAAGGAAATAAACCCTGAACCACCTGATGTGAAGAGCTGACTCATTAGAAAAGACCCTGATGCTGGGAAAAATTGAAGGCAGGAGGAGAAGGGGACAGCAGAGGAAGAGATGGGTGGATGGCATCATTGACTCAATGGACATGAATTTGAGCAAACTCCGGGAGACAGTGAAGGGAAGCCTGGTGTGTTGTAGTCTATGGGGTCATAAAGAGCTGGACATGACTGAGCGATTGAACAACAACAACAAGACTCATACACCTAGAAATAAAGCTTGTTACACAATATGCTACTGGAGATCAGTGGAGAAATAACTCCAGAAAGAATGATGGGATGGAGCCAAAGCAAAAAATGATACCCAGCTGTGGATGTGACTGGTGATAGAAGCAAAGTCCGATGCTGTAAAGAGCAATATTGCATAGGAACCTGGAATGTTAGGTCCATGAGTCAAAGCAAATTGAAAGTGGTGAAACAGGAGATGGCAAGAGTGAACATCGACATTCTAGGAATCAGCGAACTAAGATGAACTGGAATGGGTGAATTTAACTCAGACAACCATTATATCTACTACTGAGGGCCAGAATCCCTTACAAGAAATAGAGTAGCCATCATGGTCAACAAAAGAGTCCGAAAGGCAGTACTTGAATGCAATCTCAAAAAACGATAGAATGATCTCTGTTCGTTTCCAAGGCAAACCATTCAATATCACAGTAATCTAAGTCTATGCCCCGACCAGTAACACTGAAGAAGCTGAAGTTGAACGGTTCTGTGAAGACCTACAAGACCTTCTAGAACTAACACCCAAAAAAGATGTCCTTTTCATTATAGGGGACTGGAATGCAAAAGTAGGAAGTCAAGAAACACCTGGCACAACAGGCAAATTTGGCCTTGGAGTACAGAATGAAGCAGGGCAAAGGCTAGTAGAGTTTTGCCAAGAGAACACACTGGTCATAGCAAACACCCTCTTCCAACAACACAAGAGAAGACTCTACACGTGGACATCACCAGATGGTCATCACCAAAATCATATTGATTATATTCTTTGCAGCCAAAGATGGAGAAGCTCTATACAGTCAGCAAAAACAAGACCGGGAGCAGACTGTGGCTCAGATCATGAACTGCTTATTGCCAAATTCAGACTTAAATTGAAGAAAGTAGGGAAAACCACTAGTCCATTCAGGTATGACCTAGATAATCCCTTATGAGTATACAGTAGAAGTGACAAATAGATTTAAGGAACTAGACCTGATAGACAGAGTGCCTGATGAACTATGGACAGAGGTTCGTGACATTGTACAGGAGACAGGGATCAAGACAATTCCCATAGAAAAGAAATGCAAAAAAGCAAAATGCCTGTCTGAGGAGGCCTTACAGATAGCTGAGAAGAGAAGAGAAGTGAAAAGCAAAGGAGAAAAGGGAAGATATTCCCATCTGAATGCAAAATTCCAAAGAAGAGCAAGGAGAGACAAGAAAGCCTTCTTCAGCGATCAATGCAAAGAAATAGAGGGAAACAACAGATTGGGAAAGACTAGAGATCTCTTCAAGAAAATTAGAGATACCAAAGGAACATTTCATGCAAAGATAGGCTCGATAAAGGACAGAAATGGTATGGACCTAACAGAAGCAGAAGATATTAAGAAGAGGTGGCAAGAATACACAGAAGAACTGTACAAAAAAGATCTTCACAACCCAGATAATCATGATGGTGTGATCACTCACCTAGAGCCAGACATCCTGGAATGTGAAGTCAAGTGGGCCTTAGAAAGCATCACTACCAACAAAGCTAGCGGAGGTGATGGAATTCCAGTTGAGCTATTTCAAATCCTGAAAGATGATGCTGTGAAAAGTGCCGCACTCGATATGCCAGCAAATTTGGAAAACTCAGCAGTGGCCACAGGACTGGAAAAGGTCAGTTTTCGTTCCAATACCAAAGAAAAGCAATGCCAAAGAATGCTCAAACTACCGCACAATTGCACTCATCTCACATGCTAGTAAAGTAATGCTCAAAATTCTCCAAGTGAGGCTTCAGCAATACGTGAACCGTGAACTTCCAGATGTTCAAGCTGGTTTTAGAAAAGGCAGAGGAACTACAGATCAAATTGCCAATATCCGCTGGATCATCGAAAAAGCAAGAGAGTTCCAGAAAAACATCTATTTCTGCTTTATTGACTATGCCAAAGCCTTTGACTGTGTGGATCACAATAAACTGTGGAAAATTCTGAAAGAGATGGGAATATCAGACCATCTGACCTGTCTATTGAGAAACCTGTATGCAGGCCAGGAAGCAACAGTTAGAACTGGGCATGGAACAACAGACTGGTTCCAAATAGGAAAAGGAGTACGTCAAGTCTGTATATTGTCACCCTGCTTATTTAACTTATATGCAGAGTACATCATGAGAAATGATGGGTTGAAAGAAACACAAGCTGAAATCAAGATTGCCAGGAGAAATATCAATAACCTCAGATATGCAGATGACACCACCCTTATGGCAGAAAGTGAAGAAGAACTAAAGAGCCTCTGATGAAAGTGAAAGAGGAGAGTGAAAAGTTGGCTTAAAGCTCAACATTCAGAAAACTAAGATCATGGCATCTAGTCCCATCACTTCATGGGAAATAGATGGGGAAACAGCGGAATCAGTGTCAGACTTTATTTATTTGGGCTCCAAAATCACTGCTGATGGTGATTGCAGCCATGAAATTAAAAGACGCTTACTCCTTGGAAGGAAGGTTATGGCCAACCTAGATAGCATATTTAAAAGCAGAGACATTATTTTGCCAACAAAAGTCTGCCTAGTAAAGGCTATGGTTTTTCCAGTAGTCATGTATGGATGTGAGAGTTGGAATATAAAGAAAGCTGAACACCTAAGAACTGATGCTTTTGAACTGTGGTGTTGGAGAAGACTCTTGAGAGTCCCTTGGACTGCAAGGAGATCCAACCAGTCCATCCTAAAGGAGATCAGTCCTGAATGTTCGTTGGAAGGACTGATGCTGAAGCCGAAGCTCCAATACTTTGGTCATCTCATGCGAAGAGTTGACTCTTTGGAAAAGACCCGGATGCTGGGTAGGATTGGGGGCAGGAGGAGAAGGGGACGACAGAGGATGAGATGGTTGGATGGCATCACTGACTCGATGGACATGGGTTTGGATAGACTCCGGGAGTTGGTGATGGACAGAGAGGCCTGGCATGCTGCAATTCATGGGGTCACAAAGAGTCAGACACGACTGAGCGACTGAACTGAACTGAACACAGCAAGGGGCTTCACCACCATCACATCCTTGACATACAGCCAAGGAAATGGAGAACCAGGTGAGGCATTACCTGCCCAGGTCCCAGGACTCTCCTGGCCTTAGAGTCAGCAGTGGCTGCACCTCACCTCTCCCAGATGCTGTGCATCAGGTTGGTGTCCTTGTCCAGGTACACGGTGTAGCAGTCATTCTCCACGTGCACCAGGTGCCTGGCAACTTGCCTATGATCTGTCCTGGGTCTGCGGCCAAAATGGTTGGTGCTGTTTACAGAGGCCCCAGTCTCCTGAGTGTCCTTCTGGGCCCTCCTCATGGGCCTGATGATGTAATACCGGCAGCTGAGTCCTGGGATGGTGGTCACCACAAGCAGGTCATAGGCAGATGGCATCTCCTTTGAGTTCTGGACCTGCAAGGCCAGAGGGACAGGATCACATGATGGATGTCACGGGGGGAAGACATCTCAGTTTCCTTAGCAACCCTGGGCTTACACACCTCCTGGATGGAGTGCTTGCTCCCCACGGGGGCAGCAGGGTCATCCATCATTGAGCTGAGCTGGGCTCCCTCCTGCATCCTCTCTGTTCAACAGGGTCCTAGCCCAGCCCCTTCTCCCTCCTCCTTCCCTTCTCCTTTGGGGCTGAAAAAGCAACATCCCTCCTTCCCAACTCTCCCTGCTGTTTCCTGCCTCTGAGCCTTTGATCACTCTGTTCCCTCAACCTGGAGGGCCTCCTCTTTGGAGGGAGCTCTCTTGTCTCTTCATCCTCCAATTTCCCGGAGAAGGGAGGTTTTCTGGATTTTCCCCCTCTCCAAGTTATCTGATTTAGGGATGGGATGAGGACTCTGGATCCATGTAGGGAGCCCCCTCACTCTCCAGGGAACTGGTGTCATCTCTGGGCTGTTGAGGGTTTTGTGAAGGGGGGCAATTAACAAGCTCATGTTGGTTTTAATCACCTCCAGCCTGGCTGTTCTCTGAACTAAAGCAGACATGATATCCCCACGCATACACCACAAACTGTCCTGAAGGTTTACCTCCACTACAGTTATCATATGTCACATTCTCTACTTTCTAATTTTGTTTCCTACTTGGATCCTCCTGCTAGAATACTAGCCCTCTGAGGGCAGGGACTTTTGTCTGCTTGCTTATTAAATTTTCTCCAGCACCTAGCGTAACCCTGACACGCAGTAAGTGTTCAATAATATTAAATGCATTTATTCTTAGTGGGTATTGCCTTTGAGTGGGGAGAGGGGATGTTGTGTGTTGGGTCTTCTCAAATAACATCCTTCCCTCCTCCAGCAATGTGAGAGGAATCTTCCTCCTGTGTCTCAGCCAAGGGCTGGTTCCTGGTCATCACTCCGCATCTTAACTGTCCATTTCTGTGTCTGCTCCATAAACCCCAAGTAACTCCAATGTCCAGTACTCTGCTTGAGGCCACATCCAAGATAGGCGTTTGGAAGTGTTTTCTGAATGGCCAAGTGATGGCAGTACCTCTGCCATCTCCGCAAGGAAGGATCGGCTGGGAATATGTAGAGCACCCTTTGAAACCACTTTCAGGTCCTGGTTGTGGATGGAGATGAGGAAGGACCACACACTCACACTGGATGTGGGTGTTGCAGAAAGAGGCAGCTTGGGCTCAGCCCCTAACATGGCACATCCATAATGATCCACCTTTAAGATACTTTATGCCCTTCCACACAAGGTGGAAATTTACGAGTGTGTGTGCTAATTCATTTCAGTCATGTCCATCTCTTTGCAACCCTATGGACTATAGCCAGCCAGGCTCCACTGTCCATAGGATTCTCCAGGCAAGAATACTGGAATAGGTTGTCATGCCCTCCTCCAGGGGATCTTCCCAACCCAGGGATTGAACCCGCGTTTTCTGAGGCTCCTGCATTGCAGGCAGATCCTTTACTGCTGAGCCACTGGGGAAGCCCAGAAATTTACATGAGAATATACATATTCCCGAAAGAGAGGCAAGAGGTGAAGCTTCCCATGCAGCTTAGATCACCCTGAGACATTCCAAGGAGACAACAGAAGGGGACTTCTGGTAATGTCAGATGCCCAAAGCCCATGGTCAGTGCCTTGGGTGGATCTCACTGACCCTAATGGACAAGTGCCCCATTATGGTGAGAGCAGAGTTATTTCATGATTACATCAAAAGTTTCCCACTTCTAGGGGTCCCTGCTTGGATCAGAGACAACAACCACAAGTGTGGCTGAGGCAGGATTCCCACCCATACCTGTGTAGGCACGGGGTTGCCTGTCTCATCTGTGACGCTGACCTCAGGGAAGTCCACAGTCAGAGTGACGATGGTAGTGACTGTCCAGGCCAGGGGATTGTAGACCATGGCAAAATGCCCCCCAGGCTCCGGGCCTGCACACAGACAAGAGGTTTCACTGCTGCCACCTGACATACTCCATACATCTGGATGCCCCTCGGAACATGGGAAACTGAGGCAGGTGAGACCGGCCCTGTAGATCCTAGGAGAGTGGGACAGGCCGACACTTGGGCTCAGACATGCAGCCCCCTCCACACTGTTCATACTATCGTCCTGATTCCCAAGCACAGGGGGTAGGGGGCAGCCCTCCAGAAGTTGAGGGTCCATGAGCTCCTCACCCATCTCTCCCTTGTCAGCCCACTTTCCTGGTGAGGATGGTGAGGCCCTGAAAGGTGAATCACCTGTGCAAGTTGTCCCTTCTCCTAAGGCCTGGCACCAAAGCTTCTTGCACTTGGCAAAGGAGGGGTGGAGAATTCTCTGGAGATTGGAGGGTCAAATTCAATCACCTAGTTCAGCACTGGAGGCCCCTGTGATGCGGACCTGGATACCCCTTCTGTTCCATACGCCAGCCCCCCACCACGTATTGTAGGTTCTTTCCTTCCCGATGACTCCCTGATCCCTGAACACCCACACTTTCCAGCTCCTGGCCTCTGCCCGGGCAACTCCTATGGCAGGATGCCTTTCTGGGGTCCCCACCTGCCCCTTGCCCAGGGAGCTGCCCTCCTGAGCTCATGGCAACGGAAGGCCCCACCAGCACTGAATCGGACCCCAGTTCTAGCTCTTTTTCTGAGATTGTCTTCCCCTCCCAATCCTAGTCTCTGTGGGCAGGGGCCTGTCTGCTGCACCCCTGGTCCCCAGGGGCATTTCCCAGGTGTGAAGGTAGGATGGGATTGTACACAGACCCAGAGGGGAGGGCGGAGCAGTTCAGGTGAACAGCGAGGTCAGAGAGGAAAGGGCATGGTGACAGAGAGCAGGCTGAGTGTGGACCGCTGCAAAGGTGCAGCAGGCCTGGTACCTGCCCAGGGAGACCAACTTGTCTTTGCCCAGGATTTGCAAGGATGAAGCCCGTCAGTTTCAGGCAAATGGCCTGATCAGTAACTTTTCCCTTGTGAAACTGTCATAGTCACACAGGCTGGTCAAATGGTGGGCCTGACATGATGTGACCCCAAGCTGAGCTCAGGAGGGACCATGTTAGCATTTTTCCCTCCCTCTAGTTGTCACATCACCCCTTCTTTGTTCACGGAGAAGAAACAGGGGCTCAGAGAAGTGACTGCCCCTTGCCAACTTCCTGATGAAAGTAAGAACAATACCTGGGATTGGGACTCAGCATTTGAAGCCCATTGGAACAGGCGTCTCCACAAACCCCGAGGCTCTGTTCTTAGAAAGGGATGGGGACCCTGCCAGGCCTCAGGATCCACCACCAGGGGCATGCTTACCGGAGAGGACCGGGGACCTGTCCTGGATGATGGAGGCCATCAGCTTGCGTACCCCCTGCATCCCGGTGCTCAGGTGCTCCACAAGCATGTCATTCACGTTGGGGGTGTGAGCCCCTGTGATGGCATAATGGTGCTGGACCTGGGGCCCCCCAAGAGCGGGAAGGAGTGGGGTCAGGACCTGCCCCTGCTCAGCACCTGCTCTCCTGCACCCACTGGGCACTGGCTCTCCTTCCTTTTCAGCAGGTGCTAATGGAGAAGCTGGGGGTTCCTCCCACTTTACAGAAGAGGAAACTGAGGTCAGAGAAGCTGATAGATTTGCCCAACTTTTCTTTACCTTGTCCTTGATCTGGGACAATAAAACAGACTTCTGGATGGGACACCACCACCACCCCCACCCCCAGCTTCACTTTCGGGGCCTAGTCATCCCATAAGTGCTGCTAACCTGCTTTAGACATGCTCCATACATGACCTTGAACTTGTCTGCACTGAGTAGGGGTGGGATTACCTCTTCTTCACAGAAGAGAAACAGCCACCATGGGGTGAAGTGACATTTCTGGCCACTCCAATGGAGGCATAAGTCAATCTGTTTCACCCCCCTACACACAGTAACTAGTCCTGCCAGCCGTTAATTCCCTTTGGGTGACAGTGAAAGTCAAGGTCAGTGTGGCCCATTTCTGACTGGGCAAGGACACAAGTTATAGAACTTCTTAGATCTCAGTTTCCCCATCTGTACAGTGGGGGACAAGTGAGATGGAAATTAGTGAACAACTTCCTATGTAGCAGCCACAAAGCCCACAAGGTTATGTGTTAGGTGTATTATCCCATTCAATTGACTGCCACCTTCCTAGGTAGACATGTGGTTCTCGTTGTCCAGGGAGTGAATTGGGCTCAGAGAGGGAAAGTCACTTGCCTGAGGCCACACAGCTCAACTGAGATTTGAACCTGGACAGGACAGTTGGGTACCAGTGCTGCTCCACTTTGCCCTTTACCCTCTGGGTGAATCTGGTTCTAAAGCTCAGTGAAGCCACCAGGCAGAAGTCTGGGGACCTAGCCTTGATGCAGCTTCATCATACATGGGTCCTGGGACCCAAGGTGACCTCAGTGTTCTCGTCTGTCAAGTGGACCTGTAGTAACTGGGGACCGGGAGGATCTGGTGGCCTAGGGAGGGGGAAGCACACACCCAGGAGGGTCCAATCCTGTTCCTGCCACTGAGAGGTGTGGCGTTACCTCGGAGACCGCCCAGCGGAGCTGCTGGAGCTGCTGCAGGGCCCAGGCCCGGTCCAGGAACCGGTGGGGAGTCAACATGAAGCGTGTGAACATGGACTCCCCGGCGTAAAGCAGAGCACTGGCTCGCCGCGCCAGCCCCTTGAGCCCACTTCGGGAGGCATAGAACCCGGTCCAGGAATGAAACATATCTAGGAGAAAAAGTCCAGTAGTAGGTGTGAGGTCCTGCCCATGGAGGCCCCTGAACCCCAGTCTGGGAAGGGCTGAGGAAGATTCGGCTAGTAATGGGTCTGCCTGGACAGCCCAGGAGACAGCCCAGGATAGGCACTGATCTCAGGGCTCCTACCCCAACTAGGCCAGCAAAAGCCCAAGACCCCTGAAAGGCCTGGCTAGATGGGAAGGTCTGGCTAATCTGGGCCAGGCCTGGAGAGGCCTGGATACTGAGGTGACAGGAATGATGGAGACATGAATCCCAGTGTGAGCCTGCGGGTGCTAAGCCGTTTCAGTTGTGTCCAACCTTATGCGACCCTATGGACTGCAGCCCGCCAGGCTCCTCTGTCCATGGGATTCTCCAGGCAAGGATACTGGAGTGGGTTGTCCTACCATCCTCACTGCGAGCCTGGGACCCTGGGAAAGCCTGTGAGCAAAGGTTTTGGAGGACTTCAGGGGAGGAGAGCGTGGGATGAGGGCCAAGAGGACAGGACCCACAGAAGGGCCTGGAGTGCTGGCAGCCCCTGTGTGTGTCACTTCTAGGGTGAATAGGAGACTGGACAGGCCTGCATTTCAGCGGGGTCCCTCTGGCTGCCTGCAGGAGGGGTGGGAGGGATGACGGCAGCTGAGAAATCCTAGTGGCCACTGTCCTGACCCTGGACTGAGAGGACAAGGTGGGGGTGGGAGGAAGGAGGCTGAGCACCTTGGGGACAGGCTGTGACTCAGCATGTGGTTCAGTGTTCCCTACTATTTCTGCTTTCTGCCTCCTCCCCAGGCTGGTGGTGGTTTGGTGGTTTAGTTGTTAAGTCATGTCCAACTCTTACAACCCCATGGACTGTGGCCTACCAGGCTCCTCTGTCCATGGAATTCTCCAGGCAAGAATACTGGAGTGGATTGCCATTTCCTTCTCCAGGAGATCTTCCTGACCCAGGAATCGAACCCAGGTCTCCTACATTGCAGGTGTTTTACCAACTGAGCTACAAAGGAAGCCTCCCAGGCTGAGCTGTGCCCCCATTCCCTGTTCTTCCCTCAAAGAACCTGGGTCAGACCAGGAGGGGTAGCCACATGGCCTGAGGAAGGGTAACAGATGCAAGGGTCGTCCACAGTTCCTCCCCTGTGATGAGTGTGTACAGATCAGGCACAGCTTCTCCACAGCCTCAGCTCTAAGCTCTACACCAACGGGCCAAAGCTGTCAAGATCCCATAGCCCTCAGATCAGGACCCAAACCTTCTCTGTGATGTCCAGTCTCTGATTAAATGGTGCCCCCTCCAGGAGGCAGAGAAGGAAATGGCAACCCACTCCAGGATTCTTGCCTGGAGAATTCCATGGACAGAGGAGCCTGGCGGGCTACAGTCTATAGGGTCGCAAACAGGACTGAGCGACTAACACACCTCCAGGAGGTTACGTAACCACGCCCACCCACCTCCACACCCACTGGACTTCTCTGCATCCCCTCCACCTGGATGAAGCCACTTCCCCACAGACTTCCCCCTCCAGCCTCAACATAACCCCGCCTACATCCTTGTACCCCCTCCCACCTCAAGTGTAACCAGACCCACATAGAGCGTCCACTTCCACCTGGGGAGGAGCCCCGCCCACTTCCAAGTAGCCCCTCCCACCTACACCAGCCCTCCAGGCTCCTCTGTCCAAGGAATTCACCAGGCTAGAATGTAGCCACGCCCACCTCCATTAGCCCCTCCCATCTACGCCAGCAGTCCAGACTCCTCTGTCTAAGGAATTCTCCAGGCCAGAATGTAGCCCTTTCCTTCTCCAGGGGATCTTCCCAACCCAGGGATGCAACCCAGGTCTCCCGCACTGCAGGCTCATTCTTTACTGTCTGAGCCACCACGGAGGCCCAGGAATACTGGAGTGGGTAGCCTATCCCTTCTCCAGGGGATCTGCCCAACCCAGGAATAGAACCAGGGTCTCCTGCATTGCAGGCGAGTGTGTGTGTGTTCAGTTCACATATTGCTGTGTGTGAATTCTTTACCAGCGAACTACCGGGGAAGCCACACCAGAAGCCAGTCCTCCCCTAATCTGAGGTTCACAGGAAGCGTCCTGAGAGCTAAGCAGTTTCCCCTTCTCACCACTCAGATGAGAGGCCAAGGACCGAGAGGCACGGCCAACCCAGGTCTGGGGGAACCAGGGCAGCACCCAGACCGGAACCAACCCTGCCAGTGGGGGCCCATCCTGGTGTCTCTTTGAAAGGGAAGGAAATGAGAAGAAGGGAAGTATTTACGGTTGAACTGACATGTGGGTGTCCCTCCAGTCCTCCTGGACCCCACTTCACTGATAACCAAATGGGGGCTCAGAGGGCTGACGTCACTTACTGGAAGCACCTCAGCCCATGAGACGAGGAGCTGTATCTAAACCCAGGTGAGCATCAGAGTCACCGTGTGGGGCCAGCCCTCCTGAGGCACTGTGCCTGCCGAATGGTGAGGGCGGGCAGGGGCAGGCCTGGGACAGACCTAGCTCCAGGCACCCTGGCCCCCTGGTGAATGTTCAGCTAGGGAATGCCCCTGTGAGCCTGGCTTACCTACCTGTCCAGTGTGGATAGCCTCACATCTCCTCTCTCCCTTCCAGAAGGACCTCTCCAGCTGAGTGATCCCAGCATGGACCTGGGACTCGGCAAAGCTGGCTGGAGGCAGGGCCTTATTTCTTGTCCCTGGGATGTCCTGGCTCATGGGGACCTGGGCCCTTTCTACTCTTACTCCCCAGACCTCGGCTTCTCCTTCTGAGAAAATGGGGAGCAAGGCAACAAGGATCCTTCAAGGGCTCTCATATTTTATGCAGTGAAGGTATTAGACGGTTCAACAATTTGGACAGCCCCATTGCCCACTGATGTCCTGAACAGGGCCTGAACCAGGGTGTGGAGGGTATTTCTGCCTCCCAAGCTCAGTGTGATGCTGTGTGTGGATAATTCCTGCCTGGCTTGCAGACAGGGAAGCTGGGTCAGCAGGGGGGATCAGCAAGCGGTGTGAGTGTGGCTCATCCTGGGAAGGGTGTTGATGCTGGGCTTCCTTCGGGGCACCTAAGGCCCTGAACTGGCTTCCTCAGCGGGCACTGCCTGGATCACGTCCAGGTTTTGACCCAACACAACAAGACAGAGTTGATGTGGAAAGTATTAACAGCTACATCTGCTGAGCGCTTCTTCTGGACCACTTACTAGGCTAAAACCTCTTATTGTTCCACTTTGTTTTGACACATGATGGACTAAGCAAGATTAATGTCCCTATTTTACTGACACGGGACAGTTCCATGTTATGCATGGAACCCAGGCAGAAGGCTCACCCCACAAGCTTGAAATAATTTAGACTGTGCCACCTGCAGCCAGAACAGTCCTGGCCTCCGGGACACAGGCTGGAGGGAGACAAGGTCCCCCAATAATGACTAGGTGGTAATAGAAGAAAATGGGGGCCCTGGGGCAAGGAGGGGCCAAGTGATCTAGCCTTAAAGTCAGGAAAGGCTTCCTGGAGGAGGTGACGCTGCAAGACAATTCGGATTTGCAGGAAAAGAAGGTGCCAATAGGGCACTTCTTCAGGCAGCACTATAGTTAAAGGCACAGAGGCAGGAACCTGCTGTGTGTGGACAATGGTGAGAGGCTCAGTGTGGTGGGAAGCAGGCTGTGTGTCCCTATAAGTCAGGTAGGTGGGGCAGGGACCGTCTCTGCCCCAGTGCCTCTAGCAGGTTCCCAGCACAGGGCTGAGCAGACACTGAGTTGGGGGGTCTCGTACCTACCTGGCACCAAATCACCATCTCAGTCCCCAGAGGCACATACCTGAGGAATAGGGCAGGAAGTCGTGGTGGTTTCGGACATTCCATGACATATGTTTGGAGTGTACGGCTTGGAAATAGTCGCTCAGTGTGGCATATTCTAAGAAGACACCGATCTTGGGTGTGAGGCTGTTGATGTAGTTCATCAGACGGTCCATGTTGGCAAACTGTGCTGAGGCATTGAAGAACTGCCTGTCGCATCCCTGTGGGCCAGAAGCAACATCCTGCTCTTCTGGGAGCAGAGCCCAGACTAAACAGGGTGAGTTCCTCTTCAGCTCTCTCCCATTCTCCTTGGTGGGCAACGAGTTCCCAACGCAGCTCCCAAGCCCTATGCTCTAGATGCTTCTCGTTGCCTCTCTCCCTCTCTCTCCTTCTCTCTCCTTTTTTATATTATATCCCCTGTGGTTGTTTATCCTCTAGCTCCAGGATTACACCTTTTCACCACGTTTCCCCATTTCTCCAACCTTCTCAATTCTCCCTCTGCAACCACAAACTTTCATATCTTCTTCTCTGAGTTTGGTTTTTAAAGATTCCACACTCAAGTGAGATCATATGATTGTTTTTCTGTGCCTGATTGATTCCACTTTCTTAAAGCCCAGCACTGTTACCAATTATCAATCACATTAATTAAAATAAGATAATTATGATGAGTAAAAATTAGAATAACTTGCTCTAATACACTTACCTTAATATTATCCTAAAATGGTCGTCAAAAAATTAATAAATTCCTGGAAATATGTAATCTACCAAGACTAAATTACTGAACTGGAGAAGAGTATGGCAATTCACTCTAGTATTCTTGCCTGGAGAATTCTAAGGGCAGAGGAGCCTGGCGGACTACAGTCCATAGGGCCACATAGAGTTGGACACAACTGAGTGACTAACACACACACACACAAGAAGTATGAATAGATAGAATACTAGTAACAAAATGAAACTAGTTTTCAAATTCCTCCCAAGAAACAAAAGATCAGATTTCAAGAAGATTTCTACCAAATATTGAAGAGGAATTATTACCAATATTTTTTAGTCTCTTCCAAAAATTAGAAAAGGATAGAACACTTGAAATACATATAATTTTTTTAAGACCAACATTATCCTTACATCAAACCAGAGAAGGAAGCCTCAAGAAAAGAAGATTATAGCCCAATATCCCTGATGAATATAGATATAAAAATGCTCAACAATACACTCATGAAACAAATTTAACAATACATGAAAACAGTATTACACCATGATCAAGCAGGATTTATTCCAGCAATGCAAGGGTGTTTCAACAGCCACAAATAAATCAATGTGCAACACCACATTAAGAAAATGCAGATAAAAATCATATGATCATCTTAGTCAATGCAGAAAAAGCATGTGACAGAATTCAGCATTCATTTATGACCAAAAGTCTCATCATAGTGGATATGGAGGGAATATACCTCAACGTGATGAAGGTCATGTATGACAAACCCACCCCTGGCAACACATTCAATGATGAAAAACTGAAAGCTTTTCCTGTAATATCAGAAAAGACACGGATGATTGCATGTACCACTTTTATCTAACATGGTGTTACAAATCATAGCTACAGCAATTAGGAAAGAAAAGAAAAGGCCCAGGAATTAGAATAAAAGCAACTAAAAACTGTCACTACTGGCAGCTGTAATGATGTTATATTTAAAAAACCTTAGAGATATAAACTGTTAGAATTAATAAATTCACTATGATTGTAAGATAAAAAAGTCAGTATACACAATCATATGTTGATAGGCATTTATCTACACTAACAACAAACTGTCAGAAAGAGAAATGAAGAAAACAATCCAGTGATAGTTGCATCAAAAAGGTCAAATAGCTAGGAATACTTTTAACTGAGTAGGGGACAGACCTGCAAGCTGAAACCTGTAAGACAGTGATCATAGAAATTGAAGAAGACACAATTAAATGGGAAAATATTCTGTGCTCATGATCAAAAGAATTGATGAAATGTCCACATTTCCCAAATCTATCTACAAATTCAATGCAAAGCCTATTACAATTCCAGTGATATTTTCCCTAGAAATAGAACTGCTGCTGCTGCTAAGTCGCTTCAGTCGTGTCTGACTCTGTGCGACCCTATAGACGGCAGTGCACCAGGCTCTGCCATTCCTAGGATTCTCCAGGCAAGAATACTGGAGTGGGTTGCCATTTCCTTCTCCAGTGCATGAAAGGGAAAAGTAAAAGTGAAGTCGCTCAGTCGTGTCCGACTCTTAGCAACCCCACGGACTGTAGCCTACCAGACTCCTCCATCCATGGGATTTTCCAGGCAAGAGTACTGGAGTGGGGTGCCATTGCCTTCTCCGAGAAATAGGACAACCAATCCTAAAATTTTTTGGAACCACAGAAGACCCTGAATAGTCAAATCACCCTTGAGGAAGAAGAACTGTACAGGAAGCTATACTACAAAGCTATACTAATCAAAATGACCAGTATTGGCATAAAAAGAGACACTTAGATCAATGGGGGAGGATAGAAAGCTCAGAAATAAAGCCACACATACAAGGTAATTATTTTACAGCAAAGGAGCCAATAATATAAAATGGGGAAAGGACATTTTCTATAATCAATAGTGTGGGAAAACTGGATATCTTCATTCAAGGAATGAATTTGGACTACCAACTGACACTGTACTCACATATTAACTCAAATTAGTTGAAGACTTGATGATAAGACCTGAAACTATAAAATAAAAGAAAACATAAGCAATAAACTCCTTATCGTCTATCATAATTATTTTTTGGATTTGATACCAAATGCAAAGGCAACCCAAGGAATAATAAACAATTTGGACCACATCAAACAAAAGCTTCTGCACAGCAGAGTATCTTCAACAAAATAAGAACCTACGAAATGGAAAAAATATTTGCAAATCATAAATATGAAAAGGGTTGATATTGAAAATATATAAATAATACATACAACTGAATAGTAAAATACAAACAATTTAGGTAAAAAATGGGCAAAGGATCTGAACAGACATTTGTCGAAGGAAGATATAGAGATGCCAACAGACACAGGAAAAGATACTGAATATATCAAAGTCACAGAGAGGTACCACCTCAAATCTATTAGAATGGCTATTGCCCAAGAGACAAGAAACCACGAGTGTTGCTCAGGATGAGGAGAAAAGAAAACTTTCATGCACAGTTAGTTTGAATGGAAATTGCTATAGCAACTATATAAAACATTATGGAGATTCCTCAAGAAATTAGAGATAGAACCACCATATGATCCAGCACTCCCACTTTTGTGTGTTTATCCAAAGAAAACAAAAATATTAACTTGAAAAGATGTCTGTACCCCCAGGTTCATTGTTGCATTATTTAAACTAATGTATGGAGTCAGCCTATGTGTACATCAGTGGATGAACAGATAAAGAAAATATTATATAAATATATATAAATGTGTGTGTGTGTATATATATAAATATATATAGTTATTCACCAATAACACCATCAATAAAAAAGAGGAAATCTTGCCATTTGCAGCAACATGGATGGGACTTGAAGTCATTGTGCTAAGTGAAGTAAGTCAGACAGGGAAACACGAATGCCATATGATATCACACGTGAATTTTTTTAATGGAGGTAATATGAAAAATAAGCTTATGCCTGGAGAGAACAGATTGGTGGTTGCTTAAGGAGAGTGATCGGTGGAGAGCAAAATGACTGATGGAGGTCAAAATGTACAAATTTCCTTCGACAAAATACATAAGCCTTGGGGATGCAGAGTACATCATGGTAACTGTGGTTAATGATACTCTATCATTTATTTCAGTTCAGTTTAGTTGCTCAGTCATGTCCCACTCTTTGAAAGTTGCTAAAATAGTAGATCTTAAAAGCTCACATCACAAGAAAAAATTTTGTAACTCTCTGTAGTGACAGATATTAACTAAATCTATTGTGGTGATTATTTTGCAATATATTCATATATGGGGTCATTATGTTGTATTCATGTGACTAATATAATGTCATATGTTAGTTTTATGGCGATAAAAAAGGGGAGAGCTACAGTTCTAAAAAAGGTACCCCCACCCCAATAGTCACAGTATTCTGTGTTGTCCTTGTTGAAATTTGGCTTTGGGGAAAGTACATAAAATAGAATTATAGTGAGAATATATGTAAGAGGCAGGGCTCACAGGAGTGAAAGTCTTCCTTTGATTGAGATGAAATCACGTAATGGATAAAGTTGTTCACAGGCATTTCACGTGTATCTCAAATCTTGGACTCAGTTGAATGTCCAGCCACCTCTGACTGCATCCTTATTAAAATCTGCAATTCCTGGCTCACAGAAATCTTGCAGAGGAGATCTCTGTCTGACTCTCGTGGGCATGTGTGTGCTCAGTCGCTCGGTCGTGTCCGACTCTTTTGCTACCCCTTGGACTGCAGCCCGCCAGGCTCCTCTGTTCATGGGATTTTTCAGGCAAGAATACAGGAGTGGATTGCCATTTCCTCCTCCAGGGGATCTTCCTGACCCAGGGATCAAACCCACATCTCCTAAGTCTCATGGCATTGGGAGGCAGATTCTTTACCACTGAGCCACCTGGGAAGACTCTTGTGGGCACAACAAGGTGAGAACAAACAAAGTTCTCTTTAGGTTTTGACAGGTGAGTCCAGGCAAAATTAGTCCTGTGAGTGGCCAGAGTGATGAAACCTTCAGAATTTATCGCTGTCAGGCTGGCTAAAGAGATCTATTCATAAAATCTATTCTTATCTTCTCTCTCTCATGAATTCTGTGATGAGCTCACCACAAAACTCATGAGAGTGTACAGCACAATAAGCAGCTTAACTTTCCCGACACAGGTCGACAGACCCCTGGACGGGGCTGAAGCAGCCCCAGGGTGAAGGTCTTTGATCAGAGGGCACAGTACATGACTGGATCTCACGGGGGCATCCGAATGTGTTCAGAACCATCTCCAGAAAGAAATGCCAGAATAATAATATGTTGATGAAGCAAGCCTAGATTTCTAAACACTCCAGCACCCCACTTTGACAGTCATCATAACGGTAGGAAGTAGGAGGTTACAGGTAGATTTTTATAAACTTTTGTGACCCGGACCCAAGTTACTTTAGGCAAGTGTTTCTATTTTCCTTTGACAAATATCACATTCTGAATTCCCAAGGCAGTAAAACTGCCTGGATGAAGACCAGCCTGGTTAGAGCTGGAAACAGGTCGAGGGTAGTAGCAGGTACAGAGGCCAGACCCATCATGGCAATCTCTGGGTGTTGTTGATGAATCAGGGCCTGGGACGTCCCCCTTACCCATGGCCAGAGAATAGGTCCTGTCTGGAACCAGGTGGACCGTTCCCACGCGTTGTTCAACAGTTTCTCGGTATACATTTTAATGTTGTCCTTACTGCCAGGCATGTCACTGGGGGTGAACATCTCATCCATGCGTTCATCTTGGAAGAAAAACCCTTCACTGAGAGAAAGGGAGGAATGTTAGGGGGCTGCACCCTGGGAAGGAAGGCAGCCTGGGGTCCAGGTGGACCAGAAGAGCTCCATGAGGCCAGAGTGCATCTGGGCCGGTAGACCCCTCTGATGGCCTCCATCATCCATCAGTCAGACAGGCAGGTCAGTGGTGGGCAGATGAGAGCTTTATGGACAGAGGTGCCACATTTCAGCCCTGTGGGGGACCTCAAGCACATCTCCTTACAGGTCCTGTATTCCTTCTGCTGCCAAGTGAAGCCCACAACCTCTGGGCCCCACTTCCACCGTACGGATTAAGTGAGGATTGTCTTGATTCCTTCTTCCTTATGTCACCCTGCTCATCAGATCCACTCCCAAGGACACAAAGAGGGCTGGGGCCAAGGGTAAGCAAGGAATGCAGGCACCGTGGGTGCCAGACTTCGGGGGTATAAAAATCTTGATACCTAAATTATGGTAATTTAACAATATTTTTAAAGTAAAAATGAATCCAAAAAACTTCTTGATGAGCAGAATCTCAAAATTCTGTATAAAGACAGACCAGCATGCTGGAATCCACAGGCACTAATATAGTTTGGGAGGCACGAAAAGTGAACTTCTGGGGTCTGGATAGCCCACAGCAAGGGTCTTTGCAACTCATGCCAGGCAGCATCGAATGACATCTCAACCGGGCTCCAGGAATAACCACTCTGAACCTCTGCGAATCTCAGTCTGCGGATCACTAAGGTATACTAAAGACTGTTATGATAATTAAATGACAATAGTTGACAGAAAGCACCAAGAAACAATGCCAGGCACAGAATGGGGCCTGACATCACTAACCTGGTAGTGAGCCCCTACCCACCCTCTACTCTCAGCTGCCCCTTCATCCTGCTGACAATCTCCCCTGTTCAAAGAGGGGCTCACCCCCTGCCTGCGGCCTCACAAGCTCAAAGGGACAGAATGGGACTGAACCCACGTCTTCCAACCAGACAGCCCACAGGAGGGCTGTTCCCATGACTTGGAGGTCTTGGAGCAGCCTCCTGAGCCCAGTGTTGCTACCCCCATGGCTGCTACCGCGGGACCTTGGCTGGGTGTCTGGACTTCAGTTGTTCTTTCTGTAAGATGGGTGCTTGGTGGGTCCCCTCAGCAGTGGCTGTGAGGTTGGGGCCGACGTGCTTCAGGGAGAGGGCTGGGAACAGGGCTTGGCCCAAGGCAAGAGCTCACAAGCAGTGGTTGTACACATCTAGGACGTGTGTGAAGATTTGCTGCTGCGCCAACAGGGACCTGGATCCTCTCCACACGAACTGCAGTTCCTGCAAACCCAGAGGGAACAGAGTGAGGGCTCAGGGGCAACAGGGCTGCCCGGCTCCCCTCCCCAGACCCTACCTGAGTCTCGTGGCTCCCTGCACCCCGCTCCTCTCTCGGTGGTTCATGGTCAATGTTTCCCTCTGCTGCCTTCTCAAGATTCCTCCTGACCTCCCAAAGCCACAGGGAATGGAGGAATCTGCCCTTCAGAAGATGCCTGCCTGCATGTTCATCACACCCCTCCTCAGGGCAGGACTTGCTGTCTGAACCTGCCAGCCATATTCTCACTAACTCTGCTTGAATGCCCCCAGACAGAGGGCTCATCACCTCTCACTGAGGGTGCAGTCCATTTTTCAAGGTCAGATGCCTAGAAAGAGCTCAGAGCTACAAAGCAAAGATAAAATCCTGCTTCTGTGAGTACTACCTCCGATTCATGCACAGTTCACTGACTCCTCTGTGATTTGGTCTCTGAACATGAGTCTCTGGGAATCACACCCAGCTCACAGAGAATCGAGCTGCTATAGGAAGTGTGTGCAGTGCTAACTTTGGCGCTCAGTAGGGTCATTATAAAGCTTATTTCTCTTGCCCATCGAGAGCCCAAATCCTCTTTGATAACTCCTGCTGGCCATGCTACCACTGCTTTCCAAAACTTTATTATCTGAGTGATCCTGCACAGAATCCTTATGTTTTGGCCTAATTTTCCCATTTATGACATGGAGTAAATTGTACGATCCTTATCTGTAACTGTGTGAACAACATCCTAGAAAATATATGCTGAAAACTTAACCCCAGTGCCTCAAATATGACCTTATTTATAAATGGTTCTCTATACTGGTAACTGAGTAACAAGGGTAGGCCCTGATCCCCTATGACTAGAGTCCTCATAAAAGGAGGAATTGGACCCAAACATAAGCAAAGGGGGATGATGGGTAAACATAGGGAGAAATCAGCAGTCTGTAGGCTAAGGATGCCTGAGGCCACCAGAAGTAGAGAGAGGCCCAGAGCCGACCCACCCAAACACTCTCAGAAGACGCAATGCCCTGTCTAGGGTTGACCCCAGCCTTCTGACCTCCAGGCCTGTTAACAACACATTTCTGTTGTTGGAAGTTCCCGGTTTTTGGTACTTTCTTCAGACAGCCCCAGGAAATACGTAAACTGCATCATAGGGCTGGTGCGAGGATTAAAGGAAACCAAGAGGGCAGTGGCTCCCACCAGGCCTGGCACTTCATAGATGGCAAAGGCAGTGTCTGTGTGGTTGTTGAGTGTTACATTCATTCATGCTCGCTGCCCATCCATCAGAAGAGTTATTATGTTCCAGGTACCCTGAACCCCCGCCACCTCCTCTCTGCATCGAGCACAGTTTACTGAGTGCAGGTCTGTGCCAGTCCCTTTGGAGACTCAAAGAAGAAGGCAATGCCAGCCCAGCTGAAGGAGGAAGGGGACTCAGAGCCGCAGACATCCAAGCTGGGCCTGCAGCTCAGCCAGGAGCTAGACCTGCGGGAGGATAGAACCCCTCATGCTGGAGGGCACAGCTGGGCAAAGATGGGCCTGGGACATCCCATGGCCTATGTAGCTGCCAGCATCCCAAATGCTCAGGAGAATAGCAGGGGCTCTGAGATGCAGGAAGGAATAGCGGGGGAAGAAGCAGAGGTGAGTTGGCAGCCGAGGATATGGTTCACTGCTCACGTGTTTCTGCTGCATGGTCACCTTCAGGTCATAGTCTATCCGGGAGATGATGTGGCTATTGAAGCCCGCCAGGGCAAACAGGGTGGGGGTCGTGGCAGAGGCGCCAAATGAGTTCACCTGCCAGGAGAACTGTGGCCGGATCCCAAATGTTTCATAGAGAAACCCGTGTCCTTCTGCAAAGAGATCAGCCTCCTCAGTGACTGAAGGGTGGCCCCTTACCCCCTAACTCCCTCAAGGCCCCCTGCCCTTCTCCAGGACTGGAGTGCCATCTACCAGGCCAAGCAGGGTCTTGCTGCTGTAGACACTAATACAGAGGGCTCCATCTCAGAATCATCCAACCACTCACTTACTGAATTCTGATTTACAAGCTGCTATATTGAGGCATATCAGCATCACCGATTTGATGGACATGGGTTTGAGCAAGCTCCAGGAGTTGGTGATGGACAGGGATGCCTGGTGTGCTGCAGTCCACGGGGTCGCAAAGAGTCAGACACGACTAAGCGACTGAACTGAACTGAACTGATATTGAGCCAGGCTGTTCTGAGGCCATCAGAGAGAAGAGATGGAAAAGCACTTGATCCAGCCTCCAGGGAGAGGGTCTGAGCTAACAAGCCCCTCACTGACTGGGCCGGGCTCAGGTCAGATCCATGACTCTTACCTGGTGGCAGCATGACTCGGGAAAGTTTTAGTAGCATTTGAGCCTCAACCTTTACCCCTACAAGTGGAGTTTTGTAAGACTCCCCATCTCCAGGACTGCCTCAGGGACTGAAGGGACTAAGTACATGTCTTGTACTTAGAACATGAAGTTTATTGTGAGAGGAAATCAATGTCCTCCAGCCAGCTTGGCTGGTCTTGGAAATGGAGCCCCATGGAATCCCCTGGGGAGGAACCACAGTCCGGGGGTCCATGTCCTTTCCTACCCCAGGGTGATGGGAACACAAGTGTGCTGGGATTCTGGTTGCCATGGTTTAGGTCAGGCCTGTAGGGTCATCTCTGGGGCATTCAGGACAGTGGGCATGGTGGGCTGAGACCAGAGGTGAGGGCTGTCCCCACTGTGGTCACCCCCAAGGAGGGGAGGGGTCAGCACCTACCGCCTCCTTCCAAGCTCAACAGCACTTGTCTGACCAGATTCTGGGCTGAGCTCTGGGGACCCAGAGAAGAATCAGAAACCAGTCACTGCCAGAGGGTGGAGAGGGGAGATGATTAAGTCCCGTGGGCTTAATGGAGGTTCCTAGACCATGAGACCCCTCAGCTGAGTCTGAGATGAGCTGTTCGGGTGGAAACAATAGGAAAGCTTGTGATTGAAAGCATAGGAGGACCTGTTGTGGGAGCAGGTTAAGAGCAGCAGGAGGCAGAAGGACAAGGTGGAGGCCAGGAGGTGAGGTCTGAGACTGCACTTTGCAGACTGGGAGTTTATTTAACAAAACTTAAAGAGTCCCATCACATTCCTACTTATACCTAGAAATAAGTCAGTAGAAACTCAGAAGGAAGGAACCACAGATTAAAGGGGTGGAAGGAGAGACAGTGTAATGAAAATTCTCAGAAAAAGTCCAACGCCATCTTGATGTTCGACACGTGGTGTAACTGGGATCATTCTTATGGCGGTGACAATGGGCTAAAGCTGTAGTCAGTTCTGGCTCATCCACTGACTCTTTGATTTTCCTCTGGCCTCAGTCGTCATGTCTGTTCCACAAAATAAGACTTAGAACAATGATGTTCCTCAGCACCCTGCCTTTAGAGATGGGTGAAGCTATTGCTTGTAAAAAAAAAATTTGTTACATAGCTAGGAATGGGTGTTTGGTGCAAGCTGTATGAGGTGATGGAGAACATAGTGGTGATAGAGGTGATGGTGGCGATTATGGTGGTGGAGGTGATGCTGGGTGAAGCAGTGGTCGTGGTAGTAATGGCCATGGTAGAGTTAATGATGATGGTGGTTGTGCTGGTGATGAGGATGGTAGAGGTGGTGATGAAGTTTTTAAACTGTTCATGATGGTGTTAGCATTAATGGTGGTGGTTGTGGTGGTGGTGGTAGAGTTGACACTGGAGATGTTGTTTTTGCTGTTTGTGGTGATAGTCACGGTGTCAGATGTCAGAGGTTGTTGGAGTAGGGAGGTGATGTGGTGGTGGAGGTGGCCCTTCTATTTGTAGTGGAAGTTGTGATAATGGTAGTGGAGTTGGTGATGATGGTGGTAGGGGTTTTGCTGGTGGTGAAGATGATGCAGAAACTGGTGGTAGTAGAGGTGTTCATGAGGTGATGTGGTTTAGGTAGTTGTACAGGTGGTGTTTGATGAAATGGTGGTGGTGGCAATGAAGTAGTGGTGGTCTTTGAGGTGGCTGAGGTGTTTGAGCTGATGGTGGATGTGATACCAGTGGTGCTTCTGGCTGTCCTCAAAGTAGTATAGGTAGTGATGATAGTGGCAGAGCTGATGATGACAATGATGGAAGTGTGGTTGTTGTTGATGGTGGTGGTAGTGGTGATGGTGCAGACATAATGATCAAGGTGGCGGTGTTAGTAATTATAGTGGTGGTGGTGATGGTATAGATGTAATGATCAAGGTACTGGTGTAAGTAATTATGTTGGTGGTGGTGGTTGTGTAGATGTAATGATTGAGGTGGTGATATTAGTAATTATGGTGGTGGTGTAGATGTAATGATCAAGATGATGGTGTTAGTAATTACGGTGATGGTGGTGGTGTAGATGTAATGATTGAAGTGGTGATGGTGTTAGTAATTATAGTGGTGGTAATGATGGTATAGATGTAATGATCAAGGTGGTGGTGATGTTAGTAATTGTGGTGGTGGTGGTGGTGGTGTTAGTAATTGTGGTGGTGGTGGTGATGGTATAGATGTAAAGATCGAGGTTGTGGTGTAAGTAGTTATGGTGGTGGTGATGGTGTAGATGTAATGATCAAGATAGTGGTAGTGTTAGTAATTATGGTGGTGGTGGTTATGGTAGTGTATGTGCTGGTATTGGAGGTAGTGGGGGTGCTGGAGGTGATGCAGATGGTGACGGTGGTGGTAATGGTAATGGTGTGAATAATGGTAGAGTATGCGGTGGGTGGGGTGATAACAGAGATGGGAACTAACCTTTACTGACCATTTACTGGAGGAGACCCACACACTACACTCACTGTGCTCTGTTTGAATTATTTCAATTTAATCTCAATAACAATGCTTTGAGGTACCTCATTATCAAACTTTTTTATAGAGGAAGAAGCTGAGACTTAATGGGGTTACATCACCTGCCCCCTGTTCAGAGGGTTGAGAATTAGCAGAGCCAGGATATAGCCAGCCCATCTGGTCTAGAATCCACACTCAAGCCCTACACTCGAGGGCACAGGCAAGGATGTGGCATCAGCCAATCACAGTTTTTGTTGATCACAGTCTCCTGCTGAGAAGTGAACATGGAGGCTAGACCAGTGTGCAGATACCCAGTGCCAGCCTAACAGGAGACCCAACGGACCCTGGATCTGGGGAGGGGTAATCAAACCTGTGAGCTGGAGGATCTGGTCATCAACGTGGGTCACAGCCTCATCATGCATGACCTGGCCTCCAAGGACAAACTCCAGGCGTCTTTGGGCCACAAGCTCATGGACCTTTGCATTGCAGGCAGAGAGAAACAGCCAGGTTACAGCCCCCGAGCTGAGCCTGGTTGTGTTATCTGGGGACATGCCTACAGAGTTTCATGGTCCTTCCTTCAAACTCCTCAACTTCATTTATTCTGCAAAAGCAGGACTCTGTCTGTCCTGGTCAGCACTGTGTCCAGCACCCAGAATAGCACCTGGCCCATGACTGCAGCTTCATCAAACACGTATATAATATATAAGTATATATTTTGAAGTTTTTCTTTTGGAATAATTTCAAACTTAAGGAACACTTGCTAGAATTGTATCAAGAGCTCCCATAAGTACTTCCCCCAGATTATCTCATTATTTTTGCCTGTTTCCTTGAACACTCTCCCATATTCTTACACACATACTTTGTTTCTTCAAAACCACTTTAAAACACAAATTAGCCTTTAGAATACTTCAGTATAGGTTTGGCAAGAACAAGATTATTGTAACTTTTGTATACTTATCAAAATCAAGAAATTTAACGTTAAAAACGCTACTATGGAATTAAGGAACTTTAGTCAAACTTTGCCACTTGTTCCACTAATGTCCTTCCTCTGGTGCAAAACTCAATCTAGGATCATGAATTGGTTTTAATGTCATTTCTCTTTATTATCCTTTAATTCCCAACACTTCATGAGCCTTTCTTTTTCTTCCACGTGATTAATAATTTCCAAGATTACAGGCTAGTTATTTTGTAGACTGTCCTTCAGATTGGGTTTGTCGCATGACTGGATGACAAATTTTAATATACATGAAAGAAAGGGAGGACGGAAGATGGGAGATGAAGCTGAGAGGAGCTGACCCCCGGGGATGTCCCTGGACATATAAGGGCAAAGGCTATGGCAGTAAGGCCGCCATGCACTTGATAGACTGTAGTTTTGATTTGATTTCTGAAGGTACAGTATTTGACGCTCATTCACTGAAAATATACTGAATGACACCTACATGCACTGTTTCAAAAAACACCTACTACACTCTGGGCATCGTCCAGGTACTGAGGATTCAGCCAAAACAAAGCAGAGAAAAACTCTCTTTAAGAACTGTGCCACTGAGTTACCTTAGCCAGGCCACACCTCTCTCTGGGGGAGGAGACAGACAGTTGTATTTGGGGGCATCCAGGTAAAGAAATGGGGACTTTCTACTGGAGACCTTGGAGTTATGCTTCGAGTCAGGATATCTGACCCAGAATCCCACTTGTCCAGTATAAGCTGTGTGACCAAGAGCCAGTTGCCTGCCCTCTTTGAACCTGAACCTTCTCTGTACAGTGAGGCTGTTGGGAGGAGTCAGTGAAGTAATGTATAGAGAGTCCTAGGCCAGCACCTGGAATGCGGCCGAGCCCATCAAATGGGAGGCTGGTCCTCTCAGCTCTAAGGTTGCAGGTTCACATCCCCTCTGGTGGTACCTCGTGGACACCCTGCTTGACCATCTGAGCTTTGCTACCTTGAGCAGGTCTCTGGGCCTCTGAGTCTCACCACCAGGGACTGTTCTGAGGGAAAGGGAAGCCTGGAGGGGGCCAAGCTCCAGAGAGGCATCCTAGGTGCTTCCAAGGTACTCCAAGTACAGCCTCTCGGAGGAGGGAGGTCACTCCCACTGTAGATGCGGCTGACAGAGGCCACCTGTGATCGCCCAGGGAGGTGGGAGAGCAGGACCTGGTCCCGGGCTGCCCTCCGTGGAGCGGGGCCTCTCACTCCCTGTGATGAGTGAAGCCAACCTGCCGCCAGCCTTGAAACCACAGGGACTGTGGCACCCCCTAGCTGGGTCACCAGCTCCCGTCCACACGGGGGCCGCGCAGATGTGTAAATGAAGGAAGAAGGTGTGGACACAGGGTGCCCCCGGAGTGCCCAGTGTCAGAGGTGACCCCATTCATGCCAGCTGAGTGCCAGCGGGGCTGCCACAGCTGCAATGAATAGCCAAACTTGTCTCCCGGGCATGGGGCTGACCACAACTCTGATCTAAACTCTGAGAACAAACAGCCCCAGAGAGTTTAGAGCCTCCTGGTTTACACAGCACAGCCCTGGCCACAGAGAGCACTGTCCCAGGAGCTTCCTGAAGGATCATCACTGGGTCCCCCAGGCCGCTCCTCTCTCAGCTCCCCGGCGAGGACCACCCTGGAGGGGAGCATTACCTGGACTTTCTGCTTGGCTGACGCGACGCCATCCCACCACAGCCGGAAGAACTCCTGGTCCACGATGATGAACCTGTGCTGCTTGTTATGGGTCAGGTCCTCCACCACCGAGGTGTAGACATTGGTGACATAAGCCTGCATGCTCTCCTAGACGGGGGAGGGGAAACACCATCACGCCAGCTCCATGGGAGCTCCCCGTTAGCTTGGGCCCAGGAACGAAGGAGTGAAATCCTGGGACCCACAGTGTCGAAGGGCCCCTGGCACTCACACCATCTGCCCAGGGCCCTGCCCTCTGCTCCCAGTGCTCTTCCAACAAGGGGGCCTCTGTGCCCACTCTGTGCCGGATGCATGATAAACGGTACGCTGGGAGAAGGACATGGGCGGACCCCCTTTGATGGGAATATGCCCCCCTAAGGAGACATGAGGAGACAGACTGTGACACTCCATAAGACAGAGGGACATGCCGGCCAGGCCCAGGGTCAGGGACAGCCTCCCAGAAGGACACGCTGGGTGGTCCTGAGGCTGCCATGGGGGAACAGAACAATCAAACCCAGGGGCCCCAGGGGTGAGGTCCAGGGACCTGGAAGGGCTTCCTTGGGGTGGAATGATGGGGATGTGGGTGTTGGGAGATAAAGCTGAGAGGAGCTGATCCCCCAGCTTGTCCCTGTGGATCTACCTGCCTTCCCGCAGGCAAGGATTCCCCAGGATGAAGCTGCGGCAGCTTCCCATCTGGATCAGCCTGGCTCACCATGGTGCCCGGAGATGCTGGTTAAAGGAATGCAAACAGCACTGGGCGGGGAGTCAGCAGGCATGGTGGTTATTTCTGGTGACCCTGAGCGGCACCAACCTTCTCTGGCCTCAGTTTCCCCTTCTATAAACTGGGGGTGACAGGTCAGCAGCTCCACACACAGGTGAGTGGCCCCCCACAGAGGCTACCCAGTGGTAGACAACACTTAGCCTCAAGGCTCTTGCTGCCCCTCTCTCTTTAAACTGAGCTACTTCCTTGTTAACATCTCATGTAATGAATTATATCCATCATCACAGAGGGGGGTTGTGTGTTTATTTCCTTCCTTCTTCCAGAAAAGAGCTCAAGGAGGCATGTCTAACAATTTAAAGTCACCTGCCTGGAAACCTAAAGAAATCAGACTTTCCCCCCTTCTCCTTTCTGGCATCATTCATTCACTCACTCAACAAATACTCATGGAGCCTCTACTCCATCCATCAGGCGGGTTGAGAATATGTTCGTAGACACAGTGGATGAAGCCCCTACCCAGGCAGCTGATGTTCTAGTTTGGAAACCAGAGATTCCACAAGCTAGTAAGTAAAATATACGGAAGGGAGTAGGGGGAACATACACAGGGGAGTAAGGGCTTCCCTGATGGCTCAGAGGTAAATAATCTGTCTGCAATGCAGGAGATGCAGGGTCCCTGGGTTGGGAAGATCCCCTGGAGAAGGAAATGGCAACCCACCCCAGTATTTTTGCCTGGAGAATCCCATGGACAGAGGAGCCCAGCAGGCTACAGTCCACAGGATCACAAAGAGTCAGACCCAAATGAAGTGACTGAGCACAGCACATATAGGAGCGTAGGCAAGGGTGCCAGGAAGGCCTCACCATGAAAGCCTGGTTGTTTTTAGGAACAACCAGGAGATAGAGAGGGACTGAACCCCACAGGCATCTGGGAGGAAAGACTTCAGGGCAGAGGGAACAGCCAGTGCAAAGGCCCTGAGGCCCCTGCTCCCTACAGAAGTGGACCTCAGGGTGTGGAGTGGGTCCCCAGACCAGGCCTGTGACTATGGCCTTCCTCAGGCCCATGCACACTTCATCTGATCTCTGCTGCCTGTAATTTCCCCCAGTACAGGTGGGGAAACTAAACCACAGAGACAGGAAGAGACCAGCCCAAGCTCTGCCACATAGACTGTCCATAACCGAGGCAGAACCAGAGCTCAGGCTGACCCTCCCAGTGGTGCAGACCCAGGACACAAACCCACACTGGATTCCAGTAAAGAAACTGCAGCTCCAAGAGGTGAGCAGGGATCCCTGAGGACACCCACCTGGATGGTGTGGAGCCAGCCCTTGTCCACATGGTGGTGGGGGACCACGAAGACCCTGATTTGTGATGGGACCAGGGCCTCCTGGGGCCTCAGCAGTGCCAGCTGCATCAACACAGGCAGCCAGCTGAGCGACTCCATCCCACTGGCCTGCAGGCAGGGGCTGGAGGACTTCACTTTGCCCACAGGGCCCAGCTTCTCTGGAGCTGATTGGGCTACCACCCCTCAGGGGAGGAGGGAGGAAGAAAAACTGGAGAGACGCCCACATAGATGCCGTCACCTGAGCAAGCTGGATCAAGAAGAGGTCACAGGCCGCACGCCCACATGTGACGATGGGAACAAGTTGGCATTGTTACGGGGAAGCTGGCAGCACCCTGGCTGGCATTTATTCTGCTTTGTCTGTCACAACAGGTAAACAGAGGGGGCTTAAACAGCAAACATGTATTTTCTCACAGTTCTGGAGGCTGCAAGACCCCCGGGAGGGTGGCGGCAGGGGAAGTTTCTGTGACAGCCTCAAGGCTCACTGTCCTTCCCTAGGGGGTTGGCACGTTCCTACAGGGACAGGCTACAGCACAGGAGCAGTTTTTCTAGGACAGGTTCTGCCATGTCCAGCCTGAAGAGGCTATTTGAGGTCTTGGATTCTGTGACCAACAGCAAACAGTTGTCAAGCAAAAGGGCCAGTGCCACATGTATTGGCCACTCCCATGAGATGCTCCATAAACTCCACATTGGATCTAGGCACCAGGAGAAGAACGCAGGGTGCTGCCAGCTTCCCCACAACAATGCCAACTTGTTCCCATCGTCACTGTGGGCGTGCGGCCTGTGACCTCTTCTTGATCCAGGTCATAGCTGCACACGAGAGAGTGAAGCGTGACTCATTCTGGGTGATACAGAGAAAGGACAGCCTGACCCTGTGTTATGATGCGTGGGAGCTTGTAGGATGGACACACCGGCACCATTTCCCTTTGTTCTTTGTAAGACCAGCACTCTCTGTCCTCTAGGGCGAGCGGCCTGGCCCCTGGGTTCAGGCTTACCTTGATAGGTAGATTGCCTGAGGCTGCACGGGTACCAGGAAGGTCCCAACAGAGCGTGGACCCAACGTCCTCTTGCTTCCGACCCTCCATCGCTCCCAGTATCTGCCCTCCAGGCAGTTGGCCCTCAGCCTGCATCTCAGACCCTTAGGACTTGTCCCACCTGCCTTTTGGGCATGGGAGAGCTGTAATCTCTGCCTCCAGCTGGATTCAGGTTGGGAAGGGTCTTGGACCGGATCAGAACAGTCAGAGATTGAGTCCTGTCTTGGCCAGCTACTCTGCCTTTCTCCCAGCCTCAGTCTCTCCTCCAGGAAATGGACATCATAAATAGGCAGGTGATACAGCATCTGAGTGTTGACAAAGTGAGCGTGGTGACTACTTGGCACAGCAGGTGGCTTCTGGGACCCAAGACTCTATCCTTAGCACCTTATCCTCCTGTCCATCACCTTGTGACCAAGTCCTGGAAGGTCCTCCGAGGCATGCCCCTTGGTCCTCGCTCCCTCTCTGGAGTAGAGTTACAGAGAGGACGTGAGAAGGAGGCAGGGGGAGGGGACATGGCATGAGGTTGGGGGAGGAGATGGAGGAGTGTGTTGGCAAGAAAGAGCTTTCTCAGTCCTTCAAAGTTTCTTTGGGCAGGTCTAACATCAAAGACATGAAACAGATTAACAGGAGAAAAATAATTTTAGACACACAGGAACCCCACATGTTTCGGAAGTTCAATGGCAATATATAAAGTAAGTCATATATGCCATCCTGAGCTAGAGGATTGGAAAGAGGCCTAGGACTTCAAAGGGGAGGAGGGAGCTATTCAGGACAATTGGAAGAAGAGCAAGTGCTTGGTAGTTTGATGAGTTCCCTGCCATACAGATGGGTTGCTCAGATAAAAGTTCACTATGGTAGTGATCCTCACTCTGAGAAAGACTCCCAAATTTCAACTCTTCTAGGTAGTTAAGGGAGGGTCAGAAATATCTCTTGAGTCTGCAGGGTGTTTATTTATTTTTTCTTTTTTAAATTTATTTATTTTTAATTGAAGGATAATTGCATTAAATATTGTGTTGGTTTTTGCCACACATCAACATGAATCAGCCATAGGTATACATACGTCCCCTTCCTCTTGAATGTCCCTCCCACCTCCCATCCCATCCCACCCCTCTAGACTGAGCCTCGGTCTGAGCTCCCTGAGTCATACAGTAAATTCCCACTGGCTATCTATTTTACGTATGGTAGTATGTATGTTCGGAGAAGGCAATGGCACCCCACTCCAGTACTCTTGCCTGGAAAATCCCATGGACGGAGGAGCCTGGTAGGCTGCAGTCCATGGGGTCGCTAAGAGTCAGATACGACTGAGCGACTTCACTTTCACTTTTCCCTTTCATCCACTGGAGAAGGAAATGGCAACCCACTACAGTGTTCTTGCCTGGAGAATCCCAGGGACGGCGGAGCCTGGTGGGCTGCCGTCTATGGGGTTGCACAGAGTCGGACACAACTGAAGCGACTTAGCAGCAGCAGCAGCAGCAGTATGTATGTTTCCATGTTGCTCTCTCCATTCACCCCACTCTCTCCATCCTGCACACCATATACATTAATCCAGTGTGCAGAGTCTCTGTGTCCAGTCTGCAGAGTCTTGATTGTCTTTGTCTCAAAACAGTCCACACACCAAAGTGGCACACCTTGCGGAGGCTTACTCTGAACACCTTCAGTTCTGTCTTTGAAATTTCTCCAGGAAGTCCACAGTCCAGAAGTTGAGGTAGATTTCTCTGTCTCACTGAACGAGTCTCTAAGTCTTGAGAATAGTTCAGTTTAGTCAAACAGTTATGTCTCATTTCAAGAGGTGGTGATGCAGGTGGGTTCCCCAAATTAGGACTATGGTGCAAGCAATCAGGTATTTAACAAGAGGCATTTCAGTGGAAAACAAAAGGAAAACAATAAGGATTGGAGCTACTTGTAGTCTCAGTTTCCGAGTTCCGAAGGCAGCCAGTAGAGAAGATTTCTGGATGTCCATTTCAAAGCATCTTCAGATGGAATGAGGCAGGCAGTGACATATTAATAGTGAGAGGGTAACAGGTAGGAAGGCTAGGGGTCCCCAGGTGGCAGGAGGAAATAAACTGCAAGTGGCAGACTTTTTTTTTTTTCTTCCCTATACAAAATTAAAGGAGGCTTCTTTTAAATTCTGTGTTGTCATGACAACACCTGGTTCCACCTGAACTTAACATTTCTCAAACCTTGAGCTAACCAATGAGTTTTTCTTATGGAAATGTTTTTCTTAAGCTATGTTAATGAAGCTATGTATTTGCTTGGAAATCTGCCTTTCTTCACGATTCATGTCACTGGTTTTATGGCCGGGGATAACTCACCTTGTGCCAGCGCTGTCTCAAAATGCATGCTGTGTTAGAGGGGCCTGGTGCAACTCTCTCAGTTTTGAGGTGATTCTTTATCTGATTAGCAAAGAGATACATAACTCCTTGCTAAAAACTAGCAAGGGGGTATCATTCTGCCCCCTTCTGATGTCTGTGTCAGAAGCTTTCCCTATCTCTTTTATTCTTTAATGAAACTTTGCTACACAAAAGCTCCAAGTGATCAAGCCTCTTCTCTGGCCCCAGATCGAAATCCTCTCCTCCGGAAGTCACAAATCCTGGCATAGCTCACCACTCACGGCAGCAACCTTTCAATAGGTTTTCCTTATTTGTAGTTTGAATGTCTCTGATGGTCTTTCTGACTGGCCATGTGGCAACAGGTACAAAGACTGTTCACACATAAATGGCTGTGGTGACTTCTGTGAGGTTTATATCAGTCTGTCCAACTTCAGCTTGCATAGCTCTTGTGAACAAGAAGATTTACTTCCCAACGACTCCAAGTCAGAAAGGTGGGAGAAAAATTCAAACTTAGTTAGTTTCAAGAGTTGTAACCAAATATGGAGGTTAACTAGAATTCAGGATTCAGTAGAATTTAGGGTAGGAAAACAAAAACCTTAAAAGACCATGGACAGCACTAGAACATAATATCTACAAAGACTGATTACTGCAAGATAATTTTTCTCTCTAAAATCATTCCCTTGTAACCAAAGATAGCCAAATTAAGACCGATTTGTTGGCAAAATAAGTCTAGATTCAATAAACTTGTCCTCATTATTTATGTAATTGCAGGAAGAACAGTGGAAGATCACATAGGCTCTTTTAAATCCGCTTTGCTGAAACTCTTCTATAGGGAGTCTCAGATTGAACTTTTAAAGGCCTCTTGAGGCCCAGTGGCCAAGTTGAAGTTTACCAGCAGACTCACCTGCAATAACTATAGATTTGTGTGAATTCCTCTCTTCTTCAACTCACCTAAATGTCCTGAGATTCCTGAATACACCAGGAAATGAACTTCCTTACTCACCCAATAAAGCCACTGAAGAAACTTTAAGCAAAGTACCATTCTGTTTTTTCAAGGGGATTTATAGCACCATAATGTCAATCTTACTTCCTTAAAGCTATCTGGTCATATCTGAGTCTATAAACATTTTCAAATTTGGTATTCCAGCCAAAGTCTTGGAACAACAACCAGTGATTCAAATTGTGTTCTGTTATAAAGAGGCAGAATCTTTTTGAACTTATGCAAATACCTATACTGCAATGAAAATGAGAATATTTACTAAGAATTTCCAAATTCTGGAGGAATGAAGTAGGGAAAATAAGATGCATCTTTCAATTCTGCCTACAAACCTGTAACTTATCAAGTTGCTTTAAGTCACAATTGGCTTAATAGGAAAAGTTTACTTCCATCAGAAAAGAAAACATTAGAGAACCAGCATAAAAAGTCATAAAAGTGGTAGGTATTGCTAGTTCATTTAGTGCCCTGTAATTGATTCTTGTTGATCTTTAAAAAAAATTTTATTGGAGTGTAGTTGATTTACAATGTTGTGTTAGTTTCTACTGTACAGCAAAGTGAATCAGTTGTACAAATACATACATCAACAATGCAGTCCATCAACAGTGTAGGAGAATACCCTTTTCTCTACACTCTCTCCAGCATTTACTGTGTGTAGACATTTTGATGATGATTTTGACCACTGTAGAGTGATTGTTCATTGTAGTTTTGATTTGCATTTCTCTAATATCAGTGACACTGAACATCTTTTCATGAGCCCTCTTTGCCATTTGTATGTCTTCTTTGGAGAAATGTCTATTTAGATCTTCTGACCACTTTTTGATTTGGTTTCTGTTTTTTGATATTGAGTTGCATGACCTGTTTGTACATTTTGGAGGTAATTCCTTGTTGGCCACATAATTTGTAAATATTTTCTCTTATTCTGTGGGCTGTCTTTTCATTTTGCTTATGGTTTATTTTGTTGGGCAAAAGTTTTTGAGATTAATTAGGTCTTATTAATCTGGTATCCCTCCCTCATCTGAGTTTCTACTGTCCTGATTTCTAGACCTGATTCAGTTCTGAGATTTGCCACTTCCATTCAGAAGGTAGTGCTGCTGTAGAACCCTTTTTTATTAGACCCTCACATCTCTTTCTTTTTTAAAAAATTTATTTATATCTAATTGAAGGATAATTGTTTTATAATATTGTGTTGGTTTCTGCCATGCATCAACATGAATCAGCCATAGGCATACATACGTCCCCTCCCTCTTGAACCTCCCTTTCATATAGCAAATTCCCACTAGCTATCTATTGTATATATGATAGTGTATATTTGCATGCTACTCTCTTTACGTTTGATCACGATGCCTGCCACAGAGTCCTCCTGCATCCCAGGAGCTGCTCCTGTGCCCTCATGCATGCTCACACCCTAGGAGGAGGGCTGTCATCCCCTGTGCCTGTGAAGGTGATGGGTGATGATGCTGAGAGACTGAACCTCCCCCACCAGGCAAGTCTGCAGGGCCATTATTGAACCTGGTTCCCTAACTCCAAAATCCGAAACGTTTTCATTTCTCCCGTTAAAATTTGAGTGAGGCCTTTCAGCTTGAAGCCATAGCAAGGAAGTGGGAAGGTGGTGTCCATCTTGTAGTTACCTTCATACAAACTTCTGAGTCTCCTTAATGCAACCTCAGGCCTCATCTCCTGGCCTCATCCTCTTCTCTCTACTTCCTGCTGCCCTTGACCTGTTCCCGCCATAGGGCCTCCTGTGCTTTCAGTCACAAGGTTTCCTATTGTTTCCACTGGAATAGCTCATCTCGGACTCAACTGAAGGGTCTCATGGTCCAGGAACCTCCACTGGGGCCACAGCACCTTATCACATCCCCTCTTCATCCTGAGGCTACAAGTGGCTTCTGGCAGTGACTGTCATCTTGTTGGGTAGTTAGAATAGGAAAAAGGAGTCCAGAATGGCGGTGGCTAAAAGATAAGGAAGGGAAAAGCCTGTGAAAATAGAACAAAGGAAGGTCCGAGGACTGGAGTGAGGACCTCAGGTAAAACAAACAGCACTCCGGGCTAGCCCAATTTACTAGGGCCGGCCCAGGGGGAGGAGAAAAAAAAATATAAAAATAGGAGCCAAAATTGGGCTAGGGGCCTCTCTTCTCTTTGGGTCTTTTGGGTTGGCCTGCCCTCACACCTCGAGGATGTATTCTCCTTTACTTTCTAAATAAAACTGAGCTGTAACACAGAGCTGCAACACTAGCCCATCCAAGAGATGTAACGCTGGTCCGTCCATCACTTCAAATTTCTGTTGCGATGAGACAGAACCAAGGAAATTACACACTCCCCCGACAATCTGATTCTCCTCTGGTTCCCCAGGGCTCAGCCCAGGGTCTGGTCTGACAAGCACTGGTGGGCCCAGAGGGAGGGGGGTGGGTGCTGGCCCGCTCTCCTTGTGGGTGACCACACAGGGACATCCCTCACTTCTGGTCTCACCATGCCCACCATGCTGAACGCCCCAGAGCTGACCCTGCAGGGCTGCCCTAGAGCACAGCACCCAGCATCTTGGCAAAGGTGGGTTCTCATCGCTGTGGCAGGAAGGGCTGTGGAACCCCACAGTGTGGTTCCTCTGCAGGGGACTCTATGAGGCTCCATTTCCAAGACCAGCCAAGCTCCCAGGACACCCAGCGTATGGACACTGATTTCCTCTCATAATAACCTCCTGGTTCCAAGAACAAGAGTTACACTTATTTTCTTCATATCTGGGGACAGTCCAGGAGTCTTACAAAATCTCACTCACAGAGCTTGGATTTGAGACTCAAACGCTGCTGAAACTTACCCAAGTCACACTGCCAGCAGATGAGGGTCACAGATCTGACCGGAGCCCAGCCCAGTCAGTGAGGGGTTTGTTAGCTCAGCCCCTCTCCCTGGTGTCTGAACCAAGGACTTTCCCATCTATCATTTCCTGGTGGCCTCAGGACAGCCTGGTGGCAGGTGGTATTGTTCACGGCCCCCTTTTCCAGGTGAGGAAACTGAGGCACAGAGAGCTCAAATGTTTGCCTGCAGCCAGTAGGCAAGTTGGACTCCAACCAGGTTCATCTTGGCCCTGCTCTGCCTCTAACTTGCAGCCCAGGTGCAAGAGGGTGTGTAAGGGGAGGGTGGGTGTGCATCAGACTCTCAGGGACCCCTTTTCAGACCACCCGTTCTTGAAGTCCTGGGGACTGTGAGTTGTGCCCACTGTGGCAGTGTTTCTCAGATGTGTCGGGTGGGACGTGCTGGACCAACCCTCCCTGCTCCCAGATCCCTGTCATCCTCCTCACCTTTGTAGACCCCTGCTGAGAGTCAGGCCCTGGGTAGGAAGGAAGAAGCTGGAAGGTCCCTGTGGGCTCAGGACTCAGGTCAAGATGTTTTCCCAGGTAGACTTCAGGATGGGTGAGTACTTACGGGCCAAGCATGTCAAGGCCTCTGATCTTCTGCTGCTATAGCTGGGCTTCTGAGGCCTCTTGTTAACCAAGACCACTCTGGCTGCCTGCCAGGGAGCCTGCTTTCTCACCTCTCCATCCTCCAAGTCCTTCTCTTTGCATCAGGCCAACACCCACCCACCTTAATAGTAGACAAGACACTTCTATGGGGGAACATGGTCTTTCTTTTTTGATTAATTAGTTAATTTTTGGCTGTGCTAGGTCTTTGCTGTTACGCTGACTTTTCTCTAGTTGTGGCGAGTGGGGCCTACCTTCTAGTTATGGTGTGAGAGCTTCTCACTGCTGTGGTCTCTCTTGTGGAGCACGGGCTCTAGCACATGCAAGCTTCGGTAGTTGCAGTGCATGATCTCAGTAGTAGTGGCTCCTGGACTCTAAAGCATGGGCTCAATTGTTGTGGCGCACAAGCTTAGTAGCTCATTGGCACATGGAATATTCCAGGATCAGGGATCAAACCTACGTCTTTTGCATTGGTAGGCAGATTCTTTACTACTGAGCCACTAGGGAAGACCTGGAACATGGTTTTTCCCAGCAACTCAGTGAATAGGAAAATCTGAATGTGGACAGCAGCCCCTAGGGATGCGAGTCCATCCCCTCCTGGAGGTGACAGCTCCCAAGCTGGAGTTCTCAGCGGAGTCCTGGGAGAGTGGCCAGACACGGAGAGAGGTCTCCCCACCCACCCCATCGGGCCTCAGAGGTGCTGGGGCTCCTCTAGCTGCAGCAACAGAAGTAAAAGGTCCTGGAGAAGGAAAGACACTCTTGGAACAGTCCTGGGACAGGCCTGCGAGGGCCTTGCTGTCTTGGGTTCCCCAGCCCCAGCTCTGGGCCTGCCCCCAACCGCCCTCCCCCTCCCAATACCAGTAATCTCCTGTCTTCTGGATTTCTTCCTCTGTTCCACCTCCCTCCTTCTCTCTGACTCCTCCACAGCAGGACTAAAGCATGTTTAACAGTCTCCTGAAAAGTAAGGAAACAGCCCTCTCCAGCTGAGGCAACAGCCACATTTCCTATGTCCCCTTGTCCTCTCTGTCACCTTGGTCCCTGCACTCTGGCTCTGCCCACCATGCACTGGCCAGGTAGGTCTTGACTTGGTCATTGTGCTCATTAGGATGCATGTGCAGCTGCATAAACATGACTGAGTGACAGTGGCTCAAGCAACAGGAAGGTTACTTCTCTGGTGAATAGAAGTTTACAACGGCAGGCTGTTCTGGGATACCGGGGGGCGCTATGTCACAGGCTTCCCTGGTGGCTCAGCTGGTAAAGAATCCTCCTGCAAAGCAGGAAGCCCCGGTTTACTTCTGGGTTGGGAAGATCCCCTGGCAGAGGGTGTGGCAACCCACTCCAGTATTCTTGTCTGGAGAATCTTCATGGACAGAGGAGCCTGTTGGGCTATAGTCCATGGGGTCACAAAGAGTCTGACATGACTGAGCGACTAAGCACAGCACGGCACAGTGTCACAGATAATCCAGGCATAAATTGCTGTGTCTTTTACTCTGCTTCCCCTAGGGTGTCTCTGCCTTCCTTGTATGGGACCAGGTGGCTCACCCCACTGAAATGCCATCTCGGCAGGGAGAAAGGAAAGAAAATGGTGGGGAGAGGGCAGGTGCATCTTTGTTATGGTAACTCAGAACCTTTATCATTTCCTCCAGCCAAGAGTCTATTATCCTGCCCTAAGAGGTGCTGTGTGGTTCTGTTACTAAAAGGAAGGGGAAGAATGTGTCATGGGGGACGATTAGCTATTTTATCATTAATCACCTGTTCATTTAGGTCTCAGGAATCCTTTCTCCTTGAGTCCAGAGAAACTGAATAACAGTGACTTGAGTCTTTAAGATATCTACTATTTACTTACAAAGAAGGGGGATGACTTAGGGTCTGATTCTGCAGCCCACTAAGTTTTCTCATATTCTCACATCTTCTCCCACATGAGCACAGAATGGCTTCTACAGTTCCAGTCATCTTGTTGCCATGCATTCACATTCAAGGAAGGAAAGGCGTGCGAAGGGTGTTATCTTCTTAGCTCTCATTTTTAAGAAAAAGTGAGAAACCTTACCCTGAAACCCAAACAGGCTTAACCCACATATCTTTGAAACTATAACCATAGTACAAGCCCACCTCTAGCTTCTACATAGGCTGGGAAAATCAATATCTGGCAGAGCAGAATGATCTTGCCATGACTGATTAGATCAGTGAAAAGTCACCACTTGGGACTGAGTTGGTGTCCAGTGAGCGGAGAGAATTCTGTGGGCAATGAATTCTGGGCCACGGAGTCAGCAGTCATCAAGCCTGGCCTCGCCAGGCTGCCCCTCTGGGGAGAGGGTGTGCCCTCCAGAGCTTACTGCCTCCCCCCTCAGTGTGATGATATTGACCCACCCTCCCTCACCCAGGACTCAACGTCCCCCAGGCTTCCCCTTCCTCTCCGGCGGCTCCTTCTTGGTCTCCTCTGTTTCCTGCCCCCCCTCTGCTGCTCCCAGTGGTCTCTAAGGGCTCAGAGCCCCATCCCAAGTCCAACAGCCTGGCTGACCCTCATCACCTCTTTTGTGTACCAGACCCCGAATCTTCCTCTGGTCCACCCTAGCCTCCCAGCGGTCACCTTCGTCCTGGACGGGCCTCGTATAGGGATCTGATCACAGCTCTGTCCCATAATCCTGGGACCCTCTGGGCCACAGGCAGTGCCCCAGCCTGGGAAACTCATCAGTGAGGGGCAGTTTGACTTAACAACAGTGATTGGAGTTCCCTGAGTCTTGGTTCTCTCTTCTTAAAATGCAGACATTAACCTCCAGCTCTCCTGGTGTTCAGAAGACTATATTTGATGGAAGCCCTTAGGGCATTTAAGTCAATTGTTTATCAAATCTGGAACTTTCTTCAGTCACCCTGACCTCAGGTCATTGTGGCGGCTTGTAAGTCATGAATAAGACAAGAATATTTAGATGATTCTGGGGTGGAGCCCTCTGTATTAGTGTCTACAGCAGCAAGACCCTGCTTGGCCTGGTAGATGGCACTCCAGTCCTGGAGAAGGGCAGGGGGCCTTGAGGGAGTTAGGGGGTGAGGGGCCACCCTTCAGTCACTGAGGAGGCTGATCTCTTTGCAGAAGGACATGGGTTTTTCTACGAAACGTTTGGGATCCAGACATAGTTCTCCTGGCAGGTAGACCCATTTGGGGAATCCACCACGACTCCCGCCCTATTTGCCCTGGTGGGCTTCAATGTCCACATCATCTCATGGATCAACTATGACCTGAAAGAGGCCATGCAGAAGGACCAGGTGAGCTGTGAGCTGCATTCCACTTCTGTCAATTCGCCTCTACTTCTTTCCCCTCTATTCCTTCCTGCATCTCAGAGCCCCTGCTATTCTGAGCATTTGGGATGCTGGCAGCTACATAGGCCATGGGATGTCCCAGGCCCATCTTTGCCCAGCTGTGCCCTCCAGCATGAGGGGTTCTCTCCTCCTGCAGGTCTAGCTCCTGGCTGAGCTGCAGGCCCAGCTTGGATGTCTGTGGCTCTGAGTCCCCTTCCTCCTTCAGCTGGGCTGGCGCTGCCTTCTTCTTTGAGTCTCCAAAGGCACTGGCACAGACCTGCACTCAGTAAACCGTGCTCGATGCAGAGAGGAGATGCTGGGGGGTTCAGCATACCTGGGACATAATAGCTCTTCTGATGTGTGGGCAGTGAGTATGAATGAATGTAACACTCAACAACCACACAGACATTGCCTTTGCCATCTATGAAGTGCCAGGCCTAGTGGGAGCCACTGCCCTCTTGGTTTCCTTTACAACAACAGCCTTATGATGTAGTTTCTGTATTTCCTGGGGCTGCCTGAAGAAAGTACCAAACCCCGGAACTTCTAACAGCAGAAATGTGTTGTTAACAGAGTTGGAGGTCAGCAGGCCAATGTCAATCCTGGACACGGCCATGTGCCTTCTGAGACTGTTCAGGTGGGTCAGTTCCAGGCCTCTCTCTGCTTCTGGTGGCCTCAGGTATCCTTGGCCTGGAGATGGCTGACTTCCCACTGTGTCTTCACTTCATCTCCCTCTGAGCATGTCTGGATCCAATTGCCCCCCTTTTAGGGACCCTAGTCATATTGGGATCAGGACCTACCCTCAAGATCTCCTTTTTCTTCAATAATTTCTGTAAAGGCTTTATTTCCAAATAAGGCCACATGAGCTAATGATGTTAAGAATTCAGCATATATTTTCTGGAGGAAGCCATTCGACCCATAACAGGTAGTACTAAAATTATCCCTTTTACAGATGGCTAAACAAAGCCACAAATGTAAGGATTCTGTGCAGGATGACTCTGATAGTAAAGTTCTGGAGAGCAGTGGTAACATGGCCAGCAGGATTTATAAGAAAGATTTTGGGTTCTTGGTGGGCAAGAGAAGTAAGCTTTACAACGACCCCACTAAGTGCCACACTGAGCGCTGCACACACTTCCTATGGCAGCTCGATTCTCCTGCAGGTAAGTCTGGGAGCTGGGTGTGACTCCCAGAGATTCATGTGCAGAGACCAAATCACAGAGGAGTCAGGAGCACTGTCTGGAGCCAGAGCTAGGGTTTTATTTCTGCTTTGTAGCCCTGAGCACTTTTTAACTATCAAAACTTCAAAATGGACTGTACCCTTAGTGAGAGGTGATGAGCTCCCCATGTCTGGGGGCATTCAAGCAGAATTAGAATATGGCTGGAAGGTCCTGTTAGCAACTCTTGCCCTGAGGGAGGGTGGGGTAAACATGCAGGCAGGTGCCTTCTGAAGGGCAAATTCCTCTTCCCCCTGTGGCTTTGGGAGATCAGGAGGCAGAAGAGGGAGATGTTGACCATGAACCACTGAGAGAGGAGCGGGGTGCAGGGAGCTATGAGACTCGGGTGGGGTCTGAGGAGGGTAGCCGGGAAACTCTGTTGCCCCTGGGCCCTCACTCTGTTCCCTCTGGGTTTGTAGGGGCTGCAGTTTGTGTGGAGAGGATCCAGGTTCCTGTTGGCGCAGCAGGAAATCTTCACACATGTCCTGGACGAGAACGGCTACTGCTCGTGAGCTCTTGCCTTGGGCCAGACCCTGTTCCCAGCCCTCTCCCTGTATCAAGTCAGCCCCGACCCTCACGGCCACCCCTGAGGGGACTCACCGAGCACCCATCTTACAGAAAGAACAACTGAGGTCTAGACACCCAGCCTAGGTCCTATGGTAGCAGCCGTGGGGGCAGCAACATTGGGCTCAGGAGGCTGCTCCAAGTTTCCAAGTCATGGGAACAGCCCTCTTGTGGGTTGTCTGGTTGGAAGATCTGGTTCAGTCCCCTTCTGTCCCTTTGAGCCTGTGAGGCCTCAGGCAGGGGGTGAGCCCCTCTTTGAAGAGGAGAGATTGTCAGCAGGATGCAGGGGCAGCTGGGAGAAGAGATGGGGTCGGGGGAGGGGGACTCACTACCATGCTCTGCGCACCCTGCAGGGTGACGCGCCCACAGGGCTGAGATGTGGTGCCTTCTGGCCACAAGGATCTCATTGCTCACCACTAGCTTGTCCTTCCAACTGATGGGAGACAGAGGCCCCGAGCAAGGTCTGCAGGCTCAGATGCTCTGTGGCCTCGCTGAGCCCCATCTGCACACTCCTGGACCACAGGCTGCCTCCCTTCCCAGGCTGGGGCCCCCTAATACTCCTCTCTGTCTCAGCCTCGGGTTTTACTGGGATGGAGAGCACATCTTCCCAGATATACCCAGTGATGGCATGTATCCCAACACGGACGCCCCTGTTACCCAGACAAACATCAAATTCGATGCCAACAGTGTGTTAAAGAATGTGAAAGAGCGTGCCACCTGGTTCCAGACACCACATGTCCTCTGGCCCTGGGTAAGTCAGGGTCCCAGGCCCTGGTTCCCCAACTCTTCCCAAGGACTGCTGTGATAGGGCCACCCTGGACTCAGGTCCACCTCTAACCAGATCAGTCTCCATCCAGGCAGTGGGCCAGGCAGACATCCCAGCCCTGACTCAGGCCTCCTTCCCTGCAGCCCCCTACCCTTGAGTCCTCACTCACTCTACCAGCTCTTTCCCCCACCCTGGATCACCCTCAGACTCTCCCATCTGAAATGCAGCCCCTCATCCAAGTGGGTCTCCTGCTTCTACCCAGCCGTCTCCTCCTTTTCCCTTTGCAGGGCTGGGAGACCTGAATCCTGGCTGCTTCTGGGTCAAGGAATGCCTCTGCCATACAGCACCAACTGAACAGTAATCAGGAGACTCCCTGTTTGATTAAGGCTCAGCAGTCCTCCCATCTGGAACAGCATGTAGGGAGTCTTCCCTTTTCACAGTAGGAAACTGTGACCTTAAGAGAGCCCGGTGCATTGATTTGCCTGGTTCTGCCTGTGTGTCTGTTTCTGGTAATACTGGCCACGTGAAAAAGAAATAGGCCCTATCACTATGTCTGATTTTTCCCCCCACAATGTGAATAGCAGGAAATTGTGTATATAAGCAAAAAGGAGGCCTAGCACTGAGAGACACGAAGGACCCAGGGCAGGTGGCAAGCACCCGAGCATCAAGGGAGAAATACTTTGATCGTCAATGCTTACTCTTGACAGATTTGCAAACAACAGGAGAAAACGATGGAGGAAATGTTCACATATTGTGGTATGAGGAAGGCATGGTGGTTTATCCATGATTTAACTTCAATTTTAAACAAACCAAAAAAGTCTATTGAAGGCCTAGTAAACATGCATTGTACATCTGTATTAACCATTAAAGAAAAGAATGCATTTTAAAAAATCAAATTGGAGTAACTGTGGTTCAGGCATCCAAAAGGGAGCTCAGTGCCGAATATGCATGTATATTCAGATACGTTCCTGTATTACTGAGAACTTGAATTTTCTGAACTGTATCAGACTTAAGGACGTCACCAGCCACTCTCAAAACATCTTCTACAAACTGCCAACTTTAAACTTATGGCCCCAAGATCTCCTCTTGTAAACTTTCTCTTACTTTAGGAATAGTAGTGACAGATAAGACAACTCAACTCATAGCCTCCCAGTAAAAGGCACTAGATTCTTTAGCTAGAATAGTACTAGACAACCAATTGCTTTAAATGATATTTTTGCCTAAAAAATAGATACATATGTATACTGATCCATAGCGCCTGTCGTGTGTGTGTGCTCAATTATGTACAACTCTTTGTGACCCCATGGACTATAGCCCACCCAGCTACTCTGTCATAGGATTTTCCAGGCAAGAATATTGGAGTAGATTGACATTTCCACCTCCAGGGGATCTTCCTGACCCAGGGATTGAACCAGCATCTCTTGCACCTCCTGCACTGGCGGGTAGATTCTTTACCACTGAACCACCTGGGAAGCCCATAGCTTAATATGTATATATTAAGACCAGTACAGAAGTTGAAATCGAAGTAAATAGTGTAATTAAAAAAGGTTACTTGGTTAAAGAATGTACCTAAAGAGGACCCATTCAAACACTTACTCTCCTGACTACATCTGGCATAAAAGGACTCTTTTAAGGAGTACTACAAAGGTGCAGTTTATCAGTATCCTTCTTATAATATGTCTACTAATTTTTTAAATGTTTTTCCAGGCCCCAGAAAAAGCTATCTAATAGAGAAAGTTTTCATAATATAGACTATTCACACTAAACCTGGGACTCCAGAATTTTTTAATGATAGTAAATGGCTCTCTTTCTTTTAATCTTGAACAATTGACTTCACACACCTTCTGCAGGATGTATTCAGAGGGGTGATCACTCCTGTTCCTCTCAGGACTAAGGAGCGTCCAAGAAATAGGGGGATTGAAAGTGAGCATGAAACTACTGAGTCTTCCTGTGGGCTAATACCCCACTCCCCTGAGTCCCCAGCCTCTTGTTTCTTGAAAAGCTTTAGGCTCCTAGGCCTTCTCTGAGTTCCAAAGGATAAATTGAATCACAGAAGTGGCAAAATGCAGAAACAAGGAGAAGCAGTAAAGGAAGAGGAAATAATAGTTTAGCCATAAAACAATGTCAGACCTTTAGTTCCCCCTCAAGGGCTGTAGGTAATTACTTGATTCATACTTTGAGTTGTTTATATGGAAACTAGACACCCTCCAACTGGGTGAAAACTGCTGAGCTCTAGCTTATAGACCCCAGGAGGCTGATGATTGAGATTCCAATAACATCAACCAATCAGAGAACTATATATGAGCTGATCACACACCCTTCAATCCTCCCCCTAATGTTACCTTAAAATCTCTTCCCTGAAAGCCATCAGGGGGTTAGGGTCTTCTGGGCATGAGTTGCCTCTTTTCCTTGCTTGGTGTCCTGCACTAAGCATTGTATTTCCTACCTGGTGTCGGTTGATTGGCTTCTCTCTGCTTCAGAGTGGTAACAGGGCTGCTCAGTGCTGAAATCTCTGCCCCTGGAGGGCCAGTATGATGGGAAAGACTTGGGAGAGTTACAGAAATAGATTAGTTTTCCCAACACACAGAAGCCAATTTTGAGATACTGAGGTTTGGAGCAGAAAGAGGGTGTATTCACACTGAGGAAACCAGAATTGAAAGAGACACGTGTACCCCAGTGTTCATGGCAGCACTGTTTATAATAGCCAGGACATGGAAGCAGCCTAGATGCCCATCAGCAGATGAATGGATAAGGAAGCTGTGGTACATATATATACACAATGGAATATTACTCAGCCATTAAAAGAATACATTTGAGTCCGTTCTAATGAGGTGGATGAAACTGGAGCCTATTATACAGAGTGAAGTAAGCCAGAAAGAAAAACACCAATACAGTATATTAACACATATATATGGTATTTAGTCAATCGGTAAAGATAATCCTGTATGTGAGACAGCAAAAGAGACACAGATAAATGGAACAGTATTATGGACTCTATGGGAGAGGGCGAGGGCGGGATGATATGGGAGAATGGCATTGAAGCGTGGAAATTATCATATGTGAAAGGAATCGCCAATCCAGGCTCGACGCATGATACAGGGTGCTCGGGACTGGTGTACCGGGATGACCCGGAGGGATGGGATGGGGAGGGAGGTGGAAGGGGGGTTCTGGAAGGGGAAAACATGTACACCCTTGGTGGATTCATGTCAATGTATGGCAAAACGAATACAATATTGTAAAGTTAAAAAATAGAAAATAAACTAAATTAAAAAAAAAAGAAAGAGGGTGTATTCATGAGGAAGCCAAGGGAAGAGATAGAAAGTCAATCTCTACTCCACCTTCCTGAAGTCAGGGGCTCAAGATATTTATGAGATAAATAAATCTCATTTACTTATCCAATGATAAATCTGGTCTGATGAGTGCGGAGCACAGAGAATGGTGATCAGAAATAAGAAAATGATGGTAGGAGTTCCTTGGTGGCCCAGCGTTTAGAACTCTGTGTTTTAACTGCAGAGGGAGTAGGTTCAGTCCCTGGTTGGGGAGCTAAGATCACCCTCCACAAAAAGAAAAAAAATGATGAGGGAAATCACCCTGCTACACAGGTGCAGCTAGGTTACAAGTTCTTCACGTTCAGAAACTGGCAAGGCTAGCAAACTCTGAAGGTACAGTTTGAGACCTTCTGTTGTCAAAATATCACTGAATGGGCACTTTCACAAGCCCAGGTAGGGGGTTGATGGTCCTAACAAGTCTTAATTGGCTGGAGTATGCATTAGACACAACAGACTCCAAGTTCCTGAAAAGCAACTTGGGCAAGCATCTTACTGTTTAGTCTAAGAAACCCTTGGAAGATGTGCAAGTCTTTGCTAGCAACAATTAAAGCAAGTTTGACAATGAGGGTAGGTGATTGGTATATGCCTCTGACTAATGGTCACCCTCCTTTTGGTAGCAGGAATATTCAGGAAGGATCCCTAAATTTGATGTCCCCGCCATGGAACTCAGGACAACCTGATTCACCTGTGTCTGCTTTAGCGTTCTCTGTGTAAAGTGTGGTCTTGGCTGTCCACTCCCTGGGCCCCTGGAAGTATTCAACTGAACAACGGATGTGGAGATGTCCTTTTTCAACTGGGGTAAAATATATGTGATATGAAACATCATTTTAACCTTTGTAAGTGAACAATTCAGTGGAATATACTGTGTTCGAAGTGTTGTGTAATCACCCCCTGTACCCATTTCTGGAAATTTTATCTTCCCAAACAGAAGCTCCCTGGTAGCTCAGATGGTAAAGAATCTACCTGCAATTCAGGAGACCCCACTTCAATTCCTGGGTCAGAAAGATCCACTGGAGAAGGGATAGGTTACCTACTCCAGGATTCTTGGGCTTCCCTGGTGGCTCAGTGGGTAAAGAATCTGCCTCCAATGCAGAAGATCTGGGTTTGATCCCTGGATTGGGAAGATCTCCTGGAGGAGAGCATAGCAACCCACTCCAGTACTCTGGCCTGAAGAATTCCATGGACTGTATAGTCCATGGGATCACAAAGAGACATGACTGAGTAATTTTCATTTTCAAACAGAACCTCTGTACTCATTAAACATCAGCCCCCACCATTCTCAGGGATCAGACTGGTGGTCTCTGCATCCAGACACAGCAGGCCCACTTCAGTCTGACAGCATCAGTCCTGGAGTGGGTCTCACACTGCTCAACAGCTAGTCCTGGGCCTAAAATTTGGGGTCCTTCCTGCCTGTCTCCCCTCTCCTGCTATCTCCATCTTTTTTTTCCTCCTTCATTTCCCTTTTTAATATCAACTAAAAAAGTTAAGGCAGGTGGTTGCAAATAAGAAAAGCATTTATTTTTGGTCTTCAGAAAGCAATTCAGGAGACGCAGATACAGGTAACCCCCAAAGAATGTTCTGGGAAAGAGAGAGTCAGGGGCTTTAAAGACAAACACTACCAGACTTTTGAAGTTACCTGGCGAGAGCTGTGATTGACTCTGATGCTAGTGAGAAAATATTTGCCGTGCATCCTGACCTGTGCCCCAGACGGCAGCTCAGATCCTGCAGATGCGTTGCCTCAGTTTCCTGATCTGTGAAAAGAAGATAATTCCCGCCTGCCTGGATTGCTGCAAGGATTCCATGGAGCCAGGGAATGACCAGCACCATCCAGAGTCAGCAATTGAGAAAGTTCCTTTTGCCGCCCCACTCCAGGGCACTATCTATGCCTCTTCGAGTTATCTATTCTCCTCTGCCTCCTATAAGTTAACCGTCTTTCTTTGGGACATCCTCCACCTTATGTAGCCAAGCTCTCTTACCGCCATACTAGTGAAGTAGAAGGATGCTGGACATCCTTTTTCCCAGTGCTGCTATGGTGCAGGCACATGACCTGCTCTCTGCCTGTCTCATGTACCTGTTTCAGACACTGACTCAGAACCCAGTGAGGTAAGGGACCAGGGATGGCGGGGTGGGAGGTGATGTCACGGTAGGTGACCAGCAGTGGAGGCAGCCATGGTAATCACTGTGGACTTACACTGTCCCTTCCTTTTCCAGCCTCAAAGATGCAAAGGTCAAAGACCACAGCATAGGAAGCTAAATTCTTATGTTTAGGGGTTTTTTTTTTAATGTCATTTAGCCACTAAGTCATGTCTGACTCTTTGCAACCCCACCGACTGTAGCCCACCAGGCTCCTCTGTCCATAAGATTTCCCAGGCAAGAATACTGGAGTGGGTTGCCATTTCATTCTCCCAGGGATCTTCCGGACCCAAAGATTCAACTCACATCTCCTGCATTGCAGGCATATTCTTAACTACTGAGCCACCAGGGAAGCCCAAACTGCTATGTTGACTGGACCTAAATGCATGTCTCTCAAAGAAACAGCTGACATGGCTTCTGCCCCCAAGACTCATGGACACTTAAGCAGCTCCACCCGGTATCATAAATTTCAGGGCCAACTCCAGCAGCTGCCTAGGGCCACTTTGCCCTCTGGTGGCCATTATGAAAACCAGCAGGCCATGAGAGGGGCTCTCAAGTTGGTCAGCCCCTCCTAGAAAAGAGTGGGTTGGCATAGGAAGGGGGAAACGAAGAGGTGGCAGGAGGGAATGACAATGGCCACCATCATAGGAAAGCGGTCACTCCAAATGTTCCCCAGGACTTGCTTCATCTGAGGATCCGGACGGGGGACCCAGACCTTGCATTATGAAAATACTGGCTCATACTCAACCACAGCATCACTCACAGTTAAAAATTATCAAGATTTTGCTTCACTGGTTTCATCTCTCCCTTCTTTCTATTGCTCATATTCCCGGCCTGGAGGGTTTTCAGTGGAATCACCCCTTCACTACATCATGTGCGTTTCTTATACACACAATTCCGTTATCACAACTGACAAAGCAACAATTCCTTGGAATCAGCAGGTAGAGTTTGAGGTCTAACTTCCTCTGCTGGGATCTTGTACATTTATGTGTATCCACCCATCCCTGCCTGGAGTTTCTGAGGAGATTAGCATCTGGATCAGCGAAGTCAGTGCAGTAGATGCCCTCCCAATGTGGGTAGACTTCATGCCATCTGTTGAGGGCCCAATAGAACAAATGTGGGGGAGGGTGAATTCTCTGTCCCCTGGGGCTCTCCAACCTCTCGTGCCCTCAGACACCCCTGTTGCTGCTTTTTAGGCTTTTGGACTCAGATCATAACTTACACCATCACCTGCCAACTCCTAGACCTTTGGCCTTGGACTGAGTTACACCACCAGCTCTCCTACTTCTTCAGATTCCAACTCAGAATTCTGCTACCCAATTAGGCAGGCGCACTGCACTCAGAGAATAGAAAGCAAATACCTTCCAGAAGTAATTATGAGGGTGAGCATTATGGGTTGAACTGTGTTCCCCCAATTCCCTAAGTTGATGTGACAACCCCTCATCCTCAGAATGTAACCTTGATTGGAAAGAGGGTCCTTAGCAAGATAATAAATCTGAATGAGATCATTCAGGTGGATCCTGCTCTTATAAGAATTGTGTTCCTGTAAGACAGGTAATTTGGAGAGGGGAATGGCAACCCACTCCTGGAGAATTCCATGAACAGAGGAGCCTGGCAGGCTACTGTCTGTAGGGTTGCAAAGAGTCAGACATGACTGAGTGACGAACACTTTTTGGATGCACAGACTCAGGTAGAAAGCCATGTGAAGATGAAGGGCAAAGCTGGGAGGATGTATCTACCAGTTATAGAAGGAAAAAGTTTGCCAGCACCCCCAGAGGCTGGGGAAGAATCACTGACCCTCACATGCCGGCCCATCAGTGAGTCTGTCCATGGGGACAGAAATGACCAGCAGTGGGAAGATGGCCCTAGCTCAGCCAAGCAGAGTCCTTTCCCAGGATTTGAAAGGAGTCCTTTTCTCTCCCATAGAATTCAAGACCTCTGAGTTCTCACCTGCTGACTTAGACTCCACATGGGAGAACATCCCTGAAAAGGAGAGAACCCCTATACTGGGTCACCCCCATACCAGAGTACCTCCTGCACTTCCAAATTGTTGCTGGAGCTGGGCTGGAAGAAATTAGGAAAGGACATGTTCCTGTCCTAGACTTGTACATGCACTAGAACTATTGCCATCCTGGGGTTTAGTGTTTTTCCAATATGTCTGCACTGGATTCACACTCACACCCACACTCTGGGGTTCAGATCCTGTGTCCGACTTCCAGGCTGAGGACCTTCCATGACCTCCTGCCTGCCATAGGTCCACCCCTTTTATGGAAAGCAGAGAAAGACAACATGTTGCTCATTGATTTGTTCACTCCGCACCTAGTTGTCAATACTCAGCCAGCAATTCTGTACTTAGAAGGCACGGTCACTCCTGGAAGCATTATCCTGGTCCTGCAGACATGGTGGGTGCAGTCCTGGCCCTGAAGGGGAGGGTCAGGAGGGTTTCTAGCAATAAGGAGGACTGCTGGGATGGAGAAGCAGAGGAAGGGGGGGGGGGTCCCAGTGGGAGGAAACCCTCAGGCCAGGCCAGGGAGATGAGATGCAGACAGATGCATTCAGGGACCAGGAGGAACCGCAGTGTGAGCAGGAGAGTGGACAGGGCAGGAGCCCACAGGGATCGTGAGGCTAGAAGGAGCAACGGGGAGACAGAGGGAGCTGGGCTGATCGGAGCTCTGAGGACCCACCTGAAGCCCCCAGGAAGCCTGCCCCCAACCACCTTCTCACCCCCGCCTCTGCCTCTGCAGAACTGTCTGCCTGAGATGGAGCAAACCCAAGGGAACTGGAGGCTGCCTGAGAAGGATGCAGAACTCTGGAGCTCTGCCGCTGACAGCTGTGTGGCTTCAGACAGTTACTGAACTTCTCTGAGCCTCAGTTTCCTTCTGTGCAAATAGGGAAGTGCTGGTGTTTACTGGCCGGTGGTGATGGGGACTCAGGGAGAGGGAACCCACAGGGCCAGGTGAGTTTGTTACAGTGACAAAGGCCACCCCCCACCCCAGCTGGGCTGTGTCCATGTGTCCCCTGTACTTTGGGTCATTCACCTCACTAGACTGCTGGAAGACAGGTAGGAAAGGGAAGCAGAAACAAAGGCCTGGGTACCTAACATGAGCCTGGCAGGCACCCCCATCCATCTCTGCCCCACCTGCCAGCCAGGTAACGTTACACATTGTACAGAGAAAACCTGAGGCCCCCAGTGACTTGCCTATGGCCAAGGGGCCAGCCAGAGTGGAGCCAGGACTCAGGGCAGGAGGCAGATCTGGCCTCTTGTCACTCTTATTCCAGCTGGAAAGATATCCATCAGTGGTTCCAGCCACACAGGGGCCCATGACCCTGGGGATCCTGAGCAGAAAGGCCAGCATCTATGATTATGGCCCTACTGGCCTCTGAGGGCACGTCCCTTGGACACTCACCCAGACCCCTCTGGCCCTGGCATTTCCATGAGGCTGTCATTGCCAGTGAAAGCTTTTCCCACCAGGATCAGCAGTGGGGTGGACCCTGCCCCCACCGTGCTGGCTTCTGCGTGAGCCCCAGAGACAAGCTGGAAGGGGAACCCCTGTGCTCACTAAGCTCGTTAGGCAGCACGTTAGGTCATTCTGATAACTGGGATCCCTGCCTGTTCTCAGGAAGTGACACTGGGGCTCAGAGAGGTGGAGGGGGTGCCCAGGTTCCACAGCCGGCGGGATCCCATCCTGACTGGAGGGCAGGGGCTCTGAAGTGGCCTGGCAGTATTTCTAAACTCAGCTGAGGTAGCTCTGCCCTTTATCCTTTATATCAATAACTTCAGATAAGCAGATGACACCACCCTTATGGCAGAAAGCGAAGAGGAACTACAGAGCCTTCTGATGAAAGTGAAAGAGGAGAGTGAAAAAGTTGGCTTAAAACTCAACATTCAGAAAACTAAGATCATGGCACCTGGTCCCATCATTTCATGGCAAATAGATGGGTAAACAATGGAAGCAGTGAGAGATTTTATTTTCTTGGGCTCCAAAATCCCTGCAGATGGTGACTACAGCCATGGAATTAAAAGACCCTTGCTCCCTTGAAGAAAAGCTATGACCAACCTAGACAGCATTTTGAAAAGCAGAGACATTACTTTGTCAACAAAGGTCTGCCTAGTCAAAGCTATGGTTTTTCCAGTAGTCATGTATAGATGTGAGAGTTGGACCATAAAGAAAGCTGAGTGCCAAAGAATTGATGTTTTGAACTGTGGTGTTGGAGAAGACTCTTAAGAGACCCTTGTACTGCAAGGAGATCCAACCAGTCAATCCTAAAGGAAATCAGTCCTGAAAATTCACTGGAAGGACTGATGCTGAAGCTCCAGTACTTTGGCCACCTGATGTGAAGAACTAACTCATTAGAAAAGACCCTGATGCTGGGAAAGATTGAAGGCAGGAGGAGAAGTGGACAATAGAGGATGAGATGGTTGGATGGCAACATCGGCTCAATGGACATGAGTTTGAGCAAGCTCTGGGAGTTGGTGAAGAACAGGGAAGCCTGGCGTGCTGCAGTCCATAGGGTCGCAAAGAGTGAAACACGGCTGAGTGACTGAGCTGACCTGAACTCCCTTTTATCCACACCTGGCCCAATGCTGGGCTCCACAAGGCCTCTGATAGGGGAGTGGACCAGACAACCAGGGAGGCTGGATGGATGCAGGGCCTGAGGACAGTGGGGAGCCACCAGGCGGCACCAGGAGCAGCAGACTCAGTACCCTCAAACCAAGATGAATTTGGGAAACTGAGGTCTGAGGTCCCAATGCAGCGCACATAGGTTTCAAGAGGCTTCTTTGCTTCCTGGACGACAGGGGCAGGCATGGCTGGGACCCAGGAGCTGAGAACAGCTTCAAGGATCCAGGCCTGCATGTAGGGCCCTTGGCCAGGATGAAGTCTAACCAGGTGCTGGACCTGCGGCTCGTGGGGGCTGTGACCCTTTCTGGTGTTCCCGGAGGCTGGGGGGTCAGGCCCGGCACCAGCTCCTCCCTCCTGCTTCTCCGTCCTCCCCTATCTCCTTCTCTCCTCTCTCTCCCAGCCTGTGTCTCCCTGGTTTGGGTGAAGAGTGCAGGTTCAGAGTGGGGACTACACTCTCAGGATGCAGGGTGTGGACACCGGGCAGATGCCTCCTCTGTTCTATGAAGCCCATCTTACAGAGGAGGAACTGAGGCTGGGTGTGGGGCCGGGAAATCACAGTCTGGGCTGTTCCGCTCTGTCCTGTGACCCTTTTCTGTCTCCCCATTCTCTAACCCCCACTCTGCTGGGGGTGGGAGAGCTGCTGTCTCCTGTTCCCCAGGAATGCCCTAAAGGATGGGGGGGGGGCTCTGAAACCATTTCCAAGGAGAACAGAGGTCCCCCAGACCAGATCCTGAAGGACTGGTGGTCATCTGGTCCCAGCTACCTCCCCCAACATAGGCAAAAATAATACCCTTCGGGATGCTAATGTTCCCAAGGTGCAGGGGTCAATGGACTTGAATACTGTGCCTTCCCTGAACCACCCCCAGCCCCAGGAAAGAAGGGAGGGGAGAGGGCCAGGGAGAGGGGCCAGCTTGAGCTTTGAAAGGAGAAGAAGGAGCACAGAGACAGAAAGAGCCTGCAAGCTCCCAACCTCCCCATGAACTCTCCATCCACAACATGGCCCGGGACTAGCTGCTGACAGCCAGCTCCTCAGCACTCTGTCCCCTATGAGACCCCTCTTCCAGGAAGGCTTCCAGGATTTTCCAGGAGCCCCCAAATCATCAGAGCAGCTTCTCCTGTGGGCAGAGCCTATCAGGGCCAAGGCCTCACTCCCTAGCAAGGACATCCTGGAAGCAACGCATCTGTTCTCTCATCTCCAGCACAGAGTCAGGGTTCAGTGGTTGTTTACTGATGAAAAGTTGAGAAGATGACCCAGGGCAGCTTTGCAGCCCAGGGTGGTGGTGGTGGTGGGGAATCTGCTGTGTGTGAGTGGAGTGCTCTCTGTGGTCAGGCATTGGGCAGCCACTTTATAGCCCCAACAGCTTAATATATAAACCACCCTACAGGCAAACCTACATATCCCCATTATACAGATCAGAAGCCGGCGGCTCTGAGTCAGGCCACCAGGAGTTGTGTGTCACCCTGCTCCAGGGTTCAGCGACCTATTCACGCAACTAGTGAAGTTGGGGTGAGCTGTTGAGCTGAGCTGAGCTTTATATACTGCACCGTATCACACATGTCATCCAGGGTAGAAGGGGACAGCCATGTCCATGACATTCATGTGTTCTTTCCACACAAAAGATAAAGGGCTCCTGCTTTGTCCCAGGTGCTGATACAGAAGAGAACAAAATAGAGCTTGTTGAAACCTGTAGTCTAGTGGGTGAGGAGGGTGTTAACGAAACAAAAAATTAATAGACAATTGTGTTCATTAGTAAATGCTATGGAGGAGGGAGTGGAAGGTCCATGGAAGGTGTCTCAGAGTGGGGAGAAGTAAGAGAAGAATAGCAACCTGCCCAATAGAAAGTGGAGGAAGATGCTTCCCAGTATAGAGAACAGCACATGAAAAGGGCCTGAGGTTGCAAAGGGCTTGACCTTGTAAAGAGGATTTGGTCATGCAACCACACGGCCAGGTAGAAGTGGCTCCTTCCAGGTGGAGTAGACACAACAGCCAGAAAACAGAGCAAAAGGTTCATAATGATGGTGGGCAGTGGGCCTTCCAGCAGCTTCTGGATGAAATGGAGCAGAAGAGGTTGTGGGAAGTGAGACCAGAAGGGCAGGGAGGATAAGTCCTGGAGGGTCTGAGATGCAAGCTGAGGGCCAGCCACCTGGGGGAGCAGATTCTGGGAGTGATGGAGGGTTGGAAGCAAGAGGATGCTGGGTCCACCCTGCTGTGGGGACAATCTTGGCACTGCGGGCAGCCAGGGGAAGTCTGCCCATCAAGGGAACTGTGAGTCCCCAGGCTGGTCACTTGCTCTAGAGAACAAAGAACACTGATGTCTCAAGGATTAAATGGAAATGCTGCCTGTGTGTTCATCTTACAAACTCCCACGCAGAACAAAGAAGAGTCGGGCTGTTCTTTCTCTAGATCATCCAGAACAAGTCATGCTTCACACTCTCGTGTACAGCTATGGCCCAGAGCAAGAATGGGTCACAGGCCAGCACCCACGTGTGACACTGGGAACAAGTTGGTATTGCTGTGGGGAGGGTGCTAGTACCCTGTGTTTTTCCAATGGTGCTTGGATTCAATGTGGATTTTGTGGTGCATTTCATTGGATTCTCCAAAACATGTGGCACCAATCCTCTTGCTTGACAACAGTTTGCTGCCTGCAAGCAAAATTAAAGAATGCTCAACCTCAACTAGTCTCTTCTGGGCTGGGCATGGCAGAGCTTGTTCTAGAAAGAGCTACTCCTGTGCCATAGTCTGTCCCCAAAGGGGACATTTCCCAAAGGGAAATGTCACCCCCTTAGTGAAGTACAGTGAGCCTCTGAGGCCATTATAAAAGCTTCCCCTACCCCAACCCTTCCCAAGCATCTTGTAGCCTCCAGAACTGTGAGAAAATACATGTCTGCTGTTTAAGTTACCTCTCTGTTACCTGTTGTGACAGCCAAAGTAGAATAAATGCCAGTCAGAAAGGACTTAATGGCAGGAGGCAGACTAACAGGCTGCAGAGATGCTCTGACACTGGTTAGTGTTGGTCCACATGAGTGAAGAAGAGATGCCAGCTCTACATGGCAGATGGAGGAGAAAGGGATTGATGATGCAGAGAAGTAGGAATGGGCTGCAGTGAAGGTGATAGCTTTAAGCCAACTTTTTCACTCTCCTCTTTCACATTCATCAAGAGGCTCTTAAGTTCTTCTTCACTTTCTGCCATAAGGGTGGTGTCATCTGCACATCTGAGGTTATTGATATTTCTCCCGGCAATCTTGATTCCAGCCTGTGTTTCTTCTAGCCCAGCGTTTCTCATGATGTACTCTGCATAAAAGTTAAATAAGCAGGGTGACAATATACAGCCTTGACGTACTCCTTTTCCTATTTGGAACTAGTCTGTTGTTCCATGACCAGTTCTAACTGTTGCTTCCTGGCCTGCATACAGGTTTCTCAAGAGACAGGTCAGATGGTCTGGTATTCCCATCTCTTTCAGATTTTCCACAGTTTATTGTGATCCACACAGTCAAAGCCTTTGGCATAGTCAATAAAGCAGAAATAAATGTTCTTCTGGAACTCTCTTGCTTTTTCAATGATCCAGCGGATGTTGGCAATTTGATCTCTGGTTCCTCTGCCTTTTCTAAACCCAGCTTGAACATCTGGAAGTTCATGGTTCACGTATTGCTCAAGCCTCACTTGGAGAATTTTGAGCATTACTTTACTAGCGTGTGAGATGAGTGTAATTGTGCGGTAGTTTGAGCATTCTTTGGCATTGCCTTTCTTTGGGATTGGAATGAAAACTGACCTTTTCCAGTCCTGTGGCCACTGCTGAGTTTTCCAGATTTGCTGGCATATTGAGTGCAGCACTTTCACGGCATCATCTTTCAGGATTTGAAATAGCTCAACTGGAATTCCATCACCTCCAATAGCTTTGTTTGTAGTGATACTTCCTAAGGCCCACTTGACTTCACATTCCAGGATGTCTGGCTCTAGGTGAGTGATCACACCATCGTGATTATCTGGGTTGTGAAGATCTTTTTTGTACAGTTCTTCTGTGTATTCTTGCCACCTCTTCTTAATATCTTCTGCTTCTGTTAGGTCCATACCATTTCTGTCCTTTATCAAGCCCATCTTTGCATGAAATGTTCCTTGGTATCTCTGATTTTCTTGAAGAGATCTCTAGTCTTTCCCATTCTGTCGTTTTCCTCTATTTCTTTGCACTGATCACTGAGGAAGGCTTTCTTATCTCTCCTTGCTATTCTTTGGAACTCTGCATTCAGATGGGAATGTCTTTCCTTTTCTTCTTTGCTTTTCATGTCTCTTCTTTTCACAACTATTTGTAAGGCCTCCTCAGACAGCCATTTTGCTTTTTTGCATTTCTTTTCCATGGGGATGGTCTTGATCCCTGTCTCCTGTACAATGTCACGAACCTCTGTCCATAGTTCATCAGGCACTCTGTCTATCAAATCTAGTCCCTTAAATCTATTTGTCACTTCCTTTGTATAATCATAAGGGATTTGATCTAGGTCATACCTGAATGGTCTAGTGGTTTCCCTACTTTCTTCAATTTAAGTCTGAATTTGAAGTAATCAAAGATACAGGTAACATTTTCATAACATAAAATATTTGTACTAAGCCAGGACTTGAGAGTTCTTTAACATGAAAGTCAATGGTTTCTCTCCTTTAATCTTGAAAAATTGACTTTATCCTCCTTGAGCAGGAATAGTCAAGAGTGGTTGTTGGTCCTGTTCCTCTTAAGACTGAGGAGTACCATAGAAAACGGGGAATTAAACTGAGCATGAAACCGCTGATCCTTCCCAGGGACTATCCCCACATCCCTTGTGTCCCCTTCTTATTTGTAGAAAAACTTTAGCCAGCTAGCCTTGTCTGGGTTCCAAAGCAAATTTAATCAGAGAAGTGACAAAATGTAGAAACAAGGAAAAGCAGTCAAGCAAGAGGAAATAATAGTTTCCTCCAAAATACAAAGTGAAAGTCACTCAGTCATGTCTAACTCTTTGCGACCCCATGGATCATACACAGTCCACGGAATTCTCTAGGCCAGAATACTGGAGTGGGTAGACTTTTCCTTCTCCAGAGGATCTTCCCAATCCAGGGATCGAACAGGGATCTCCTGCATTGCAGGCAGATTCTTTACCAACTGAGCTAAGTCACAAGGGAAGCCCAAGAATACTGGTGTGGGTAGCCTACCCCTTCTCCAGTGGATCTTCCCGACCCAGGAATAGAACTGGAATCTCCTGCATTGCAGGCAGATTCTTTACCAACTGAGCTATCAGGGAAGCCCCTCAAAAACAAAGATTCACCCTAAAACAGTTCACTGGTCACCTACTCTCACTGTCAACTTGCTTTACTTGTTGCTAAAAAAGACTTACATATCCTCCAAATGTTACTTAGACTAAATACTAAGATTTTTGCCCAAGTCATTTTTCAGGAATTTGGAGTCAGTTGTGTCCAGTTCATGCTCCAGTCAATTAAGACTGGTTGTAGTTTCACCATAAAACAAAGTCAAGGGCCTTTAGTTCCTACTCAAATGCTCTAGCTAATATCTTGAGCCACATCTTTCAATTGTTTTTAAATAAGCTAGACTCCCAACAGGTGAAAACTGACCACCAGCAGTTATTGAGAGAGCTAGTTCTTAGGTAGGTTGATAAGGAGTCAGGGGCCCTTGAGAAAGAGGAAGGGAAAAACATTTTTTTTTCTGTATTCCTTCGTCTTAGTCACATAAAATGTTTTTTTTTTTTTAAGCTCTGAGTTGTTATGCCAACAATCTAGTTCACCTAAGACTAACTTTCTTTAAGCCCACAGTTAATGATTACACAGCAAAACAACACATCTTCTGCAAGGGTATGTTTTTCCTTAAGCTCTGTACTAATGATTATAGCGACAATGTATCTTGCTCAAGGACAAATTTATCTTTCTTAGCAAGAACCCTCTGACAAATCCTGTTATCTTAAGATATATGTTGTGGGAATGGGTCTGGTAAGACCTTTACAAACTTCAGACATTCTTGAGACTCTTGTTAGTAACCAACTGAAAAAGTATATAAATCCCTTGTTAAGACTAGGGAGAGGGCACTCTCTGCCCCCTTCTGATGTCTGTCAGAAGCGTTCTCTACCCCTTTTTCACTTTGATAAAACTTTTGCTGCATGAAGCTCTGAGTGACTGAAGCTGTGTTTTTGGTCCTGAAGTGAAATTTTCTCCTTTAGAGATCACGAGTCTGACACTGTTCACCAGTAAGCTGTCATTATGATTCTGGAGATTCCCAAAACATCAACCAATCAGAGAGCTGTGCATAAGCATTTCACACACCCTTCCTCCCTCATTCCTACAGATGTCTTATAAAAGCTCTTCCTTGAGAGCCACGCGCAAGTGAGGGTCTTTTCATCATGAGCTGCCTCTTCTTCTCACTTAGTGTTCTGCACTTAAAAATGTGCTTTCCTTCATCACAACCCAGTGTCAGTAGATTGGCTTTTCTGTTCATCCTGCTAGCAGACCCAAGCTTTGGTTCAGCAACAGGACTCTCTGCCCCAGAGGGCAGACATGGTGGCAGAAGAGGTGGGAGTGTTAGAGAACCTAGCTGGTTTGCCCAGCACAGAGCAAGACAAATGCTGAGACACTGAAGTTTGAAGCAGAGGAAGGGTTTATTCATTAGGCAGCTAAGGGAGGAAATGGAAACAAATCTCTAATCCACTTCCCTGAAGGCAGGGGCTCAGGGTACTTATGGGATAAAGAAGCAGGGTAGTCTGACTAGTGGGGAGCATGGGAAATGGTGGTCAAAAATATGAAAAAGATAAGATACTTGTCATTCTGGGCAGACACAGCTAAGCTACAATTTCTCCATGTTCAGAAACCGGCAGGTCCGCATGTTCTAAAGGTGGAGTTTTTGGCCCCTTGATGTCAAAAGGTCATCAAGTGGACATTCTCACATCCCCAGGTAAGGGGTTGATTGTCCTAACCAGTCTTAACTGGCTGGAGCATGCACTGGACACAGCAGACTCCAAGTTCCTGAAAAACAACTTACTGTTGTTTAATCAGCAAACATCTTACTGTTTAAGTAATATTTGGAGGATGCGCAAGTCTTTTGTGGTAATAGTTAAAGCAAGTTGACAGTGAGAGGTGACCAGTGTAATACATCTAACTGATGATCGCTCTCTTTTTAGTAGTAAGGAAATCTGGGATGGATTGCCAAATCTGATGTCCTCATGTTGGGACTTGGATTAAGCTCTTTCATTTCTGTTTTCTTATGGTCCTCTCTGTAAAGTGTGGTCATGGCCGTCAACTCCATGGACCCTCAGGGAAATTCAACTGGATGATGGATGTGAAAATGTCTTCTTTTAATTGTGGTAAAATATATAGGTGAAATATATAAAATATACAGGTGAAAGTAGTGACAGATTTCCTCTTCTTGGGCTCTAAACTCACTGTGGATGGTGACTGCAGCCATGAAATCAAAAGACGATTGCTTCTTGGCAGGAAAGCTATGACAAACCTAGACAGTGTTGAAAAACAGAGACATTTCTCTGCTGACAAAGGTCCGGATAGTCAAGGCTATGGTCTTTCCAGTGGTCACCTATGGTTGTGAGAACTGGATGGGAAAAAAAATGGCAGAACACCAAAGAATTGATGCCTTTCAACTGTGGTGCTGGAGAAAACTCCTGAAAGTCCCTTGGATAGCAAGGAGATCAAACCAGTCAATCTTAAGAGAAATTAACCCTGAATACTCATTGGAAAGACTGAGGATGAAGCTGAAGCTCCTGCATTTTGGTCATCTGATGCAAACAGCTGACTGTTTGCAAAAGTCCCTGATGCTGAAAAAGATAGAGGGCAGAAGGAGAAGAGGGCATCAGAGGATGAGGTGGCTGGATGGCATCATCGATGCAATGGACATGAACTTGGGCAACCTGATGGGAGATGGTGAAGGATGGGGAAGCCTGGAGTGCTGCAGTCCATGGGGTCGCAAAGAGTTGGACATGACTGGGTGATTGAACAACAACATATAGGACATGAAACTTACTTAACTTTTTAAGTGAACAACTCAGTGGCATAGAATATATTCACAAAGATATGAGCCCTCACCTGTACACATTTCTGGACATTTTATCAAGCAGAACAGAAGCTCTGTACCCATTAAACAGCAGCCTTCATGTTCAGGGACCAGAGCTGCTGGTCTGAGTTGCTGGATGGAGCAGACCCACTCCAGTCTGCCTGGGGGATAACAAGACCCCTGTGTAGGCATGGATCTGCTTCACCTTCCTTCTCAGGCCCACCTGGAGGTCCCCCCTCCTGCTCAGCCTCAGAAAGGCCAGCAGTCTGGGTTGCCTGACCTGACCCCACGCAGCCCACCCCCACCATGCACCCTCCCTCTGTGCTGCCCTTTGGGCCATGTCTTACTTGGTGAGGCAGCAGAGTTGCAAACTGAGTTGTAAGCTCATTTATCCATTTGACACACAGTTTAGGGAGCTGCCTATGGACAGCGCTGTGCCTACCATGGAGGTCTCCACAGTGAACAAGGAGACCTGGACCCCTGCCTCATGGAGCTTCCATCTGATGGGGGGAGCTAGACAATAAACAGAATAAATCAGTGAATGATTACCAGCCTGGATGGTGATGGGGTGGTGAACAAGATCTGGAAAGGGGATGTGGGGTGGCACACTGTGCTATGAATTAGAGGGTCAAGACTTTAAAGAAAGCTGAGCGCCGAAGAATTGATGCTTTTGAACTGTGGTGTGGGAGAAGACTCTTGAGTCTCTTGGAATGCAAGGAGATCCAACCACTCCATCCTAAAGGAAATCAGTCCTGAATATTCATTGGAAGGACTGATGTTGAAGCTGAAACTCCAATACTTTGGCCACCTGATGTGTAGAGCTGATTCATTTGAAAAGACCCCGATGCTGGGAAAGATTGAGGGCAGGAGGAGAAGGGGATGACAGAGGATGAGATGGCTGGATGGCATCACCGACTCAAAGGACATGGGTTTGAGTAAACTCCGGGAGTTGGTGATGGACAGGGAGGCCTGGCATGCTGCAGTCCATAGGGTCACAAACAGTCAGACACGACTGAGCGACTGAACTGAACTGAACTGAAAGGCTCTGAGGGACATGAGGGGTGAGCCCTGTAGAGACATATAGGGAGAGTAGGAGTGTAGGGAGACGCCTGGCCAGTGCCAAGGTCCTGAGGCAGAGAGGCCTGTTATGCTCTATGGACCACAGTGAGCCCTGTAGTTTACTGGAAGGATTTTTGACTCCAAATCAAAATGAGCTGGGAAGACTCCATAAGCTGCCCTCAGAGGGGGACAGGGTCAAAGGTCCATTTCAGCAGCACCCACTGAGGGGGCCTCACACTGTTCAATAGCTAGTCCCGGGCTCATCCTCTGGGGTCCTTCCTGCCTCTCACCCTTCTCCCACGTACCCATTTTCCTTCTTCCCTTTCCTCTCCCATCCTCATAGTAACTAAGAAAACTAATGCAGGTGGCTGCAAATAAGAATGTTATTTGCGGTCTTAGGAACCTCACAGTTCTGGACATGCAGACTGCAGTAATCCTGAAAGAGTGGGGAAGAAAAAGACTCAGAGGCTTTGAAGATAATAAGCCACAAAGTTGTTGAAGTTGTTTGGCAAGAACTCTGATTGATGCTGCTCTGAGTCAGAAAATATTTGCCATGCATCCTAACCTGTTCCTCAGCCTGCATCTCAGACCCTGCAGATGCATTGCCTCAGGTCCTAATGTGTGAAATGAAGATAATTCCCACCTCCCATGATGGCTTTGAGGATTCCATGAGGCCAGGGAACGACCATCACCATCCAAAGTCAGTAATTAACAAGGTTCCCTTTGCTGCCACAACCCCAGCGGTATCTATGGCTCTTCTGCAGCATCAATACTCCTGTGCCTCCTTTGGGCAGAGGAGATAGTTGTCACTCCTGTGAGTGACCAACATCTAACCCTCTCATTGGGAAATCCTTGACTTTATGAATTGGAGCTCTCCTCCCACTATGCAAATGGAGTAGAAAATGATGGACATCCTTCCTCCTGGTGTTGCTATGGCAACCTAGGCTCTGCCTGTCCCATGCACTGCCTCAGACATTGATTCAGAATCAGTGAGGTAAGGATCCAGGAACGGTGGGGAAGGAGGTGGGGTCAGTGTGGGTCCCCAAAGGTGGAGGCAGCCATGGTAATCACTGCGGATTTCCATGGTCCCTTCCTTTCGCAACCTCAAAGATGCAAACATTCAAGGATCAAAGTGTGTGTATGTTAGTCGCTCAGTCGTGTCCGACTCTTTGTGACCCCATGGAATGTAACCCTCCAGGCTCTTTCGTTCATGGGATTTTCCAGGCAAGAATACTGGAGTGGGTTGCCATTTTCTTCGCCAGGAGATCTTCCCAACCCAGGGATCGAACCTGGGTCTCCCACGTTGCAGGCAGACTCTTTACCATCTGAGCCAAGGATCAAAGTGTGGAAATCTTAAGTCATATGTTTATTAGACCTAAATATGGATGTCTTTCAGAGGAACAGCTCACATGTCTGCAGTCACCAAGATTTATGGAGACTTAAGGAGCTCCTTTACTGTCTGAGCCAGTAGGGAAGCCCCATTAAATAATTTGCTTGCATGCATGCTGTCACTTCAGTGGTGTCTGACTCTGTGACTCTACGGACTGTTGCCCGCCAGGCTCCTCTGTGCATAGGGATTCAATACTAAAGGAGCTCCACCTGGTGTCCTAATTGCAGGACCAAGAATAGCAGCTGCCTTAGGCGATTGCGCCCTCTGATGGCCATTATGAAAAAGAGCAGGACATGAGAGGGGTTCTCAAACTGGTCAGTATCTTCCTGGAAAAGGGTGGGTTGGCATAGGAAGGGGGAGTAAAGATGGCAGGACGGGATGACAATGACCCCCATCATAGAAAAGCGTGAGTGCTGTGTGCTAAGTCGCTTCAGTTGTGTCTGACTCTTTGCCACCCTATGGACCATCACCCGCCAGGCTCCTCTGTCCATGGAATTCTCCAGGCAAGAATATTGGAGTGCGTTGCTATGATCTCCTCCAGGGTATCTTCCTGACCCAGAGATTGAACCCAGGTCTCCTGCATTGCAAGCAGATTCTGTATCATCTGAGCCACCAGGGAAACCCAGGAAAGCAGTCACGCCAAATGTTTCTAACATCGAATTTCATCAGAGAACCTGGGTGGGGGACCTGGACCTCAGATTATGAAGATAACTTGCTCATAGTCAGCCACGGCATCCCTCAGATTAAAAAACTATCAAGATTTTGCTGCACTGGCTACATCCCTCCCTTTTTCCTTTTGTTCTTTTCCCTTGACTGGAGGGTTTTAAGTGAAATCACCCCTTCACGTCAGCATAATGACATTATCACACCTGAAAAAAGTAACGATTCCTTGGAATCAGCAGGTAGGGTTCAAGGTATCATTTCCTCTGCTGGGATCTTGTATATTTATGTGTACCCACTCATTCCTGTCTGGAGTTTTTGATGAAATTAGCATCTGATTAAGAGATGTCAGTGCAATAGATGCCCTCCCAGTGGGGGTGGGGTTCATGCAATCTGTTGAGGACCCAATAGAACAAAAAGGTGGTGGTGGTGGGAGGGGTAATTTTCTGTCCCTTGGAGCTCTCCACCCTCTCCTATCCTCAGATATCCCTGTTCCTGCTTCTCAGAATTTTGAACTCAGATCAGGACTTAACACCATCACCCTCCAATTCCCAGGCCTTTGGCCTTGAACTGAGTTACACCACCACCAGCTCTCCTACTTCTTCAGATTCCAACTCAGAACTGGCACTAAAGCAAGCTAAAGGGACTAGGCTGGGGTTGGGGAGAAAGACGCAGGGCTGAACTCCAAGGTCTTGGTGAGGTGAGCAGCTGAGTTGCCTTCTAGGGAGGGAGAGAGGGAGGAAAGGCAGGCTGAGAAGCCCAGATTTGTCCTGGGGCAGGTGAAGCCCAGGGGGCTGCTCAATGTCTCTTTGATGTAGGTTTAGGAGGGAGTAGAATACAAGAGGCCAACACATCACCTCTTTGCCAGACTTGGAGCTAACGAAAAGGCAGACACAAACAGGGGCAGAAGGGACATCAAAAATAGCAGCCTTGTGACCAAGGAAGCTGATAGAGGAAAAAAATGGCCTAAGTTTGGGGACAAAGGGCTCCCCAGGTTGAGCCCCAGAATCGGTCAGACTCACCCTAAGTCCAGGCAGCCCTGGAGCGCAGACCACCCCATTCTGTGACACCCAGGCAGGGAGGAGCAGATGCTCAGCCCTCCGGGAGCACAGGAGCTAGAATCTGAAGCCTGTCTGCCCAGTTTCCAAATCCACGTGTTTTTCCTCCTTCCCAAAGCAGGGTGGTCGGCTGAAATACTGAATGTAGAAAGGAGGAGCATGGAGAGGGGATGTGTCTCTGTAGGAGGGCTTCCCAGACAGCCCACGAGATAGCACCTTCTCTCTCCTGCTTCCTAGCAACTCAGAACCTCTTAGAACCTGTTTCCTCATTTACAAAATGGGGGTGATGAATACTCAGAGTGAGTGAGTGAAAGTCACTCAATGGTGTCTGACTCTTGGCGACCCCTGGGCTGTAGCCCACCAGACTCCACTGTCCATGGAATTCTCCAGGCAAGAGTACTGGAGTGGGTAACCATTCGCTTCTCCAGGGAATCTTCCCAAGCCAGGGATCAAATCCAGGTCTCCCTCATGGCAGGAGGTTTCTTTACCATCTGAGCCACCAGGGAAGCCCACTGATCATAATAACAGTGCCTAACACATAAGGAATCTACCTGCCAGTTCCTTCCCTGGTCACATGTACTCTTCATATGGTCCCTAGAAATAGTCACTCTTATGACTGTTGCATGGAGGAAACAACGAGGTTCAGAGAGGTTAAGTAAGTTGCCTGAGCTCACTCAGCTACCAAGTTGCCCAGCCTGGCTTTGGATGATGTGGCTGCTCCGAGAGCACCCTTCTGTGCTGAGATCCAGCATGGTGTCTGTCACATAGGGCGGCTGTCCCGCAGTGGTCCCTGGGGTTGGAATACTGGAGTGGGTAGCCTATCCCTTCTCCAGCAGATCTTCCCAACCCAGGAATCAAACCGGGGTCTCCTGCATTGCAGGCAGATTCTTTACCAGCTGAGCCACCAAGGGAAGCCTTGGACATCGTCAAGGAAGGCCAATTCTACCCCTGACCCAGAGGGCCTGCTTACCTTTGCCCGATCAGCCACCCGGTGGCCCCCCTGGGGAGGAGCGTGGGGGTCCACACTGGGGTCTCTTTCTGGCCACCTGGGTCTGGGGAAGGGGAAGGCTGTACCAGGTCTTTTTCTGGGAGTGTGAAGAGCTGTGGGGGAGCCAACTGCAGCAGAGCTTTTTAAAGAAAATGGTGCTTGTCTATAAATAGCACCTGACGCTTCTGAGTTCCTGACACTTCTGGGATGGCGGTGGGTAGCGCCCTGCTGCACACTGCTCACCGTGACTGTCAGGTGATTGTAGAGTGGAAAGGAGTCTGGGGACAGCTGGGTCAGGACTTCAGGCAGCAGCGACATCTCCCACAAAAACTTAAGGGGCGATGATGTTGCCAGCTGTTCATTTTGCCAAGTAAAGACTTCGCCAAACAGCATCACTTATTACCACGATCATGTCAAAAAAGAAATACTGTGTTAATGCCAGAAAAGTAGAAATTTCATAATCTTAGAATGAAGGGCAGGTCAGTAAATGGAATACATTTTTTTTTTATGGAAAATTCAGCACAGGGTCCTAGCTGCTCTAATTCTTCCAGAATCTGATGAAAACAGTGATGGACAACACACGCCTCTGGGGGCCAGTTGGTGGGGAGTCCCAGAGCCCAAAGTTTTGAGGTGCTGAGCACACCTGGGGGGGAAGGGTGGACAGATGGAGAGATGGACAGAGATGGGAGGCTGGACGTCATGCTGGGTCCTGTGGGTGTGGGGGTGAAAGAAGAACCAGCCCCTCTCTGCGATGCAGCTTGCTTCCCTGCAAACAGGGATGGTGATCCCCACCTCACAGGATGGTGCTGAGGGCAAGACAAGGCAGTGATGAGAATTTGCTGTAACTCTGCTGTGAAGACAAGGAGTGCTCGCTATGGTCTACTTTGCAGGCTGTGCAGTGAGCATGGTCCTGGGGCCCCTGGAGTTGCCTGTGTCAGGGTTCTGGAGTTGCAGTGGAAATGGTGGGCAGCTGGGAGCACGCGAAAGTGTGTTCTGAGGACGCCTGTCAGAAACAGCAATCATCAACACTGATATGACTTGAATGATGCTCCCTCTAAATATAAGTTGAAGGAAGTCCTCACCCCTGGTGCCTCGGAACATGACCTCACTTTGATATTGGGTCATGGCAGATATAGTCAGTTAAGATGCAGTCATACCGGATTAGGTGAGCCCCACTCTAATATGACTGGTGTCCTGGTAACAAAAGCCACCCACGCAGAAGGCAACCTGACAAGGCAGGAAGCAATTGCAGTGCTGCAGCAAGTCAAGGAAGTCAAGGGTGGCCAAGGAGCAGGCCAGGAAGGATCCTCCAACACCTCAACTTCAGACTTCTGGCCTCCAGAGTTTTGTGACAACACAAGGTTACAACAGCCTTGGAACCTGACACTAATGCCTAATACAGGTTGGGTACCCAGTAAGAGCTTGATAAATGTTTGCTGAAGGGATAATGTTTATCGAGTGCCTGTTGTATAAGAGGACTTCCCAGGTGGCTCAGTGGTAAAGAATCCACCTGCAGGAGACGCAGGAGACCTGGGTTCAATTCCTGGGTCAGGAATATCTGCTGGAGAAGGAAATGGCAACCCACTCCAGTGTTCTTGCCTGGAGAATCCCATGGACAGAGGAGCCTCGCAGGCTATAGTCCATGGGGTCACAATGAGTCAAACTCGACTGAGTGACTAAGCACAAGCACACACGTGCTGACCTGTGACTGTGACACTGTGTAACAGACACTGGGCTGAGGATCTGATGAGAGTGGAACTTTCCCGTGTGTTCTCATTTCATGCAAGAGAAAACCAAGACACAGAGGGACAAGCCACTAGCCAGGGTCACATAAGCAGCTCTAAGTCCAGAGCCCTGGCTGGCCAGCAATGTAATAGTGCCTCCCAGCTGGTTGCACAGCACATAGCAGGTGCTCAATAAATGCTGACTGCCCCATGCATGTTATCTACTTTTCCCCAGTTATTCTGAGAAGGTTCTGGGATTCTATATGACTGTTTGGTTTTCAAGCAAAAGAAGGATTTTATTTTCCACCTCAGGCTTCCAGGGCCTCTGGTTTGCTGGTGAGATTCACCAAGTAAGAGCTGATTTGACTATACCTTTAAAACTGTCACTTCCTCCAAGAGGCCTTTTGTGATCAGCCCTCATCTATATTAGCATCATGCTGTAGATTGAATTATGTCCTGGCAAAAGATATGTTAAGGTCCTAATCTCTAGTATCTGTGAAGATGACCTAATTTGGAAATAGGGTCTTTGCAAATGGAAGCAAATTAAGATAAAGTGAAAGAGTTAGTCACTCAGTCATGTCCAGCTCTTTGCAATCTCATGGACTGTAGCCTTCCAGGTTTCTCTGTCCATGGGATGTCTCCGGGCAAGAATACTGGAGTGTGTTGCCAATCCCTTCTCCAGGTGATCTTCCTGACCCAGGGATTGAACCCAGGTCTCCTGCATTGTGGGCATTCTTTAACATCTGAGCCACCAGAAAAGCCACTGGTCATGATAGATGAAGGTGGGCCCTCAGTCAACATGATGGGTGTCCTTATAAGAAGAGGCACAGAGACACACAAGGAAAATATCATGTGATAAAGGAGGCAGAGATTATAGTGATGCATTTATGAGCCAAGGAACACCAAGGGTTGCCGGTAACCACCAGAGCTGAGAGGGAGTCCTGGAAGAGAATTTCCCTGAGCCTCCAGGCAGAAACTAACCCAGTGCTCACCTTGATTTCAGACTTCTGGCTTCAGAACTGAGAAACGATATATTTCTGTTTGAAGTCACCCAGTGTGTGGTGCTTTGTTATAGCAGCCCCAGGAAATGAATACGTACCCCAAGCTTTGCTGCAAGCTGACTGTGTTCATCCTCTTCTATCCTCCATCCCCCATCCTTCCAGAATATTCTAGAACTCGGGTATCTGACTGTCCTCAATTCAATAGTTCAGATGATGTGAACATTCTCCCCTCTGTGCATTGCAGTACGTTACATCCCTCTGTGTGTGCAGGGCAGGGAGGTGCACTTCTAGAATAATCTAGAGCTCTGGAATCTGCCAATAGTGGGTTAAGTAAATGCTCAACTCTGTCACTTACTAGTGCTAAGAACCTGGGCCCACCAGGCAACCTCTCAAGCCACCTCCTCCATAAAAGTGACCACAGTGGCACTGCCTTAAGAGAGATGAGGATTAAGAGGTGAAGATTAAGTAGGACAGAGGCAGAGGTGCAAACATCTGGACAGTACCTGATTGTACCTGGTCTTCCATAAATGCTTCTTGAATTGAACTGAATACAATGACAAATCCCGCAGTGGGTGGTTCATTCAATTGCTGTTGCTGTTCAGTCACTCAGTCATGTCCAACTCTTTGTGACCCCATGGACTGCAGCACGCCAGGCTTCCCTGTCCTTCACTAACTCCCGGAGTTTGCTCTAACTCATGCCCATTGAGTCATCCAACCATTTCATTCTCTGTCGTCCCCTTCTCCTCCTGGCTTCAATCCAGAGGATGGTTCATTCAATAGATGAAATTAAGTTTCGGTTAATATCATAGGCTCACAAACTTGTAAAGATTAATCACACAATATTTTCACTTGCTATTTCGATCCATGGAAAAATAATTACTCAATTATACAAGGTTTTGTACTTTCTAAAATGAAAAAAAAAGTCAAAGGGAGGTAAGTTATCTTTTCCTTACATAAAATTAATTCACTGCTCATTAACATGGTTCTCCTTTTGTACTCTTCAGCTTCCTAAATATAAGCAGCCCGATTTACACACCCCATCTGTATTTGAACATTTTTAGAGTGCCTCAGGATTAGTGTTGATTTAATTTATTTTCACCAGAGAATTGCAAAATATTTGCCTAAGTTATTTTGAACTGTCGGTGATTTATTCAGGGAGAGAAAAGGTGGTGTCTGAAAAGCGGGCGCTCCCTAATGCACAAAACTGAGCAAGCGATGAGATAGGGCTTGCAGGGACCCCTCCCCATCCTCCCCCCTTCCGGGGGCACCCATCCCGCACTGCCAGGGGCTTCTCCTGTGTGCGATCGTTTCCTGAGTCCGCACCACCCAGAGAGGAAAGCTGAAGCTCCTTGGCTCAGTTGGGATGCCGTCGGTGACCTGGTCCATGCTTGTCCCCCTCACAGAGCACCTGTCTCCTCTGGGGCTTCCCAGGTGAAAATAAAAAGAAAGTGAAAGTCGCTCAGTCGAGTCCAACTCTTTGTGACCCCATAGATATACTGTCCATGGAATTCTCCAGGCCAGAATAGTGGAATGGGTAGCCATTCCCTTCTCCAAGGGATCTTCCCAACCCAGGGATCAAACCCAGGTCTCCTCCATTGCAGGTGGTGTCTTTACCAGCTGAGCCACTAAGGAAGCCCAAGAATACTGGAGATCCCTTCTTCAGCGGATCTTTCTGACCCAGGAATGGAACCGAGGTCTCCTGCATTGCAGGTGGATTCTTTACCAGCTGAGTTACAAGGGAAGCCCCCTTCCTAGATGGTGCAGTGGTAAAGAATCTGCCTGCCAGTGGAGGAGATGCAAGAGACACTGTTCTATCCCTAGGTGGGAAAGGCCCCCTGGCATAGGAAATGGCAACCCACTCCGGTATTCTTGCCTGTAAAATCCCATGGACAGAGGAGCCTAGCTGGATCCATGCGGTTGCAAAGAGTCAGACGCCACTGAGCGACCAACACTTCCACTCTTCATGCCCAGTTGCTTCACTCCAGCCCGCCACCCAATGGCTCAGAGCCACACAAACAGGCGTCAGTCTGCACAGCCCCGTTACCAAAGCCCCTGCCTCCAAGTTCCTGTGGAGCCTCCCCTTTCCCAGGAAGTCCTTCATTTGCTCTCTTCTCACCCTCATTCCTGGGGTCAGGAAGATCCCCTGGAGGAGGGCATGGCAACCCATTCCAGTATTTCTTGCCTGGAGAATCTCATGGACAGAGGAGCCTGGAGGGCTACAGTCCATGGGGTTGCGAAGAGTCGGACCGGACTAAAGCGACTTAGCACACACACACACTCCTCCTTCCCAACCGGTGAAGGCTGCTCTGGGCTCACCCATCCCCCCTTCCTCCCGTCTGCTCCACAGTTCCTGGAAGACAAAAACTGTTCCAACAGACCCCATCCCATCCCAGTACCTGTTTGTCCTACTGAATTGAAAAACAAGGCCTCCAGTAATGCAGTTTATTCATTAATATCTGAGGTCCTCAAAACTGAATATATTTTTGAGTGGGAGTTTGTGAAGTGTGTGTGAATGAATGAATGAGTTAGTGGTGAGTGGGTGACTGAATCAAGTGTTCTCCTTGGTAAGACTTTCTAGCTCTAAGACGTACTCATATTAATGGCGGTAAGTCTTTTTTAAAACCTCACCATGAGAGCAAATTTAATTATATTGTTTTTAAAATTCCCCAAGATGCCATAAAGTGCAGTGAAGTCCTTTCTATAATCCTGATATGACCAGCTAAGGCTGTTAAATCAGAATTTTATAAGCGTGGTTTTCTTGGATCTGATTTCACTGAATTTTATCATAAAATGATACACTTGTTTTCAACTGAGAGGAACAGAACTGAAATTGACAGTTCACAGGCATTTATCATTTGTCAAACGCCATGCTGGGTACTTTTATATATGTTCCATCATTGTACAGAATGCTGGGCCCAGGTGATGCTTCATCCTTAGTGTTTTCCTAACCAGTCGTCACCATTACCATCAACATCATACCGTCACCATCATCACCATCCTCAGAAGCTGCACCCCATCATTGCCAACACCCCCACCATCACCTCCACCACCACCATCACCACCATCATCACCATTATCACTACCATCACCACCATCATTATTATTACCATAACAACTAACATCTATCGAGCACTTCCTCTGTGTCAGGTACTGGTCTATATATTTAACAAGTGTTTTTCAGGTAATCCTCACACACAACCTATAAAACAGACACAATTATAACCTCAATTTATATAGATGAGAAAATCAAGATTAGGATAAGCTCTGGGATTTTCTCAAATATACATCTAGTGGAAGGAGTGGCAAAGCCACAGTACAATAGGGCATGCGGGACGGGAGTGCTCCTTCAAAACTCTCTGCAGCTAAAACAGGCAGGTGGCCTTGGAGGTCAATCCCAAATAAGGCAAGCTCAGAGCAATGAACACAGCAGCCTTTAGTAGGACAAAGTTCGGCCTTCCTGTGAAATCTCTACAGCATCAACATTTGCCCCCAACTTCGGTGTCTTAAAGTTGCTGATGGTCAGAGATAGGAAGGGCCCCAGCATCAGCTAGGCCAAGTGCTTTATGTTACAGCTGAGAAAACCAAGGCCCAGAACTAAAGTGACAGTTGTTCCCATGTCAGGTTTTATTACCCTTAACACCCAGCTCCCTCAGTTCCCTGCAAGATTCCAGATGATCCTTGAATGACAGCACTGTGTCCCCTACCAGAGCTGTTGAACCGCTCACCCAGGGGTGCCTAGAAGTATGCACCAGCAGGACCTGGGAGTAGCAGTCATTCAGGGTGGGGCCCCAACATACCCCCAGACTCAGCTCAAAATAAACTTCCCTGTTGGTCACATAGAATCTTAAGGCTGGGCTCTCTGGGGCCCTCTGGGGACAACAGGAGCCAGGGTGAGGGGCCCAGTACCACAGGCTCCCCTGGATACACAGGACTCCTTTCCCAGTGATGGTCAGTCTAAGGCCTCTGCCCCAGATGGGAGGGATCAGATGGGGTCAGGGAAACTTCCCTCCACCCATCTCCATTCTTCTACTGAAGGGAAGCCCTAGAATCCCTTTACGTGAAGCTGTAACTCACTTATTGAATGTTGGTCAGGGACCCCGCATATCTAGGCATAGTTCTACATGGGGAAACCCAGCTGTTTTCTCCTCTGTGAATCTTACTCCTGATGGGAGAGGACACACAAGGCATGGATGGACAGGTAATCCTATGTATACTGACCAGGGGTGGAAGGACTTGGAGGAAAGAAAGCCTGGCCAGGGCAGGGGGAGAGTAACTGGTGGTGGTGGGGTCATTCCTTGCTTAGAGTGGTCAGAGATAGAAGAGACCTTTGGGCAGAGACCTGAGTGAAGCCAGGGAGGGAGCTGGGCAGCACTGGGTAGGAGCTTCCAGGTGGAGGGAATAGCATGTGCAAAGGCCCTGAGGTGGGTCTGTGCTGGGCATGTTGTGGCTGAAGCGGAGGAGGAAGGGGGAACATGAGGCTGGTAGGGGTAGGCAGGAAGCAGAGGAAGGACTCGGGATTTTTCTAAGTGTACTTCACACCTCTTTCATCCTTTCAGAGCCAGATGATTTGGATGATTGGAAAATTAGAGAGTTAGTCCTTTCCCTGAGCCGCTCATGGTTTTCCATTTTTTCTTTTGTCCATCCAGTTGACACACATCATGGAGCCCTGAGAAAGGGGTCAAAGGAGTTTCCAGGGGCAGGAGCCTGAAAAACACGGTGAGCACCGTCCTTCTCTTTCCCCTGTCCCACCCCCAAGGCCTGCTGCCTCTACCTGCCAGGTACTCCCCATGGTTCGCTTTACCCTGAGTTGTCAGGGGAAGGGAGATGGACGGGGAGAGAGAGAGCAAGAATGTCTGGTTACCTGTCACCCAAAGGACCAACCTCATCACAGGACACAGACTTGGGGGCACCTGTTTCAGTACCAGCCCCCTGAAGTCAGATGGTGAAGTCCCTCCCAGGATGGGGAAAGACGACAAAAGTAACCAACGGAAGACTCAGGAAAGAGACCTTTCCCCTGTTGGGGAGTGTTGGGGTCACCCTGTGTCTCCGTCCCCACCCCCTCATGGCCCTCGTACAACCTGGGAGCACCGTGGGCTCCAGAGATGTTTCCTGCACGGGAGGACGAGCCGTCTGCTTGGGTGGCTCCTGCCGGCCTGGTTTCCCGGGGCTCTGCATCTGCTCCTCCACCTGGGAACACACCCCGAGGGTGTCACCTTCCACAGCCCCCTTGGCAAACTGCTGTCCCTCGTTAATAGTTCAGTGCACTCCCGGTGAATCATTTCCACGGCACTTCTTTAAACCTTTGGCACTTTGACTTTCTATTTTTAAAGATGTTAATTATTTGATACATACAGAAAGGTATATCGTAATATGTGTGTGTGTAGATCATGGAGCAGACTGATAAATGAAAATAGCTGTGAATTCTGCCCTGAGCCTAGAACATACTATTCAATATGCTCTTTTCTACCCAAACCCTCCCCCTCCCCCTCCATGAAAGTAACTACTCTTTTGAACAATATCCGGGTTCGATCCCTAGGTCAGGAAGATCCCCTGGAGAAGGAAATGGCAACCCACTCCAGTACTCTTGCCTGGAAAATTCCATGGATGGAGGAGCCTGGTAGGCTACGGTCCATGTGGTCACAAAGAGTCAGACACGACTGAGCAGCTTCACTTTTACGTGCTATAACCTTAAACCATCCAGCTCCTAGCTGAGCCTGGCTCTCTTTTTTTTTTTTTTAAATTGGAAGCTAATTACTTTATAATATTGTGGTGGTTTTTGCCATACACTGACATGAATCAGCCACGGATATACATGCGTCCCCCATCCCGAACCCCCCTCCTGGCTTTTGAACTTTATATAAATAGAACATTCTGTGAGTATCCATCAGGTAGTTGCCTTTTTCACTCAAGGTTGTGTGTTGAAATATACAGTGTTCTGTATTCCCTTTTACTGCCGTGCACCATTTCTTTATATGAATGTGCAGACTTTATCCATCCTGTGTGAGTAGATATTTCGGTTGTTGCCCATACTTTGTTCTCAGGATGATGCCTTGTGGCCATCACTGTACGTATCTCCCAGGATATGGGCTGTAAGAGTTTTTCTAGGGTGTCGACTAGAGAGAGATTGTTGGATTTGGGGTTTCATGTCATCAGCTTTACTGATAACTCTGATAGTGTTCTAAATCCATTGTGCCAGTTTGACCATCCCCAGCATCGAAAGACCTCACCAACGCTCCATATTCCCAAGCTTTCTATATTTTGCTAATCTGGTAGGTGTTAATAGTGTTGCCCATGAATTTAATTAAATTAAATCTTCCCTGGAGACCTTTTCATATGTTTCCAGGCACTTCTCATGGTCCCTTCTAGGAGATATCTGTTCCTGGTTTGGGCAAGCATTTTTATCTTGTTCTTTGACTTCTTGTTGACTTGTTGAAGTTCTTTGCATATTTTCTTTATTAATCACTTATTCATTTCATATGTGGCAGATGCATTCTCCCTGCACGTGACTTGCCTTTGTTTATGGTGTCTTAAGCTCTTGATTTAGTGTAGTAGAATCTCTTCTTCTTTTGACTTAAGAAATTCCGTCCTACCCTAGGGTCATATGGAGACTCTTCTATAACGTCTTATAAAAGTTTCGAATTCAAAATGCTTTTCACATTTAAATATTCAGTTTGCTTAGGTAGGGCTTGAAGTAGAGATCTAAAGTAATTTTTTTGCAAAGGGAGAACAAATCTTCCAGCACCTTCAGTGAGTGCTCCACGCTTTCCCACTGACCTATAACATCCTGTCCATATTACCTTTAGTTTCCTTATTTGCATTGTCTGGATTCTTTTCTGTTTCTGATCATCTCCCCTTGCACCAATATCATACTGCCTTAAGAATCAAAGCTTTGGGACTTCCCTGGCTGTGAAGTGGTTAAGACTTTGCCTCCCGGTGCAGAGGGAATGAGTTCAGTCACTGGTTGGGGAACTAAGCTCCCATATGTCTCATGGCCGAAAAGCCAAAACATAAAACAGAAACAATATTGTGTAACAAATTGAACAAAAACTTTAAAAATGGTTCACATTTAAAAAATCTTTTTAAAAAAGGATTGCAGCTTTATCATAAATCCTGCTCTCATATAGGGCAAGTTCTCCTCCTCTTAAATGAATTCTTCTTATAAAGATAAGTAACTACTAGCTACCCTAATCTTATTCCTGCATTCATGAACACACTCAGCTCTTTGTCATCTTGCTTTTGCACCAATGCTGTTTCATTTCTCTTCTCCTTCTTTCTTCTGAATAACTCCTGCTGGATCATAGACTCAGATCAAGCCACATCACCTTCTGGGCTTCTGGAACCATCCTGCAAGAAGATCCAAGTGCTTGTTCTTTGGGTATCACCCTCCTCCTGCACTGAGTCACCCTTGCTTGCTATTTACATTCGCTCCCTCCCTCTTGCCTCCCACTCGCCCTGACTTGCTTCATCTTCGCACACCCAGCAGGAGAGAGCTGGGGAAAACTGGTCTAGAACCTGCCCTCCATCCTGGACAGCTCTCCTCTTCCAAAGCCTTTGACCCACTCTCTTGGAGCTGATGTTCACTGCAGTCCAAGGAGAAAAGTTCAGGGATCTCTGTCTCTTCTCTAGGCAGAGTCAGTCTCCTCACCCCTCCCCTGCCTCTCAGCATTGCTTTCCTTCTGAATTGCTTTCCACCAGAGCCTGGGATGAGCCCAGATGGGACCTTGAGTCTGTCCTCTCACTGGGAGGATGTCAGGGGCAGGCAGAAATGTCACTCAGCCCATATGAGATCAGTTCTCTCTGCACCAGACCTCTAGCCTCCACCGCACGCTAGCACCACACCCAGCACCCTTCCTTCTCTAGGGTCTCAGCTAGTGGATCTCATATCCAGCCCATCGACTGCCTTGTTGCCCCTGCTGCCCATGTTCCAGGGCCCAGCCTCCTCACTGGTTCGTCTGGCATTTGGTTCATTGATACTGATCTGCAGTCACTCGGGTGGCCTCCGGGGATGCAACCGTGCCAATGGCAGAGGGATGGGCTAAGTGGTGGCCTGTCCAGAGCCTCCATGCTCTCAGAGGGGAGGCTAACTGCTCACCAACACTGTGGCCTGGGCTTGAGGACTCTGTCCTGGCTGTGGAGTCCACTCAGCAGGCCAGCTGAACAGCTGGTGTCAGGGCCCTCGGCCAGCGGGGAGCTGTGAGGGCCACCAGGCTCCTCTCTCCCTCTCCCCGCAACCTGCTCCCCTCCTCGCCCAGCTTCCCTGGTCACACAGGCATAGGATCTTCCCTTCCTCCTCCCCAAACCCTCCCTAGGCCCCTGCACCTGTCCAGTTTTCCTCTAGGCACTTTCAGTGTCTCCCCTTCTCCTCCTGCAGCGTGTCACCAAGCCAGGCTGCCACCACCCCGGCCCCTCCAATGGCTACATACCCGACAGCAACCTGGGCTTCCCTGGGCGCTCAGATGGTAAAGAATCCGCCTGCAACTCAGGTGCCATCCCTGGATCGGGAAGGAAGGTATATTGGAGGAAGGCATGACAACCCACTCCAGTGTTCTTGCCTGGAGACTCCCATGGACAGAGAAACCTGGGGGGCTACAGTCCATAGGGTCGCAAAGGATCAGATAAGACTGAGCAACTAACACTGTCACTTTCCAAGTCAGCAACCTGCCCCTGTCTTCACCGCCTGTCCTCCTGCACCGTGGGAGCCCCCTCTCTGGATGAAATCTGTCTGCTCTGTCTCTCCCTTACTTAAAACCCTTGCAGCAGCAGCTCAGCACAGCTCTTTGGCTGGAGTCCACACTGCAAGCTCAGCCCCTGATTCTCCTGCCATGCTGGAAGGCGGGCAGCTAGGAAGGGGCCCGTTGCGCCATGCGCCCCCATCTCCTGCACCCAGAGCCCCAGCTGAGGCCTTCCTGCTCCTTCAGCCTCAGGGCAGGCAGCCTCTCCTCCTTGAAGGCCTCTGGCCTGCTTGGTCATGCGACCCTTCTCCAGCCCGCTGGGCATACTCGTTTACTTCTGTGCATGGTGCCATTTGCTACACTGGCATGCTCTGTGGGTGCAGTCATCTCAAGTTTTCAGGACTGGGTTTGTCTTGTTGCATCCTGTAGCCTGGGCGTCTGCACTGAGTCTGGCCTCAACCTGGTGAATGGTATTGCTTCTGCGTTGCTGTGTTCCGGTCAGCTCCTCCCCAGTGGAATGAGAGATCTCGGAAGGCAGGGACCAGGCTTTATTCCTCTCTGCCTGTAGGAGCCTGGCATGCAGGGGGTGCTCTGTAACTGTTTGTGGAATGATTGAGTGATTGAACAAATGAGTGAGAGAACGCAGAATGGACTCTATTGTGAGGGCACCCAGGTATGGACTTTCCATCCATACTGACCCACCCAGGGTACCACGTTGATGGGCTATTTGGGGACCTGTGGTAAGAACCAAGGTCCCCATGTGTCCAGACACCCTGCAGGGCTGACCCAGGTCTCCCAGCTGCAGGGCTGAAGTGGGGGCATGCAGACTAGACAAACAGGCCTGCTTCTGTTCCTGGGCACTGGCCAGAGTTTGGAGAAAGCACAAAAGATTCTTGCTCTAAAATCAGACAGGCCATAAGACGGTTTAAGAATACACACACCCGGGTGCTCTGTGAAGCCAGGGGCGGAAAGGTGGGTGCAGAAGAGGCATGAGGGTCAATGAACATGTTTGGATTAAAAAAAAAAAAAGAAGCATCTAACAGTCAGGGAGGTTTGCTTTAACATTCTGGCACGTTCTGTTGATTTATGACTGTTGCTAGGTAACAGAGTACACTGAAGCGGGTGTGATTTTAAAGCTGTGGCTTCTGACCAAAGGAAAGAAACCATTAATCGGGCTGGGGGGCTGGAGGAGGGTGTAAATGCAACCCAGAGGACAGAACAGTTAGCAGCAATTAGAGTAAAGCCAAGGGGATCCAGCCCCTCCGTGTCTGTAATCTTTCACGTGTGTGTTCAGCTGCAAGGATGGAAAGCCAGCTGCTGACATGGCTTCTCCTTCAGAAAGACACCAGTGAGAATTTATCTTTTATTTTGCAGTAAATCGATTTAGTAGCCATCCGCTTTCTAACATAGCACTGCTGGTGTGCAAAGCGTATAAAGTGTGTCATCTTGATGGTCAGGGTTCATTGTCTTCACTTAGGTTACCAAGGCTCCAGCCTCTCAGCAGGACTGTTCACTGGCTGGGCACACACTGATACCTCTGGGTGCCCTGGTGGGGTTCCAGGGTGAACGAGACAGAAGTCCTCCTGGTGAAGCTGACATTCAGAGTGTGTGTGTAGAGGGGGTGGGCAGACAGTCACTAAATAATAGTCATGTTTAACAAGCCAAGTATATTTTATGCTACAGAGAAAAAAAGCAAAGCCAAGCAAAAAGGTCCAGGAATAAGGGTGAGTGTCTCGAGGGTAGGGGGGCTGGTTGCAATTATAAACTAGGGGATAGGAACAGAGGGTGAGGAGCTGGGAGGAAGGCCCATGTAGGCTGCGTCTCTCCCACACACACGCTCTTTGCAGGCCTATGTGTGTCCTGTGGGCTTCCCAGGTGGCGCGACTGGTAAAGGACCCGCCTGCCAATGCAGGAGACGTAAGAGACATGGGTTTGATCCCCGGATCCACGCCTTGCACACAGGCCTTCGTGCCACCGAGGGCCGTCTTGCTCCTCGCATCTGTGTTTCCGACTCTCCCAACTCTGCAGGGCCCTCTCCACGGTGAGTGTGGGGTCCTGGCAACCAAAGCCTGGAAAGCACGTGGGTGCAGGCAGTCTATTTGGGAGGGGATCCCTGGACTCATCACTTGGTCTCTGCTGTGGGAACGTGGGATTCCTGTCCACTGAGACATGGATCGAAGGTTCTGGAACTGATCCCTGAAAGAGAGGAGCATCAGCAATTCTCCAGGGATTCTCCTTCTAAAGAAGTCAAGAGTGCCCAGGTAACACTGATTCCCCCCACTCCAGGCTGCATGGACTCTAGACCCAGGGGTGTCAGTGAAGGCCTGGGAGCTGAATGTAGCAGGACACTGGCCTGCTTAAGGGGGCCTCGCTGCTGGGCAAATCAGCGCCTGGTCCGTGGTCCCCCACAGCTGTGGCTAGAACCAGAGGACAGCCAAGGCCGTTATGGCCTCTTTCCCAGCCCGTATTATTCTTCAGCACCATGATTCCTGGGCAGGTCAAAGGTGGGACCTCCCTGGCTTCAGGGACTGGCCCTAGGGTGGACAGGTGTCCAGAGAGTGGACAGGAGCCCTCCTGCCCCAGCAGATATGCTCTGAGAGGTGAGCTCCGAGTTGCTGCTGGCTTTGGCCTCCCCACACCCAGAGAATTCTGCCTATAGACTGCAGGGAAAGAGAGTGAAAGTGAAAGTTGCTCAGTTGTGTCCGACTCTTTGCAACCCCATGGATTATACAGTCCACGGAATTCTCCAGGCCAGAATACTGGAGTGGGTAGCCTTTCCCTTCTCCAGGGGATCTTCCCAACCCAGGGATCGAACCCAGGTCTCCCGCACTGCAGGTGGATTCTCTACCAGCTGAGCCACAAGGGAAGCCCACGAATACTGGAGTGGGTAGCCAATCCCTTCTCCAGCAGATCTTGTCAACCCAGAAATTGAACCGGGGTCTCCTGCGTTGCAGGCGGATTCTTTACCAACTGAGCTATGAGGGAAGCCGTAGATGGGTGAGACTAGGCCAGCCCCTGGAGAAACAGAGAGGAGGGGCACATAGGGTCTGGTGAAGTTCAGCTCCAGGGCCATGTGTCCCCCAGGCTGGGTCTGCTTTCTGGGCTGGTGCCCCATTTCTGTCACTTGCAACTCAAGGGTGCTGATCAACATTCCCCATCGTCCCCCGGTACCATCGAGCCCTCAGGGACACTAGCTCTCAAGCCCCGCAGCAAGACGAGTAGGGAGAGCCCAGCCACAGGGACAGCCCACACCCCTCCAACCTTTTTCCATGACAGACCCAGCTGCCCTCCTGTATGAACCGGTTGCCTCTTCCCTTGGCTCTCCAAGGTCCTTGAGATTCCAACAGCCCCACAGGACTTCTGGTCCCCCGAGGGAAGCTTGGATGGTCTTACTACACAGCATGGCCCCTGGCCTGACCCACCAAGACACCCACCTGAGCTGGCCATGTACCATCTGCCCACCATAGAAATTCTGTGGGGCAGCCTGCATCGCTTCCTACGGGAGGCACCGTGCTGGGAGGAAAAAGGGCTGGTCACCTGAGTTTCTGATAGGCTTCCTCATTCATTCATTCACTCGCTAATTCATCTAACAAGTACTAAATGAGGACGGAGGCAGGGGGATACAGAACTGAACACATAACAGGAAAAGTCCCTGAAACTGTGGAGCTGACATTCTAGTGGGGGAAACAAACAACACCAAGATAAGTTGGTAAAATGTATGCTATGTTGGGTTTGTGCTTCCCAGGTAGCGCTAGTGGTAAACAATCCACCTGCCAATGCAAGAGACTCAAGAGACGCGGGTTCAGTCTCTGGCTCAGAAAGATTCCCTGGAGTAGGAAATGGCAACCCACTTCAGTATTCTTGCCTGGAAAATTCCATGGGCAGAGGAGCCTAGGGGGCTACAGTCCATGGGGCTGCAAAGAGTCAGACATGACTGAGCGACTGAGCACATACATGCTATGTTAATGATAACTACTAACGGAGAAGGAAATGGCAACCCACTCTAGGACTATTGCCTGGAAAATCTCATGGACGGAGAAGCCTGGTAGGCTACAGTCCATGGGGTCGCAAAGAGTCAGACACTACTGAGAAACTTCACTAAAGAGAAAAAATGTATAAAGCAGACAAGGGGATATGAAATGACGGGGCTAAGGCTGCAATTTTAGATGAGTTGATACCCCCTTCTCAGCACAGGGAGCTTTGAGAAGTTTGGGACCTAGTGCTAGAGCCAGGCTGCCAGGGTTCACCTCCCTTCCACTGTTCATATGTGATCTAACAGAGATTGTTCAACTGCTTTAAGCCTCAGTTTTCCCATCTGTTAAATGGAGATACTAATAGTCCCTACCTGCAGGGGTTTTGGAGGTGGAGTGTAATCATGCATTTAGAATGTTTGTATGGCATGGCATCCAACTCCATCACTTCATGGCAAATAGAAGAGGAAAAGGTGGAAGCAATGGCAGATTTCCTCTTCTTGGGCTCTAAAATCACTGCGGATGGTGACTGCAGCCATGAAATTAGATGATTGCTCCTTGGCAGGAAAGATATGACAAACCTGGTGAAAGTGAAAGTGTTAGTTGCTTAGTCGTGTTCGACTCTGTGACCCCATACACTGTAGCCCACCAGGTTCCTCTGTCCAGGGGATTCTCCAGGCAAGAATACTGGAGTGAGTTGCCATTCCCTTCTGCAGGGGATCTTCCTGACCCAGGGATTGAACCCAAGTTTCCCACACTGCAGGCAGATTCTTTACCATCTGAGCCACCAGGGAAGTTCCTCTTGAAGTCAGGAATGTGTGTTATTCATTGGTTTCTGCTCCAATGTCCCTTGTAGGTGTGATACCTAATAGTGACCAATAATTTATAATTTAATTAATGGATGGTGAATAAATGCTGTAAGGACTCAGTGATGACATCAAGCACTGAAGTAATCAAAGGAGGGCTTCATGGAGGAAGCGTCCTGAGAAGGGTGGCTTGGAGTTGCTGGTGAGAAACACAAACGAGTCTCCCCTTGAAAGATGAATGTGTGTCCCCAGATGAGAGTCTGGTTCTGGGAAGCTGCACCAAGCTCCCAGAAGCCTGTCTTCAGGACACTTGGAATCTTCTTTCCCTGACACCACCAGGTCCAGGTGAGACATGGGGATGAGCATGGGGCCTTCAGGGCCTTCCTTCTAGGGCTGGTCAGAGGGGTAGATGCATGGAGTCCGTGTACCTGGCCGGCAACGTTGTGAATTATTGATCACCGGAGAGTAATGTATAGGAAAGGTCATTTCCCTCCTTAAGTCAAACTGTTCCATCATGCTTAATTGCCTGCTTTCCAAATTTCCCTAGGGCTAGCCTGGGGATGGGGATTAGTTCTGAGCCTATTTATTTTGCTTGAATCCAGTCTATAGAGTACAACAGGATGTGATCCATTTCTCTTTGGTATTAAGTCTGAATGCTGTGGATGGGATTAATTCAGGGGTTAAATGGAGGAGAGAGGCTCTTCCCTTACCTTGTACTGCAGAGAGGTATCCCATCCCCTCAAGTCTCGACCCCATTTGCGTGGTGGACTGGCAAAATTGGAGAAATGAGGAGCAATCTATATTCCCTGAGCACCTGTGATGTACCAGGCTCTGCATATATCATCTCCTTCAATTCTCACTGAGACATCCAAATAAAAACAAATGTTCTTGCTGTTGTTCAGTCACTAAGTTGTGTCCAGCTCTTTGTGACCCCATGGACTGCAGCACGCCAGGCTTCCCTGTCCACTATCTCCCAGATTGTGCTCAGATTCATGTCCATTGAGCCAATGATGCTATCTAACCATCACATCCTCTGCCGCCTTCTTCTTTAGCCTCCAATCTTTCCCAGCAGTAGGGTCTTTTCCTGTGAGTCAGCTCTTCGCATCAGGCGGCCAAGTAATATGATGTGGGGGACAAGATGAAATTGATTCCAAAGAAAATTGTTAAGAGCAGTTTGCAAGGATTCTTCCACCCCTTCCTGACAGGGTAGGGTGGTGGGTAATGATGGGAAGTCATGGGGAGTGTTGCTCTGGAGGGGGCCGTGCTGGGGCTCTAAAGTACTGCTAAGCGGGAGGAAGAGAAAGTACCCACCCCTTTTCTGTAGTCAAGCGTGGATGGATGACTCAAAGCTTAAAATGTACCTGATGGCTTTCCAGCCAGGAAAGAACAACAGGAATCAGATTTACCTTCCCACTCAAAACAACTGAAAATCAAGACAAAGTATGTGAAACAGTGGTTTTCAAGAGGCTGGACAATAGGCCATAAAGGGGACAGTGATCAGTGAGAAATAAAAACACAAGGAGAGCCCAGGATTGCTCCAGCTGATGCCTTGAGAGTTTCCTGTCCAGGTTTCAGGGAGACGTTGTCCAAGCTGAATCTGGTAAAATCCTCAAGATCAGGAAACAGAGCTGAGATTATGAGGAAATCAAGGAAGCTAGGGTTCATGGGGCAGGATAATGGAGAGGAGAGAGCTCCAAAGAGAGAGAGAAAGTTCCGGAGGTAGGGAGAGGTTGAGCGTGAGCACTCAATTCAGAAATGATCAGCCCATGCATAGGAGGAAATTGCCCAAAGTTAGGGCAGGGATCATCCAAAAGGACCAAAAGGCATGGTATTTCAAGCACACAGCGAGTTGGGAATAGTGTCTGCTGGAAAAATTCACGTTCCTCGGGGGCACAGGGCAGCCTGCTCAGGCAAGCCTTGCCTCAGGAGTGGAAAATAATGTCCTAGACTGAGAATTTGTTCAAATGTGCCTAGCAAATCACCAAAGTAAGACTTGAAAGAATCAAACTGCTTGTGAGTTAAGCTCAAAAATATCTCTAGAGCTATAAACATATCCAGCATCTTTGGCCCACAAGGTAAGAAGACGTCTGACATCCAGTAAAAAAAATTACTTATAATAGGAAGAATAAGTGTGGACTGTTGGAGACTAAGACATGGAAGCTGGCATGTACCTTTGTGCTGGATGAAACCCTCCATTGCATTTAAGGTACATTGTGAAGATTAAATAATCAAAGGTATATACAACATGCCCTGATCAATAAATCCTTGTTTTCATCCTTTTTTTTTTTGCTATTAATTATTAATTAAACTAAGATCATGGCATCCAGTCCCATCCCTCCATGGAAAATAGATGGAGAAACAATGGAAACAGTGACAGACTATTTTCTTGGGCTCCAAAATCACTGCAGATGGTGATTGCAGCCATGAAATTAAAAGACGCTTACTCCTTGAAAGAAAAGCTATGACCAACCTAGGCAGCATATTAAAAAGCACAGACATTACTTGCCGGCAAAGGTCTGTCTAGTCAAAGCTTTGGGTTTTCCAGTAGTTATATATGGATGTGAGAGTTGGACTATAAAGAAAGCTGAGTGCAGAAGAATTGATGCTTTTGAACTGTGGTGTTAGAGAAGATGCTTGAGAATCCCTTGGACGCAAGGAAATCAAACCAGTCAATCCTAAAGGAAATCAGTCCTGAATATTCATTGGAAGGACTGATGCTGAAGCTGAAGCTCCAATACTTTGGCCACCTGACGTGAAGAACTGACTCACTGGAAAAGACCCTGATGCTGGGAGAGATTGAGTGAAGGAGGCGAAGGGGACGACAGAGGATGAGATGGTTGGATGGCATCACCGACTGGATGGACACAAGTTTGAGCAAGCTCTGGGAGTTGGTGATGGACAGGGAAGCCTGGCGTGCTGCAGCCCATGGGGTCGCAAACAGTTGGACATGACTGAGTGACTGAACTGAATATCTCAAATAATTTTTTTGGAAAGGAGTAAGTTTTAAATGAGTTATTAAAATACCCTAGTGTTGAGGGCTCCTGGATTGCACAGTGTTGTACCGAATGTGTGCTGTATCTTTGTGGATGGGAACCATTATAAAAACTGCACTACGTACCTTCAAAGTACTTCCAGGTCTGCAGTGGAGATGGTGAGGTAACTTTATTTTTGTTTTTGTTGTTGTTGTCTTTAATTAATTTTTATTGGAATAAAGTTGATTCACAGTGTTGTGTTAGTTTCAGGTGTTCAGCCAAATGAATCAGTTACACATACATCAATTCTTTTTTGGATTCTTTTCCCGTATAGGCATTAGAGTATTGTGTAGAGCTCCCTGTGCTACCCAGTAGGTCCTTATTGTCTATTTTATATATAGTAATGTGTCTCTGTCAATCCCAATCTCCCAACCTGTGAGTCTGTTTTGTAAATAGGTTCCTTTGCACCATACTTTTTTTAGATTTCCACATAAAAGCAATTCATGTAGTATTTGTCTTTGTCTGACTTACTTCACTTGGTATGATAGTCTCTAGATCCATCCATGTTGCTGCAAATGGCACTATTTTGTTCTTTTTTAAGGCTGACTAATATCCTATGCCATTCATTGATGAGCATTTAGATTACTTCCTCATCCTGACTGTTGAAGTGCATTTGTTTTTACTGAAATTAGATGCCCTCTTTTAGATGCAGTGCTGGGAGTTGTTGTGATGGTTTTTTTACTTTGGTCCAGAGAATGTGAAATAAACAACAGTTTCCTGGCTAAAAAAAATTACTTATAATAGAAAACAATAAAAAAAACCCATATATATATATATGATTTTGCTGTATACCTAAAGCTAAAACTAAACTAAAACTAAAACTTCTTTCAAAGTTGTTTTGGCTACCTTAGATACTTTCTGTTTCTGTATGAATTTTACAAACAGTTTGTCAGTTTAAAAAAGGCATACTGAGATTTTAATTTGGACTGTGTCGATTTCATAGGTCAATTTGAGGAGAACGACATGTTAACAATATTGAGTCTTCCAAACTATAGGACATTTTCCACTTATTTAGGTCTTCTTTAATTCATCTCATGTTTTCTAATTTTCAGTGCGTAGGTTTTTCACATCTGTTTTTAGATTTATTTCTGCATATCTCATATGGTAAATAATATCTTTAAAATTTAGATTTTGATTGCTCTTATATCCTGAAAACTTATTAAATTTATTATTCATTCTGGCAGTTTTTTATAGCTTCCATTGGATTTTTATATAGACAATCATGCCTTCTGTGAATAAAGACAAGTTTTACTTCCTTCCTTCTAATCTGAATGTCTTTTACTTCTCTTTCTTGATTTATTGCACTGGCTGTAACCTCTAGTACAATGCTGAATAGTCATGGTATAAATGGCTATCCTTGCCTTGTCCCCTGTTATGCGGGAAACTATTTCATATTTAAGACCATTAAATCTGTAGGTTTTTCAGAGATGTCCTTTGTCAAATTACGGAATTTCACTTCTATTTGTAGTTTGTTGAGAGGGCTAATATGATTTAATCTCAAGAACTTAATATAAAGCTTCAGAAATTGATATTATTATTGATAGTATTGTGTCAAAGTAAACAAGCATATCAATGGGACAGAATAGAGAACCCAGAAAAAGACCCACACATTTATGGCGGCTGATATGGCTGATTATGAACAAAAATAAAAAGGTAGTTCAGTGGAAAATAAACAGACAATTGATGCTAAAACGACTTCAAAAAAAAAAAAGAACTGTGTTTCACATCGTACACAAGAATTAATCAAAATGGATCATAGACCAAAATGGAAAACCCAAAATTATAAAACTTCTAGAAAAAGTTAACAGACTTTCCTTAAAAACCAGATTGTAAATATTTTAGGCTTGTGGACATATGGTCTCTGCCGCAACTACACAACTCTGCAGTTATAGTGTGAAAGTGGCCCTAGAAAATGCATAAATGAATGAGTACGGCTGTGTGCCAATAAAACTTTATGACTATGTCTAGTCCACCCTGGGAATGCAAGAATGGTTTAAAGATAAACTATTGATTTAATTCACTGCTTTAATAGATCAAAGGCAAAAAGCCAAATGATCATATGGATAGACACAGCAAAATAAAGCGACTAGCCAAACAAAAAAACACCCACATTAGACAAATTTCGATATTCATTTTTGATCAATTCTCCCAGAAAATTAGGAAGGATGAGAAAACCCAACAGCAAACATTTTTTTTCCCCACATGGAACTTTAAAAGCATTACTAGACCAAAGATAAAGATGCCTTCTGTCATCGGTGCTATTCAACTCGACTTTATAGTGGACCCAGCTGAGCCAGATAGCAAATGAGGAAAGAATGGCAAGAAAAAGCCCAAACCGTCTTTAACTGCAGACATGATGATCTACACGGAAAATCCAAGATAATCTGCTCTCAAACTATTTAAAACCGTATGACAGCTCAACACAACTGCTGGGTACAAGATAGCACACTAAAGTCAATAACACTTCTCCTGAAGAGCAATACCATTTAGAACATATAAGAAAGGCAAACTCCATTCACAAAGGCAGTAAAATCTATAGGGTACTTAAGATGAAATCTAAGAACAGATGTACAAACTCCATATGGAAACAGTATAGCAGTGGGGGTCAAAATAGGGTCTCCAACCCACGATGCCTGGTTATACGTTACAGCTCCACCGCTGACTGGTGTGGGTAAATTTGCTTGACCATTCTGCCAGTTTCCCCATTTGTAAAAGGGAGACAGTAATAATACTTACATCTTTGGGAAGTTGGGAAGATTAATTTGAGTTAAATATAAAGTGTTTAGAACAGTAGTTGGCACATGCAAATATATAAATGTTTGCTGTTATGGTTGGGAAGAAAAATTAGATCACTTAATTGAAGAACATGAACAGTCATCTGAATCAATATAGAGACAGATCATGTCCATGAATGGATCAACTTAGCATTAGAAAAATATCATTTACCAAGTGGAAAATATCATTTTACATTTGATCTGTAAGTTTAAATTTATAAGTTCTTTGCTGTTTCAAGAAAAGTAACAACAGGGATCTGATAACCTGAAATTTTATATAGAAATGCAGAAGCCCATGACTAGTCAAGACAATTTTGAAGAAAAGCAAAGACTATACCATTTGATCTATTTGATATTGACTTATTAAAAAACTATACTATCTAAGACACATGGGCCAGATAAAAAGACCAATGGGATAGAATAGAGAGTCCAGAAACATGCCCACACATATACAAGAACGTGGTATAGAAGAGAATTGGCATTATAATCAGAGACAGAAAGATAGACTATTCAGTCGTTGATTTGGATACTGGGTTCTTCATATGGAAAAAGTATATAGTTAGATCTCTACCTTCCACCAAATAGAACATTATGCTCTAGAGGGGCTAAATGTAAATATAAAGAAAGACATTCTATAGCCCACTTTCATAACTCACAAGATAGAGACTTAGTGAATGGGACGGAAAAGGCAAAATCCTTAAAAGAAAATCCTGACAGATTTCACTACATCAAAATTAGCAACTTCTGAAGGAAAACAGTACCACAAAGTTAAGAGATGAGCAACAATTTAGCAGAGAATGTTTCATAACACACATGAACAGACAGAGAACTGGTAGTAAAACTATATAAGAAGCTCCAGAAAATCAGTAAGAAAAAAGCCCAAAGGGAATAATAACAGGCAATTCTTAGAAGAGAAAATGGAGATTCCCAACCTCACTACTAATCAGGAAATGCAAATTAAACTACTACCGGCTACCAGCTCACCCACCAATTTGAGGTGCATTTACATCAGTTTCCAGTGCCACTCAGAATTCAATGTGTGCTGTACTTAGTCGCTCAGTCGTGTCCATTTCTCTGTGACCCTATGGACTGTAGCCCGCCAGGCTCCTCTGTCCATGGGGATTCTCCAGGCAAGAATACTGGAGTGGGTTGCCATGCCTTCCTCCAGGGGATCTTCCCAACTCAGGGATCAAACCCAGGTCTTGCACATTGCGAACAGATTCTTTACTGTCTGAGCCACCAGGGAAGTCCATACAGGAGTATAAATTGTTTCTTGATGTGGCAACATATAGGAAGTGAAATATGTACATATACTGTAACCCTGCCTCCAGGTGTCCCTCCTGGAAAACCATTACACTTGGGTGTGAGGAGTCAGGTAAACTGATGTCACTGAATTTTTTGAAACTCCAACAGGTTGGAAACAACCTAAATATCCATCCAAGTGGGTGGAGAGGATGAGAGAAATAATAAATTAATTGTAGTAACTGATATGCTTGTCAATGTTTAACTACTCCTAATCTAGAGGGAAGGGCTTCCCAGATGACTCAGTGGGTAAAGTATCTACCTGCAATGCAGGAGACAAAGGAGACGTGGGTTCAATCCCTGGGTTGGGAAGATCCCCTGGAGGAGGGCATGGCAACCCACTCCAGTATCCTTGCCTGGAGAATCCCATGGACAGAGGATCCTGGCAGGCTACAGTCTGGGCTACAGTCCATAGGGTTGCAAAGAGTCCGATAAGACTGAAGCGAGTGGGCACACATGCATGCAACAAGGTGAAAAAGCCAGAATCTGTAGCATTTGCTGATCTCTGTGCTATAAATATTCCCAATAGGGCTGATTTCTAGTTACCACCATGATATCACTGAACACAGAGTCTGGAAGAGAAACATAATCAGCTCCCGCAAGAAGGATCTTGGGGCAGGCTCCAGCACACCATTGATTGTTTTCTCCCAGCATTCGAGATCAATGAGGAAACTAGGTAAGCTGAAAAACAAGGCTTAGAAAAAAAGCAATTTGCAATATGGTACAATCAATATGATAATGTTTGTATACATTTTTAAATTACATGAAATGATATAATGCATGTACGTGTGTTAAAGAATAGAACATGGATGAGAGGAAAACAAATTTAGGGACAGTGCTCACCTTTGGAAAGAGAATGGGAGGATTAGGACTAGAAAGGGATGCAAAAAAGCTTCAGTGTCTCTGATTCTATTTCTTACATTAAAAGATCGGAAGCTAACATGTTAGAATCTTAATATTGATTCCTTTTGAATCAATATTCAAAAGATGGGGGATTGCAATAATATACTCCAGTCTCTTATTTATTTGAACTATCTCATTAAAATAAATGGGGCTTCCCAAGTGGCCCTAGTGGTAAAGAACCTGCCTGGCAATGCAGAAGACATAAGAGACGCAGGTTGGATTCCTGGAATGAGAAGATTCCCTGGAGCAGGGCATGGCAACTCATTCCAGTATTCTTGCCTGGAGAATCCCATGGACAGAGAAGCCTGGCGGGCTATGGTCCATAGGGTCACAAAGAGTTGGACACCACTGAAGTGACTTAGCATCCTCACACACACATTAAAATATATACAGAATATAAAGCATGGATCATGGTTGTATAAAAACAAAACTTTACCTTGAAAGGCCCAGGAATGAGACACTCCAAAAGGTTTCTGGTACAATGAATTCAAGACCATGCCTTGTCTATTTTTCTTTATGTACACATTTTCTATTACATGTCACTTTTGCAATGGCAGAAAGTGACTAAAATTGTGAGTGTGGGGCCAGATGACAGGCCTGGGTCCTTCCCTGATGACACTGCTATCTGATGGGTCTCAGCACATCTCAGCGTTGTTAGACAGTCTCCATCCAGAGGCACTGTGACCTAGACTGGGAGTGGGTGGGTGGGTTTCTGTCTAGCCTTTCACTGGAGAAAAGATCCATTCAAGTGCTGCTTCAGGCAGCTTCTCCAGGGCAAGACAGATGGTTCCCAGAGGTGAAAAGAGACCACCTTGAACTCACTGTGGGAACTCCCTCTGTGTAGTCACAGAAGGGAAATGTGGCAGAGAGGTAGTTGCATCAATACCAGCTTGTATGGGCTGACTGTACAAGCTCTGGAGTCTCACTGACCTGGGTAAATCTCAACTCTGCCACTTACTAGCTGGGTGACTTAGGAAGTGACTTGATGTTTGTTTATTCACTTATGAGTACTGTAGTAGGTTGTGTTTTAGTGCAAAACATTTGTACATATCCTCCCTCCTTGGTGGAGGATTGTACTTGTACGTGCCATTAAGGTCATAGGTCATAAGGTCATTAATGGCCGTGAGACCTATAATGTTCCTCCCTGTCCTTTGAACTCTTGAGTGGTGGTTATGTGACTTACTTGAGCCCTTGAAGTTCTAAGAGTGAGCTCATGACCCTGATCTCTCTTTCACCCCTACCATGGCCCCAGCAATGCCCAATGTAAGACTCTTCCATCAGCCTGGATCCCAGAGTAAAGATGACAAGGGTCAGAGTTGCAGCCAACTTGTGAAGGGCATGTGGCACGAGTGAGAAATAGATTCCATAAGGCACAGAATATTGAAAGGTCATCCATTGTTTCAATACAACCTAGTTTTCGTTCTGGCTGAGACAAGAGTCCTCATGTGTTTGAGGGCAGTACAAGATAACACATGTGAAGTGTTTAGCCCCCACCAGCTGGAACACAGGGATGTAGTGGTCTCTACAGGAGAGGTTATGTTGCAGTGAAAAAACAATCCACAAATCTCAGTGCCCAAACACAGTGCATATTTATTTCTCACTCATTTTACACATCTAATGGGGTCCATGTTCTTGGTAATCATGCATGGACTCTGGCTTATAGAGGCTTTATCTTGACATTTACTTTCCCAAGGCCCTAAGTCAGGAGGAGAATAAAAGAACTTAACCTTCAACAGAAAACAAATGAAGTGTCCATCACCAGGAGGATACATTATACAGTGTATTTGTATAACGGAACACTATACAAGAGTGAAAAATGAACAAACCACATATATAAACCATATATAAAAAATTGAGTGAAGCTCAGAAACAATGTTGAGCAGAAGAAACCAGATAGAAAAACATTCATACTCTATGATTCTATTTACAGAAAGACCTCCCCCCCCACGAGCAAAATTACAGTGTTAGAAGTCAAGGTGAAGGTTATATTTTGGGCAGAGAATGGGTGATGAGAAAGACCTTGTGAGTTCAGATGTGGTCTCTTTTCCTGATGTAGGTGATGGCAATTACACAATTACATCTTCTCAGAAAGGTCCTCTCCACTTTCTCTTTATAAAATAGACCCCCCCATCCATCTCCATCTCTGCACCCCACTTTCACTTCTCACTCATAATGACCTCCATGTTATATATTCATGCTGTCTTGCTGATCTTGATGTACTAATAGGTCAGTCCTATAAGGGCAGAGTTTGGTCTGTCCTGTTCTTGTTACCACTGTGCTGGAAATGTACCCTCACACAGTAGATGCTCATCAAACATTCATCACAAATGAAAGAATAAGGAGGAGGCCATAGAGAGAGAGAGAGAGGATGCAGTCAGGAGGACAGACAGGCAGTAGGATGGGGAACTCAGCTTTGTGCCAAGAAACAGGGATGTCTCCAGATTTAAGAGAGGAAGCAATGGATGGCGTCAGGTTGAGCAGGGTTAGGGTGGGAGTGAGCAGGATGTTGAGGGAGGAGCCTTGGTGCTGGTGTGGGAGTGCTTCAGAATGGAGGAGACAGTTCTCCAGAACCCCGAGGGAGTCAGAGGAGACTGCATGGGGGTATAAGTGGCTGAAACTGAGCCTTGGGGCCCAGCAAGTTTCAAGGCCATAAACTCCCGGGTCACCAGCACGGCTCAGAGGCTGATGTAAGGGGTGGATCACTGTGTTGGGCCAAGTCAAGCCCCTATTCACTGGGATCCAGGGTATCCTAGAAGATGGGGTGGATGTTTCAGGTCTCACAGATGGGGTGAGGGGTCTTCCTAAGTTCAGAGAGGTGAGGCTCAGCCTATGATAATGACTAACATTCCAGAGCACCCGTGAGGCCAGGCCCCTACTAAGCATGGACTGGCCACACTAGCCCTGTGATCACATCCATTCAACAGGTGAGGTTGTGCTTGCCCAGGGCTCCCTCGCTCTTAGGGCTTGAACCCAGTCTGTCCATCTTCCAGTGTCTGAGCACACAACCACTTTCCGTACTGAGTCAGAGAAGTGAGAGGGGAATGGACAGAGTGGGACTCCGGTGGTAGGTGCGTGGGACCAGAGCAGCCCAGGCTGGTGGGTGAGAGAGGGCATGGATGTCAGCCTCTTTCCCTTCCCTGGTGGTTTGGAAGGTAAAGTGTCTGCCTGCAATGTGGGAGACCCAGGTTTAAAACCTGGGTCGGGAAGATTCCTTGGAGAAGGAAATGGCAACCCACTCCAGTATCCTTAACTGGAAAATCCATGGAGGAAGGAGCCATGTAGACTACAGTCCATGGGGTCGCAAAGAGTCAGACACGGCTGAGTGACTTTGCTTTCACTTTTCACATCCGGAGGGTCCCTGCGTTTCTGGTCCTTGCACTGAATCTGCATACCTGTGCTAAGAAGTGGGCGTGGTTGAGGAAGCTGAGGTAGGGGACAGGTGGGGGACCTGCCCCAGGTCACTCAGCATCCGGGGGATGTTGGCAGATCCTCTAGTTCCTCCTGGGTCCTGCCCTTTCAATTATGCCCTTCAGGGTGCTGGTGGGGGTGGGGAGGAACTTTCACCTCCTTATAGGTTTATTCTGGGTATTTCTAAGGAATAAATGCCCAGCTCTAGCTTCAGAAACTCCCTCTCACTCCCCAGCCAGAAACCTCAGGCGGCTTCCACCTTCCCCAGCCTTTCCCATAACCCCAGCCTCCTGCCTTAGCCCCTTCTGGACTCTTCTGCCTCCACTGAAGTTTGGGGAACGCTCGGAGTCCCCCTACCCGCCCCCGCCAAACAGTTGAGAGGAGGAGAGCATCACAGAATTGCAGGGGTTCGAGAGACCAGTTGCACTCCCACCTGGGTCTTGACGCCCTATTTCAGGCCAAGGGCCCCTTCAGCTCTGGTACCCGTCGGGGGGGGCAGTCTGCACCTTTCCGTCTCTCCCTTTCCAAAGAGGTTTTGCTGAACTCCTAAGAAGGCCTGCTGGTGTCTGTGCGGTTGGGCAGAAGTAGATCCATTTACCCGCCCCCAACACCTCTGAAGCTCCCCCTTCCACACCAGGAGTACTCGGGCACGCAAAAAAAGTGAAGTCGCTCAGTCGTGTCCGACTCTTTGCGACCCCATGGACTATAGCCCGCCGGGATCCTCCGTCCATGGGATTTTTCAGTCAAGAATACTGGAGTAGGTTGCCATTTCCTTCTCCAGGGGATCCTCCCGACCCAGGGATTGAACCCGGGGCTCCCGCACTGCAGGCACACCCTTTACCGTCTGAGCCACTGGGCAGGCAAAGTGGCCCCCAAATGCTCAGCTGCCCAGTGCCTCTCTCCAGTTGGTCATCTTCCTCCCTCGCCCGCTGATATACCCAGGGACCAAAGGTGTCCGTGTCCATTCGTGAGACTGACAGCACAGAGAGGCAGTTTCTGCCGGGGGGGCGCGGCTCCACCTGCAGGGTGCTGGGCGGCGGGCTCGCGGCGGGAGGCGCGGGCCGCGGGGGCGGAGGAGCGGGCGGCGCGAGGGAGGGGCCTGCGACAGCGGCGGCGGCGGCGGCGGCCCCAGTCCGCGCAGCCCGGCTCGGCCCCGGCTCGGTCGGCGCAGCGCCGCGCGCGTCCCCTCCCGCCGCCGCCGCCGCCGCCGCAGCCAGGCGCACCGGCCCCCAGCCGCCGCCGCCGGGGCGCACGGACGCAGCGCGCACCGCCGGCCGGGATGCGCGCCCGGGAGCCGGCCCGTCCCCACCCGCGGCCGCCGCGCCCGCCGCCGCGCGCAAGCCTGACCGCGGTGCCCGCCTCGGCCGCCCTCGCCCGTTCCCCGGCCGCCCCCTGGTCGCGCGATGCCCGCCCTCCGGGGCCCCGGCGGCCCGTGCCTCTGCTAGGCTGCGGCGGCATGGCCCGCGCGCCCGGCGCGACCTCTGCGGATTGCATCGGTGTGCGGCGGCGGGGCATGCCCAGGGCACCGGGCACGGCCTTCAATGGGCGAGGACACGGACACGCGGAAAATTAACCACAGCTTCCTGCGGGACCACAGCTATGTGACTGAAGGTAACGTACGTGTTGTCTGAGGCCCCTTCCGGCCGGCCGCGGCGTGGGGATGCCGTCGCACCGAATGCCCTCCGAAGGTTTGGACCGCGCGCTGTGTGTCGTGTCCCCCCCCCCCCACCCCACCCTACCCCACCCCCGCCCGGGTCCAGGAGGGAGGGAGCCGGAGGGCGCCGGTCTCCTGCTGCTCGGTAGCCGGACAGGGCAGCGCCCTCCTCCGCGCCGCCCTCCGGCGGGCAGCTTTCTGCCTCTAGGCCCGGTGGCACCCTGAATCGGCCCTGGCCCTCATTTTTTGTAAAGGCCACTTCTGCGGCTACTCTGGTGAAGACATCCCGGGCAAATTTAGTGGCTTAAAATCCTGGGTTTGCCCTTTCATCACAGTCCAGAGCCCGGAAGAATTTTCTAGGCTGCCCACTCCCCGGAGACTAAGAGCGACCCAGGAGAAAAAAAAAAAAAATCCGTGGCCAGATTGCCCCAGAGGCTCGTGGTTTTCCGCCTCTCCCCGTACCCAGAAACAAGGTCCCTTAGCTGGTGAGAGAAGGCGGCTGGTTTGGGGTGGATCTTTTCTTCCTGGTGAATAAAATGAGACAGGAACAGCTGACCCTACACTGTCCGAACCCCAAAGTGGGACCTGTTACCCCAAAGGGGCCCTGCATTGGAAATCCCCTAAATTGGCCTTACTCCCCACTCCGAGGCTGGTGGGATCTAGAGGGTCAGCGACCCCTTCTTATGAAGCCAGTAGTAACTTCAAGGGTCCCCCGGCTCCACCCTGCCCAGGGAACGGTGGGGAAGCTCCCAGGCCTTAGCCAGGCGCCCGCGGATTGGAGCCTCCATTGCGGATGGGGAAGGGCCGGCCGCGCGGGGTGTCGGCATGCATTGGTGGGGACCCTGGTGCTGGAGACCTTCCCGGGTTAAGGGGCTTGACTGCGTCTTCCCTAGGGGCTGCCGGACTGGCTGCAGGTGTTGCTGGGTTTTAGCAAGAGGTCCCCTGGTGGGTGCTTCCGTGGGAGGGGCCCAGGGCTTTGCGTGCTGCGCGGTTGGGGCGCGTAGGAGCCGGGGTCAGGAACCCTTGTGGGCTCCGAGCGGTGGTGACTCGATTCCGGGCGCTGTCCAGCCGGCGCCGATGCCAGGCTCCGCCGGAAATGAGGCCAGGAGCCCGTCGCCGGAGCCCTGCGGAGACCTGGAGAGCGCCGGACCAGCGCGAGATGGGCTCCCAGGCGTCCCGACCCAGGGATGCTGAGGCTGGGTGTGTGACCTGGGCGGAGTATAGGCTGGAGAGTGGCGCTCCCCGCTCCCCGGAGGAGAAGCGCTGAGTCACGCTTTGCTGATAGGTGTGTGTGTAGGGAGAGGGGGCAGGGCTGCTCGGGCTAGCTGAGGACTCTGCCTCAAGTTAGGGGATTCCTGGGGAAGCAGGGGTCCACGGCATCTGAAAAGGGTCCTTTGTCGCCGCCTTGGAGAGGCCGAGGAAGGATCAGTGTGTTTCCTGGGTGTTCTTTCTGCTGGCAGCCTGCTGAGAGGCAGAGGTGAAAGGCTGCTGAGTTGCTGGCAGGTGCCCCAGTGGTCTGGCTGGAGCCAGGAGAGGGGATCTTGGCAGGTCATCCTGATCTGGCTTTCTGGACGAAGCCTCTGCTTTCTCATCTCTGCACGGAGGATGCTGGAACAAGGCGCTGGACTCTGTGACTTAAAGTAAAAAGCACTGCCTGACTCATTGTGGACATTGGCAAACCCTAATTCCTTCTTTATCCTGTCTCTCCCAGTTTTTTCTCATGAATTCACTAGCTCTTAGGAGGAACAAGGGAGACGTGCATAGTTATCAGAGTAAGAGGTGATGATTGTTAATTCTTTATTCATGCAGCAAATATTTACTGACTACCTACTAGTGTTTTAGCCCTGGGTACTGGACACAGGTGCTGCCCCCGGGCAGCCTGTATTCTAGAAGGGTGGACATTATGTGGACAAATCTCTTTCCCCATCTGTGAAATGGGAGTGAATAATACCACCCTGCCTACAAGTTTTAGGGTTTATGTGGGTGTTAGGTGAGATGGTGGGCTTCCCTGGTGGCTTAGACGGTAAAGAATCCACCTGCAATGTGAGAGACCTGAGTTTGATCCCTGGATTGGGAAGATCCCCTGGAGGAGGGCATGGAAACCCGCTCCAGTGTTTTTGCTTAGGGAATCCCCATGGACAGAGGGGCCTGGCAGGTTACAGTCCATGGGGTTGCCAAGAGTTGAACACAACTGAGCGACTAAAGCACAGCACAGCACAGCACAGGTGAGATGGTGGATGAAGGACTGACCCCAGAACTACAAATTGTGAACTAGCAGCCTACATGTGTGGAGAACCCATTATGTATTGAGGCCTCACAGGAGCTCCGTATACCCCCCACATGCCCATTTTATAGATGAAGAAACTGAGGCTTAGCCTTTGTCCACATCCCAGACTGAATGCCACTGTGTGCAGGGCATAGGGCTCTGATCCTAGGGATTCAGCAAGGAACAGAATTCAGAGTTCCTACCCTCGGAGGACAGGGTGTAGTCAAGAAAGCAATAACAATAATTAATAGAATTATATGAGATTTCTGGCTACCCTGCATGGAAACAGACCTTCCTGCTATTGCATCTTGCCCATATTTTGTGCACAGAGTACAGAGTAGGTCACAGATTCGGGTGTCAAACAGCACACGTGCATGCTTGGTCGAGTCCGTCATGTTGACTCTTTGTGACCCCATAGACTGTTGCCTGCCAGGCTCTTCTGTCCATGAGGATTCTCCAGGCAAGAATACTGGAGTGGGTTGCCATGCCCTCTTTCAGGAAATCTTCCCGACCCAGGGATCGAACCCATGTCTCCTGTGGCTCTTGTATTGCAAGCAGATTCTTTTACCACTTGAGCCACCAGGGAAGCCTCAGATGTCAGACAGACTTACGTTCGAGTCCTACTTCTGAATCTTCATGTGCTGTGCATCAGGCACAAGTTACTAAACCTTTCTGAGCTTCACTTTCCCCCTCTAAGCAGAGAAGTAATAATGACTTGTCTTAAAGGATTGTTGGGGATATCAGTGGTTATGCTAATATAGACAGCATCTGGCACAGTGCTTTTGGCCTATTGGAAGCGTTTTATACATGGTACTGTTAGAATTTAAAAGTCTTGTTCCTGGAGGAGCTTCACAAGCAAATAATGGATGCTGGGAGTTTGTAAAAGTGCCAAGTGTACAAATCCCTGTTCCAGCTGGTCATTTGGCCGCAAACACTCACAATACCCTAGTGACTGTGATCTACTTCCTGTTCCTTAAGCAGGGCATTTTTTTCTTTCTCTCAAGGTATTTGTACTCGCTGTGTCCACTACCTGGAACACCCACCTCCTGCTCTTCCTTGTCATCCTTTAGGTCTCGAGTTAAATGTCATCTTCACCAGTGGGAGCCCAGTTCCTCAGTTTTCTCTTGTAAAATCCCAAATACCTTGGGAAGAGTTTAGGTTTTGTTAGTCATTCACACCTTGTGATCACTAGGCATGGACGTGTGTCATCGTGGAGCCCAGAGAACTTTGCAGAATGGATGTGTGTTGGGGGAGAGCAGTACAGTTAAAGTTCTCAGGACAGTGGAAGGACCTGAGCCCTAGAGAAAGGGGTCCCAGGGATCAGAGAATGCCAAGGAGTCTCTGTTTAGGCTTTTCTCAAGAGCCAGATATGACTCCAAGAAGGACCCTCCCTGGCTATGTTCTCTTGCTGCAGTCCTAGAACTCAGGTTTTCATTTGTTTGTTTAGTCTTGAAGTCGTGTCCAGCTCTTTTTGCAACCCTGTAGACTATAGCCTGCCAGGCTCTGTGTCCATGGGATTTCCCAGGAAATACCGGGCTGGGTTGCCATTTCCTTCTCCAGGGGATCTTCCTGACCCAGAGACTGAACCCAAGTCTCCTGCATTGGCAGGTGGATTCTTTATCACTGAGCCCCCAGGGAAGCCCAGGCTCAGCTTTAGGCTGAGTTAAATAGACATTTCTAGGCTAGACTGGATCTAAAAAATATGTTTATCCTCTTTCATGCAGTAGCATTTACCGAGCACGTCCTTCTCTGTGTCTGGGTCTGGGCAGGCAGGGATCAACCAGTGTACTTCCATTCCCCCTTGCAGTGACTGGCTCGAGAAGGAACATTGGAGTCCTTCCTGAAGGTTGAGTGGAGAGTAGAGAGAGCTGCAGGAAGCTGGTCCCTTTCTTGTGATGGAACACGAAAGCCCCCGCCCCCAGCAGCTGCCCTGAGACCATGGTGGAAGCTGGTCTTAAGCCAACAACACAGTTGCTGTCAGAGTAGACAGTGAGTGAGATGTTGGTGACTCCTGGATTAACCAGGCCTAATCTCAACCACACCTCTAGGCTTCCAGTTCCATAAGCTGCTATATTTACTCATTGCTTCAAACTTGAAGCCAAGTCTCTGTTAGTTACAGCTAGCAGCACCCCTACTCATACAGTTTTTACTGACTGTCAGGAAAACAGAAAGGCTGCTCTGTCACTCACAACCGAAACACAAGATACTTAAAACCAGGAGGTGGCTGGGTGTTTTTGCGTTCTGTTTTGGAAATCCTCTTTGATCTCTTTCACGCACTCAAGTCAATGTTGCAGAGTTCTGATTTCCCCTCCTGGTGCTTCCAGCCACATGAGGGATCCCAAGATCTGCTGTCAGGAGACCTAGGTTCCTGATGGGGTCTGGAGACCTGGTGGGGTCTGCAGGCCTGCATTCCTAGTGAGGTCTGCTCTGGGTCTGTAATCTTGGGCAGGAGCCTTAGTTTCTGTTCCAAGTTTTTCTGCAGATCACTTGAGACGAGGGGTGTGCCACTGTTTGATGTTGTTGCATCTTCTCTGTGGACTCCCCACCATGCTTTGTGAATGGAATACATTCAGTGGACTCATGGCATTAAATGGCTGGGTGCATGTGATCGTACCCGGCCCAGGGCCTGGGGTGCAGTCAGGACTTAATAGATATTGTCCATAAATAACAATGTCTGTTCTTTATGAGTTGGAGTCAGACTAGCTCTTAGCTGTGTATTCCCTGGTGGCTCAGATGGTAAAGACTCTGACTGTCATGCGGGAGACCGAGTTTGACCCCTGGGTTGGGAAGATCCCCTGGAGAAGGGAATGGCAGTCCACTCCAGTATTCTTGCCTGGAGAATTCCATGGACAGAGGAACCTGACAGGCTTTGTAGTACATGGGGTTGCAAAGAGTCAGACACAACTGAATGACTGATACACCCACAGCCCATAGAACTGTCAGAGTGGCTGACCCAACTTCATCTCCAGCCTTAGGGAAATTGAGCTGAGAGGGGAGGTTATGTCTGACAGTGACCTGAGCCAGCCCAGAGGGAAAGCGGGAAAGCCGGCCTTTGATTTTTGAACTCTTGGTTCCTTTTGCTTCCACTTAGAACTGTCCCTTTCATAAGCTTTCCTGGGGTTTCATGAGCTGATGTTGTTTCCACTTCTGGCGTGGGGGCAGGGTGGGAGGCTAAAATGGGACACCAGTGGCTGTCCCCTGTAAAGTCACATCACCTCTCTGAGCTTCAGTTTCCAGGCACTGCTTCCTACCCTGGGATTCCATAAGGCCGCATGGACTCCCAACAGTCCACTCTGGGCAGGGTCCATTATTGTTATCAGTTTCCTCAAACTGTCGTGGAGGCCAGCCTTCACTTAAAGGTTGGTGCAGTCACAAAGTAGGGGTTTTCTCATTTTCTTTCTGCAAGATGGAAATCAAATGCTAATATGATGCTACCACATCATTTCCTGGTTGTTTTCACATGCTGCAGCTTTTGGTCTTTAATCCTTAAAGTCATCATAGCTAAGGGATGTTTCGCTGAGAGGTGTTTTAGGTCTTGAGACCCGAAGCATGGCTGTGTGAAAGGCTGGGGCTTAATGGGAAGGATTATAGAGTAACAATGCAGATAAAGAGAAAAGAATGGCTTCTAGATAAACATTGTTAACCACTTGCCATAGCTTCTTCCCATCTTTTGCAAATGCCCATGTCTGTTTTTAATAAAAGCTTGATCTTTCCATATAAACCATTCTGAAGGGTACTTTTCTCATTAAGCATGAGGTCAGAAGAATTTTCCAGTCGCTTTGCAGAAGGATTGGTTTTCTGGGCGTGCAACCTAGGTAGGCCCCATGCTCACATGCTCAGAAGGACCAAGAACTCTGTCCTTGGTTTAATTCTCCACTGTCCCCACCTTGAAATCTTTAATAATTGTGTCCTTAAACCTGTGTTTTGTGAGTGACCTTTGATAGGATAGTGGAGCATGACTGTGAACAGAAGTGACACATACAACAAGTGACTCCACTGTTCCTTAAGCAGCTTCCATATCACACTTACCTGGGGTCACTTGGAGTATCACCGAGCTTCTAAGCATCCTGGGGCCACCAGAATTCTACGAGTTGGCACCAGTCAGCATGTCCGTGACGGTGTAAACAGAGGCACTGACAGCCCAGAGAGGTCAAGCTTTCTTTTTGAACCAGAGCTTGTTTTGAATGCTGGAAGGAGGCAGTGGCATTCTAAGAAGCACATGGACCAAGGAACCCTAACATAACCTTTGTTACTCGTGAGACATCCCTGGTCTAGCTAGTCATTACTTCTGAAAATGATGGCATCAAAAGAAAGGGAAAGACGGACCATAGTTCCTGTTCCCTTCAACCCTCATTCATCACTGAGGATAGAGGTATGTGCCTAAAACACACAAGCGTCAAAGGGTGAAATAAAAACGTGCAGTGTTCTCACTGCTGTGATAAGAACAAGCTACATATGCCTGTAGGACCTCCCAGATACATATTGTATAATTCAGTGATTCTGCATTCTAGTTCAATGCTCTTCTGTTTACATGTAAAGCTGGAATTGCACAATAGAATGGGCAATAAAATTCATGTTAATAATTTAAACTTTTTTTTTCAACTGTTATTAATAGCAAATAACTAAGACCAGTCATGGGTAAAAATGGAAAGCTTTATATTTTTGTACCTTTAATGATACTTTTCCTGCTTTTTATCCTCTGCATTTTCACTTTGCCCTAGACCCCACAAATGCAATATGCTCAGAGGCTCAGTCATGTCCGACTCTGAAGGCCCATGGACTGTAGTCCACTCGCCAAGCTCCTCTGTCCATGGGATTTTCCAGGCAAGAACACTGGAGTGGGTTGCCATTTCCTACTCCAGAGGATCTTCCTGACACAGGGATCAAACCTGCGTCTCCTGCATTGGCAGGTGGATTCTTTACCACTGCGCCACCTGGCTGGGGAAGATCTCAAAGGATTGATTATTCGATGCCCTATGAGTTGTTGTCCCTTAGTTGCTAAGTCACCTGTGACTCTTTGCAACCCCGTGGACTGTAGCCCACCAGGCTGCTCTGCAAATGCTATAGATAGTCCTGTTTTGCTGCAGTGAGGAGGGTGGTATCCTTGATCCGCCTCCCTTGGCTTTTGTGATTGGTGGAACTGGTGAGACCCTGTCACTTACTGGACAATTTTTCTCTGCTGGGCGGAGCTATAGTATTAAAGGTCTCTGCTCCACCAAGAAGAAGCCTATGTTTCCCTCGTTTCAGAGACCAGCCATTAGATCTATCTCTGGGATGGCAACCCACTCCAGTACTCTTGCCTGGAAAATCCCATGGATGGAGGAGCCTGGTACGCTGCAGTCCATGGGGTTGTGAAGAGCCAGACACGACTGAGTGACTTCACTTTCACTTTTCACTTTCATGCATTGGAGAAGGAAATGGCAACCACTCCAGTGTTTTTGCCTGGAGAATCCCAGGGACGGGGGAGCCTGGTGGGCTGCTGTCTATGGGGTCTCACAGAGTTGGACACGACTGAAGCGACTTAGCAGCAGCAGCAGCAGCAGCTGCCTGCAGGCCCAAGAGGAGGGGCAGTGGAGCAGGGATCCGTAGCTCATCTCCCCCCCACCCCGAGTTTACCATTAAAAAAGATATGTTTTTCCCTTTGGTCCTTCTTCCTTGTGTGTTTTCAAGTCCTAGCAGGGAGGAGGGGTGTGTAACTGCTTCCGTCAGCCCTGCCTCCAAATACCATCCTTTTTTTTTTTTTTTTAAAGATTTTGTCCACTCAAATACCATCCTTTTATTGGCTGCCCACTCTTCCCCTGAGAGATGTCACAGTTCAAATCATCACCTCCGACTGCTGGATAATTAGGCTGCCTATTTTTTTTTAAAACTAACACTGAGGGAAGGAATGCTATGTATGTTAGAAGACACCCTATTCCCATTCTTCCCCCTAAATCTGAAGTAATTTTGCTCAGAGAGAGTCCTACATGTGCAACTTTATGTAGAAGTTATGAATGTGCTTAATGTTCTTGACACTCACTGCCCAATTATTCTCCAGAAAGTTTCTCTATTTTATCTCATGCTGATCAGCATTGGGTATTCTAATTTGTTTGACCTTTGCAGATATCATAGATGAAAAAAATATTTGTTTTAATGTATGTCTGAATGCCATTGAGGTTGAACACTTTTCCCCTTGTGTTCAACAACAGGCATTTACTGATCCCCTTACATGCCAGAGGGAGGTGAGATGCCAAATGTACAACATTGAAGAACAAGGTCATTCACCCATTCGTTCCTTCAACAAAATATTTCTGGAGCACCCACTATGCACTAGGCATAGAAGATACCCATGTCTCTGGGCAGGGAGAGTGAGGTGGGGGCAAGAGGAACAAAGAAAGAGAGCCGAGGCCAGAGCACCGACATCTAAGGGACAGAGAATGAGAATTCTTGTTGGCCACCCAGCTAGAAGATAAAACAAGAAGGCTCTGGAGTCACAGACTCAAGAGAATCCTGGAAGGGAAGGGAGAGAGAGGGCTTGCAGGAAGAAGGGTGGATCAGCCAGCCTTGAACACTGCCAAGTGGTCAGAACATTATTGGTAAGCATCATGCAGGTGCTCACACCCACCTGGCACCTGGTCCTCTTGGGCTCTAAATGGTGACGTTGTATTTCCATGAGACTCTATACTCTGCACCCCTAGTTCTCCCCGTTGGCCTGCAGAATAGTTTGCTTTCTGTGACCTGGTTTCTAGGATGGCTTCTTGCCCACCTGACACCGCCACCCCAGTCTTCTTGTCCTGGACCAAATGCTCCAGGTACCAGAAGGCACCATTTATAGAGCTCCATGCTCTTGGTTTAGTTTTGTGGACACAAGTCAGGCTGTGTCCTTCTGGAAGTGTGGGTCCATCTCTTGCAGGGTCTTGAATGCCACTGAGAGAGTGAGAAGGTTCAGGATAGACCCTGGAGTTGCTGGAGGAATCCACTAGCCCCATGGTGCCCTGGGGAGTCCTGTTACTTCACACAGGTCTCCTCACCAATTAGCCCTCAGGCAGAATTACTCACCTGGTCTTCAGCATTAAACAATTGTGAAGCAAACATAATAGCCATTATTGTTGTTGTTTAGTTGCTAAGTCGTGTCTGACTCTTTGTGACCTGGCGGACTGCAGCACACCAGACTACTCTCCTCCACTATCTCTCAGAATTTGCTCAAATTCATTTCTACTGAGTCGGTGATGCTGCCTAACCATCTCATCCTCAGCTGCCCTTCTCTCCTTTTGCCTTCAATCTTTCCCAGCATCAGCATCTTTTCCAATGAGTCGGCTCTTCACATCAGGGGGCCAAAGTATTGGCACTTTAGCCTCAGCAACAGTTCTTCAATGAATATTCAGGACTGGTTTCCTTTAGGATTGACTGGTTTGATCTCCATGCAGTCAAAGGGATTCTCAAGAGTCTTCTCCAGTATTTGAAAGCATCAGTTCTTCGGTGCTCAGCCTTCTTTATGGTGCAACTCTCACATCCATACATGACTACTGGAAAAACCGTAGCTTTGACTACATGGACTTTTGTCAGCAGTGATGTCTCTGCTTTTTATTTCACTGTCTGGATTTGTCATGGCTTTCCTTCCAAGGAGCAAGCATCTTTTAATTTCCTGGCTCCATGATTTTGGAGCCCAAGAAAATAAAATCTATCACTGATTCCACTATTTCCCTTCTATTTGCCATGAAGTGATAGGACCAGATGCCATGATCTTAGTTTTTTGAATGCTGAGTTTTAAGCCAGCTTTTTCACTCTCCTCTTTCACTGTCATGAAGAGGCTCTTTAGTTCCTCCTCACTTTCTGCCTTTAGAGTGGTATCATCTGCATATCTGAAGTTGTTGGTATTTCTCCCAGCAATCTTGATTTCAGCTTGTGATTCATCCAGCTAGGCATTTTGCATGACGTACTCTGCATAAAAGTTAAATAAGCAGGGTGAAAATATATACTTCATCATATTCCTTTCCAAATTTTGAACCAGTCTGTTGTTCCATGTCTGGTTCTAACTGTTGCTTCTTGATCTGCATACAGGTTTCTCAGGAGACAGGTAAGATGGTCTGGTACTCACATCTCTTTAAGAATTTTCCACAGTTTGTCGCGATCCACATAGTCAAAGGCTTTAGCTTAGTCAGTGAAGCAGATGTTTTTCTAGAACTCCCTTGCTTTCTCCATGATCCAGTGAATGTTGGCAATTTGATCTCTGGTTCCTCTGCCTCTTCAAAACCCAGCTTGCACATCTGGTAGTTCTTGGTTTACATACTGCTGAAGCCTAGCTTGAAGGATTTTGAGTCATAATTATGATTGACCATTTATTGGGCACATACTGTATGTCAAATGTGATGCTAAATGCTTCATCTTATTGGATCCCCACAAACCCCAATGTATGTGTGTGTGTTGTCTGCATTTTACAAAGGAGAAAGGTGAGGCTTGGGCATTTGCCCAGTGTCACTTGGTTTGTAAAGGGCCAAGCTGGGGTTTGAATGCTGGCCATCTGCCTGTAGAACTCACTCTCCTGATCTCCACACTGCCTGGTCAGACCAACAGAGCAGTGACAGGTGGCCCATTCAGTTCTGGCTCTGCACCCAGCTTCAAAGGGTCTCTTGACTTGAACTCAGGACTGCCTGGCACAGTGCTCATGTTGGACACGCAGCTAGGACTTCACCTGTCCCAGCCACGTGGGGGTGAAATTAACCCAGATGGGTCAGTGGGAGAAGGGGTCCCCTCCACTGCAGGGTGAGTGGTGGGGGGTGATCACAGCGCTGTGAAGGACAGGTGCTTTGGCACTGAACGGAGCAGCCTTTCCTGGGTCAGGAGTGCTGGTATATTGAGATACATTCTAGTGCATTCCAAGCAGAAGGCACAGCATGTGCAGAGTGACATGTGCTTGTCCCCTGACAGAATCTGGACTTCTCTGCCTGAACTTCGGTTGTAGTTGCCAGCCTGCCTGGGGACCAGGACCCACCTGGGGCTCCTGTGCTGCCCAGGATGGGCATTGCCCCTTTGCACAGTGGGACCCATTGTCCTCAAGAACCCTGGGCTGAATGGCACATTGAGGCAGAACAAAGGCTGCTCAGAGGCTCCGGCTGCCCCAAGCAGAGATGGGATCTCCAACTGCAGCCACTGGGCCTCCTCTGGACCAGCGTGGCCTCCTGTATCCTCCCGCCCCCATACACTGCTGAGGTTGCAGCCCTGACTCCAGGGGCTGCCAGGCCTGGGCTCTGCTCCTGGCACAGCTGGGCACCTTTGGTAGGTTCTTCAGCCTCTGATCCAGTTTCCCCATCCCTGAAGCAGGGTGGGAAGTGCCTGCCACCCGGGCTTTGTATTAAGTGCAATCATGTGCATATTGTGCTTACGTCTCCGTAAAAGGGAGCTACTTGTTCTGTCATTATCAGCTTCTGATTTTCTTTTCACAATTTCAATAAAGTCTTAACAAAACCTTTCAAATATGTACCGAGGTAGAGAAAATTGTATATCGATTGTTCTTCACCCATCCCCTTGCCTTTCAGCTACTCTCAAGATTTTGCTGTACTTTCTTAATTTACCGTCCCATTTTTTTGGCTTAAGAATTTTGAAGAATATATATTTATTGATTCATTTGGCTGCATTGTGTCATAATTGTAGCACACGGAATCTTTTTAGTTGTGGCATGCAAACTCAGTTGCAGCATGGGAGATCTAACTCCCTGACCAGGGTTCAAACCCCTGCCTTAGGAGCATGGATTCTTAGCCACTGGGCCATCGGGGAAGTCCCTTGGCTTAAGAATTTTTAAGTACTGGATTTCTTTAGTGGTCCAATGGTGAAGACTCCGTGCATCCAGGGAGTATGGGTTCAATCCCTGATCTGGGAAGTTCTGCATGCTGCATGGTGAGGCCAAATAAAATAATTTTTTTAAGTGAATTCAAGACCCCTGTTATTTTACCTCTACATCAGCAGGTGCCTCTGAAAGGTGAGGGCATGTTTTTTGTATAACCAAGTATTACTATCTCACCAAACGAAATGGGTACTAATTCCTTTCAATCTAAATTCTGGTCCATGTTAATGAATCAGCTCTACTTCAATGCAACAAAACAAACATTGATTAATTCTAGTTTATCTTAGCAATGTCTCCAGTTATCTCAAAAAAAAATTTTTTTTTTATAGTTGGTTCGTTTGACCCAGGTTCTAAAGTCTTGCATCTACTTTTGGTTATTCTGTCTCCTGAATCTTTTCTGATGAAGATCAGTCCTCCCCCCTGACTTGCTGAAGACAGTCATTACTATTTTGTAAAGAATTACAGTTTAAACCCTATTGTCCATAATCCCTGTCTGGACCCCAGTATTGTGACAGGACTGGATGCTGACGGGTGGTCATCTGGGTGGTGGGAATCCCCAGGCATGCCCCTTTCTGATTCCAGGATCCCTCCTCACCACTCATTAGCTGAGAGATCCTGGGCAGGTTGTTCAGCGGTGACACCATCGGCACCAAGAGCTACTCAGATTACAGACCCATGAGCAAAATAAATGGTTTCTGTTTGAAGACATGGACAAGAATTTAGATTGAAAGGAATTAGTGCTCATTTCTGGAGAAGGCAATGGCACCCCACTCCAGTACTCTTGCCTGGAAAATCCCATGGACGGAGGAGCCTGGTGGGCTACAGTCCATGGGGTTGCGAAGAGTTGGACACGACTGAGCAACTTCACTTTCACTTTTCACTTTCATGCACTGGAGGAGGAAATGGCAACCCACTCCAGTATTCTTGCCTGGAGAATCCCAGGGACGGGGGAGCCTGGTGGGCTGCCGTCTATGGGGTCACACAGAGTCGGACACGACTGAAGCGACTTAGCAGCAGCAGCAGCAGCAGCAGCAGTGCTCATTTCATTCAGTGAAGACATTGAGTTTTGAGACAGTTTGACACAGCAACAGGTAGCTGGAATGGTCATAGATCCCTGAAATTGAAGTTCTGTCCAGCTCCTTCTGAGGCCCCTTGTCCAGCTACTGTGCTCTCCTAGATTCTGTGACTCCCTCAGGACCTTCCAATAACTTCCTTCTTGCTTATGTTAACCTGCATCAATTTCTGTTCCTTATAACTGAAGAACCTTAGTTCCCAGTCCCAGTCCGGAGGGGTGACTGAGCTCAGATCATAAGACAGGATGGGAACCTGGCCCTTCTGAAACATAGAACCTGGAGTTTTGTCTCATGCAACATCAGCAGATACATATCTCAGACATGCCTGCTTCCTCTGTACACAACTCAACACCTGGTACCACCTGTACTTCCTAGGTGCTGGGTATTTGTGCATTTGAATGACTGAGTGAACAAATGGCATATCTTCAAATCCGATCCCAGAGCAGTCCAATTTTTTTTTTTCTCTCCAAATGCCGCACTTCCCCTGGCCACACTCCCTGGGTATAGGCAATCTTAACTTTGCACCGTTCCAGTGTGTACAGATTTCAGTACCACAGTTTAGTTCAATAATGCCAGTCCCCCAACCACACCACCCAGATTTCAGCTACCACTGAATGGTAACTGTGAGTAACTGCATCAAGAATAAGCATTGCCAGTTGCTCTCCAGCCCAAGGATCACTAAGTAAATAACATACAAGTATCGTGATCGGTGACCAAGTCGTTTCTTTCCATGTCTGTCACTGGTCCCTGTGGATCTGTGAATTCACACAGAGACAGCAAAACATATAGTGATGGTGCCTCCTTGTCTCCAGGTGATAAACGCACATGACATTTTCCAAAAATGGGTAGTCAAAAGAGGGAATTTGGCCCACAAAGATGCTGTTCAGAAAAAAGAGAGAGAGAGAAAAGAAAAGTGATAATGCTGGAAGAAGAATTTGGATTGAATATAAATGCAGTTATAGAGGAAATCTCCTACTCTGGGAATGCTGAAGTTGCAACCATTCGAAATTCTGTATAGCCAGGGGAGCTAAGTCAAGCTGAAATAATTGACATAAATGAAGGCAAGTGCCTGTGACCAAAAAAAAAAAAAAAAAAATTAAGATGTCTCAGGGGAGGTGACACTGGCAACATAGTGCATGTTAAAGGAACTCTTAAAGATATTTCACAACGTTGAAGGTGCAGAGAATAGAATCTTGGAAGCTGATCTAAACTTAGAAAGGCAATTCTCCAAGGCATAGAAAGATGCTTGCCCAGCGTCATAAGTTATCCAACAAGCAGAGGGAGCCAGCACTGTTGAAACTAGTCTAGATACAATTTTTACAAAAAAAAAAACAAAAACACGAATTCTCAGTGTATCTAGTGTTTTACGTGACTGGGTACCACATAAAATAGTAGTTTTACTCTTCTACATCCCTATACATTTATAACCATCAAGAAGAGAGTTTTTAAGGTTTTAAAAAAGTTTTTCAAAGATTATGAAACTTTTCTAATTTCCACCTTGATTATTAAGATCACTTTGAGTGATTTTGGCTTGCATGATCGTTTTAGGGTTCCACACAGTTTTGCAAAGTGGGGTCTCCCTAAACTCATGCCAGATGGGCAGTGTCTATCCTGTGTGGCCCTTCCACATGTCGAGGGCATGGTGATGGTGAACCATGGGTCGAGAACTGGAGTCAGCATCCTCTTTGTTGCAACTGGCAACTGGAAAATATTAAATAACTCAAGTTGCTCACTGCAGAAATGGTTAGACAGCTGATGGATTACTAGGAGAGGGGCATATACCTCCTGTCTACAGTGTTCACTCTGCAGACCTCCTAGCCAGCCTGTCTGCTTCAGGAATAATCCATCATGGAATGAACTGGCTGAAGGAGTCAAGGTCTGAACAATAGTGGTTCCTACGCCAGCTTTCAGTGTGAAAGGTGATAAAAAAAAAAAAAACCCTGAATATTTTCCCCAAGGAGAAGTAACGCTCTTTATTGAAGCTGTGAAAATACAATCCATCATCATAATGTGTCCCATGCTGTCATACTCTGGGAGCTAAGGTGCATGTATGTTAAGATGCTCCTTGCAAGATTTTAATTTTCTTCCTCTGTTTATTTTATCTCATTGCAGAAATGTTTGAAAATGCAGAAAGTAGAATAAAGAGGGGAAAAAAATAATGTCTTTGATTCCATAGCCCTGCAAATGTTGTTACAATATTGTTGTATTTCTTTCTTACTGCCCCCTGTAGATTGTAGTATAAATACAGTTTTGTTTCTTTTAAAATATTTAACATGCTGGATCATTCCTGTATATTATTATTTACTCCAAGTGAACAATTTTTGTGTATGTGCTTGCTCAGTGGCTTTAGCTGTGTTTGACTCTTTGCAACCCTGTGGACTCTATATAGCCTGCCAGGCTTCTCTGTCCATGGGATTCTCCAGGTAAGAATACTGGAGTCAGTTGCCATGCCCTCCTTCAGGGGATCTTCCCAACCAAGTGATGGAACCTGCATCTCCTGCATTGCAGGTCGATTCTTTACCACTGAGCCACCAGGGAATCCTGAACAAATTTTTAATGGCTGCCTAACATTCCATCAAACCAGTCATTCCTAAAGGAAATCAGTCCTGAATATTCACTGGAAGGACTGATGTTGAAGCTGAAGCTCTAATACTTTGGCCACCTGATGTGAAGAACTGACTCATTGGAAAAGACCCTGATGCTGGGAAAGATTGAAGGTGTAAGGAGAAGGGGATGACAGACGATGAGATGGTTGGATGGCATCACTGCTGTGATGGACATGAGTTTGAGCAAGCTCCGGGAGTTGGTGATGGACAGGGAAGCCTGGTGTGCTGTAGTCCATGGAGTCGCAAACAGTCGAACATGACTGAGCAACTGAACTGAACTGAATAGTCCATTATACAGATATAGTTATTTATTCAATAAGTACCTATGGATTCATCCATCAGACTTGGGTTGATTGTCTGCAGTGCATGTGTGGGTGGGGAAGAAGGATGCAGGAAAGAGGAGGTATAGGGTACAGCCCCTCCCTTGAGAACCTCTGAAACCAAGGAGACATAAACAGGTGATCATAACACGATGTGATGGGAGCTAGGGTGTAGTGGGGTCCCAGTTGAAGCCTGGAAGCAGAGGGGCTCCAAGGCCAGGGCAGGCGAGCAGCTAGTCCAGCAGGGAAGTAGGGAATCGGGGAGAAGACATCGCAGGCACTCAAGATATTATGGGGAGAAGCTCAGCGGTGACATGCAGTGAGACTCTAGGGTTGCTGGACTGGTAACTTTTGGGTCTTGACACTCCTGGATGGCTGTGGCGGATGAACACACCAGACAGGCTGCTGGTGAGACAGGGGGCATGGCCACCTCTCCAGGCAGAGAGGAAGAGAGAACTGACAGTGACCAGAGGTCTCTGGGAGTTTGGAGAGTGACATGAGGGAGCGAAGCCCAGATGGGGATGTGAGCACTTCGAAGAGAGGCGAGAAGACCCCAGGCAGGTGCCCAGAGTCAGCAGTGGAAGGGGGTGGAGGCGAAAGTCGTGGGAAAGAGAGTTTGTCCAGGCCAGGTTGGAGCGGTATGCGTGGTGGAGAAAGGAAGGTTGAGCCTCCTCTCTTAGTCTTGGGTGGACACAAGCACGTTCCTAAAAATGGTAGGTGTGGATGACAGTGAGTGGAGGGTTGAGAGACCTCCCACTCTTGCACACTTATATCCCAACTTTGGGTGTTTAAAGATGTGACGAGCATCCTTGAAATTTACATATTTTTCTGTATGTCAGGTTATTCCTGTCTCTGGCTATCTGGGAATACAGTTTCTGGGTGAAAACATAGGAGTGTCTTTAAAGGGCTTGAATAAAGATTTGAATATCATGCCTGCCAAACTGAAAATTAGATTTAGCAAAATTTTTCGTGTGGGTGATCTTTAAAAGAGTCCACATATATAATGCAACTCTGGAGTCACCTGAAGATTACAGCAAACCCATCAGTCTCTGCTCTCTTGCTTTAAAAAAAAAAAAAGATCAATTCAGCACCAGCACATGGTGACTTATGGCTATGTTCATTGTCTCTTGATGTGTGTCTGTTGGGTGATGGACTCTGCCTGTGCAGGAGAGGAATCATGCTGTGAACCTTTCTCCATGTGTGCAACTATATTGTCTTCGTGGTAAAATAATAATGGTGATGGTGATGACAAGGGAAGCTTCCATTTCTTGACTGCTGTGATATCATGAGACGTATGTTCATCATCTCAATGGAACTTTACACCTGCTCTAGGAGGTGGTGGGAATGAAAAAAAAAAGTGAGAAAAATGTTAGTAGCTCAATTGTGTCCTGTCCTTGGGCTTGTCCAGGCAAGAATATTGGAGTGGGTTGCCATTCATTTCTCCAGGGGATCTTCACGACCCAGGAATCAAACCCAAGTGTCCTAGATTGCAGGCGAATTCTTTACCGTCTGAACCACCATGACCCCCTTTTGTATAACAGGAAACAGAGCCATAGAGAGGTCAGGTTGTACACCTAAAGTCACACGGTGGTGTTATGGTCACTTTTGTGTGCACGCATGCATGCTAAGTTGCTTCAGTCATGTCCACCCCATTGTGACCCTATGGACCATAGCTCGCCAAACTCCTCTGTCCATAGGATTCTCCAGATAAGAATACTGGAGTGGGTTTCCATTTCCTCCTCCAGGGGATCTTCCTGACCCAGAGATCAAACCCATGTCTCTTATGTCTCCTGCACTGGCAGGTGGGTTCTTTACCACTGGTGCCACCTGGAAAGCCCATGATCACTATTACTATGTAACAAACCACTGTAAATTGTAGTGCCTTAAGACGATAGCCATTTTATTATGTCCCCAGAATTCTGTGGGCTAGGAATTTGGGCTAATCTGTTGTACATGGCAATGCTGTGTCTCCCTTCTAAACTGGTGGGTAGGCTGGTCTGGAGGGCCCCAGATGGTTTTGCTCACGTGTTCTGTGGGTGGTGGGGCTGGTTCCCTGGGGACTGTAGAACTGTCCTCTCCAGCACGGTGGTCTCAGGGCACCAGGACTCCTGGAGGAGGAGGGCAGGGAGGGGCTGGCTCTCCCAAGTCAAGTGCCCCAGGAACCAGAAGGGAGACCTGGCTTGCTGACCTGCTCAGGGTCTCACATCGCAGTTGTGTGACTTCAGTCCAGTCACAAGCTGGCCCAGGTTGAAGGGGAGTGAAGTTCTACCTTTGGGTTCAGGAAAAGCCAGGTCACACTGTGGAGAACAGATGGGATGGGAGACAGGGCTGGGGCCCCCTTTGAGAAGCGTGGTCTGCTGCAGGTGGCTGGCTGAGCCAAGAGCCGGCCAGAGTGTCTGACCTTGGAGGTGCTGCTTTGCCTTCTGTCTTCCTGACCAGTCACAGGAAGCAGAGGCCTCGTCCCCCACACCTTTTCTCTGTTCAAATACAAAAAGATTCCATACTGTTGCCTGTTTAAATACAGAGTTTGTGACAATGTGGATGAACCTTGAGGTCATTATGCTAAGTGAAGTCATACCATACCATCTCACTTCAATGTGGAATCTAAAAACGCCAAGCTCAGAGAAACAGGGGTTAAAGTGGTGGTTGCTGGGGCTGGGAGTGGAGGAAATGGGGAGATGGTGGTCAAAGGGTCCAGGTATATTCCGATAAGTTCTGGAGATCTCATATATAATCGGTACATTATATAATGTATAATCTTCCCAGGTGACGCTAGAGATAAAGAACCCATCTGCCAATACAGGAGACATAAGAGATGCAGGTTTGATCCCTGGGTTGGGAAGATCCCCTGGAGGACGGCATGGCAACCCACTCCAGTATTCTTGCTGGAGAATTCCGTGGAAGAGGAGCCTGGTGGGATACAGTCCATAGGGTTGCAGAGAATCAAACAAGACTGAAGCGACTTAGCACATAGCACAGCGCATAATCTATAGTGTAATGATTATAGTTAGTAATACTGTATTGTATATTAGAAAGTTGCTGAGAAAGTAGATTTGAAATAGTTCTCACCACAAAAAAATGGTAATAACTTGATGGGATGGAGATGCTAGATAAGGCCATAGTGGTCATCATTTTATAACATATAAGTGTATCAAGTCAATGCCTTGTATACCTTAAACTTAGTGTTATATGTCAGTCATATCTCAGTGTGTGTGTGTGAAAGTCGCTCAGTCATGCCTGACTCTTTGTGACCCCATGGACTATACAGTTCATGGAGTTTTTCGGGCCAGAATACTGGAGTGGGGAGCCTTTCCCTTCTCCAGGAGATCTTCCCAACCCAGCGATCAAACCCAGGTCTCCCACATTGCAGGTGGATTCTTTACCAGCTGAGCCACAAGGGAAGCCCTGTATCTCAATAAAGCTGGAGAAAATGTGGAAAACAAGAGGTGCAGAAAAGGTCGTTTTTTGGAGGTAGAGTCGGTTCCTGCACACCTGCCTCCCTCTGTGCATCAAGCTGAAGTTATTAATACAATTGGGGCTCAGGTCGGGGTGCAGCCTGTCAGTCACTTCCCCCAGCCCTCCCCTGCTGCAGGTGTGCTGTGCTGTGCGATGCCCACATCTGGAATGGTGGCCTTAGGTGAAGCTGTGCTTTCTTTCTTGCCAGCCCCCTGTGGTGGTGCTGGTGGTGAGGGGAGGGGATGACTGCAGAAGGGAACAGGTGAGCTGGCTGGTTTTCCTGCTCAGCTTGACTCTAAGGACACCCCGACCTTCCAGATCATCTTCTATGCCTGGCTTTGAGGAAGCAGTTTTATTGGAAACTGCTATAGCCTGGTGGCCTGTCCCAGACACAGCTCACATGGCATCCACCCAGTGGGTGATGGGGGTCCGTTGTCTGAGTTCTTGTGATGGAAGGGAAGGAGGCCTCCCTGCCATTTAGTGCCAGTGAGCCAGGCTGGGTCAGCCGTGTCCAGGGCAGCCCCTGCCATTGTCTCCATTCAACAGATGGGGAGCCGGGAGCCCAGGGAGAAGAAGGGACATGCTGAGACTCGGGCTGTCTTCCAGTCTTGTTCTGAATGAGAGGTGGGCTAGCGTCATCTTAAAATCATCCATGTGTATCCCAGGCAGTGACCTCGCCCCTCCAAGCCCTTCTCCTCTGGGAGTGGGGAGAGGACATTGGACCATGTTAGAGGCTCCCCCAGACCCCCAGCCTCAGAGTAAGTGTGTTTTGGTGGGGAGGGGGGTCTCACTATGTTCTGAGCATCAACAAAACTGATGAAAAGAGTTTCTTTCCACCAGGGTCCAGGTCATAGGACAGGTGAGCACCTTGGTCTGGCCTCTATCGATGGTCTCAGCCTCCCACCTCAGACCCTGGCCAGTCAGAGACCCAGGAGCCAAGATTCACATCGTTAATAAAAAAAAAAAAGTTTATTAAGATATAATTTACATACCATGCAATTCACCCATTTAAAGTGTACAACTCAATAAGTTTTTTTGTATATCACTCAATTTTTTTTTAAATTGCGGTAAAATATAAGGAAATCAGTGCTGAATATTTATTGGAAGGACTGATGTTGAAGCTGAAGCTCCAATACTTTGGCCACCTGATTCGAAGAACTGACTCATTTGAAAAGACCCTGATGCTGGGAAAGATTGAAGGCGGGAGGAGAAGGGGACGACAGAGGATGAGATGGTTGGGTGGCATCACCGACTCAGTGGACATGAGTTTGAGTAAACTCTGGGAGTTGGTAATGGACGGGGAATCCTGGTGTGCTGCAGTCCATGGGGTTGCAAAGAGTCTGACAAGACTAAGCGACTGAACTGAACTGATACATAGTATAAAATTTGCCATTTTAACCATTTTAAGTGTACAATCCAGTGGCACTAATTACATCCATACTATCATGCAAACATCACCATTATCTGTCTCCAAAATGCTTTCCTTACTCAAACAGAAGCCCTGCCCTGTTGAACAGTGACACTTCTCCCTCCGCCCTGGTAACATCTAAGCTGTTCTCTGTCCATTAATTTGCCTCCTCTAGGATTCATATCCTAGAGGATATGAATGACAGAGGATGAGATGGTTGGATGGCATCACCGACTCAATGGACATGGGTTTGGGTAAACTCCGGGAGTTGGTGATGGACAGGGAGGCCTGGCGTGCTGCGGTTCATGGGGTCGCAAAGAGTCTGGTATGACTGAGCGACTGAACTGAACTGAACTGAAGGATTCATATGGGCTTTCCAAATGGCTCAGTGGTAAAGAATCCACCTGCCAATGCAGGAAATCTGGGTTCAATCCCTGGGTCAGGAAGATTCCCTGGAGAAGGAAATGGCAACCCTCTCCAGTTTTCCTCTTGCCTGGGAAATCCCATGGACAGAGGAGCCTGGCGGCCTACAGTTCATGGAGTTGCAGAGTCGGACACGACTTAGTAACAGAACAACAACAAGGATTCATATAACAACAAGGCGATCATACACTGTCCTGTGTGTCTGGCTTGATTCACTGAGGAGAATGTCTTCTAGGTTCATCCATGTTGTGCAGTTTGGAAGGAGGGTAGAACTTTGAAAGCCTGAGGTTTGCTGGGGAGAAAACTCTGTCGCTAAGATGGCTTGTTCTGCGGGAGGGACCATGCCTGTGTCAACTGCAGGCCCATCGCTCACAGCATCGACCTGAGTGGACAGCTTCTCAAAGCCCTCCTCTAACCCAGCCAGGGGGCACAGGGCAGGCCGATCCACCATCCACCCCTGCCAATCCTGCATCATTTTTTTTGTGCCTCCTCTCACTGAGTTGTGAAGAGCCCTAGAGGTGGGGGTGGTTCTGTGCATTTTACAGCTGAGAAAACTGAGGATCCTGGCAGTTAAGACCTCCCTCAGCCAGAAGGAGGCAGTGCTGGGGTGCCCTGGGGCTGGTCCTGATGCCGCGGGCACTTCGGATGACTTGTGACTCCACGCGTTCCCTTTGGGGGCCCCTCCCCACTTGCTTTGTCCCTGGAGTGTTTTTATCTGCAGAGTAATTGGGCACCAGGGGACTCAGGTCACCCTGGGTCAGCCTTTCTCTGCACCCACGGCCTGTGTGCAGTTGACCTGCCTTGGTCCCCCTCATACTTCTCTATCTTCAGCTCTAAAATCAGGGCCAGAGGACTCTTGGGATCTCGGTGAAGGGTGGACTGAGATGACACATTACGTGTACCTGATACACAAAAAGGTCTCATCAGATATTCATCTTTCTGCTGAACAGTGGGACCCCAGATGGAAGGAGCCACACCCAACCCATCCATGCTTATCTGCATCCCTGGAAAGGATCCCCCAGGGGGTCTCCAAAGGCCTTGACTCTCAGCTCTGACCCACCATGATCCCAGTCCTACCTTTTAACCAACTGAGGATGTCCTGCTATGCAGCTGTCAGGAGCTGGAGCCAGGCATCTGGGGCAGCCCATAGAGGTAGTGGGCGCAAACCTGCCAGGGTGGCAGCATGGCCAACTCAGCCTCACGGTCTGCAATCCCGCGATGATCTGAGAAAATCCTGATCTGTGCTGGCCCAGAGGGTGAATTGTATTTCAGGAGAGTGTTGGGCTGGGGCATCCGGCAGCTCAGCAAGGCCCCAAGGACCCACATGGCCTGGAGCTGAGGACTCGATTGATCACTTTGCTTCCAGGCAACTCCCCAGCCCTAGGCTTGGGAGGGTTTGTTGGAGCTGGAAGCCCTGGTGGGTCAACTCTGTGAATCTCAGGCATGCCTTGTTCTGGCCCCTCCCCTATGAGTGACCCAATTTTCCTTAGTCCAAACTGGGACGCTTGTCTGGCTACATGTGCATGTCCATATGGGGACAGGGGGGCCGGGAAGGTGAGAAATTGGGGCAGTGGCTGAAAAGTGTGAGATTGGATCTGTATCCTGGTAAGGGGCTGTGTGGCGTGGTGACAGGTGACGATGCTGGGCCTGGAGACCACTGTGCAGGCCCGGGCTCTGCTGGTGGGTGTCTCTGTGACCCTGGGGAAGGTGCATGGCCTCACTGAGCCTCAGTTTCCTTATTTGTGGGATGAAGACCCTGCCTTGAGGTCACACAGGCCAGAGTGTTCCCTGAAGCAGGGGCATGTGCCCAAGAAGGTGGCACATGGGAATGAGGCCCACATACTCGGGAGCAGTGTCCCCTGATGACCCAGGAAAATAATCCAGGAGACTTAGATGGGACGAGGGCAAAACGGGGTGCGCCCCAGGAACTGGGAAGTGAGGAAAAGCCAGCTGCACTCTGAGGGTTAAACTCCCATGTTCACACATCGGGAATCCAGTCCGGGGACGTGCGAGTCATTCTGAAGGGACAGGCAGCCCGCAGGCCAGCAGGAAGTGGCAGGATCCATTTTTGTCACTAAGAAAGGCACAAGTCTGTGTTTTCAGCAATGTTGGTCCCGCCTGTCTCCCATCCAGGCTATTGGTGGCCCTTGCTCCCCAGCCCTCATTCTAGAGGAAGGGTCTTCCTGACCCTCTTTTCCTTTTTGTTGGCTACTGTTGAGTGGTGGGGAGGGAAGTATACTCTGATTTGTGGGTTTGTGACACGTTGTGACATAAAGTACAGGCCTGGGTTGGGATGGTGCTGCCTGTGCCTGGTGCCGGCCAGGTGGGTGGGGCTGTTTCTGGGTTCTGGGGGAGCAAGTCCCACTGGTGTTACCACATGCACCCCATCCTCCCCTGGGCCCTTCTCTGGAGCTAGGATTCCCCTGAGCCTGACCTTAACATAGCTGACTCTCTTCTCCCCGTTATGCATAGCATTCGTGTATGTCCAGTCGCCTCTGACTCTGCGACCCCATGGACAGTAGCCCACCAGTCTCCTCTGTCCATGGGAGTCTCCAGGCAAGAATACTGGAGTGGGTTGCCATTTCCGTCTCCAGGGGATCATCCCGATTCAGGGATCTAACCCACATCTCCTGCATCTCCTGCACTGCAGGCGGATTCATTACCACTGAGTCACTGGGGAAGCCCCTTCACCCACGTGGGGGGTTTCAGACTTGGACAGGAACAGGGGTGCCCATTTCACTGGGTCCTCAAAGCAATCCAACCAAGTCTGTCGGAGGACTGGGGCCAGAGAGGGTGGTGGAGGGTGAAGGGTACTTACTACAGTCAGAGGGGCACAGCAGAGAGAACTTCCCTTTCTCCTCTATCCGCCTGGCCACCTCAAACCTGGCTGCACGGGACAGCTGGCCCTGTGGAGAGGTGGGCAAGATTTAATTATGCTTCGGCTTTATAAACAGGCAGCTATAAAAACCTATCAGCAGTGGAGAACCTTCTCCATAAAACAGGCTCGGCTGGATTTATAGCCTGAGGCCGCTTCTCCAGGACTGTGCATGGGGAAGGAACAAAAGACCCCCCACCCCACCCCCTAGCTGGCCTGCCCCCCCCCCCCTCCCGGCCCTCCCCTCCTCCCTGGTCTTCCCCTCACTGCTCAGAGATCCCATACAGTCCATTGCAAAGAGCACAAGAAATCTAGGAAATGGAAAAGAAGGCACATTCGCCATTAATGTTTTTTAGATGGAATTCTTGACAATAAGAAGCTGGATTTGGTGGGAAAGCATTGGATGTTTAGGAGATGATAAATCCAAAACAGGAAAATTTAATCATGCTGAGAAGCCTAGCCCTATAGGAAGAGAAAGAGGCTGACAGGTTTGAGAGAATTTACAGAAGATGTGCAGGAATCTCGGTGCATGGATTCACCCAGACAGTCTGCAGTTTACTGAGAACATGCTGTGTGTTGGGCACTTTGCCGGGAGTGGCGAATATGGCTGTGGACATGACTGATAAGGTTCATGCCCTGAGAAGTCCCAAGAACAAACCAGATGGACAAGGGGACAGTGATGGGATGGTGGCAGGGAGGAACCTAGAGGCTGAGGTGCCCCAAGTGGGGCTGAGGTGGTGGGAAGTCAGGGAAGGCTTCCTGGAAGAACTGATTTCACTCAGCACGTATTTATCAGCACCTGTTTTGCCCCAAGATTGAGATTGGTGTTGCGGATATGGAAGAGACAGGACCCTGAGCAAATTTTAGGATCTAGGGGGAAGCAGTAGCAAGCTGAGAGGAGAAGAGGGTTCCAGGGGTGAGTAGGGGTCAGTCAAATGAAGGGGGAGGCCGCGACAGGCCTGGTTCAAGACCCCTTGGGACGTAGAATTTTATCTCTAATTGACAGACAAGGAAATGGAGGCGGGGGCTTCACAGCTCCTAAGTGAGTAGGCTGGGATTTGAACTCCAGATCTGCAGATGCCAAAATGCCCTCGCTCAGTTCTGCACGGACCTCCTTACACCGGGGAACCGGTAGCGTGTCCAGGATGGCACATGCATTCACTGGCCGGCTCTGTCACCGCCTTCCGTCTTTGTTGGCTGGATTACTGAAGGGCCGGAGTCCCCCAAGCTGACCCACTGTGCGAATCATCTGGCCTTTCTTCCAGCCCTTGGCACGCATTGAGAGTGCAGCTGAGCCATTGCTCGATCTTTCTCTGACCCAGATGAATAACTGGGTAGCCTTTCGCCTATCCTTTGTTCAGGTTTAAAATGGGGGTGTTGATACACGCAAGGGGAAGCCGGTGATTGTAGAATAGGTATACTGGCCGGTGCAACATACGTTGGATCATAGGAAAAAGCAAGAGAACTCCAGAAAAGCATCTACTTCTGCTTTATTGACTACGCCAAAGCCTTTGACTGTGTGGATTACAACAAACTGTGGAAAATTCTCCAAGAGATGAGACTACCAGACCACCTTATCTGCCTCCTGAGAAGTCTGTACGCAGGTCAAGAAGCAATAGTTAGAACAGGACGTGGAACAACAAATTGGTTCCAAATCAGGAAAGGAGTCTATGAAGGCTGTAAATTGTCACCCTGCTTATTTAACTTATATGTAGAGTACATCATGCAAAATGCCAGGCTGGATAAACACAAGCTGGAATCAACATTGCTAGGAGAAATATCAATAACCTCAGATATGCAGATGACATCACCCTTATGGCAGAAAGCGAAGAGAAACTAAAGAGCCTCTTGATGCGGGTGAAAGGGGAGAGCGAAAAAGCAGGCTTAAAACTCAACATTCAAAAAATGAAGATCATGGCATCCGGTCCCATTACTTTATGGCAGATAGATGGGGAAACAATGGAAATAGTGACAGACTTTATTTTATTGGGCCCCAAATTCACTGCAGATGGTGACTGCAGCCATGAAGTTAAAAGACGCTTGCTCCTTGGAAGAAAAGTTATGACCAACCTAGACAGCAGAGACATTACTTTTCCAACAAAGGTCCATCTAGTCAAAGCTATTGTTTTTCCAGTAGTCATGTATGGATGTGAGAGTTGTACCATAAAGAAAGCTGAGCACCAAAGAATTGATACTTTTGAACTGTGGTGTTGGAGAAGACTCTTGAGAGTCCCTTGGACTGCAAGGAGATCCAACCAGTCAATCCTAAAGGAAATCAGTCCTGAATATTCATTGGAAGGACTGATACTGAAGCTGAAGCTCCAATACTTTGGACACCTGATGCCAAGAACTGACTCATTGGAAAAGACCCTGATGCTGGGAAAGATTAAAGGCAGGAGGAGAAGGGAACAACAGAGGATGAGATGGTTGGATTGCATTATCGACTCAATGGACATGAGTTTGAGCAAGCTCCGGGACTTAATTATGGACAGGGAAGTCTGGATTGCTGAAGTCCATGGGGTTGCAAAGAATCAGACATGACTGAGCGACTGAACTGACTGGCCAGCAGAACCCTGATGCTTATCTCAACAGCCCTCTGCAGCTGGTGCTGGTACCACCCACCTCCATCCAGTAGATAAGAAAACTGAAGCTCAGAGAGGTTAGGCTCCTAACCCAGGGTTCCACAGCTGAGTAGGTGATGGAATTAGGATTCAGCCTCACCTTTGCCTGATGCTAAAGCAAATGCCATTTCCACCACACCCCGCACCTCCCAGAGCTCATTTTGTTCTACAGGAAGCTCTGCCCTTGCAGAGCCATCTAGGACAGGCAGTGCGATGAAAGAAAATTAGGAGGGAATCCCACAGAAACTCGGCTTGGAAGCTCCCCTGGCAGCCTCTGTGGGCAGATTGAGGTTGGCCTCTTTTCAGTCCTCACTGGCCCCAGGAGCCTCAGAACCATATCCAGGACTGGCCATTCCTCTGGAAGTCATAGCTCACCAGCATTTGTTGTTGTTGTTGTTCAGTCGTTTAGTTGTGTCCAACTCTTTTCAACTCCACGGGCTGCAGCACACCAGGCTTCCCTGTCCATCACCAACTCCCGGAGCTTACTCAAACTCATATCCATTGAGTCAGTGATGCCATCCAAGCATCTCATCCTCTGTCATCCCCTTCTCCTTCTGCTCTCAATCTTCCCCACCATCAGGGTCTTTTCCAATGAGTCGCATCAGGCATCTGGTAAAAGGGGCTTCCTAGGTGGTGCTAGTGGTAATGAACCCGTCTGCCAATGCAGGAGACATAAGAGACGTGGGTTCGATCCCTGGATCAGGATGATCCCCTGGAGGAGGGCATGGCAACCCACTCCAGTATTCTTGCCTGAAGAATCCCATGGACAGAGGAGTCTGGCGGGCTACGGTCCATGGAGTTGCAAAGAGATCGACATGACTGAAGCGACTTAGCACAGAAAGGGAAGAGACGACTCTGGCCTCTTAGACCAGGGGCTATGGGGGACACTGTCCGTTTTCAGAACTCTCAGGAAGGGGCTGGCAGGAGCCCACAAGTACTGCCCAGGTGACCTAGCATTCGGGACTTAAGAGATTCACCTTCCTGTCGAATAGATTGCTCTCCTGCCTGTTCTGTGCACCTCACCGTACTGTGCATGGAGGGGTAAATGTCCTAGCACCGGAGCCCCTCCCCACAGTGGCTGGGTGGGACCAGCTGAGGGGCATGGGGCGTCAGAGGGTGGTGGTGGGGGGAGCTGCAGGGTCGTGATGCCTCCTGTCTGTATGGCTCTATATTTTCACTTCTCTCAAATATTTTTAGTGGAATTTCATTGGCCATTGCTTTTACAGTCATTAAAAAATCAAATGCATTTTTTTGTTAAAAAAGGGAGGCAGTGGTACGAATGGCGAAAGTCGCATTAACATATATACACTTCTTTTGCTGTTAAGTTGCCAAGTCATGTCTGACTGTTTGCGACCCCATGGACCGCAGCATGCCAGGCCTCCCTGTCCCTCACCATCTCCTGAAGTTTGCCCAAGTTCATGTCCATATATACACTATCATGTATAAAATAGATAACTGGTGAGAAGTTGCTGTATAATACTGGGAGCCCAGTCTGGCGCTCTGTGATGACCTAGAGGTGTGGATGTGGGGAGGGGAGGGAGGCTCAAGATGGAGGGGATATATACATAATTATGACTGATTCACATATTATGTGAATATTATGTGTATGTTGTATGGCAGAAACCAATATTGTAAAAACTTGTAAAAAAGAAAACAAAATCATGTATTCACAGGACAACAAATATTTAGAGCAAGCAGTGCAGTGGTGTACCATGTAAATACAGTTCTTCCTGAATTGGCACATGGAGCTTGCCCCATTCTCTTTAACAGCTGCAGAGGTTCCATTGTGGGAATGGAGCATAGTTGATTAAACAGTCACCTGTAGAGAGACTTTAGGCTGTGTCTTATTTGTTGGGTTTTTTTTCCCATTTCACTTCAGTTCAGTTCAGTTCAGTTGCTCAGTCGTGTCCAACTCTTTGCGACCCCATGGACTGCAGCACTCCAGGCCTCCCTGTCCATCACCAGCTTCTGGAGTTTACTCACTCATGTCCATTGAGATGGTAATGCCACCCAACCATCTCATCCTCTGTCATCCCCTTCTCCTCCTGCCTTCAATCTTTCCCAGCATCAGGGTCTTTTCCAATGAGTCAGTTCTTGGCATCAGGTGGCCAAAGTATTAGAGTTTCAGCTTTAGCATCAGCAAATTAACACCTATGCGGTATATCTGAGGGCTTCCTAGGTGGTGCTAGTGGTAATGAACCCGTCTGCCAATGCAGGAGACATAAGAGATGTGGGTTTGATCACTGGATCAGGATGATCCCCTGGAGGAGGGCATGGCAACCCACTCCAGTATTCTTGCCTGGAGAATCCCATGGACAGAGGAGCCTGGTGGGCTACAGTCCCTCGGGTCACACAGAGTTGGACACGACTGAAGCAACTTAGCGCACACTCACGTATACATGCGGTATATCTGAGGATTAATTCTCACAAGTGGGTACTGGAGGACCAAAGTGTGTGTGCATTTTTATTCTGATTCTTAGCCAAGTTTAGCAGTGTCTATTTCCCCGCTCATCACCTGCACAAAGCCTTTCTTTCTGCAGCAGTCTCAGGCCCTCCTCTGTGCCCCTGGCAGCCCACGTGGGAAGACGCCACTGGCACGTTGTGCCCTTGTCCCTGCCCGCAGGTGTCCTTAGTCACGAGAGCTGGCCGGGGGTTCTGCAGGGACACCTCTTAGGGACAAAGGTTGGCTGGTTGGTCACAAAGGCTGAACCCGTGGGGGCTGTCTGCTAGAAGGGTCATCATTGAGGACATTTTGCTGTCTGCCGGAATCAGCACTGCCCCCAACCCATCCCAGCTTTACCCGGACCTTCATGCAGGCACCTCTTTGGGGGAAAGCACAGCCCTTTGGGGTCACAGCCATTGCTTCGTGGTCCTTTGCTTGTCCGGGGCGAGGGGCCAGCCAGGCACAAATGAAAGAAGCTTGGAAGTGGTAGGTTCTCCAGGAGTTCTGCTCCAGGTGTAGATGGTCTGGAGAAGGTCACTTGGCAACCAGGGCTCCAGCTTCGAGGAAGGAGTGGGCCCTGGGACCAGTGGGAGGGAAGGGGTGATTCAGACACGAGGGGACAGGGACATGGAGCAGCAGGCTCTGAGGGCCTCACCCTGAGGGTCCACCAGGACTTAAGCCTGAGCCTTTGGCTACAGCTTGGAGCTCGGTGGGCTGGGCATCCCCAGACCAACCCAGTGTGGTTGTTAAGAGCGCTTCCTGCAAGCCCAGCGGGGTGCTCTGTGACAACCTAGAGGGGTGGGATGGGGGTGGGGTGGGAGAGAGGCTCAGAGGGAGGGGAGATATATAGATATATATAGATATTGATAGAGATACATAGTTATGGCCGATTCGAGTTGTTGTAGGGCAGAAACCAACACAACATTGTCAAGCAATTGCCTTCCAATTAAAAAATAAATAAATTAATTTTTTTAAAAAAGGGGGAGACTTGGGCCTGGCTCCTGGCCAGCCACCCCTTTCCATGTGACCTCTGGGCCTCAATGTTCCCATCAACAAGGCAGGGGTAGCTGGCCTCACAGCAGAGGGTAGCTGTGAAAACTACATGGGAAACAGGAAGGGGCTTCCGAGGTGCCTGGAACAAAGCGCCCAGGTAAGTGTTTGCAGGAATGACTTCTCAGGAGCCGCGGGTCTTCAGAGAGCCCAGGGAGTCAAGCATGTTCTTCTCATGTGACTGTGGGTGACCTGGCCACTGCATCCCAGGAGGGTGAGCAGGGGGCCGGCCACTCTCCTGCCTCCAGGAGGGCTCAGTGGATATTTGCTGTGTGAACCGGAGAGCTTTTTCCATATTATAGGATTATAAACACACACAGGCAAACACACACCCATACCGCGGTAGGGAGGCAGAACCAGTGATATCAGAGCTCTGGGGCATGTGGTGCTTTCTGTGTTCCTCCATTCTGACCCAAGGCACTTAAAAAAAAGGGGGCTCTCAATTTACGGGCTTATTCCCATCCTGCTGCTGGGTTTGACCCCAGGCCGTGTCCCATCAAACCTGGGCTTCCCCGGGGCCAAAATGAGCCTTCTCAAAGGGAGACAGATGGGTGTTGTTTTAGATGCCCTTGCTGGGTTCCTCCTTGTCATTCAGTTGTCAAGGGAGTGGTCTTGTTGCCCCCGTAGATGCGGGAGTGAAGGCTAAGTCTGCCCTTAGGACCTGATCGTCTCCACTGCTGAGAGGGTGTGGGTGGTGCGGGGCTGGACCCTGACATTTCCATGGCATCCTGGGTGCGGGTGAGTTCCTGCCTCCCTCCATCACATTTATCCTGAGCGCATCCTCCGCAGAGGAGAACAGCAGCCGTGATGGGGTTATTTCAAGGGGATTCCCATGGAAACGGAGAGTGGGAGGCTCCTCTGAGAGCTAATGGAGTGGGAGTTGCCTCGGTGGTGTGTCCCCCAACTGGAGGGTGTGGGGGCCTCAACCGGGACCTTTTCTGCAGCTCAAGGGTCTCAGGCTGGGGTTCTCCAGCTCCCCACTCTCCTCTGCCACTGAGTGTAAGCCCGTCCGGCACTGCCCACCCAGGCCCCCAAGACTCCTTCATATGAGACCCTGGCTGGCTCCCGGGGACTTCAGGACCCGCCCTCGCCTGCAGCTTCCTTTTCTCCAGCAGGTCTTGAGCTGCAGCCAGCAGCTACCCGGAGTTCTCTTGGCAGTGCAGGGCCTCTGTGCTTCAAACCCATTAACCAGCCGTTGCCTGGAGAAGTCCATCCACTCCTCAGTTTTCTCCTGCAGCCCTTGTGCATTCATCCACTCACTTCTTTATCCAGCAGATTTGTTTTGTCACCAGAGAATGTTTTTCTCAGTGAAGGAGCACCAACGTGGGCTGCATGACCTCTCTGAGCCTCACTTTTCTCATCTGATCAATGGGAACACAGGTGCCTGCTCTGCTTGCCTCATAGATGGTTGGTAAGGGGCGATGAGAAGGTTGGCTGTATGTAGGGAATTCTGTAATGGGTGTCATCGCTATTTCCCATGGCCATGGGGCTCATGGCTGATGGACAAGCTCCTAGAGGCAGGGAGACCCCTGGGAACTGCCTTGGGGTCTCAGATACCTGCAGAAGAGCCCTCAGAACGGTGAGACTCACCACCTCTCACAAGTCCCTGCATGGACACAGTGTGTATCAGGCTTCCTGCCTGTGGCTTGCATGGATTCTTACACCAGTCTTGTGAGATGGGGGATGTTAATTTCCATTTTACAGATGAGGAAACTGAGCCTCAGGGAGGCAATGTGATCTTTGCTCACACCTGGGAAGAGGCAGAGCTGGGATGCAAGCCCAGGCCTAACTCCAGCTCCAGTGTTCTTTAACAGGAGTCCAGTTGCCTCCCAGAGGCCTGGTTGCCAGGCCTGTAGTGCGGATGGGTTAAGGCCACAGTGCAGGGAACATGGGGCTTCCCAGGTGGTGCTAGTAGTAAAGAACTTGCCTGCCAGTGCAGGAGACATCAGAGACTCGGGTTTGATCCCTGGGTCAGGAAGATCCCCTGGAGGAGGGCATGGCAACCCCCTCCAGTATTCTTGCCTGGACAGTCCCATGGACAGAGGAGTCTGGTAGGCTACAGTCCATAGAGTTACAAAGAGTCGGACACGGCTGAAGTGACTTAGCGTGCACACACAGGGCAGGAATATGAGTCTCAACATGTGTTTAGAAAGACCTCTTGTGCCATTTGGATTAGCAATGTTTAGAACTCTGTTTTTCTAAAACTTTACAATCCCCACCCCCGCGGCCTATTTACGAAGCTCTGCTTTTGTGGGCCAGTCTTCTTGCCTGGAGAATCCCAGGGATGGCGGAGCCTGTTGGGCTGCCGTCTATGGCGTCGCACAGAGTCGGACACGACTGAAGCGACTTAGCAGCAGCAGCTTTTGTGGGAGATGAGAGCAGTCGCTTCACTTGTTCTTTGAATATCTGGTTAACAAGTGAACAGGCTGAACTTCCTCTGACAGTCTGTCCTTTTGAGGACTTAGTTAATTAAATTCCCCTAAATTGATTCCAGTCAGATTAATTAAGTGCACAGTTTCTGATGTAGACATGCACATGATTCTGGCGTGTCCTGTCTTACCTGGGGAACAGACATAAGGATATTTCTGGAATATTCTTAGGTGTTGCAGAGAGATTACTAGGAGTCATCCTGAAAAGGCTTGGGGAGAGGTTTTTGATACTTCTGGGCAATGGATGTGAGGTTGCTGCCCAGAAATGACCCTTGCAGCCTACTTATCCACTTGGTGGATGTTTTCTGACCTATGCAGGACTGTTGTCTATGTCACAGTAGAAACTGCTGAGTGTAAAACCATCTTATCATTGCTCGGAAACATGGAAACATTTTGTCTTTTTGCACCGTGATTCTCCTTTTATATGCTGCTTCCTTGTGTTTACGTGTATGCTTGGTCTCTAAGTCGTGTCCGACTCTGTTCTCTAAGTTGTGTCCGACTCTCTGTGACCCCAGAGTAGCAGGTCAAGCTCCTCTGTCCATGGGATTTCCCAGGCAAGAATACTGGAGTGGGTTGCTGTTGCCTTCTCCAGGGCATCTTCCCAGCCCAGGGATCAAACCCGCAACTCCTGCACTAGCAGGTTGGTTCTTTACAGCTGAGCCATCAGGGAAGCCCGCAGCTTTGTTGTTGTTGTTCAGTTGCTCAGTTGTGCCACTCTTTTCGACCCTATGGACTGCAGCAAGCCAGGCTTCCCTGTCCTTCACTGTCTCCCAGAGTTTGCTCAAATTCATCTCCATTGAGTTGGTGATGCTATCGAACCATCTCATCCTTTGCCGGCTCCTTCTCCTCCTGCCTTCAATCTTTCCCAGCATCAGGGTCTTTTCCAATGAGTCAGCTCTCCAAATCAGGTGGCCAAAGTATTAGAGCTTCAGCTTCAGTCCTTCCAATGGGTTGCAGCTTCCTTGTAGTCAAAGAAATTAGGCAACTGAGGCTCTACCCCTGCTAGTATCCTCCGAAATGCAGAATCACTATCTTCTGATCAGGTGTTTGAGTCCCAAACTCCATCATTGCATAGGGCACAGGCAGTTGAAATATGTGACTGGAAACAGTGGCTTGAGCTGCTGTTGGATTGGGCCGACTCAATACCAGCCTCGTCATGCTGCTGTCAAGCCTGTGTGGGCTGAGCTAGGCTGCCGGGTAGGATGCACCCAGGAGCCATCTGTTTGCAGCCTTTGGACCAGATGGTCTGCGAGGACTCCTGGGGGGGGGGGGTGGAGTAGGGAGGGAATACATTTACTGAGCACCCAGCATCTTCCAAAGCCTCTTTATACTCCTCCAAGACGAGCATTGCCATGCTGTTCATGAGGCCCAGAGTGGTTGAGTCACTGGTGAAGGTCACACAGCTAGGAGGTGGCAGGGTGGGATTTGAACTCAGGGCTTCCTGACCTCTTGGCTCATGTTCTTTCCACCAGGCTGCTAAGGCTTGCAATCACTGTTCCAGCTAAGTGCTGTGGCGGTGACTTGTGGGAAATATTCATAAGCAGGATGACTCACACAGGAGTAAGGTGGCTCCTCTCAAGGTGCCTGGTGACCCCCAGGCCCCAGGGTGTCCTGGGGTTTTTGCACACCAGGGTAGACTGCTTCCTGCAGCAGTATTGGCCAGCCAGGAGGCAGGTTTGATCTGGAGGGCACCCTGTGTATGCCACAGGACATCTTTGCCTATCAAAACCTTTGTAATAAAATCAGTAGAAGATGGAGAAGCCAAACTCAGTTTTGAGAGATGGCATGGCTTCCCAGGTGGCGCTCATGGTAAAGAACCCACCTGCCAATGCAGGAGACGTAAGAGATGTGGGTTCGATCCCTGGGTCGGGAAGATCCCCTGGAGGAGGGCATGGCAACCCACTCCAGTATTCTTGCCTGGAGAATCCCTTGGACAGAGGAGCCTGGTGGACTACGGTCCATGGGGTTGCAGAGTCGGACATGACTGAAGTGACTTAGCACATGGTTCTGTTAAGGCTGATCAGGCTGGAGTACATAATTAGACCTGGAGGCTGCCAGGTATGTACTGGGATTCTCATGAGAGTGGGGCTGAGGAGGAGAGAGGGAAGGCCCTCATCTCTCCTTGAAGTTTAAAACGTTGGAGCCACTATAGGGCTTTGTTCTCCAGGATCCCAGGGCTGGAGGGTGGTGGTGGTGGGTGTGGAGATGGTGGCTGATGGTCACCAGGCAGGGAGCATAGTGCGGTTCAGGATGTAGCCTTTCAGAACTCAGAAGACTCAAGGTGAAGTCTTCAGTGTAGCCCTGGGCAAGTCATGCAAATTCTCTGAGCCTCCAACTCCTCACTGTGGTAGAAATAATACAGGTGCCTCCTGTGGGTGAATTCTGGGGACCCAGAACACATCACTGAGAGAGCACTGGACCCAGCCGTGCAGCCAGAAGCTGCTCCGTGCCAGGACAGCTGTCGGAGCCTAGACTCGTCAGACAGACTGCATGCAGTCACAGCCCCACCCCCTTACAGCTATGTGGCCTGGGGTGAGCCCTTAAGCTCTCTCTGCCTTCATTTCTTCATCTGTGAAATGGAGATGCTAAAACTGTACTCAGATTCTTGGGCTGTTGGAAGCTTAAAGGAGCTAATTCATATGAGATACTTAGTGAGTGCCTGGGACAGGGCAGTGCTTAGTTTATCTGGGCGGCTCTGATCATCGTCGTGGTCATTGCATCCTCTCCCTGGCCCATCGGGGTCATGCTGTTTGTGGTGCCCAGGGGGCCTAATGCCACCTGAACCAAATTGACATGAATGGTCAGTAGAGCATCACGATCATGAATTGGGGGCCCCAGAGGCTGAAGCAGGTGGCCGAGGGCACTTTTGGCTTCCTGGTATGGGTCCTAGAGTGTCCAAGTGGGCTGGTCCTGAGCCTGAGTCACTGCCCACTCGCCCCCGCTTCCTGGCAAGAGCAGGCAGGAGCTAACGCTTCCCCCTCCCACCGCCCCCCACCCCCAGGCAGGAGAATCATCTGCAGTGTGAGACTCGGAGGGGAGTGCAAGCCTTCTGCTGGGGGTAGGAGGCGGGCCAGATGGCCGGGAGGGGCAGGCCAGGTGCTGGGAACCAGCACGGGAGATGGCATGCTAGACGGTCTGGTGGTCTCCTTGCCCTGGGTCCACCCAAGCCGCTGGCAAGTTTCATCGCTTGCCAAGATGCCACATGTCACAGCCTTCTGAGTCAAATCAGAATGTGACAGCCTGAGCTCAGCAGCTCGAGGAACAGGATGGATCTGAGAGGGAGGTGGTCATCTTGGCCAACTGGCTTCTCCCACCCACAGTCAGGGTTTGGCTCAGATGTACTGTGTGCTGGGTCTGACCAGGTGGTCAGGCAGCTTCTGCCATGGCCTGTGAGATGTGCAGAGTGAAAGCAGGGTGGAGCGGGAAGGAACCACAATTGGCTGAGAGTTGTGAGCACCAGGCATTTATTTCTGGCAGTGCCTGGAGGGTCTGTGTCCCCAAGTTAAAGGTCCTGAGACTCGGGCAGGATCCTTACACAGATACAAAATGCCAGGAGGAATCATGATCTCTCGTGGATGTGGGGGCCCCATCCCCTCTCTTTTCACAACACCACCCTTTATTACATATCTTGTATACATATCCAGTTCACCTTTGAGGTCCCTTTCCTCCTCTCTGGGATGGTAATGAGGGGAGTAGAGGCTTGGGCTGAGGCATGGAGGTCTAGGCATGGGCGAAGGGCAGGGACCCAGGTATGCTGAGCGGGTAACACAGCTGCAGAGTGGAAGGTGATGCCTGGATCATGAGCCAGGAAGGTATACCTGGGAGGGCTCTCCAGCAGGAGGTCACAACCTGAACAAAGTCCAGGCAGTGAGAAAGAGTGTGTGTGGGGACTGAAGACCATTCAGTAAGCAGGGCTATAAAGTGCAGGGTGGGAGTTGGGGTGCAGGATGTGGAAACCTCGAGGGGCAGGCTGAGGAAACTGGATTTCCTCTGCAGCTGAGGGGGGGGGGTCAGTTCAGGCAGGACTTTGAGCTGAGCAAGAGACTACTAGAGTTGGGTTGAGAAGGACCCCTGCAATTATGAGTGTGGAGAGGGGCTTGAAGGCTAGGAAACTGGACGTGGGGTTGTGGCCGAGAACATCCAGCCTCTGCCCACATTCCCTCAGAGGTCTTCATGCAAAGGGCCTCCAAAGTGCTTTCTCTTCCAAGAGCCTGCACCCTGAGTCTCCCTCAGGCTGCTGGAGCCCCCTTTGCTTGTGCAATGGGGAGCCAGAAGGTTCTGGGCACCTCTGGCCTCTAAGGGGCAGCCTTCACCTATTGCCTGATAGGTGTGGTGGCACAAATACCCAAGCTCCCTCACTCCTGATTGGGACACTCTGATAAGTGACCTACATGGTCCCCAGAGCCCCCCCAATAGATTGAGCAAAAATCACCCTCCTTGGGACTTTTCATGATCTCATTCCACTCTTGGTCTCCTTTTCATTCCTGTCACACTTCCCACACCCTTCCTGGCTTTTCCTGGAAACACTTCCTAATCACTTCCTCTCAAATCCTTGCCTCAAGGTCTGCTTCTAGACCCAAGCTAATACAGGAAGAGGCCAGAGCACTCATTCAGAAAGAAGTTCAGGGAAGTACCAAGGGCAGGGCCCAGGAAATGGCTGTACCAGGAGGCTCTGAGGCAATGCCAGAGGGGGAGGAAGTGCTGAGGCCATGAGCTGAACCTGATGCTGGGAGTCCGCACCATGGTCAGCGCCAGGAAAGCACCTGGATGTTGCTCAGCACCATGGACAGCACACAGGGGGGGCTGCTGGGTGCTTCCCTTGGGTCTTCCCCAGTATATTACACCCTGCTTGTTTTCCCACTCCTGAAAGCCAGGTCATCATTTGGTCAGTACCAGGGTGCCCAGGACCTTGGGCCCCCCTTAGGGAGCTGCTGATCCACCCTCTGACAGTTCAGTTCAGTTCAGTCGCTCAGTTGTGTCTGACTCTTTGTGACTCCATGGACCACAGCACACCAGGCCTCCCTGTCCATCACCAACTCCCGGAGTCTACTCAAACTCATGTCCATTGAGTCAGTGATGCCATCCAACCATCTCATCCTCTGTCGTCCCCTTCTCCTTCCCTCAATCTTTCCCAGCATCAGGGTCTTTTCAAATGAGTCAGTTCTTTGCATCAGGTGGCCAAAGTATTGGAGTTTCAGCTTCAACCCTCTGACACCCATGCTGCAAATCCTTGACCCAGAGGACAGGACCTAACAGGACTCTATGTTTCCCTGTTTCTGCTTTCATGTTTTATAGGATTAGGATTCTGGCTTGACCTTGCCAGGACATAAGATTAATTGTTAGGCATGAAGCTTTGAAGGTAGATACCCTTTTCTGAGATCTTCCCAGGAAATGAATCCGTGGGGCATTTGCTCACCAGTCCATCTGTCCACCATCCAACTTGTGTTGCTTTCCAGTTGTTCACTGGCCCCCTGCTAGGCCCTGGGGACTTAGAGATGGGTAGGTCCCCATGGCCATGCCCTGGTGAAGTATCTGTGGAGAGAAGGACGTTGGACAAAGAGACAACTACATTGTCATTTTGAAAATTTCTAGGAAAGAAGGGGCCATTGGGATCTGAGACCACTGTATAGTGATGGAGTGATGGATAATGGTGGGGCAGCGGTCCTTCAGCTAATCTCAAGCTAATTTTCCAGTCAGTGAATTGAAAATAGAGGGCAGGCTGGGTGGAGGTGTTGGCCACTAAAAAGTGTGAGATGGCACAAGGAATGGCAGATAGCAAGGTGTGGTTTAGGCTCAGGCTAGAGGATGGGGCTGGAAATGTGGATATGGACAGTAAGGACCCTGAGAAGTAAGCCTGAGCACTTGGGCCTGCCCATGAAGGTATAGCCATCCTAAAGAGATATTGAAACTGGAGTGTAAGAGTCAGATTTTCATTTTAGGCAGATATCTCTGGATCTGGAGGGAAGAATGGACAAGATAGGGGAGCCTGGAGGCAAGAGGGCAGTGGGGAGACTTGCAGATTTTCAAGGGGAAGGGAGTGGACCCAAGGACTAGTTATGACCAGAAGTGACCATCAGCCCAGATCATGTCTCCCTAATTTAGACAAAAATAAGAGGAAAGATACTTTTCATCTCTGCTCTTCTAGGATGAAAATGAGCTATTTTGAACCATGCTAAAGTTAGATTTCTAATTTTCCTTTTAATCCATGTCTCATGTAGAGCATTAGAAACTAGAAAAGCAGCCCTGTATGTATGAATGTAGTGCCATAAATCAGTGCTCGTCACAAACAGCAGAACAAGTCATTTTGACAAGAGTGAGTATCCTTGCATTTATAATAAATCTAATTCTTTATCTTTTTAAGACTTGGACTAGAGTAATTAGTCATTTCTGCTGATCCTGGCAAACCAACACTTATGCAGGGTTAATGGGAAGCAAATTTGTTTGAACTGCTTTTGCTGTCACCATGAATGACACCATGGACTCTTCTGCCTGTTTCTAGAGAGAAAGCATCCTATATATTTCATTCTTGCTTTTCCTAGAAATTGGTTTGGTGATCATAGTAGCAAATACCATGTATCGAGTTCTTACCACATCTCTGGCACTGTTCAAGGATTCAGTGTGAATGCATCCCTTGTTCATGTGTGATCTGTCCTGTGTGTTCTGAGGTCCTCTGATTGAGCTTGTCACATACTACATTTTCTCTGTGCCCACACCACACTATGGCGGATTTCTACATCCTAAACAATAGTGAGTCAGGGACCACCTGTATACCATTCATGCGTGCTTGTTGCTCAGTCGTGTCCAACTCATTGCAACCCTATGGACTGTAGCCCACCAGGTTCCTTTGTCCATGGAATTCTCCAGGTAAGAATACTGGAGTGGGTAGCCACTACCTTCTCCAGGGGATCTTCCCTACCCAGGGATTGAACCGGGGTCTCTTGCATTACAGGCAGATTCTTCACTGCCTGAGCCATCAGGGAAGCCTGCATAGCACTCATATATTCACTTAATATTCTTCTTTAAAAATGGATCCTCTCTCATAAATGGAAGCCAGAAAACCAGGCCAAAAGCAAGAAGTGACTATGAAGATAAGTGTGGGTGTTTCTGCTCAAGCAGGATATATATACATCCCTAAGAATCCTTTTAATCTGCAAAATTGCATGCTTAGGCTTCAGCAATACATGAACCGTGAACTTCCAGATGTTCAAGCTGGTTTTAGAAAAGGCAGAGGGACCAGAGATCAAATTGCCAACATCTGCTGGATCATCGAAAAAGCAAGAGAGTTCCAGAAAAACATCTATTTCTGCTTTATTGACTATGCCAAAGCCTTTGACTGTGTGGATCACAAAAAACTGTGGAAAATTCTGAAAGAGATGGGCATACCAGACCACTTGACCTGCCTCTTGAGAAACCTGTATGCAGGTCAGAAAGCAACAGTTAGAACTGGACATGGATCAACAGACTGGTTCCAAATAGGAAAAGGAGTACGTCAAGGCTGTATATTGTCACCCTGCTTATTTAACTTATATGCAGAGTACATCATGAGAAATGCTGGGCTGGAAGAAGCACAAGCTGGAATCAAGATTGCCAGGAGAAATATCAATAACCTCAGATATGCAGATGACACCACCCTTATGGCAGAAAGTGAAGAAGAACTAAAGAGCCTCTTGATGAAAGTGAAAGAGGAGAGTGAACATGTTGGCTTAAAGCTCAACATTCAGAAAACTAAGCTCATGGCATCCGGTCCCATCACTTCATGGGAAATAGATGGGGAAACAGTGGAAACAGTGGCTGACTTAATTTTTCTAGGCTCCAAAATCACTGCTGATGGTGATTGCAGCCATGAAATTAAAAGACACTTACTCCTTGGAAGGAAAGTTATGATCAACCTAGATAGCATATTAAAAAGCAGAGACATTACTTTGCCAACAAAGTTCCGTCTAGTCAAGGCTATGGTTTTTCCAGTGGTCATGTATGGATGTGAGAGTTGGACGGTGAAGAAAGCTGAGCACCGAAGAATTGATGCTTTTGAACTGTGGTGTTGGAGAAGACTCTTGAGAGTCAGTCCCTTGGACTGCAAGGAGATCCAGCCAGTCCATCCTAAAGGAGATCAATCCTGGGTGTCCATTGGAAGGACTGATGTTGAAGCTGAAACTCCAGTACTTTGGCCACATGATGCGAAGAGCTGACTCATTTGAAAAGACCCTGATGCTGGGAAATATTGAGGGCAGGAGGAGAAGGGGACGACAGAGGATGAGATGGTTGGATGGCATCATCGACTCGATGGACATGGGTTTGGGTGAACTCCGGGAGTTGGTGATGGACAGGGAGGCCTGGTGTGCTGTGGTTCATGGGGTCGCAAAGAGTCAGACATGACTGAGCGACTGAACTGAACTGAACCAACATCCAGGCTGATGGACAGAATAAGGCTGGGGCAGACCACTGGGAACTCATGCAGCATCTCACCAGAACACTAACAAAATAGTAGCAGTCCTATAAACATCTGTCCACGTGTGCATGCTAAGTTACCTCAGTCGTGTCCGACTCTTTGCAGACTTACAGACTGTAGCACACCAGGCTCCTCTGTCCACAGGATTCTTCAGGCAAGAATACTGGAGTGGGTTGCCATGCCCTCCTTCAGGGGCTCTTCCAGACCCAGAGATCGAACCAGCATCTTTGATGTCTCCTGCATTGTCAGGCAGGTTCTTTACTACTAGCAACACCTGGGACGCCCATAAACATCTAGCACAGTTCTAAAAAATAAAAACACATTAAATTCCTAATAAATAAATATTCCAGCAATTATACAAGTTTATCTTGGGGAAAAAAAAAAGGCGAAGATGCTTTGATGAAAAGGGCGCTGAAGTATAGATGGAAACAAGCCCCAAGTTCACAATTGCCCACCAAACACTTTCAGACTGAACCATGAGGAAGACGTACAGTAAAGGGCATGATTTCCTGTCCTGGGCTCCTCTGCAGCTGCTGGGCTCAGCCCTGGTGTATTTCATGTTCAGCTGCTTTACTGGCTGGCATAAAACATTAACACACCAAGACAAATTGTATTTGAACCAATCCGACTTTCACATTAAACCGACATCGTTCTCCTGCTTGCGAATCGCGTGAGACCTAATTTGCTTTGCAAAAGCAGTGGTTGTAGCAGTACTGGCTGTACAACAGCAAGCAGCATGATTAAATGCAGGAGAGGGAGGGCTGTGACAGGGCTGTGACTCAGGACTGTTAATCCAGTTGCCTAGGATGAAAAAGGGTAGGAAAGAGGTTTTACGAGAATTCCGGTACAGACTCATGAAATGCAGTTTGTTTGCCTTTCAGAAAACCTAGTGAAACTGCAGCTAAGCCAGCAGCAGAACTATTTGGTTCAGAAGTTTGAAAGATGAAAAATGAGCCAAAATATTTCTATCTCCTCCCTGCCAAGGGTCCATGGTTCTGTTATGATGGGAAAACTTACTTATAGATGCAGGATACCCTGGTTCACTTACACAAAAGTGAAGGCAGTTTATCTGTGTGGGGTTGTTGTGAAGACTCAATGAACACGGTGTGAAGCAGCAGACAGTGGAGGTAGGAATGGCATTGAGGTGATAAGGGAGATGCTCTCAGATGACTTGGCTGACACCAGCTGTCATTTCCATAGGAGTTTGGGAAAGGATGGCACACATAATTGGCCGCCATGCCTTTCTCTGTGCTTTAAGTAACAGGGCTTATTTATGAGTCTTTACAAGTACATTTCAGTAAACACAGAAGACAGATGGCAGGGACACAACTCCTTCTGTTTCTCCTCTTTGGTTCAATTGAGTTCAGTTTTGAAAAAAGGAGCCCAGAGGATTTATAAATGACAGAGACCTGGTTGAGGGGGCATTCGATGAGAGCTCTGTTCCCAGCTTCCTCTGGCTCTGATCAAGTCCTACTCCTCTCTGAGCCCCAGATCCACATCGATAAAAGGAAGGGGTTGTGCCAGACGGGCACAAGAGGTTTTTCAGGCCTTATGTCTCAGCTCTCCTGTTGCCAGCAGAGTAGACGGATGGCTTAAGCTAGAGATGTAATTTATTTCTAAGCAATTCCAGTTGTATTTTTTGACAGCTAAGCCTAACACTTTATTGGCTTTTTTTAGGAAATGGGGCAAGATGCTTGTCTTCACCTTGGTGACTGTTAAACTGAGATGCCCAAAGAAATCAGACAGGACGTGTCAATGAGCAAAGTACAAAATCTCTGTGGATGGTGACTGCAGCCATGAAATTAAAAGACGCTTGTTCCTTGGAAGGAAAGCTATGATAAACCTAGACAGCATATTAAAAAGCGGAGCTATCACTTGGCCAACAAAGTCTCTATAGTCAAAGCTATGATTTTTCCATTAGTCCTGTATGCCTGTGGGAGTTGGGCCATAAAGAAGGCTGAGCACCAAGGAATTGATGTTTTTGATTTGTGGTGCTGGAGAAAACTCTTGAGAGTCCCCTTGGACAGCAAGGAGATCAAACCAGTCACTCCTAATGGAAATCAGTCCTAAATATTCATTGGAAGGATTGATGCTGAAGCTGAAGCTCCAGTACTTTGGCCACTTGATGCGAAGAGCTGACTTATTGGAAAAGACCCTGATGCTGGGAATGACTGAAGGCAAAAGGAGAAGGAGCCAGCAGAGGATGAGATGGTTAGAAATACCATTGACTTAATGGACATGACTTTGAGCAAACTCCAGGAGATAGTGGAGGACAAAAGAGCCTGGTATGCCACTGTCCATGGGGTCGCCAAAAGTCAGATACAGCTTAGAAACTGAGCAGCAATAGCAAAATGTGTAAGGAAAACAGTGTAGTGTGATGCTAGGAGCAGCAAGATGGTATCCAGGCCCTAGGGAGTGATGGGGACTGTGGGATAAGGGGCGAGCATAGCCTTGTGGGAGTCTAGAGTGACAAGCTCTTACAATTCTAAAAAGAAATAAGATATTTGGTCAAAACCACAATGAGGTACCATTTCACTCCAGTCAGAATGGCTGCTATCCAAAAATCTACAAGCAATAAATGCTGGAGAGGGTGTGGAGAAAAGGGAACCCTCTTACACTGTTGGTGGGAATGCAAACTAGTACAGCCACTATGGAGAACAGTGTGGAGATTCCTCAAAAAACTGGACATAGAACTGCCATATGACCCAGCAATCCCACTGCTGGGCATACACACTGAGGAAACCAGAATTGAAAGAGACACGTGTACCCCAATGTTCATTGCAGCACTGTTTATAATAGCCAGGACATGGAAGCAACCTAGATGTCCATCAGCAGATGAATGGAAAAGGAAGCTGTTGTACATATACACAATAGAATGCTACTCAGCCATTAAAAAGAATGCATTTGAATCAGTTCTAATGAAGCGGATGAAACTGGAGCCCATTATACAGAGTGAAGTAAGCCAGAAAGAAAAACACCAATACAGTATACTAATGTATATATATGGAATTTAGAAAGATGATAATGATAACCCTATATGCGAGACAGAAAAAGAGACACAGATGTATAGAACAGTCTTTTGGACTCTGTGGGAGAAGGTGAGGGTGGGATGATCTGAGAGAATAGCACTGAAACAGGTATATTATCATATGTGAAACAGAACGCCAGTCCAGGTTCAATGCATGAGACAAGTGCTCAGCGCTGGTGCACTGGGATGACCCAGAGGGATCGGATGGGGAGGGAGGTGGGAGCAGGGTTCAGGATGGGGAACACATGTAAACCCATGGCTGATTCATTATCAATGTATGGCAAAAACCACTACAATATTGTAAAGTAATTAGCCTCCAACTAAATAAATAAATTAAAAAAAAGAAAAAAAGATATTTGGGTTTGTATATCAAATCTTTCCATTTTTAAATGTTCCTCAATAATTATTAATAATATTAATAATAAAGTTATTTAAACATTAATTAATAGCTGAAACATACATACTTTACAAAGAAAAATCTGTTTAACACGGTGAGTTCAGAGAAGTCTGTATTGCTTTCTCACACCATCCTTTTCTTATAAGTAATTTTTTGTATTACTCTATTTTCACATGAAATTTTAATTTATTTTTTAATTGGAGGAAAATCGCTTTACAGTGTTGTGTCAGTTCCTGCTGTACAGCAATGTGAATCAGTCATGATTTTATATATATCCCCTCCGTGTAAGTGACTAGCTTTTTATTATTAATAGCTGTTTAAAAACTATTATTAATAGCTGAAATTTTTTAAACATTTGTGCTAAAGCTCAGCTGTGGGCCAAGTTGCCTGTATAGAGGTTGATGAACTGTGATCCACTGGACTGCCTTCTATTTCTGTAAGTGAAGCTTGAATGGAACACAGCCACACTGATTGGTTCTGGAATTGTCTTTGGTACTTGCATGCTGCAGCAGCCGAACTGAGTAGTTGTGACAGAGATAGTAAGGTCCGCAAAGCCTAAAATCTTTACTGTCTGGTCCTTCATAGAAAACGTGTACTGACCCTTGTCTATATTATTAAGTCCTTGTGGGGCAAGGGAAACATTCTGGATTTGATGCCTGCATGACCCAAGTTCAAAGCCTGGCTCAGAGAATTCCAGTTGTAAAATGACAGAGAAAAGACAGCTTTTCCCTTTTTCCATTTGGAAATTATCCTGAAGCAATTTCCTGGAAATTATTTGCCTTTGGCTTCATTGTGGGGCAAGGGAAGGCAAATGCTATCTTTGATGAAACCAGAGCATTTGGAGCCTCGTACATGGGGAAGTCCAGTAAAGATCAAAAATATGCACAGGAGGGATCTGGCGAAAGAGAAAATTTGAGGCTACAATAGAAGAGCTCAGATGGAGCAGGAGAGCCAAACTCTGCACCCTATGTGGTGCATGCAGAGGGCAAGACCTGCAGCCCGTTTTGTGTAGCAGGACCAAGTGCATCCACTGGTGTGGGAGCCTCCCAGCTCTAGGGTTTTGTTTTTAATTGAGATATAATTGACATACAGTATTATGTTAGTTTCAGGTGGATAACACAATAATTCAATATTTGTATACATTGGGAAATGATCACCATAGTAAGTCTAATTACCATCCATCAGTCACCACACACAATTACAATTATTGTTTCTCGTGATGAGAACTTTTAAGAACTACTCTCATAGCAACTTTCAAGTATACAATATGGTCCTTATGTGTGAACTATCGTCATCATGCTATACGTTGCACCCCTGTGACTTATTCATTTTATAGCTGGAGCTTTGTGCCTTTGAACCACTTCATCCATTTTGCCCGCCCCCAACCCTCTGTCTCTGGTAACCACCAACCTGTTCTCGCGGCTGTTTTGTGTTTGTTTTTAGATCCCACATATTAAGTGAGATCATAAGGTATTTGTCTTTGTCTGATTTATTTCACTTAGCTTAGCGCCCTTAAGGTCTATCCATATTGTCAAAAGTGACAAGATTTCCTTCTTGTTATGACTGAATATTCCATCACATCTCTCTCCCCTAGGTACATATATAGGTGTATATATCCCAGGTGGTGCTGTTGGTAAAGAACGCACCTGCCAGCTCAGGAGACACACAAGAAACGTGGGTTCAACCCCTGGGTCAGGAAGATCCCCTGGAGTAGGAAATGGCAACTCACTCTAATATTCTTGCCTGGAAAATTCCATGGACGGAGGAGCCTGGGCTACCATGGGCTACTGTGGGGCTGCAAAGAGTCAGACACAACTGAGTGAGTGAGCGTGCACGTGCACACACATACACACACGTCACATTTTCTTTATCCTTATATATATTCTTTCACAGATTCTTTCCCATTATAGGTCATTATATGATATTGAATATAGTTGGTTCCCTGGGCTATGCAGTAAATCCTCATTGTTTTTCTGTTTTATATATAGTGGTGTGTATCTGTTAATCTTTTATTTCTAATTTATCCCTCTCCTCTTTCTTTCTCCTTTGGTCACCATAAGTTTGTTTTCTGTTTATGAGTCTGTTTCAGTTTTGTAAATAAGTTCTTCTGTATTATGTTTTAGATTCCACATATAAGTGACATAATACAATATTTGTCTTTCTCTGCCTGACTTACTTAACTCAGTATGATCATCTCTAGGTTCATCCATGTTGTAGCAAATAGCAATACTCCATTCTTTTTTATGACCACGTAACATTCCCCAAATGTCAAATTTGAATTTATGGATTGAAAAAAAATATAGTGAGCGACCAAGGAAATGTTGGTATGGTAAGGTTAACAGAAAGACATATGACAGAAAAGGGGCTAATTTTCTTATAATTCCCAAAGAACACCTCTCAAGAATTCAGTAGAAAAATAAAAAGACATAAGAAGAAATGTAGATATAAAAGGAAATGTAGGTATCTTTTACATATATGAAAAGGTATAGTCAGTCTCACACATCATAAGCAAATGGAAAGTTAAAATGAGATACCAGTTTCATCTAGCATATAGACAAGATTCAAGATGTCCCCTAATATACCATGGTGGTGAGGCTATAAGGGAAGCAGAAACTCTCAGGAACTCTTGACTCAAAAATTTCACTTCTAGGGATTTCCCTGGTGATATAGTGGTTAATAATCCACCTTCCAGTACAGGAGACACAGGTTTGATCCCTAGTGGGGTAACTAAGATTCCACATGCTGCAGGGCAACTAAGCCTGTGTACCACAACTAGAGATCTCACGCGCGGCAACGAAAGATCCTGCATGCCACAACTAAGACCCAACACAGCAAAAAATAATTAAATATTTTTTAAAATTTCACAGCTAATTCATTATCAAATAGATGAGGAAACAATGGAAACAGTGAGAGACTTTATTTTGGGGGCTCCAAAATCACTGCAGATGGTGACTGCAGCCAGGAAATTATGATGCTTACTCCTTGGACAACCTAGACAGCATATTAAAAAGCAGAGACATTACTGTGCCAACAAAGTCCATCTAGTCAAAGTTATGGTTCTTCCAGTAGTCATGTATGGATGTGAGAGTTGGAACATAAAGAAAGCTGAGCTTTGAAGAATTGATGCTTTTGAACTGTGGTGTTGGAGAAGACTCTTGAGTCCCTTGGACTACAAGGAGATCGAACCAGTCCATCCTAAAGGAAATCAGTCCTGAATATTCCTTGGAAGGACTGATGCTGAAGCTGAAACTCCAATACTTTGGCCGCCTGATATGAAGAACTGGCTCATTGGAAAAGACCCTGATGCTGGGAAAGATTGAAAGCAGGAGGAGAAGGGGACGACAGAGGTTGAGATGGTTAACATGGCATCACCGACTCTGTGGACATGAGTTTGAGTAAGCTCTGGAAGTTGGTGATAAACAGGGAGGCCTGGTGTGCTGCAGTCCGTGGGGTCACAAAGAGTCGGACTCAGCGACTGAACTGAACTGAACCCATTATCAAATAGAAATACTCACACAAGTGAGAAAGGACATTTGTCCATGAAATTCATTGTGTCATTGTTGGTAATGCAGAAGGATGGAAATAACTGTAATGACTATCCATGCATGCATGCATGCGTGCTTAGTCGCTCAGCCGTGTCCAACTCTTTGTGACCCCATGGACTATAACCTGTCAGGCTTCTCTGACCATGGGATTTCCCAAGCAACAATACTGGAGTGGGTAGCTGTTTCATTCTCCAGGGGATCTTCCCGATCCAGTGTTCAAATGCAGGTCTCCTGCATTGCAGGCGGATTCTTTTACTGAATGACTATCCATAGGGAACTAGTTAAATCAGTTATTCCAGAGTATGATAATGTACAGCAATGAAAAGAATGAGGGAGCTTGATGTATGCTCATCTAGAACAAGGTTTAAGACTTTTTAGGCAAGTTGGGCAAGGTGCAGAAATGTGGGTGATCTGTGACACAGTTTATGATTAAATATGGTGTCTTCTGATTGCTTATGAATGGTGTATTCCTAACAGTACAACACATTTGAAACTGTGGTTTGCCACAGTTGGGAGAGGTTGCCAACAAAGGTTGCCGCTAGGTGGGGGAGCTGAGTGCAGAGGGAGAAGGGTGTTAGGGAGACTCGTTTTCACTATTGGTTTTGTTGTGTTGTTGTTGTTGTTTAGTTAGTCGGTCGTGTCCAACTCTTTGCGACCCCATGGATTGCAGCACGCCAGGCTTCCCTGTCCCCCACTATCTCCTGCAGTTTGCTCCAGAGTTTCTTGTGCCCCTTGCATAACCAAAGGCTACACAGCTTAGAGACATTCTGAACCTAAGCTGTTTGAGTCCAGTTGCTGGCAGGTCCACATACTAGGGCTTTCATGGTAGCTCAGTTGGTAAAGAATCCACCTACAATGCAGGAGACCCTGGTTTGATTCCTAGGTCAGGAAGATCCACTGGGAAAGGGATAGGCTACCTACTCCAGGGTTCTTGGGCTTCCCTGGTGGCTCAACTAGTAAAGAATCTGCCTGCAATGCAGGAGACCTGAGCTTGATCCCTGGGTTGGGAAGATCCCCTGGAGAAAGGAAAGGCTACCCACTCCAGTATTCTGGTCTGGAGAATTCCATGGACTGTATAGTCCGTGGGGTCACAAAGAGTCAGATATGACTGAGCAACTTTCACTTTCAGTTTCCACATACTAGATGTGAGCCTGACCAAGTTACCTCCCATCTGAGAATCTCAGGCATGTATTGGAGTTAATGATGGTACCTACCTCTATGGGCTGAATGTTTGTGTCCTCCCAAAATACACATGTTGGATCCTAACCCCTAAGGTGATGATATTAGGAGGTAAGATCTTTGGGGGGTGGTGAGGTCATGAGGGCGTAGACCCCTGATGTTTGGGAACAGTGTCTTATCCAAGAGACCCCACAGAGCTAGCTCGTCCTTCCTGCTCTGTTAGGTTCCAGTGAAAAGACAACTGTCTGTTAGGATATGGGTCCTCATCACACGTTGAATGTGTTGGCACCATGATCTTGGACCTCCTAGCCTTCAGAAATGAGAGAAATAAATGTTTGTTGTTTAGATCAGCCTGATCCCCGAGGATGTGCCCTGAGCTTGTCCACACTGGGGTTCAGGCGGCCACACTGCTGTGGGCCTGGGTTGTGGAGGCCTCTGCAAGCCCCTGAGGCCCTGCCTTATTTTACCCAGGAGGCAGGCCTAATCCACTGGTGTTCTGGGTGGCTCACACTAGTTGGTGAAAGTCAACTGCAAACTTAATTTTGGATCTGTGAGCTGGTCATTATCTTGTGGGTAGTTTAGAATTGGTTGTGATAGGAGTATTCACACAGTGGATGTGGGCAGATGCTACAATTCAAGGTCCAGCCGGTTGTTAAACATTTGCCAACAACTGCCGGCTGCCTTTCAGATCTTCCCCTCCCATGGAACTCTGCTCCCCCTTTTCTGGGTTGTGCTGATTCCTGGGCCTTGAAAACTCAACGGTGTCTGTCATCTAGGATCTCAGGCACTCTCCTCGCAAGAGTGGGTTCCCTTAAGGCCACGCTTCTCAAAGAGGGACAAATGGCTGGGTGCCTGGCTATAGCATCCCCCTCTTCTAATATTTACATTAAAAAAAAAACAGTGATAAGTATCTGTGAAGTTACAATTTGAGGAAAGAAGGGATGAATAGATCACAAAATTGACCTGAACTTTCTAAATGAACATATCAAAGACATTTTATAGTGACCAACGGCCACTATTTTTCTATCCCTACCTGCAGGAGGTTTACTGTGAAGTTGAGAGTGTTTGGTACAATGGGGAACCTTTGGCTTTGGGCCTTTTCTCACACTGAAACTCTGAAAACCAATTCGCCCCAGCACCCGGGCGGGAGGAGTTTTCATATAGAGGAGTCACCTGTCTCTTTCTGGACCTGTGGCCCCTTTGGAATTTCTCTGTTACAAGGCAGTAGGTGTGGAGCAGAGAAAGCATTAGGAGCCAGAGCATTGGTGCAGGCTGTGTGACCTCAGAGAACTTGCTTCACCTCTCTGGACTTTGGTTTCCTTCTGGGAAGTCTGGATGATCTTCATGGACCCCTTTAGGACCCCTAAAGGGTCAGGGGAGACAGTGTAATTGGCTGCCATATAGCACCGTACCCATCAAGGATGCAGTTGTGGCAACTTTCACTGATTTTGGTGCTGGGGAGAATGTAGCTCATCATGGAAAAGGACATAGATTCGTATGAAGTGAAAGTGAAAGTCACTCAGTCCCTATCCGACTCTTTGCGACCCCATGGACGAATTATCCAGGCCAGAATACTGGAGTGGGTAGCCTTTCCCTTCTCCGGGGGATCTTCCCAACCCAGAGATCAAACCCAGGTCTCCCCCATTGTGGGTGGATTCTTTACCAGCTGAGCCATAGGGGAAGCCCAAGAATACTGGAGTTGGTAGCCTATCCCTTCTCCAGCGGATCTTCCCCACCCAGAAATTGAACCAGGGTCTCCTGCATTGCAGGCAGATTCTTTACCAGCTGAGCTATGAGGGAAGCCCATGATCCCTTCTTAAATGAACGTCCACATGCCCAGGTTTGCTCTTGGCCCAGATACATGGCACTACAACCACTTAAGCCCTGGGTAGCATCCTAAGATTATGAAATTGGAGCCCCCAGGCAAGGATCAGGCCCCTGTGGATGCGATATATGACCCTGCGCTAAGCATTTGACCTCTCTGAGCCTCAGGTGGAGCAGGCCACCTCCATGTAGGGTCCTCAGACATTGTTGGATGCAGTAGCGGGCACAGCTGGCCCTCATTCCACCCTGGCTCCTCGGGGTCCAGCCTGCATTCAGACCCTTTCTTCTAGGATGTGACTGGGCATCTGTTTATCCCCTGACAGCGAACTCCGTTCGATCGAGAATTAATGTCTGTGGTGTTAGCACAGAATAAAGCTTCAAGGAGCTGGTTAAACAGTATGAGGCAGGTCATAAATTTGGCTTTTCATCCCTTCAGAGCTTTCTTATTACAGAGAGCGAGAAGCCAGAGGGAGCGGGGAAGGTGTATTCTGCAGTCTCTTTGATTTAGAGCAGCGGTCAGGCCTGCTGGGCACCTCAGGCTGTTTGCACCGCGGACTCTCAGCTGTAAGTCTGATCGATGGTGCGAGAATTTATCATCGTGCTCAGCTGATTACTTTTAAGTTTCCTTTGAAAATGTGTCGTTGATTTCTTTAATGGTTTCTCTTCCTTGCTGTCTTCAGTGAAAACATATCTTAGTGAGGCTTTCAGTCTTTTGTTCTTGTCTTCTCAGGTACTAGGGCCTGAGATTTACTGTTAATTGATTATTGATTAGCTGATCTGAGCCATACATTAATTATTTTAAGGGATGTGAAAAATTAGCTTAGAAAAGAAAACTAAAATGGGGTGTTTAAGTTAGAAACAGGCAGTGATGTGGTCAGAAATTTAAGGCAGCTTCTGCACTGTCCTGTGGTTTAAAACAAGGGTGTGGCGCCAGCAGCCTGTGAATCACATCCGGCCCACTGCCTGTTTTTGTAAATAAAGTTTTATTGAAATACAGCTGTGCCTGTTCATTTACATATCGTCTGCGGCTGTTTTTTCACTACAAGAGCAGGGCTGCGAAGTTGCAACAGAGGCTGTGTGGCCTGCAAATCTTACCTATCTACCCCTGGATGTATCTTTGTAGAAAGACTTTGCCAACTGTGATGGTTAATTTTATCTGTCAACTTGGCCAGGCTGGGGTGTCCAGATATGTGCTGAAACGTTATTCTGTGATGAAACATGTTTCTGTGAGAGTGTTTTTGGATGAGAGTATCATTTAAATCAGTAGACTTTTAGTAAAGCAAATTATCCTTCATATTGTGGCCTCATCCCATCAGTTGACCTCATCCAGTCAGTTGCTCTCCTCCAGGCAGAGGGGAGCTCTGTAACAAACGCATCTGAGCTCAGACTGGAGCATTAACTCTTTCTGGGTGTTCAGTCTGCTGGGTGACCCTGCTTGGACTTTTCAGCCTCTTGATCGTGTGAGCTAATTCCTTAAAATGAATCCCTCTCTCTATATAAACATCCTATTGATTTTATTTCTTTGGAGAAACAAAAATGGAAACATCAGTTTTGTTTTTGTGACTAATACACCCAACGTTGCTGTTGTTTAGTTGGTAAGTCATGCCCAACTCTTTGCGACCCATGGACTGTAGCCTGCCAGGCTCCTCTGCCCATGGGATTTCCCAGGCGAGAATCCTGGAGTGGATTGCCATTTCCTTCTCCAGGGGATCTTCCCCACCCAAGGATCAAACTCATGTCACCTGCATTGGCAGGCAGATTCATTGCCACTGAGCCACCTGGGAAACCCAATACACCTAATACTTGAGGTCAGATGGTCTGTAGTGAAGGACTACACAGGGCCTGGAAGTCAGACAGACCTAGGTTTGAATCCCATCTCTGCCACTTCCTGGTTGGGACTTTGAACTGATCTCTGCACCTCTCAGGGCTCTGCTCCTAAATCTGTAAATTGCAACTAAAAACTGCCCACTTTGCAGGGCTGTTGTTCGTGACTAACGCACTTCACAAGACACCCAGCACCTGCTGGGTGCCCATTTCCGGTCACTGGCAAGGATTGTGAATGAATTGTCGGGCTTATTCATCAGTCTCTGGTGTGTTTGGTCCAGATGAGTCAGCCCTTCAGGCCCACTAAGCCCCAGCTGCCCTGACAAGATGTGATTTCTGAACCAGAAAAATGGTGGCCTTGACTTTTGATGGTGGAGTCACAGGTGGCTCTGTGACACTGGTGTCTGCCTTGTCCTCCAACCCCCTCAACAGAGCCAAAGAAGACTCTGGACTGTGCGGTCACCCAGGCCCAGTGGGAACCTCTGGCTTGGTTGCAGATGGCAGCACCAAGGATGCAGTAGTTGAGTGAATTGGAAGGAATTTTCCTGCTAGGATTTTCCAGGCTTCATTTGACCACCAAGGTGCTGAAGTGTGACACTTTATCCTCCAGTTTGGTTCTTTTATTCATTCAACAAATATTTATTGAGTACTTACTGTGTGCCAGACACTGTTCTAGGTACCAAGCATACAGAAAAGTCCCAACAACCTGGCCCTCCAGGCTGCATGGGTGCAAAGCATAGGTACCAGGGCTTAGAGCGTTATCCTCACCCCCTTTGGCACACATTGACACAGACTGTTTCCAAGTCAGATTTTCTCTTCTTGGGCTGCAGCTCTGCTGTGTCCCTGCTGGAAGTGAAGGCGCAAGTCAGGTGAGATAGACCTACCAGTGTGAACTCCACCCCAGGAATCTTCTCCCTGGGGCAGCAGCTTAACCTGGAACCATCACTGCCCACCCTCATATACCTGTATACCCTTTATGCTGTGTGCCAGGTTCCAGTTCAGTTTCAGGCCTGTGGAAAAGATTCTTAAAATCACATTTTAATACTGGCTCCTCCCCGTTTGGTTTCTCAGGAACACTGCAGCCTGCAAAGCTGGGTGAGCAGGCATCACTCAAGTGTTCTGCCTAGGGGGTGCTGGTGAGCCAAAACCAGGCTCAACCCAGCGATGTGCATCTCATGAGCAAAGAGCAGGGCTCTGGGTCAAAGATGGGAGTGAGGGTGACCTGCCATGAGGTGGGAACAATGCAGGTTTGAGGTCATAGCTGAGCAAGAATCCTGCTCTGCCAGGTGACTGCTAGGTGACCATGGACAGCTGACCCAACATTTGGGGGCTTGTCTCTCTATATATAAAATGAGGAGCCTGCAGTGGTAAAGAATCTGCCTGCTGATGCAGAAGACACAGGTTCGATCCCTGGTCCAGGAAGTTCCCACATGCCACGGAGCAACTAAGCCCGGGCACCGTAACTATTGAACCTGTGCTCTAGAGCCCGGGAGCCACAACTATGGAACCCGCATGCCGCAGCTACTGAAGCCCACCCACTCTAGAGCTGGTGCTTCACAACAAAAGGAGCCACTACAGTGAGAAGCCTGGGCATTGCAACTAGAGGGTAGCCCCTGCTTGCCACAACTAGAGAAAAGCCTGCACAGCAACAAAGACTCAGCACAGCCAAAAACCAAAATAAATAAGTAAAATAAAATGAAGAGCTTGAATGTGATTTCTCAGTGGCACCTTCTAGCATCCACTTTCCAGGATGCTGTTCCTAAGCTGTTCCGCTATAGTCTGTTCTGCCCTCTTCTATCCCTGGCACTGAGTGTTTCGGAATGCTGGCAGGGTGCGTGGAATAAAGTGGGCGTGCTGTGGGCTTTGCTGAGATGATGCTGTCCTCTCGTCTGAAGCATAAGGTCCACCGTCGTCACAGAGGTATAAATGGCTGCAGGAGACATTTGCACGCTTCCCCCAGCAGACTGAGCAGGCCACGCCAGTCTGGATCACAAACCCTCTGAGGACATCCATCTGGCCTTGCCCGAGGTCACAAGTACGAGAGCAGGGCCCCCTCTCATGCTTCTTCATCCCGGTCCTCAGCCTGGAGCCCAGCATGCAGTTGGTGAGCGGGAGGTGCCTGCAGAGCGAATGCTCATGGGAATGGAAGGATTTTCACGGTGGGGATTTTTTGCAGCTGATCACGAAAGTAAGCTGGACCACAAGGCCGCCCCCGCCCCCACCCATCCCTCCCACTGCGGTGCTGCCAGGTGATTAGTGTGTTGCAAGGGCTGCAGGCTTCCAGCCACTGTCTGATCCCAGTCGCCATTTCCTGACACTCCCAAGGCTGGGCAAAGAGACCCAACTGGTCCCTAAGACTGAGACAGCCAGGCAGAGAGGCGATTGATGCGGTTCGATGGGCATCATGGCAAGAACTGGGTGCTGACTGGGCCCTTGGATCTGAGCTGCAAGGGAAGCAGGGGTGGCCTCTTGAACAGCCCGTGGCACCCCACCCTGACCCAATCCTGATGGATTCCTGAGCTCCCCGGGCAGGCTCAAGTATGGATTCCGGGGCCCTGATCTCTGGGCCCACCAATCTACCTGAGACAATGCCCTTCCCCACTGCCTCAGTCCACTCAGGCTGCTCTAACAAAGTACCATGGCCTGGGCAGCTGAACAACAGACATTAATTTCTTACAGTGCCAGAGGCCAGAAGGCCGAGATCGAGGTGCCAGCAGATCCAATTCCTGGTGAGAACCCACTTCCTGGCTTGCAGATGGCTGCCTTCTCCCTGTGTCCTCATATGGACAAGGGGGAGAGAGGAAGCCAGCTCTGCCATCTATTCTTAGAAGGGCACTAATCCCTCGTGAGGGCTCCACCTCCATGACCTAGTCACCTGCCAAAAGCCCTGCCTCTGAATACCATCCTGTTAGAGGCTAGAGCTTTAACATACAAATTGAGGGGGACACAGACATTCAGTCCACAAGCCCTGGGCTCCAAAGGTGGAGTGGATTCACAAACACCCGGGTTGTGCTGGGGACGGGCCAGGGCACACTTTCTCAAGGGTCCTATGTGTGCTGAGTGGGAAATCACAACTGCTCAGGCTTCCTGGTTCTTTACTCCTGCAGAAAGACAGAGGGGTTTGCTTTTGCTCAGAAATCAAGAGCCACATCGTCCCACTGGGCAGGTGCAGAGTGAGCAGTGCTCCTAAGTCTTCGCTTCTGCACATGTGCTCTGAGCCCAAGGGAGCTGAGAGCCGGATGCTTCATGGAGAGATGGCTTTGGGCTGCACCACACTTCAGAGCTGGCTGACCCCAGACCCTCACCGGACTCTCCAGGAGGGGCTGGTGTGACCCGTTCTCCAGGTGATGCCACTGCCCCCAGGTTTAGTTTAGATCAGAGAGGTTACGCTTGTGTCCAGGACACACAGCAACACAAAGAGCTAAGTGTGGCCAACACCAAGCTCCTGAAAGTCAAAGTGAAAGTGTTAGTCACTCAGTCGTGTCTGACTCTTTGTGATCCTATGGACTGCAGCCCACCAGGCTCCTCTGTCCATGGGATTCTCCAGGCAAGAATACTGGAGTGGGTTGCTATTTCCTTCTCCAGGGGATCTTCCCCACCCAGGGATTGAACCTAGGTCTCCTGCATTGCAGGCAGACTCCTTACCAACTGGGCCACCATGGAAGCTTATGGCCAGCACACACCACTGAAGTGTAGCCAGAACCAAGCTCCTGAGCCTGTTCTTAATGTGTGGGATGGATGTGGCTGAGTGCCAGCCCAGGAGACTCACTGTCTCCTGGGGGAGGCGGATGGTGAAGCCATCATTAGGGAGCAACTCGGGCTGCTGCAGGGACCCAGCAAAGAAGGTCCTTGACCCTCAGGCAGCCTCTGCCATGGGGCGCTCAGCGCTGCCATTTTCTTGCTCCCATCCCTGCAACTACCCTGCACAAATGAGAATATGAATCTCAAATGCTTTCTTGGTAATTTTTGGGCGCCAGACTCAGGCTGAATCCTTTGTCCATATAAATCCTTTGTCCATTTATTCCTCAAGACAATCCTAAAGGTGGAGACTCTGTTATTCACATTTTACAGAGGAGGGAACTGGGACACAGAGAGGCCACCTGACTTTGCCAGAGCCACACAGCTAGGCAGTGGTGGAGTACGGATCTGAATCTGAAAGTCTGACTCCAAGGTGTGAGGTTAGCCATTTAGAGGTAAAGAAATAGACTCTCTGAGGAGAGGTTCTTGTGCCAGGTCTCGTGGGAGGTGTGGGAGCTGGTCCCAGATAATTCCAAACACGGGGACGTGGTCCCATCCCCACACCTTTGCATGTCCATCCCCTCTATTGAGTATGCCCTTCATCCACACTGTCAAACCCCATCAACAGTGAGGAACCCACACTGGGGCCTGAGAAGGTCTTCCTTGGTCTCATGCTGGCATACCTCACCAACACCACCTACCTGTTCAGGGTCTGTCTCCCCCGCTAGAGTGAAACCTCCTGAGGGCAGGGACTGCATGTTATGTGCTTACTAGCGCAGGGCCTGGCATGCAGTGGGGCTCCATGGATATCTGTGGAAGGACTGAGTCAGTGCTGGGTGAGGGTGCGGCTGTCCCGTCAATGTGGGGCTGTGGCAGGGCGGGAAGGAGGCCTAGGACAGATGATGAACCTGCCTCGCTCGAGTTGTTCCCTGGGTTAGAGATGGTGCATGTAAAATGCATGCTGTGTGGCTGGCACTTAGTAGGTCCTCTGTCAGTCATAGTTATTATTAGAAAAACTGCATTCAAGCAGCTGTGACATTTCTTAAGGTCCTACTGTGTGCTGGAGGCTTTGCATCTGTTACTGTGTTAAGACAGCATTGTGTTCTTCCAAATTCACACGACAAAGCCCTAACCCCCAGAACCTCAGAAAGTGACTGCATTTGGAGATGGCCCTTTAAAGACGTGATTAAGGTAGAATGAGGTCACTAGGGTGGGCCCTGATCCAGTCTGACTGTGGTCCTTATAAGAAGAGGAGATTATCTCTCTCTCTCTCTCTCACACACACACACACACACACAACACGGAGGGAACACCCTGTGAGGACAGAGGGAGAAGGTGGTCACCAACCAGCTGAGGAGAGAGGCCTCAGGAGAAATCAACCTTGCCGACACTTTCATGTTGGATTTCTAACATCTAGACCTGTGAGAGGAGAAGGGCCTCATGTAATTCTCAAGGTTCTGTGAGGGGAGGAGGAGTGTTAGTCACTCAGTAATGACTCTTTGTGACCTCATGGACTATAGCCTGCCAGGCTCCTCTGTCCATGGAATTCTCCAGGGAAGAATACTGGAGTGGGTTGACATTCCCTTCTCCAGGGAATCTTCCTAACCCAGGGATCAAACTCTGGTCTCCTGCATTGTGGGCCGATTCTTTACTAAGCCATCAGGGACGCCCCTGTGAGGGGAGTAATTTTTTTTTTTTTAACCAAAAAGAATGTTTAAGCTCAAAGAGGTCATACTACATGCTGGTAGGTGCTGATATTTCAACCCTGGTCCACTTGTCTTTCTCCAAGTCTGGTTCAGGCCAAGTGAGTGCTAAGCTCAGAGGCAGCTGTTGAAATTGCGGTGTTATTACTGGCTGGTTGCAAATTCACAACAACATGAGTGTGTAGGAGCCCCACCAACCTCCCAGACTTGGGTTTCAGCTTCCCTTTCGGGCCTGTACCTCTTTAGGGTTGTAGAATACTTGCGAGACACAAGACTTAGCCACTTAAGACTCTACTTAGTTTAAAAAAAAAAAATTCCACCAATGTCCTATTGGGGCTGCAGGCCCAAAGGCAAGACTCAACTATGCAGCTAGAAGTGGTTGGTGACACATTATGAGGAATTCTGGGTTATTTTTCGTCAAGTTGACTCAGCACCCTGCATTTTGCTCAGCACATAAAAGGCATTTGATGACGAGGTGAAGAAGTAAAGTGATGGTCCTTTTATAGACTGACTGTGCCTGGCCTGTTCACCACACCCTTTTACACCCCCATCTTTCATTTGATGCCATGATCCTTGTAAGTGGGCGGGGCAGGACTGTAATTTCTCATCATCTGGGTCTCAGCAGATGTGGAGGACTGCTTGCAAGCCAGGAGGCTCCCTCCCTGGGCAGCCCTGTGCCCTCTCCTCTGTATTCTCAGCGCCCTCACCTTGGAAGTCACCTCGCTGGTTTGCAGTTCGTGGAACATCTCCTGTAAGCCATGACAGGCAGGTCTGGGGCAGCTCATGGGGACGGGGCACTGAGCGGGTGACACTACCCGGAGCTGTTGTCAAGGTGATGCATAAACACACACTAGGCACTTAGGTGCCAATTAGGGTGCTCTGAACTGCCAGGAATGAGTCCATCCCGGGCTTCATCGGGGCCTTGCAGATTCTCGAGAACTGAAAACCAAGATTTTAAATGGCAGCCTGGGAAGTGAAGAAGCAGGAAGTACGTGGCTTGCCTTTCTGTGGAGCCGATCAGCTGTCTGACCCCAGCGTTGCCTCCAGGGCCACTGAGACCAGGATTGGATTGAAGACTGATGCTCCTTGGGCGGCCCCCCTGCCTGACTCCAGGGGAGCATCTGATTGGCCCATGTTAGTCAGGACACGTGTGATTGGCTGACCCCAGGTCACATGCCCCCAAAGGAGGAGGGGCAGAGAGAAACTGTCTGGCGGCTCCATTTCTGTGGACTGTCTGCAGTGAAGGTTCACCCCAAATAGGAAGGGGATTCCCATGGACAAGTCAAAGGACAGTAGAAGCCCACTGCTCCCTCTGTGTGCCCCCTACCAGTGCCCGCGAGGTGAAGGAGACAGGAGGAGGTCAGAGCTGTGCTCTGTCACGTGCTACCCACATGGGGCTGTGCCTCCTGCCTTTGATCACAGTGACCCCTCTGCCTGGAAGACTCTTCACCCATCTGGGAGCCCAGCCTCTGCACCCACCCTCCCAGAAGCCCTCCCCAAGCCCACCAAAGAGAACCAACTGTCCTCCTCACCGCGGGCCGCAGTATCCTCTTCAAGTATCCATCCTGAGTAACATTCAACACATATTGGTGAGTGTTTAAGAGTGCAAGCACAGTCCTGGCACCAGGAATGTCTTGACCATCTTTTTATGTCAGATGCTCTTCTGTGCCGTCATTGTCAGGGTTTGCACTGTATGACCATGCCATCTCACACTTACCAACTCTTTTTTTTTGCTTGGGCATTAGGTTTCTGTGTTTACTCTGTTTAATACCATCTGCAAGTCCCCAGAATCCATCGCTTCTGTCAGCATGCTCTGCAGTAGACTGAAGAGCACAGTGAAGCAGTCAAGGGTGAAAGTGTCCCCAGCAGATCACCAGCCAGCAGCAGATCCCTTTGCAGACCTGAGCAGGTTGGAGCAAGAGGTGGGCATTGGGAAGAAGTGAGGGGCCTGCCTCTGGGGCTCACAGGCAGGAGATGTGGCTGCTGCTTTGTAGAAAAAGTGCACGGGGTCCCTGGGACCAGAAGCCACATGGGCAGCTTCAAATCCTGGCCGGCCCTTTTGAGAGGCTTGCTGCCTGCTAGGTGGATGGGAGAGAGGGGCTGCTTTTGATTCACACACAACGAATGAGCTTATCCTCACCTTTATTGCCGGCAGTTAGTTTTCATGGAAGGAGACATTGGCAGTGGGACTTGGCAAGAAACAAGCCATTTGTTATGGCCACATGCCAGCCCGTGTGTCGTCCCACAGCCTGTCCTTGGGAAGTCTTGCTCTCCTGTCATGTGGAGTAGAGCATCTGTGTTCATGCACGTGTGTGTGTGTGTGTGTGTGTGTGTGTGTAAGAGAAAAGTGTCCTCACCTCTGATGATACATTCCCCAGAGGAGGCAGCATTAATGGGTGGAAAAAATTAGAGGCTCCAGACTGGGAGGTTGGATATTGTCCCGCCAAGTTCATGGTCACCTAGAATCTCAGAATATGACCTTACTTGGAAATAATCTTTGCAGATGTAACTACTTAAGATGAAATCATACTGAAATAGCGTGTGTGCATGTGTTCATGCTCAGTTGTCAGACTCTTTGTGACTGTATGGACGATAGCCCACCAGGCGCCTCTGTCCATGGAATTTTCCTGGCAAGAATACTGGAGTGGGTTGCCATTCCCTTCTCCAAGGGATTTTTCCAACCCAGGGGTCAAACTCACATCTCCTGCATTGGCAGGCAGATTCTTCTACCACTGATCCACCAGCATTAAATCTAGTAGCTGGTGTCCTTATGTGAAGAGAGACACATAGGCAGAATGTCACATGAAGACAGAGGCAGTCTGGAGTGATGCATCTATAGACCGAGGAATACCAAGTGTCGCTGGCAAGCACTGAGAGCTGAGAGAGGCAAAGCATGGTTTTCCCTCAGAGCCTCCAGAGGGAGGCAGCCCCGCTGACATCTTGACCTTGAACTTCTGGCCTCCAGACTGGAAGACAATGCATTTCTGCTTTTCCCGTTTGTAGTGGGAAAGGAAACGAAGGCACAAAGCCAGCCCCTAAGTTTCTGACCCCAATTTTCTTCATCTGCTAAGTGGGGTGTTGGACTGAAGCAGGGGCAACATACCTTTTCTATAAATGGTCAGAGGGTAAATACTTTAGATTTCGCAGGCCTAAAATACAGTGACTGTTGCCTATTTTTCTTTGCTTGTTGTCATTGTTTGTTTTACAGTGTTTTAAAAATGCAAAAATCATCCTTGATCCTGGGCTGGATTTGGTCCACTGGCTGCAGTTTGCCAGCCTGGATTCGAGGCTTTAGTTCCACCTGCAGGGAGACCCAGTCCGTCATCAGGCCATGTGGTCATATTCTGCTGTTGTGCCACATGCTGATGATGGAGGAGCCAGTCTGGAGCCCCCATGGGTCATTTTTCAGAACTGTCAATGGGAATGATGACTGGTTTTCCCAAAGGAAGGCCACAGGGGACTGGCCCATCCTGTGTCCATCCCAGGGATTGTCTCTCTTGTTCAACTTCGCTCCCTGGTGCTGAATGCAGAGCCTGGCTCACTAAGAGCTCAGGGGAGATTTGTTTGAAGGAAACTTCTGGAAGCTCTCTCTGGTCTGAGCCCTTGTCTAAGTTCCCATTTCCATGACAGTGACTTCCCGGTGTCATTTTCCCTTTGGGAGGGCAGGTGCTCTGGCTGAGTCACCTCTGTACAGTGTTTGATGGCAGAGGGTAAAAGTCAGCCAAAGTGAGGTACACCTGACAGGTGTCCAGGTCAGTGGTGTGATTTGAGCCCTACCCAACCCTAGTGTGAATCCACCTGCAGTGCATGAGACCCAGGTCCAATCCCTGGCTTGGGAAGATCCCCTGGAGAAGGGAAAGGCTACCCACTCCAGTATTCTGGCCTGGAGAATCCCATGGATAGAGGACCTTGGTGGGCTACAGTCCATGGGGTCTCCAAGAGTCAGACACAGCTGAGGTCTAACATAACAACCCTAGTGCAGCCAGAAGTTTGGTCCTGGAGATGCAGAATCTGGAGAAGAGGGCAATGATCTCTAAAAGCCGCATGATGCTAATGTTGGTAGCACAGAGTTTGGAGTCAAACCTGAATTTTAATGCTAGCTCTGCTGCCTGGCAGCTATGTGACCCTGAGTGAATGTCTTAACATTGCTGGGCTTCAGCCTCCTCTGCAGGAAAGCTCAGTAGGCCCTCCCTGTCATGTCCAGCCTGAGGACACAGTGAGGTGTGGCCAGCATAAAGGAGCCTGGAGCACAGGGTGTGTGCTGTTAGTAACAGCTCTGTGTTAGGTGGCTCTGAATTGCAAAACCTCGCATTTTTGTCCAGCTCGCTCTCCTTCCAGAGTGGGTCTGCGTCCCCTACCCCTTTGGATCTTTCCCATCCTGGCTCTGTCCAGGGGTTACCATGGCCACCTCATTGTACAAATGAAGCAACAGAGGCTCAGCGAGGGAGGTGCCTGACCCAAGGCTACAAGGCAAGACAAGTGGCAGGATGGGGACCCAGTCCAGCCTTCCTGCTGCCCTCTCCTCCCCGCTCTCCTGAGCTACCTGCTCAGGGCTTTGTCAGGCACATGGGCTGGAGCGGAGGGAAACTTCCATCATCTCAGATCATTAGATTGAATGGCAGAAATCTGCCAGGAAGGCTGCCATTTGAGGCATGGTGACCCCACTGAGCACCCCATGGTGGCTACTCCAGGCGCCCACTCTCCTCTCCCTGTGTATGCACACACAGCCCAGATCCCATCTATAATTAGATTCTCCTGCCTTAATCAGACTCAGTCCTGAGAAGGCTTGTTGCTTGCCCTCGACTTGGAGACCTCTTTGAGTTATTGCTGCAAGGCTGAGGCCGTGGACTGGGGTCTCTGGGCCCTGCCCCACCCACCCACCTGAGAGCCTCTGCAGGAGAATGTGTTTACCCCGAAGATAGAGCAGCATCCAGAGGGAACCAGGCAGGCTGAGCCCTGGAGATGAGCCCAGTTGAGTTACCCTTAGGATTCTAGGAGCCTGGAGCTCTTCCCAGTGTACTGCAGGGAGGACTTATTATCAAGAGGGCAGTGGGAGGGGCACTGAGCTGATGTCAGCTTTAAAGTGGGTTGATGGGCGGAGGAAATGGAGGAGTGGATTTGTTTTGGAAGATGGTGGGCTCACTTCTGGGGCTTCCCAGGTGGCGCTATTGGTAAAGAACTCGCCTGCCAATGCTGGAGACATAGGAGACGCGGGTGCTATCCCTGTGTCGGGAAGATCCCCTGGAGGAAGGTAGAGCAACCCTCTCCAGTATTCTTGCCTGGAGAGTCCCATGGACAGAGGAGCCTGGCGGGCTACAGTCCATGGGGTCACGAAGAGTCAGACTAAGCGACTGACATTTTCACTTTCATAATCAAAACTGACATTTTATCCAAGGTCGCTTTTTAAAGTCATCCAATGAGGGTTTACTCTCTGTGCTCCTCCCTGGACACAGGCCCAGGGTGAACCATCACTGGGAAGTGTTGGCAACTGCTCTGAGGAGCTCACTTCCAGGGTGGACTCGGGCCACCCTGTTTATTCAGCTCCTTGGGGTCAAAGTCAGGGCCAGAGGAAACCCAGTGCCTAAAGGATGCTTCAGTTTCCCTCCACAGCATTTTCTACAAGGGAACCTGCCCCTTCTGTTTGCACCATCTCCAGCAATGGGGAGCTTACCACCTCTCTATCATTCTACTTTCAGCTTCAATTGATAAGTTCATCCATGAAGTGAGTTGAGTTTGTCTCCCTGAGTTTCCGCTCACTGGACTTATTTGGTCCCTCGGGCCCCACAAACCAAGCCATCTCACTCTTTACCATGAGAACCTCCTGGAGACTTCACAGCAAGCCTTGTCTTCCTGAGTTTTATCTTCTTCTGGCTAAACATCCCACATTTCTTCAAGGGCACCTTTCAGAATGGGATTTGGACTCTGTGTGCCCCCTGAGTGCTTGGCTCAGAATGCACTTGGGTTTGTCTCTGTTCCCTCAAAGCAGCTTGGCTGTGATTGAACCCAGCTCCCCAGCACACAGCAGCTCAGACCACCTCTGCCCCAGTCCTCATGGCACTGTCCAAAGTAACACTGGAAAAGTCACTCGAATGCCCTGCACCTCGGTTTCTTCATCTCTAAAATGCGAATCCAGCTAACACTTCCTGGTGTTGCCATGGTGATTGTGAGAGGAACAGCAGGTATGCAATGCGTGGAGATGCTCCATCCCTGTGACTGCCGTGATCATCATTTATTTATTATTGGCCTGGACCCCTGGAGAGCTCCTTTACTGAGCTGAGCTGGTGGATGTGGCCCAACCCCAAGTCTATTCTCATCAGTCTGATGTAGGAAAGGCCTATCACACCCACTCCCACCAGCAAGAAGGGCTAAGGAGAAAATGGGAACTGGCAAGTGACTTCATACTTAATGCTTAAATAGCCCTTACTGGAGAACAGTCTTGTGGCTGCCAAGGGGGTGGGGGTGGGGGTAGGATCAGGAGTTTAGGATTAAGAGATGCAAACTATTATACACAGGATGGGGGCTTCCCTGGTGGCTCAGTGGTAAAGAATCTGCCAGCCAATGCAGGAGACACAGGTTCGATCCTTGGTCCAGGAGGATCTCACATGCTGCAGAGTAGCTGGGCCTGTGTGCCATAACTACTGAGCCTGTGCCCTAGGGCGCATGCTCCGCAACAAGAGAAGCCACTGCAATGAGAAGCCCACACACTGCAGCTAGAAAGAAGCGCATGCTCCCCACAACTAGAGAAAAGCCCATGCAGCAATGAAAACCCAGCACAGCCAAAATAAAAAATTATGTGTGTATATATATATGATGAGTAAACAAGGTCCTACTATTATAGCACAGGGAACTATAGTCAATATCCTGTAATAAACCATAAAGGAAAAGAATATATCGGTCAGCCTCAGCATCAGTCCTTCCAATGAATATTCAGGACTGATTTCCTTTAGGATGGACTGGTTCGATCTCCTTGCAGTGTCCGACTCTTGGCGACCGCATGGACTGCAGCACGCCAGGCCTCCCTGTCCTTCACAAACTCCCGGAGCTTAATTCAAACTCATGTCCATTGAGTTGGTGATGCCATCCAACCATCTCATCCTCTGTTGTCTTCTCCTCCTCTTGCCTGCAATCTTTCCCAGCATCTGGGTCTTTTCCAATGAGTCGGTTCTTCATATCAGGTGGCCAAAGTATTGGAGTTTCAGCCTCAGCATCAGTCCTTCCAATGAATATTCAGGACTGATTTCCTTTAGTATGGACTGGTTCGATCTCCTTGCAGTCCAAGGGACTCTTCAAGAGTCTTCTCCAACACCGCAGTTCAAAAGCATCAATTCTTTGGCACTCAGCTTTCTTTATAGTCCAACTCTCACCTCCATATAAGACTACTGGAAAAACAAGAGCTTTGACTAGATGGACCTTTGTTGATAAAGTAATGACTCTGCTTTTTAATATGCTGTCTAGGTTGGTCATAGCTTTTCTTCCAAGGAGCAAGGGTCTTTTAATTTCCTGGCTGCAGTCACCATCTGCAGTGATTTTGGAGCCCCCCAAAAATAGTCTTTCACTGTTTACACTGTTTCCCCATCCATTTGCCATGAAGTGATGGGACCAGATGCCATGATCTTAGTTTTCTGAATGTTGAATTTTAAGCCAACTTTTTCACTCTCCTCTTTCACTTTCATCAGGAGGCTCTTTAGTTCTTCTTTGCTTTCTGTCTCATCATTAAAACTGGAATAATAATAGTCCCATGGGCTTCCCTAGTGGCTCAGTGGTAAAGAATCCCCCTGCCAATGCAGGAGATGCAGGTTTGATCCCTGGGTCAGGAAGATCCCCTGGAGAAGCAAATGGCAACCCACTCCAGTATTCTTGCCTGGAGAGTCCCATGGACAGAGAAGCCTGGCGGACTACAGTTCCTTGGGTGGCAAAAGAGTCAGACACAACGGAGCGACTACACACAACAACAAATAATAGTGCCAACTCCAGCGGACCATGGTGAGGATGAAATAATCAGTGTATGTAAATGACTCTGATCCTGCATAAGTGTTTCTGAAAAAGAACAACATGTCCAGACTCACTAAGTGGCGGGGCCGGGTTTCATCTTCACCTGTCCACATGCCAGCCAGAATGGCCCCCTCCATGATCCCTCCTTTCCATACCAGACATTCTTGCCACTGCAAGAAGGCAAGGGTATGTGTCACCAGCATGCCCCCCTCATTATCTTTTTGATATTTTATCTTCCACATAAATCTGAACTCAAATCCCAAACCCCCCTAGTGGGCAAGTGAGCTCTCTCCCCCACCAAATCTCCCTCTAGTGAACACCTCCAATTACTCAGTCACTGCCACTGCTTCTTGAGTTGGGATGGGGGTCTCTGCCTTCACAGTGGGTGGTGAGGGCACAGAGGGTTAATTAAATCATGCAGCAAGGTTTGTAGAACACAGGATGCTTCATTAGGCTCTGCGTGATCAAGCACGCCCATCCCACTCCCGGCTCATGAGCAGCTGTAATTACAGCTTATACACGGCTTCACTAGCTACTTGAGGCTGCCGGTGGGGGTTTCCCTGCTTTTGGGTCCCAAGGAAAGTGGCCCTGAGGCTCAGCAGCTGAATTCTAAGCAAGTGTGTCCATCTCTTGCCAGCTTGCTAGTGGTGCGAAGCTGGGGCCCTCTGTTTATTTAGGGCACTTAAGGGGCACGTGTTTTGATGGTGATGCAAGCCTGGCTCATTGCTATAAACTCTGCTTCCTGAGAGATGTCCCCAGACTCTGAAACCAGGGAAGGCTTCAGGTAGTGATGAAAACGGAGCTTTCATCAGACACCTGTCAAATGAAAGACAGGAAGGTCATTCTAGGTCCATCTGCTCCAAGCTAGTGAACTGAGTGCCTGGCACCCACTGGCCAGTTTTCCAGAGAGCTCACTGAGGCCACATTGGATGGGGGCCCTAGTGAGGATGCCCTGGGGATCCTTTTGGGGTCTCTGAGACAGGGATACCCCTGGCTGGTTCTGACCCCCTGAACTGGACTCAAGGCAGCGGCCCCTGGTCTGCTTCTCATGCCCCATCCTTCCCCTCTACTCACTGGCGTCTGAAAGCTCTGTTCTTGGCCGGGGTGGAGGGGGGGCCAAGGCAGATCTCACAGTGTGAACCTACAGACCTCTTTAGCAGGTACACTCAGAGGCTTGTGTAAAACACACATCCCCAGCCCCCCCTCAGACTTTCTAGGGCAAGACCAGGAAATCTGAATTCTTCAGCACTGCTGTAATTGCCATGCCCTTCTCTGGATTATAGCCATCCCTTGGTATCTTCGGGGCAGGGGTGGGGGTGGGGGAGGGCGGAGGGTGGTTGTTCCAGCACCACCAAGGTCCAAACTCCGCTGATGGTCGCTTATATAAAATGGCATAATATTTGCTTATAATCTGTGCACATCCTCCTGTATACTTTGAACACGTCTAGATTACTTGAATACCTAATAGAATGTAAATGCTATGTAAATATTTGTAAATACAATGTAAATGCTATGTAAATAGTTCCAGGCTTGGGGAAAATTCAAGTCTTGCTTTTGGGAACTTTCTGAATTTTTTTTTCAAATACCTTTTATTCGAGTATGCAGATCCCAATGATATGGAGGATCAGCTCTATTTGTGTTTCTCTGCGGCCTCAGCCTGCAGGCCCGCAACCCGTAGAAATCCTTTATGGTTTTGGAGCTCACTACTCAGACCTGTTCTCTGTCCCGCTCTGGAGCTGATTGGCTCAGCTCTCTGGGCAGCCTAGCGATTGGCTGCCTCTAAAGGAGTGTCTACCTCTTGATCCAATCAGCTGAGGGCAGTGTGGGGGCGTGGTCATATGATAAAGAACTCTGTTGGGGCTGATGCCAGTTGGCCAACAGTGGTTTAGGGGCAATAATAAGTCACCGCCACAGTTTATCTAACATTTAACCCTTTGGGGATGCCTAGTCTTTTCTGCCATTTAAATATTTTCTTGTAACCAACCTAATGGCACACACACCTCTTAAATTGCCAATAACTTAAATTTTCAGCATTCTCTAAGTCAACACTGAGCAATAGAAATGTAATGTGAACCACACGTGTAATTGTAAATTTTCTAGTAGCCACACTACACAAGTAAAAAGGAATAGGTGCAATTAGTTTTAATAATTTACCTACATATCCAAAATATGACCAATATGTAATCAACATAGACATTGTTAATGAGATATTTCACATTGTTTTTCATACTAAATCTTTGAAATCTGGTGTGTATTTTACACTGACATCACATCTCAGTTTAGGCTGGACACATTTCAAGAGCTCAGTGACCACATATAGCTGGTGGTCACTGTGCAGGGCAGTGCAGCTCTGAATGATGACCTTGCTCTGTACCCTTTTGACTGTATTTTCACCCACTTTTGAACAGTTAAAAATAGTTTAGGGACTTTACAGCCCATTGGTTAAGAGTATTTGATTTAAAATATTGGCTTGCCAACAATACATGCTCATAAGATCTGCTAGAATTTTGGAGGATTGAGTCCATTCATCCTGACTCACTGGGTCCTGTTTTTGCTTGGACCTTGCTGACCCAGTCAGGTAGCCCATCATCAATGTCCATTTCTGACCAGCAAGTGTATTTGTTTTCTGGGGCTGCCACAAACTCAGGGGCTTAAAACACCAAGAATTCATTTCTCACAGTTAAGCAGATCAGAAGTCTGAGATCAAGATATTGGGAGGGCTGTATTCTTTCTTACCCTCTAGGGAAGAAACCTTTCTTGCTTTTCCAGCTTCTGGAGTCCACCTGCATAACTCAGCTTATGGCCACGTTGCTCCAATTTCTGCTTCCCTTATCACGTGCGCCCTTCCCCTTTTCTCAGTGTGTCTCTCCTCTGTGCGTCTCTCATTTTGAAATTGTTTATTACATCTGGAAAGACTGTGACAAATAAGGTCACACTAGGAATTAAAACATGGACACGTCTTTTGCGGTGCCACCTTTCAGCCCACCAAAGTAAAACACTGATGTGTGACAGTGAGAATGAAGAAGCAAGGAGAACAAGACAGCATTTTATTTTCTAAGCCATGAAGTACATGCAGTTATAGTGGGTTATGAAAGGCCAGCTCTACTTGGCATTATTTCCCATGTAACAGAATGTGCTGGTCCACACCATCTCGGGTTTAGATCACTTTAGCCAGGACTGGACGGGGGTTAATTTGATGAACACGTATGCCATATGCATTCAGGAAGGCGAATTGAAAGACAGGAGAAAAACAAGAATGTCTTAAATCATTTGAAAGTAGATACAGTGATGCTTGTAACATGTTCTGAATAGGGCCATGCACAGCATCAGCACTTTATAAATGCTTAATGTCATCATCGTAATTATAATTATCATTGCTGTATATTTATCTCCATATCATATACATCTATATTATTAATGAGGCTGACAATAGGTAAAATAAGGGGGGAAGAGACCCCTGCCAGCATGCAAAACAACGAATTGAACTGAATCCTTGTCACTAAATGGGTGTTGATGACAAAATCCTTTGTTTACGAGTTCTCCCGCCTCCTCACTGACACCACCGTTACCCATGATCATGCTTGTTCATGGCTTGCTTTATACGGCCATCCTTCTTTTATATGATCATCAGGATGACACTAATTTGGGTTTGCAAATGAGGTTTTCTTGATGTTGTCATGTCAGCATCTGGATTCAAGATGGGCTGCTTCCCAGACCCGGACCCTCTGGTGTGGCCCCCGAGCAAGCCCAGCCCCTCCCCCTTTCTAATCAGCCCCCCAGGAGCCTGGAGAATTTGCTAATGGGTCCAGGGAGCCATAAACGGTAATGAAAGTGTTAGTATGACTGCTGGCATGGGGTTGCCCTAGGGGTTCCTTCCTCATCGTTAAGTTGGGAATCCTCCTTTTATATTTGAGCTCGAAGACGTTTATCTTCCCTGTGGCATTCATTCATCTCTTCATTCCCCTTCCCTGCCCCTTCATTTGTTCGTTCATGTGTTCATCCATTCATTTGTTCAGAAAATCACCATCGAGTGCCTGTTTAGAGCCAGTTTGGAGCGCTGTGCTCCCATTCCCCAGAGGCAGGGTGGGAGGTGGCCAGGCTGCGGTGGGAGGAGGCAAGGGGGGTTGTGGGGGTGCCCTGACCCAGTTCTTCTGCTCAGGAGCCCCGTGACCATGGAAAATTCGTTTAACCCTTCTTTCTTGACTTCCTCATCCTTAAAATAGAGAGGCTAGTGTAACACTAGCTCACGTACCTAGCTAGCTATGGTTGAGAGGGTTAGGGAAGGTAGTGGATGTGATGTGCTGACTGGCACAGGGCAGAGACAGCCAGGAGAATCCCTAACAATCACATAATGCTGATTTTGTGCCACTCTTCTGAGCACTTTTCATCTATGTTGTGTCCGATTCTTTTGCAACCCCGTGGACTGGAGTCTGCCAGGCTCCTGTCCGTAGGATTTTGCAAGCAAGCATAACTGGAGTGGATTGCCATTTCGTTCTCCAGGGGATCTTCCAGACCCAGGAATTGAACCCGCGTCTCCTACATTGGCAGGGGGATTCTTTACCACTGAGCCACCAGGCAAGCCCTTTTCATCTATGAACTCATCTCATTTTCCAAGGAGCACTTTTCTGTTCATCTCTCAGCTTGCATAGGACCCCTTTCATCTGGGCTACTCGCTGCACATCAGAATCTTCATTGCAATTGGCCAGTGCTCTGAATCCACCTTGCTTTTTCATATTCCTTGCCTTCATGCCTGCAGCAGACCCCTGCTCCCTGACCACTCCTGCCTCCCTCCCCCAGGGAGCCTGTTAAATCCTGATTCCTGAGCTCTACCCCAGTCCCCGCTCCATCTCAGAAAGGTCATCCCTCCAAGTCTCAGCTCCTTCATCTCTACAGATGACAAGCCAGCAGCTTGGTTGTCTCAGTTGATGTCCCAGGTATTCAACTGTGTGTTGGATATGAATCGCACCTTGAATCTGCAAAGTGCAGAGGGGCAAGGTCAGAGGCATCCACTTTCCATGGGCTGGCAGCTCTGGTGGGATGTGGTGGAAGGATCTACACATAGCTGCTTTCTTGGCTGTGGAAGAACAAGTTCCACATGCACTCATAGGGTGCCTTCTGTGTACCAGCTCCTTGCTGGGCCTGGGAAGCCTTGATGCCCTGGAAGAACTTGAACTTCTGGGAGATCAAGGCACCTTCAACCAAATCTTGGATGGGAACTCCCCCCCCCCCATCAAAGTCCCTTAGGAGCCTTACAGAGGCCAATTATGGTGCTCAGCCCTTCCCCATTAGCAAGTCGACCTCTTGATTAAGGAAGGAAATCCCACAGGTCCCCTCAGGGACACTAATTCTGCAGAGTGGACAAACTCTGAAGGTCTCCAGGATGGAGCAGGACCCAGGACACCTCAGGTGGTTTCTAGTCCCAGCTCCGCCACATATGAGTAACTTAACTTCTCTGAGCCTCAGCTTCCCCATCTGAGAAATGGGTATAATAATAATCTACCTTATAGGAGGTGTGGGAGGGTCGGTGAAGCAACGCCTGCATGCATTGAGACCTGATTAACCTTAGTAACCATGTTAACTGAGAGAATGAACAGCTGTGAGAAATGAGACTAACTTCCAGGAAGTCAGCAGCAGGCCTGCCCCACTTCTCGTGTGTAGCAGTAGTCAGTGACCATCACTGACCAGAACTCAGTTGAAAGGGATGAGGACGGGCAGGTTGGAAGGGAAGCCCTGTGAGAACTGGGTGGGGTCAGCTGCCGAAGCTGAAGTTCAGACCAGGGTCTGCACTGGACACTTGATCTGAGGGGTGGGCCTAGGGGACCAGCTCCCAGGGCATCTCTGACCTTGGACCAGCTGTGTGAACCTGGGAAAGTCCCTCCACACTCTGGGTCTCCCTTTCCTCATCTTTACAATAGAAGCCTCAGTGCCGCCCCCGCCCCCCCATCTCTTCTCAGGCTGTCATGAGAAACACATGGTTTTGTGGGGAGGGCACATACTTGAGTCTCTCTGGGTGCAAGGGGCACCCCCAGTAAGTGCAGTTTCCACTTGTGAATTCTGAGTTCCGCTCTTCCAGGCTCAGTGATGCTCAGCAAAGAAAACTGATTGATCTGGGCAGATTCTAATGGAGCCCATCCTCACCTCCTTCCCCTATCTACACTCCTACCCATTTGGAATCTAAATCTTATTTAGAGTAGGTTGTATCCCTGATACGGACGCCAGATTCAGCAAATAAAAAGACAGGTTGCCTAGGACTTCCATGGCAGTCCAGTGGTTAAGACTCAGAGCGTTCAGTGCAGGGGCCTTGGGTTCAATCCTTGGTTGGGGAATTAAGAGTCCATATGCCAGGTGACAACATGGCCAAAAAGAAAAGACAGGCACTCTACTTAAATTTGACTTCAGGAAATGATTCTTTAGGATAAGTATGTCCCATAGAATATGTGAGATAAGATTATACTGAAAAATGACTACCTAAAATTCAATTTTAACTGGGTGTCCTGAGCTTTTCTGACAACTCAAGTCCCTAAATACACGAGGATGGTGTAGAACTGCAGAATTTCTGACTTCCCGATCCAGCCACCACTGTCCCCTTTACAGATGACCAAGCACCGGATCCAGGGTCAGAGAGCGAGGTGGCAGCCCGCTAGGAGGGAGCTGTGTCCCTGACTCGCACCCCAGTGCTTCTCTCCTGCTGTGAGAGTGATCAAGGTTGAGTGGCAGAGTGTAGCCCCTCAAATAATATATTTTTAAAGTTTTTTTAATTTTTATTTTATATTGAAGCGTAGTTGATTACCAATATTGTGTTAGTTTCAGGTGCACAGCAAAGTGATTCAGGTATACATACACATGTATCTATCCTTTTTCAAATTCTTTTCCCATTTAGGTTACCGTAAAATGTTGAGCAGTGCTCCCTGTGCTATACAGTAGGTCACTGCTATATTTAAAATAGATAACCAACAAGGTGTTAATATTTTAAGCCCCTGGAACCAGAGGAAAAGATTCTGAGAGAGTGTCAGCTACTGCTTGAGTGATGACTATGGTTTTTCCAGGAACTGGGCCTCCAACAGCCTCACCCCGGTCCAGCGTTTCCCATAAACTTCACACACTTGGCAACAGAGTTGTGACTTAAGTGCAATCTTCCGTTTCCTTCTTTTGTTTAATCAAATAAAACATTGGAGACAGGGAGGGAGGCAGAGGAGAAGGAGGAAGGATGGAAGTTCTTATTTTTTCTTGTCTCCAAGCCATTTCCTGATGTGTGCTGTGACCCCTGAGATGAACAATCTTGCATCAGGAAGACAGGAGTGTGCTCTGGGACCCCACCTCGTGTTAATACCTTGCAGCATGAGCGACATCCCGGTGGATTTAATCACCCCCACAGATGTGGGGATGCGCCTTCCTGCCGAGAGCGGTAATTGAAGTCCTCAAACTGCTCTGTGGTTCTAATTAGCCCAAAGTGGCTCCTTCTGGCCTCAGTAGGATCCACAGCACCTCCACCTCCTGATTTACCAGCTGATCCTAGAAAACGCGCGTTAGTCAAGAGACAGCAAGAGGACACACACAGATTTCCATGGTGGACCGGTCTTTCTCAGTGGGTCGTTCAAGGCCTTGCAGATGGGTGGTGTTCGAGGCGCCGTCTGCCTCCCTCCACTCCACTACCATCCTCCATGGGATGGCGACGCTAGCCATGCTCACGCATGCCCTTTCCCACCCACATGCCTCCCCATCAGCAGTGACCTGATAGGATTCAGCTTCAGTGCCTCCTCCTCCAGGAAGCCACCTCTGGTCCCCTAGCTGGACCACCATAGTCCCTGTGTCTCCCTCCATGGACGCTCCGGCCACGCCACATGGTGCTTCTTTACAGCTCTAACTTCCCTAGAAGACTAGGAGCTCTTCAGGGCAGGGACTTCTCTATCTTATTCACCCTTGGCCTGGTGTGGTGGCACAGCATGTGTCTGCTGAGATGGAAGGCGGGAAGAAGGAAACAAGGGGGAGAAAAGAGAAAGAAGGAAGGGAAGAAGGGCAGGCCGCACTGTGCCCATTCTGCAGAGGAGAAGACTAAGGACATGTGACCAGGAAGTGGCAGAGCCAAGCACCCCACCTGCTAGCTCATCATGCCTTCCATCTTGGGCCTAGAGTAGCAAAGATGAGCTGCTTTTTCATTCGGTGAAACAGAAACAGCTTTTATGAGGAACCCCAGGTAAAGCAGAAAGCACAGAGATTTGAAGTGAGGCAGGTGTGGATACAAAGCTCCCAGCATGGGTCTCCTCGGCCATAAAGTAAAGATCATAAGCCTCACCTCCCTGGAGGCTGGGTGGACCAGAGGACATGATAAAAGTAACAATATCTACTTCTCATGTGTTACTGTTTACCCTGCCCTGTGAGTTACTTGATACCCTCATATCATGAGTCCCAGTGTGTGGAGGAGGATGCCAAGCACAGAAAGATTAAGTAACCAGCCCAAAGTCACAGAGCTAGTGAGTGTCAGAGCCAGGCTTGGAACCTGGGTCCCTAGGCTCTGATATTGGTGCCATTGACTGTCCTGCTCCACTGCCTGATGGGCTGGTCCACCCAAGCGTCTAGTACCATGTTGGGTGTCCAGTAGGTACATAAGTGGCAGCCAGCTGTCATCACCCTTCAGCACTAGCATGGTGTCCAGGTGGGAGATGCCCCCCTCATAGATTCTGCTATTTGAGCTTTTGACTTTGCTCTGTGAGTTTGTGGCCAGGGCAGTTGGAGCTGATCTGTGGTCATGGCTCCATGGTTGTGGCCCCCAGAGCCACTTGGGTAAAGTGAGGATGGTGGAGGTTTCCTAGGTTTGTGATCCTGAAGAGGAAGATGGAAGTCCTTGAGTCCAGCTCCAAGGGGACCTCGGGCCAGAATGCACCAGAGCTTAGGGCTTGGCACGTGTTGAGCCCCACGCTTGCTGGTCCACACTTTGACCTTGCCCTTGGTCTCTGAGAGGCCAGATAGCTGCATCTTTTCATCCTTGAGCTGTCTGGGATCAAGGTCCTAGGTTTATGAAGATTACTCTCGTAGCCAATGCATGAAACAACTTATAGAATATGTGTGTGCATGCTGAGTTGCTTCAATCGTGTCCAACTCTTTATGACCCCATGCACTGTAGCCCGGCAGGCTCCTTGGTCTATGGGATTTTCCAGGCAAGAATACTGGAGTGGGTTGCCATACACTCCTCCAGGGAATCTTTCCAACCCAGGGACTGAACCTGCATCTTTGGCAGGCAGGTTCTTTACCTCTAGTGCCACCTGGGAAGCCCAACTTACAGGATAAGTAAAAATATTTAAACCAAATGTAGAGGTGAGGGAGGCAGACTAATTCCACTCCTGGAGGGGCTCAGAAGCACCTTTGTTAAGCATTGCCGCAGTGTCCATTTGTAGGGTTGCTTCACAAAACTGCATCCTCGCTATCACCTAAGTCTAGGAGATGGAGAGAAAAGACTTCATCGTGGGTCACAGTTTTCTAGAAGGGCAGGCAAGCTGAATAACTCCTAACAGGGTTAGTAATTCAAATACTGAGTACAATTTCACACTTATTCCCATAACGCAGAAGTTGTCTCTGTGGGGGTGATATTTATCTTTGGCCAAATATTGATCTTCGTACTGGTCATGCGCCATTTGGCCAAAATGTGCATTGGACATGCTTCTACTTTTGACTGTGTGAGTTGTCTGTGTGAATTGAGATCCTTTCTCCCCTTGAAATGTTCTCTTGGCCCCTCCCAGCTCAGCCTCCTTCCCACATCCCCTTGACTGTAACAACCCCATGAGTGGAGGCCGTACCTTATCCAAGACTTGGCAGCCAGAAGCCACCAACGGAATGTTTGCTCATCATCACATCTCATTGACTCACCTTAACATCTCCTTTAAGCTCTGGGAATCTTGTGGCAAATGGCACCAGCCTAGGAACTTGGAAGAGTCCTCCACGGGCCAGGAGCTCTAAGAAGTAAGGGACATTGCTTGGATCAATAGATACATTAATAGATCAAACACCCAAATTACCCAGCTATTAATACTTTTAGGGCTGTGTTTATCAAATGTTTTGATGTTAAGACCCTCTTCCACTCTTAAAGATGATTTCTTATGCAAAAGAGCTTCTGCGTGTGTGGGCTGTATCTGTCAATGTTTATTTGCAGCAACATGGATGGCCCTTGAAATTCTCATACTGAATAAAGTAAGACAGAAAAAGATGACTATCATATGATTCCACTTATATGTAGTCTTAAAAAAAAAGGTACATTTGAGCTTATTGACAAAACAGAAATAAGATTTCAGATGTAAAAAACAAACATGATTCCCAGGGGGTAAGGGGAGGAGAGATAAATTGGGAGACTGGGATTGACACATACACACTACTGTATATAAAACAAATAACTAATAAGGACAGTACAATAGTACAGCACAGGGAACTCTACTCAATACTCTGTAATGGCTGAATAGGAAAATAATCTTAAAAAGAGTGGATATATGTATAACTGATTCGCTTTACTGTACACCTGAAACTATTAATGACACAATATTGTATATCTATTATACTCTAATAAATTTTTTGAATAAATAAAATGAAAAAAGAAATTAAAACTGAAACATTTAGAAATAGGTATATGCATGCTAAGTCACTTCAGTCATGTCCAACTCTTTGTGATCCTATGGACTGTAGTCCACCAGGCTCCTCTGTCCATGGGATTCTCCAGGCAAGAATCCTGGAGTGGGCTGTCATGCCCTCCTCCAGGGGGTCTTCCCAACCCAGGGATTGAATCCACATCTCTTCTGTCTCCTGCACCAGCAGGAGGGTTCTTTACCACTAGTACCACCTAGGAACCCCATATGTATATATTCATTCATTAAAAATAGAAATAGCAAATCTATCACATATTAACATAAATAATATTTTTCTGAAATATAACTATATTTTCCTAAACAAAAAAAATTACTGAGACGAGTAGCACTTTTGTAAATCTCGTTAATGTCTGGCTTAACAGAGGACAGCTGGATTGTCACATCACTTCTGTATTCAGTCAGTTGTGATATTTTGTTTGGCAGAAATGTGGTAAAACATCCTGACTCACACACCTGGGAAAGGAAGGACCCTGAGAATGCCCAGAGTCCTTGGACTACAGTCTAGAAACTGCTGACTTAGGTGATTGATGAGGCTCAAGATGAAGGTGGAAGAGAAAGCTGTGGTCCCCAGGTCACTTCCTGCATGAAAACTCAGCATCTTAGAGCTCCGAGGGTGTCCAGCCTAGAGCTGGACCAAAACAGAAATACCAGCAGCGACTGGCTTGACTTTACAGACCCCCAGACAAGACCATTTGGCTTAACTGTCTGCAGCAGTTTTATCCCGTTTCAGGCTTCTATCATCCTGCCGGGCTAGACATTTCTGGAAGAAGCCTGCATCTGACCCGATATCAGCTGCCATTGGTTTTCAAGCTTCTCTGCTGTGTTGCCCATCCTTAATGCCATACCAAGATGGTCCTGATTTTGCCTTTTCTCACTGTTCCAAGCCTTGGCATCTGATAGTGCCCTGGAAAGAGCTTTGTTGGTACAGGAGAGTGGCCTTGGGCTTCTCCCAGGGTCAGCTTAGGCCGCCCACACTGACTTCTGGCTTCCCATTGGCCACTGATAAAAGCTGAGTATACCCGGGAAGACGGGGTAGTTATTAATTCATTCAGCATGCAATTAATGAGGTTCTTCCATGTGCCTGGCATAACCCACTTCTCATGGCCAGGCCAGGGTGGATCAGATCTCCTGGGACAAATCAAGATGAATTAGCAGTTTGATAAATATGAATGATCTCCGTTGATGAAAAATGTACCAAGTGATTGTCTCCCTTAATGTAATTACTCGGGTGGGCAGCTCACCTGTGGGGTCTTCAGGGTGTTAAATCAGCAGTTTGCTGGAGGCTTCGGAAGAGGGTAGGTGCCTGCCGCTGGGGCTTTTCCCTTTTACTGCAAACAAAGACTTTAAAAAAATGTTATTATGTACAATGAACTGCATCTACTTCAAGTGTAGAGTCCCGTAGTTTTGACAGCTGTATATGCTTATGAGGCCACCACCAGAATTAAGAACTAGAGCATTTCCATCACCCCCAAAGTTTCCTTGTTCTATTGTGTGGTGCATCCCTGACTGTGTTCTGTGTCATGGTGACCACTGATTTGCTGTCTGACAGTATATATTAGTTTGCACTCTCTAGAATTTCATGTAAATGGAATAATACAGGGCACACTCTGCCTGGCTTCTTTTACTCCACGGAATCATTTTGACATTCATCCGATTGTTGTATGTATCAATAGTTTGTTCATTTTTATTCCTGAGTATTCTTCCGCTGTATGGACCTGTAACAATTTGTCCCTTCCCCTGTTGATGGATATTTGGATGGTTTTCAGTTTTGAGCTACTGTGGGCGAAGCTGCTGAGAACACATGTGTACAAGTCTTTGTGTGTTCATGGGCTCTTGTTACTCTTGGTGAGGAGAAATGGCTGGGATATATGATAGGCATATGCTTAACTCTGGGGCTTCCCTGGTAGCTCAGCTGGTAAAGAATCTGTCTGCAATGCAGAAGACCCCAGTTCGATTCCTGGCTCGGAAAGATCCCCTGGAGAAGGGATAGGCTACCCACTTCAGTATTCTTGGGCTTCCCTGGTGGCTCAGGTGGCATCCTCCTGCAGTGTGGGAGACCTGGATTCGATCCCTGGGTTGGGAAGATCCCCTGGAGGAGGGCACAGCAACCCACTCCAGTATTCTTGGCTGGAGAATCCCATGGACAGAGGAGCCTGGCAGGCTACAGTCCATAGGGTTGCAAAGAGTCAGATACAACTGAGTGACTAAGCGCAACAGAGCGTGCTTAACTCTGTAAGAAGCTGCCAAGCTGTTTCCCAAAGGAATGATACGGTTGTGTGCTCCCACCAGCAGTGGGGATTTCTGGTTGTGCCACATCACCACTTGGTATTATCAGTTTTTTAATCTTTAGCCATTTCAATGGGTGTATATTGGTATCTCATTGAGATTTTAATTTGGGTTTCCCTGGTAATTGATGATGTTGAGCATCTTTTCATGTGCCTCTTGGTCATTCATATGTTTTGCTTTGAGAGTTGTCTGTTCAAATCTTTCACCCATTTTTAACTCAGTGGTTTATGTTCTTATGATTGAGTTGTATGAGGTCTGGATACACTCTGGATACAAATGATTTGTCAGTTGTAAGGATTACAAATATTGTCTCTCATTCTGCACTGTGTCTTTTTACTTTCACAACAGTTTCTTTTAGTGAGCAATAGTTTTAAATTTTGATAAAGTCCAGTGTATCCATTTTTCTTTTGTTGTTCACGCTCTTTATGTCTTATCTAAGAAATCGAAGTTGCAAAGATTTTCTTAGATATATTTTTCTAGAAGTTTTTTTCTTTAGCTTTTCCACATTTAGGTCTTATTTCAGCATTTATATTTTGACCCTTTTCAGCATAATTTTGTATACGATGTAAGGGAAGTGTTGAGGTTAAGTTTTTTCTCTTAAGTTAATTTATTTATTGGAGATACCATCCTTTCCTCATTGAATTTCCTGGTGCTCTTAACAAAAGCCAGCCAACGATGGATTGGGGGGATCTATTTCTAGATTCTGTGTTATATTGATCTATGTGTCTGTCCTTTCACCAATACCGCACTGGCTTGATCATATAGCTTTATAGTAAATCTTTGAATCAGGTTGGCTAAGGCCTCCAACTTGTTTTTTTCCTGTAAAATTGTTTTGGCTAATCTATATCCTGTTCTAGTATGAACACATATTCGCTTATTTAATCCTTACAACTCTCTGAAGTAGTATTATTTAATGGGTATCAAGCCCATTTAGGGCTTCCCAGGTGGCTCAGTGGTAAAGAATCCTCCTGCCAAGCAGGAGATATGGGTGAAGGTCCTAGCAGGGTTCTAGCCAGTGCCCAGCGAGTGTGAGTCCCCAAGATCCAGCTCCCACCTGGGCAGTCAGTGTGTAACCAGGTTGGGGACCACCTCCAAAGTCACTCCTTGTCCACTACCCTGTGATCCAAGTGGAGTGACTGTGCCAGCAGCCTCAAGGCTGGAGAATGGAGCCACAGCAGAGAAGTCAGGTCTCATTCTAACAGCGAGCCTGGTGGCCCAAGGAGCTTCTGCCAGTAAAGTGGGTGCCCCGAGACGGTGACTCAGCGGAAAGGAATCTACCTGCAATGCAGGAGCCATAGGAGTTGTGGTTCAATCCCTGGGTCGGGAAGATCCCCTGGAGGAGGGCATGGCAACCCACTCTCGTATTCTTGCTTGGAGAATCCCATGGACAGAGGAGCCTGGCAGGCTGCAGTCCATGGAGTCGCAAAGAGTCAGACACGACTGAGGAGACTGAGCACACATGCATGAGACAGCAGCAAGAAAACCAATGGCCTGTTGTGTGCTGGCTCCATGCTGAGCCTCCCGCCACACAGCATCTCGTCTCACAGGTACCACAGTGCCCATTTTACAGGTGAGCAAACTGAACCTCCAGAAGCTGAGCTGATAATGGTCTGCAGCCAGTGCAGAGCTGGAGCGACCCCACCCCTCTGCCTCCCAAACCCAACCCAGATGTTTCAGCCCCTCTCAGGGGGTGCCCCAGGACACCTTAACAGGATGGACTGTCATCTGTACCAGCATGTCACCCAGAGCTGGGACACTGGGCCTTTCAAGAGGAAGAGGGAGGGTTTGTGGTAATATGGATAGACCTAGAGATTATCAAACTAAGTAAGTCAGACAGAGAAAGAAAAGTATCATATGACATCACTTATATGTTGAATCTAAAAACAATGGTAAAAATGAACCTCTTTGTAAACAAAGAAAAGACTCACAGACATAGGAAACAAACATGGCTACCAAAGGGAAATGAGGGTAGGAGGATAAGTTAGGAGTTTAGAATTAGCAGGTACAAAGTACTACATATGAAAGAGATAAATGACAAGGTCCTTCTGTGTGAGACTACAATTAGGCTGCATATATGCGTGCTCAGTCGTGTCCAACTCTGTGCGACCCAATGGACTGTACCCCACCAGCCTGCTCTGTCCTTGGAATTCTCCAGGAGAGAATACTGGAGTGGGTTGCCATTTCCTCCTCCAGGGGATCTTCCTGACCCAGGGATTGAACCCAAGTCTCCTGAGTGTCCTGCATTAGCAGGCAGATTCTTTACCACTGCGCCACCTGGGAAGCCCACTGTGTGGCACAGGGAACTATATTCAATATTTTGTAATGACCTATAATGGAAGAAAATGTAAAAAGAAAGGGTATATGTCTATATTTATATATGTCTAAATGAGTCATTTTGTACTCCAAGGCCAAACCTGCCTATTACTCCAGGTATCTCTTGACTTCCTCCATTTGCATTCCAGTCCCCTATGATGAGGGCTTCCCTGGTGTCTCAGACAGTAGAATATCTGCCTGCAACACAGGAGACCTAAGTTCGATCCCTGAGTTGGGACGATCCCTTGGAGAAGGGCATGGCAACCCACTCCAGTATTCTTGCCTGAAGAATTCCATGGACAGAGGAGCCTGGCGGGCTACAATCCATGGGGTCACAAAGAGTTGGACACGACTGAGCGACTAAGCACAGCACCCCTATGATGAAAAGGACATCTTTTTTTGGTATTAGTTCTAAAAGGTCTTGTAGGTCTTTATACACAGAAGAACTATACAAAAAAGATCTTCATGACCCAGATAACCAGGATGGTGTGATCACTCACCTAGAGCCAGACATCCTGGAGTGCAAAGTCAAGTGGGCCTTAGGGAGCATCACTATGAACAAAGCTAGTGGAGGTGATGGAATTCCAGTTGAGCTATTTCAAATCCTGAAAGATGATGCTGTGAACGTGCTACACTCAATATGCCAGCAAATCTGGAAAACTCAGCAGTGGCCACAGGACTGGAAAAGGTGAGTTTTCATTCCAATCTCAAAGAAAGGTAATGCCAAAAAATGTTCAAACTACTACACAATTACATTCATTTCACATGCTAGCAAATTCTCCAAGACAGGCTTCAACCATATGTGAACTGAGAACTTCCAGATGTTCAAGCTGGATTTAGAAAAGGCAGAAGAACCAGAGATCAAGTTGCCAACATCCGTTGGATCATAAACAAAGCAAGAAAATTCCAGAAAAACATCTATTTCTTCTTCACTGACTATGATAAAGCCTTTGTGTGGATCACAACAAAGTGTGGAAAATTCTCAAGAGATGGGAATACCAGACCACCTTACCTGACTCCTGAGAAATCTGTATGCAAGACAGGAAGCAACAGTTAGAACAGAACATGGAACAACGTACTGGTTGCAAATCAGGAAAGGAGTCCGTCAAGGCTGTATATTGTCACCCTGCTTATTTAACTTATATGCAGAGTACATCAGGCGAAATGCCAGGCTGGATGAAGCACAAGCTGGAATCAAGATTGCTGGGAGAAATAAATAACTTCAGATATATAGATGATACCACCCTTATGGCAGAAAGTGAAGAGGAACTAAAGACCCTCTTGATGAAAGTGAAAGAGGAGAATTGAAAAAGCTGGCTTAAAACTCAGCATTCAAAAAGCTAAAATCATGCCATTCAGTCCCATCACTTCATAGCAAATAGATGGGGAAATGATGGAAACAGTGAGAAACTTTATTTTCTTGGGCTCCAAAATCACTGCAGATGGTGACTGTAGCCATGAAATGAAAAGACACTTGCTCCTTGGAAAAAAAGCTGTGACCAATCTTGACGGCATATTAAAAAGCAGAGCTATTACTTTGCCGACAAAGATCCGTCTAGTCAAAGCTATGGTTTTTCCAGTAGTCATCTATGGATGTGAGAGTTGGGCTGTAAAGAAAGCTGAGCACTGAAAATTTGATGCTTTTGAACTGTGGTATTGGGGAAGACTCTTTAAGAGTCCCTTGGACTACAAGGAGATCAAACCAGTCAACCCTAAAGGAAATCAATCCTGAATATTCATTGGAAGGAGTGATGTTGAACCTGAAGCTCCAATACTTTGGCCACCTGATGCAAAGAACCGACTCATTTGAAAAGACCCTGATGCTGGGCAAGATTGAGGGCAGGAGGAGAATGGGACAATAGTGGATGAGATGGTTGGATGGCATCACCGACTCAATGGACATGAGTTTGAGCAAGCTCTGGGAGTGTGATGAACAGGGAGGCCCAGTGTGCTGCAGTCCCTGGGATTGCAAAGAGTCAGACACGACTGAATGACTGAACTGAACTGAACTGATAACTGAATCATTTTGCTGTACATCTGAAACTAACACAACAGTAAAGTGAAAGTGAAAGTGAAAATGAAGTGGTTTCCGACTTTTTGTGACCCCATGGACTGTAGCCCACCAGGCTCCTCTGTCCATGGGATTTTCCAGGCAAGAATACTGGAGTGGGTTGCCATTTCCTTCTCCAGGAGATCTTCCTGACCCAGGGATTGAACCTGAGTCTCCCGCATTGTAGGCAGACGTTTTACCATCTGAGCCACCAGGCAAGTAGCATTAGGGCTCAGTAAATACTTCTCAAATAAACAAACGGCCCTGAAAGGTGAGGGCTGTTTTGTGAGTGGACAGAGGGCTGGCGATGGCCATGGAGAGCCACAGAGGCTCTAGGGAGGGTTGTGTGTGATGAGCAATGTCCCTCCGGCCACGGGGTGGCCCAGGCCAGGATGAAGGCAGGAAACCCCAAGGGGAGGTAGCAGAGTTATCCAGGAGAGAAGGCATGATAGGCTAGGCCATGGCAGAGGCTGGAGACACAGCCAAGAGGGCCCAGAAGCTCTGCCAAGCATGACCTCAGCGCCCAGCTCAGTGCCCGAGTCCCGTCCTCCTACCCGGTACAGACATAGGTCTGGCAAGAGGTCAGATGGACACACTGATGTGATGGGTCCCGAAGGATGTTCTTGTCACAGGGCCATTTGGCCGCACTTGCCTGCCTGCTGGCTGGGGCCTGAGGAACTGAGATAGCCCTGGAGAGGACGGGGTTTTCAGGAGCCAGGCCCTGGGATGACAGGAGCCAGCCTCAGCCAGCTGGCCTGGCCCAGACTCAAGCAGTCGGTCTGGATCAGCATCAGGCCTCTGTTCTTCTCCTCATGATGGGTTCCTCGCCTGTCCCTGGACAACACCCTGCAGTTTGCAGAGCCCTCCAGCAAGGGTCACTCTTACCATCACCGTTACACAAATGGGGAAACTGAGGCATGAAATGATAGCCAGAACAGGGTGGGAGCCAGAGCCAAGTCCCCCAACAGCAAATTCTCCATACCATAAACCCTCTGTCTTTCTCTCTGTCATTTATTAATTCTCCCTGCCCCATTTTCTTTTAATATCCAGACAGTCCTCTGACTTGGTTTTCATGTGTAATAATAGTATACTACTAATTGCAGCTGGGGGCTTCCTAGGTGGCTCAGTGGGTAAAGAATCTGCCTGCAATGCAGGAGCCACGGGTTTGATCCCTGGGTTGGGAAGATCCCCTGGAAGAAGGCATGGCAACCCTCTCCGTTATTCTTGCCTGGAGAATCCCAAGTACCGAGGAACCTGGTGGGCTGTAATCCATATGGTTGCAAAGAGTCAGACATGACCAAAGCAACTGAGCACGCATACAATTGCAGCTAACAATTTTTGAGCAGTTTCTTGTTGCCTCACTAAATCCTCTCTATCAATCCTGAGATGATAGTATGATACCCATTGTAGAGATCAGAAAACTGAGGCTCAGAGAATGTCTGTAACTTGCTGAGAACCAGGCAGCCCAACTAAAGTTGAGCAGTCTCACTCCTAAAACTCTTAGAATATTACCAATGGCTCTCAAACAGTGCGTCACTGAAGAAACCGTCAAAATGCAGATTCTAGGTGCCAACGGTACTGATCCAGTGGGTCTGAGCAGGGCCCTGGGAATCTTCATCTTTAGGAGAGAAGCCCAGGTCATTGCACTGTGGGACTTTCAGGAGCTTGTGCTGCAAGCAAACAGGTGGAGAGCAGGGGGGTCTTCTCTTGGTCCCTTTCATCTTGACCCTGGCCTCAGGCCACCTGACCAATGTGAGGGTCCACGGGGCTCTGATTGAGGGATGGTGCCTGGAGGACTCTGCTGCAGTCAGATCTGGGAGTCGTTCATGCTGTGAGCACCATCCAACTTGGCCTCATGTCAAACCCAACAGGCTGACCAGGTCTGCTGACCACAGGCCAGTCCACAGCTGCCCCGTCCCCCCTGCCCCAAGCCCATCTGCCTCTGCACCAGCCAAGCCGACAGCTACTCAGCAGGGGCCCATCTGGGCTGGCAGGGAGGAGCTGGCAGCCACAGCTCACGGCTTCCCTCGTACCCTGACTCTCCTGGAGCACTCACCGTAAGGACAGAGCTGTCCCATCCTTACTCAGCAGCCCCTCAGCCTGCAAAGCTGCAAGCAACTGGGGTCCAGGGTCCAAGGATACAAGGCCATTTATAAGCTCTCAGCTCCCTCCAAGCCCTCTTCTGTGGCCTTGTTTTCTGATTGAAGAGAATAGGAACTGCCTTTAAAACTATCATGATCACAATAGAATATTATTCAGCCATGAAAAGACCTGAAGTCCTGACTGGTACTGCAACACAGATGGACCTTTAAAACATGGTGCCGAGTGAAAGAAGCCAGATGCAGAAGGCCGTACATTGTATGACTCCATTTATGTAAATGTCCAGGGTGGCAAATCCTTAGAGACAGAAAGCAAATGAATGGTCTCCAGGGGAGGGGGGAGGAGGGAATGGGGAAAGACTGCTGCTAAGAGGTATGGGGTTTCTGTTTGGGGTGCTGGGAATGTTCTGGAATAGATAGTGGTGATGGCTGCATAACACAGTGAATATACTAAGAACCCCCTAGGTATACTTTTTGAAATGGTGAATTTTGTGTTACCTGACTTGCATCTCAACTTTTTTTTAATGCTAAAATTAAAAAGCTAAATTGCTTTTTAATTAAAAACAATTTAAGTTTAATTTTAATTGCTGAAATTAAAGCAACAGTGATAAAAAGCATCGTGTTGCCAATGCCTTTCCTAAGAGATGAGGAACCAGAGTGAGGACACACGAGGGGAACTATGTCAGGCAAGTGAGAAGTGAGTGACAGGGAAAGACAGAGGCCGCTCCCACACCCCACCTGCCTGGTGAGCTTCTGCTTCTGTGACATTTACTTAAAAAACACTTCCTGACAGTTGCCGACATGCCAGACCCTGGACAGGGCACAGAAGGGAAGAGCCCAGCTATGTTAGCAAGAGACACACGAGGATAGGAGTGTTGTTAAACCCAAGTCAGATCATGACTTCCTGACTCAAAATGCTCTGTGATTTCTCTTTCACTTAAGTAAAGTCCCAAGTCCTTCTTTGCAAGGTCCAGGGACCTGGAGGGCCATGCTGCAGTCAGATCTGGGAGTCGTCCCAGATCTCTGAGCTCATGTTCTGCCCCTGTCACCTTCACACATGGCCCTGCTTGCTGACCTGCAGCACACCAAGCTCTCTGCTACCTCAGGGCCTTTGCATGTGCCATGCTCCCAGATATCCATGTGTCTCCCTCTCTTGCTTCCTTCAGGTAGGGGGGTCTGTTTAAATGCCTCCTCCTCCAGGAAGTCTCCCCTGTCTTCCCTAACTAAAACAGTACCTCCAGCCTTCCCATTCCTTATCAGACTTTAGCTTTTATCTTAGCTCTTATCTCCTCCACAGAAAAATCATATGTTTATGAAAATGTGCTTAGTGAACACTCTGGGTTCCCAGTGTTTACAACGTTGCTTGGGATACAGTAGGTACTCAATTTTTTTAACTTCTTCTTGTGATAATGTATACAGAGGATAAAGTTTACCATTTTATTTTCAAGGATACAGTTTAGTGGCATTGATTCCATTCACAGTGCTATGCAACCATCACCACTATCCATTCCCAGAACTTTTTCATTATCCCAAACAGAAACTCTGTTCTTTTTTTTTCCCTTTTAGTCTTTCATCCAACAGTGCACATTAAAAACATCAAACTCTAGCCAACAATTCCCTTTAAAGGATGATTTAAACCACGACTCCCCATTAATCTTCTTTTGAATGAGTCAGAAATGAGCAGACTTTCTGGGTGCCTGCCACATGCAAAGTAAACCTTCTAGCAGCCTTGGAGGGTGTGGAAGGCCATCTCTGTTTCACAGACAACCAAATCGATGCAGAGAGGTGAAGTGCCTTGTCCAAGGTCACACAACCATTAAGAGTGGGATTTGAACACAGATCTTCCCCTGTACCAGGCAGTACCAGTACCATAGAAAAACTACACTTTAAGGACATAATAACATCAGCCAGCCACAGGCCATCCAGCTCCTCCCCGCCCAGGGTTCCCTCTGCAGCCCCTCTCTCCAGAGGTCATTATCTGAGTCAAATATCCCCAGCATCCTCAGCTCTGACTGGCTGATGACCAGTAGGCACATTTGGGGACCGTCATTCAAGGTTTCAACCTTCCATTTCACCTGGAGTTCTCTGAGCAGGTCCTGAGATAATTGAATTATTATTATTATTTTAGCCTTTAAAATTAATTAGGCCCAGTTTAAATGTTCACTCTGGGTCTTCTATGTGGGTGTACTTTCCTTTTACAAAGCTAGCTTGATGGAGGTGTGTTGGGTCCAGGACTCCCCCACATGGCCCCATTTGGGACATGGAGAGATGAGATGAGGCATCATGGGCAGTTCCCAGCACAGCCATCAGGGCTTTTGGTCTTTGTAGTTCCCAATGCCTCTCGTTCTCAGAAAAGGAAGGGGTGCAATTTTAGAGAGGCACTGACCTGCCCAGGGCCACCAGACAGAGAGAAATGGAATAGAGACTAGATCTCGGGTGCAGGGTGGATGTCCCAACTGTGGGCCAGGACCACAGCTCCCGAGTGACTCTCTCCACAGGTGGGAGTATCCCTCCAGCAACTTCATGGAGGAAAGACCATTCATGACGTGTGTAACATACTAGAACAGTTCCCAAGAAGTAGCACAGGAGTTAGTGTTTGTATAACCCCTTCTGGTCCAACGGGTCCCAGAGCCGTGGAGCAGGTTCTCAGGACTCACCTTGCTCTGCAGTCCTGATGCCCCTCTGGCTGGTGCCTCTGCTGGAGCTGAGGTAGCAGCAGCCCCGTATCAGCATCCTGATCCCACCTGCAGGAGTCAGTGAGAGCATTCCCATCTTACAGGTGGGGAGAGGTGAGACTCGCTCCAGGCTACACACCCAGTGAGCATGAAGTGAGACCTTGAGCTGGAGCTGGTTTCAGGCTCCTGTCTTCCTGTGGCCTCACACCGCCCCCCACCCCATGGGGCAGTCACAGGGCTCCTGTGAGAGGCTGTGATATGAACAAAGGGACCCAGAGAGCAGCACACAGGACTCAGGCGGCTTCAGCAACACGACCTGAGACCAGGAGAGTGAGTAGGGTTGTCGGGTGAGCTGTGAAGGGGCAGCTTGGCCATCAGAGCACAAAGAAAACAAGGCATCCTGGTGGGGTGGGGATGGTGTGGGCTGGTGGGTAAGAGTCCTACTGGAAAAGTAGGCTACAACTAAGAGCTTTTGCTGATCAGGAAAGTCTTTCCTTTTGAATGATTTCCCCACCTCTAAAAATAAAGGTGATCTCCAAAGCAGACCGGGGCGTGGGGGATAGCTATACTCTGCCAGCAGCCCTTTTGTCTCAGTCAGCTCCTGCTGTGTAACAGACACAGCTCTGCAGCTTCAAACCACAAGCCTGCACTTTCACCCCTGAGTCTATGGGTCAGCTGGGTGTCTCCTCGCGTATTGGTGGTGTTCGTTCTCATGTTTGGGCTTCCCAGGTAGCTCAATGGTAAAGAATCCACCTGCCAATGCAGGAGATGTGGGTTCGATCCCTGGGTCGGGAGGATACCCTGGAGGAGGGCATGGCACCCCACTCCAGTATTCTTGCCTGGAGAATTCCACGGAAACAGGAGCTGGTGGGCCACAGTCCATGGGTTTGCAAAGAGTCAGGCACAACTGAGCACACGCACACACGCATTCTCGTGTGCCCTGTAGCTGCGGGTCAGGAGGTGTCTCTGCTGTCCCTGCTGGGCTTGCTGCCATGTTCAGTGATGGACCAGCTGTGGGGCTGGCCTAGGATGGATGGCTTCGGCTGCACCAGCTTGTCCACGTGGTCTCTCGCCGTCATCCAGCATGATAGCCTGGGGTTGTTTCCGAGGTGTAGCAGAGGCTCCAGAGAGAGTGGAAACTGAAAACCACTTGAGGCTCAGGCTTGGACCACCACCCCCTACCTTCCTCTGCATTCTATTGGCCAAAGCAAGTCACAGGCCAGAGCAGAGTCAAGGATGGGGGAACGGTCCCCACCTCTGGATAGGAGGAGCCCAGAAGTCACATTGTAGAGGATGTGAATAGAGGAAGCCGCTGAGGGGGCATTGACATCATCAGCCTGCCACCCTTCCTGTTCTTCAAGACACCACTCCTGTGTGACTGCTGTTCCAGGAGGCACTCCTGCACTCCAACCCTCACCATCCCGAAGTCGTCACTTCCCCTGGCCACCTCTTCATCTCCTGCACATCTCCCTGGACCTGGAGCAGACTTTGAGAACCTGCTCGGCCTCTCTCTGGGTCCTTATCCCCAGGGTCCAGCCTGGCCCCTCCTCCCATGCAAACCCATACGAAGATGCTGGGTAAGCTTTGCTCATGGGGTCCCATCCATGACTGATTCCGGGCACACAGAGTCTCCTTCCTCTCACCGAGCTCTCTCATCAATAGTGGACAGAACCTGTTTCCTCTGCCACCCGCCGCCCCCCACCCCCCAACAGCCTTGATGCCTCCAACAATACTAATTAAATGCAGCAATCCCATCAGAAGGATCAATCTGGGCTTTCCAAGGGCCCCCTCTCCGCTGTGAGCTCTGACGCTGATGGATCATTAATAGTGTCAACAGCACTTACCATGATGGATGGTGGGGGACGAATAGGGGAGGAGTCCCCCTGATGAGCAGCTTAATCTCCTCCAGTTTGCAGGCCTCTGCCAGGGTTTCCAGGAGCTTTCCGGTCCACAGAGCCATGCGAAGTTCACAGAAACCCTAGAAGAACTGTGACCAGGCGAGGATGACAGCTCCTGTTTTATGGAGGAGACAGTCAGGGCTCAGAGAGGGTGTGATTTGGGTGAGGCTTCCCAGATGGCACTAGTGGTAAAGAACCTGCCTGCCGATGCAGTAGACATAAGAGATGCGGGTTCCATCCCTGGGTCCGGAAGATCCCCTGAAGAAGGAAGTGACAACCCTCTAGAGCCAGTACTCTTGCCTGGGAAATCCCACGGACAGAGGAGCCTGGTGGGTAGTCCATAGGGTTGTAAAGAGTCGGACACGACTGAAGTGACTTAGCACACACGCAGGGTATGTACTGAGGCTGGGACTGAAATACCGTCCTCTTGATGAAAAAGTCACAGTGGGCATCTTTGAGCTCCAAGGGCTGATCTTCCCCCACGAAGTGCCTGGAGAAACCGCAGCCCGGGGCAGGGCCTGGATGCTCCAGGCCATTGCCCACACAGCCTCCTGTTTCCTCTCTGTTCTCTGCATGTTGGTTGGAGCCTCTGTGACAAGCTACCGCACACTCAGTGGCTTGAAACAACAGAGGCTTCTTTCCTCACAATTCTGGAGGCTGCGAGACTGAAGTCAGGGTACCCGTAGGGTCATGCTCGCTCTGAAGGCTCCAGGGAAGAATCTGGCACAGGCCTCTTCCAGCTCCTAGTGGGGCCAGCAATCCCTGATATTCCTCAGCTAGTAGATGCAATACTGCAGTCACTGCCTGCGTTGTCACAGAGCCTTCCCCCTGTAGGTCTGTGTGTGTCTGTACATGGCCTTCTTCTCGGGACATCAGTCAATGGTGTATGGCCCACATCATCCAGTAGGACTTTATCTTAACTGAATCATCTTAAAGACTCTATTTTCAAATAAGGTCACAGTTCCCTGGTGGCTCAGATGGTAAAATATCTGCCTGCAAGATGGGAGACCTGGGTTCCATCCATGAGTCGGGAAGATACCCTGGAGAAGGCAATGGCAATCCACTCCAGTATTCTTGCCTGGGAAATCCCATGGACAGAGGAGCCCAGTGGGCTACAGTCCATGGGGTTGCAAAGAGTTGGACATGACTGAGTGAATAACACTTTCACAGGTACCAGGGGTTAGGACATCTGCATATATTTGGGGGACCCAGTTCAACCCACAGCATGGCCTTTGACTGCCCATCTCTGGCTCTGGCTCTCCGTGTGGACCTGTCACTAGTCTGGTTACTTGGGACACCACCCCTGACTTCTCTCTGAACCCATACTGGAGCACAGGGTGGCTTTCTGGCTCCCAGACCAGGTGGCTCTGGGCTTGCACCAATAGGGCTGCGTTGCATCAAGTCCCAGAGGACTGACTGATGGCTCTTTGTCCAGTGGTCCAAGCTGCCCCTTCCCACTCTGCCTCACCATCTGGGGGACTCCCAGAGCTGCAGCAGAAGGAAGAGGGGACCGCACAAGTAGAAGGGCGCCATGGGTTTTCATGTGGCTGTCATCACTCACAACAGGGAGACTTGGAGCACCTGCCAGTCATGGGTGGGCTTGGCAGACCTATCCCAGTGGCTGAGTTGGGACCTTGAGCCTGAGGCATCAGCTGTTGGCACCTGGGCCCTACACTGTGGGGACAAGTTCCTGCCAGGGGATTACACTGCAAAAGCTCTGCACCATATGGGACTTCAGGCAAGTGTGTCTCCTCTCAATCAAGTTTTCTTATCTCTAAAGAGAGAGTGGTAATAGGTCAGTGGGCTTGTCCTGAGATTAAATCATTGGTGCATGGAGAGCTCTCACCAAAGTGTCTTTATTTTCCCTTTATCCTTGAAAAGTATTTCCATGGATACAGAAGTCTGGGTTTATAGGTTTTCAAATTTTCCTAAAAGCCCCTGGACTCCATTATTTCCAGTGAAAAGTTGGCTGATGGGAAGTTATCTGATTCTTGGTGCCTCTGAATATAATATGTGATTTTTGTTCTTGCTTCTAACAAAATTTCATCTTTGCTTTGGTTTATAGCAGTTTGAAGGTCAGTTGTGATTTATTGCTATTTATCCTACGTGGAGTTAGCTGAGCTTCCTAAACTTGTAAATGAAAGACTTTCAACATATTGAGGCATTTTTCAGTCACTATTTCAAGTCGTCCACTCTATTCTCTCCTTTCCTTCTGGAACTCTAAATATATATATAAAGACTTGTTGATGTCGTCGCACAGATTCCTGAGAATCTGTGTTTTTTCCTTTTTGGTTTATTTTCTCTCTGTTATCCAGATTGGGTAATTTCTATTAATATATCTCCAAGTTCACTAACTCTTCTGTCATCTCAAACTTCCTGTTAGGCAGTTCAGTGATTTTCCTGCATGGCACTTTCAGTTAAAGATTGTTTGTTTAGTTCTTTTTAAAATACTTTGTATTTATCTGTTGAAATTCTCTTTCTTTTCATGCAGTGAGAGCAAAATTTCCTTTATATCCTTGGACATAGTTATAGTAACTATTTCATTTGCTAATTCTGATATCCAGGGAACTTCAGGGTCTGTTTCCTTGGTTGTCTTTATGTTCAGTTTCGGTGATATTTTCCTATTTCTTTGTATATCTTCATATAACTTTGAAGAATATCCTTGGTGTTGAGAATGACGATGCTATAGAGATACTGGATGTTTGGTATGTCCCTCCAAAGAGCGTTTTTGTTTTGTTTTGCATTTGCAAACAGTTAACTTGGTTGAGGACTTCCTGGGTGGCTCAGATGGTAAAGAATCTGCCTGCAATGCAGGAGACCCAGATTTGGTCTCTAGATTAGGAAGACCCCTTGGAGAGGGGAATGGCTACCCACTCCAGCATTCTTACCTGGAGAATTCCATGGACAGAGGAGCCTGGCGCGAGCTACAGTCCTTAGAGTTGCAAAGAGTCAGACACGACTGATTGACTAACAAACACACACACATACACACACAACTTGGTTGAACTCAACTTGAAACTCAGTCCCAGCATAAATCCCACTTCACTTCTTTTGGACTTATCTCTGCATGCAGTCTGTTGTATGTGTGCAGTTTGCAACCAACTAAACACTGGAGCAGAGTTTGTGTGTGGCATTTGGGGACTCCTCTGTAGACCCCTTTTCCAGGATTAAATACCTCATTTTCCAGCTACTAGGTTTTCCCCAGATTCTATCTTATCAAGTTGAAGAGTATGACTTTCTATCTGAGTTTCAGTAGCCACAGACCAGGACCTGTCCTAAGGCTAAAAGCCATGAAAATAAGAAACTCACCCAATGCTGCCTCTTATTCCAACTGCTATCTCCTCTGCAGGGTCTACCATCCAATGAGGGGCACATAGTGAGCATGAGACCATGGATGTAGGAGGGGCCACTGTACAGGGGAACAGGAGGGCTCTCCAGGATCTGGGGGAGGTGGTATTGAGGCTGGAGGTGTGTCAAACATTCCAGAATGAAAGGATGGACTTTCTGATTGCATGGTCTTACCAATGAGAACCTCCACCTCTCAGGGGAGGCAACTTTTCTGAAGGCAAACCCTAGAAGACACTTACTGTAACAATGAGTAGATGTTAAACACCCACCAGCACCTTTCTGGGCCTGGGGAGGCACTGCCTTGGGCTGAGGTCTGTAGCTGCTCTGTCAGTGGTTGCAGAAGGGGACTGGAGGGCCTGGTGGTCAGGACTCCCAGGTCTGCACAGTGAGGTTGAATCTCACCTTTATTGGCACATTTCTGAACTAGTCACTGTGATTTCTGTGGAGGCCAGAAGCAAAGATAAGAGAAAGTTTTGACTTTCTGTCCAATAAATTTTGGTCATTCATCATTCCTTGGTATTATAGTCCTTTGTTGTTGTTCAGTGGCTAAGTCATGTAAGACTCTGCGACCCCATGGACCACATCACGTCAGGCTCCTGTTTTCCACTGTCTCCCAAAGTTTGCTCAAATTCATGTCCATTGAATCAGTGATGCTGTCTAACCATCTCATCCTCTGTCACTCCCTTCTCCTTTTGCTTTCAATCTTTCCCAGCAGCAGGATTTTTCCAATGAGTCAGCTCTTCAAATCAGGTGGCCAAAGTATTGGAGCTTCAGCTTCAGCATCAGGCCTTCCAATGAATACTCAGGGTTGATTTCCTTCAGAATTGACTGGCTTGATTTCCTTGCAGTCCAAGGGACTCTCAAGAGTCTTCTCCAGCAACACAGTTTGAAAGCATCAATTCTTTGGTGCTCAGCCTTCCTTATGGACCAACTCTAACATCCACACATGAATACTGGGAAAACCATAGCTTTGACTATATGAACCTTTGGTGGCAAAGTGATGTCTCTGCTTTTTATTACACTGTCTAGGTTTGTCTTTATCATAGCTTTACTTCCAAGGAGCAAATGTCTTTGAACTTCATGGCTGCAGTGACTGTCTGCAGTGATTTTGGAGCCCAAGAAAATAAAATCTGTCATTGCTTCCACTTTTCCCCCTTTTATTTGCCGTGAAGTGATGGGACCAGATGCCATGATCTTGGTTTTTTAATGTCGAGTTTCAAGCCAGCTGTTTTACTCTTTTCTTTCACCTTCATCAAGAGGTTCTTCATAGTTCTTCCTCTTTTCCAAAAGCTCTCATCTCCACCATCTCTCCTGAGTTTCTAATCCTGGGCAGACTCTGCTATAGCCATGCTACAGATGACAAAACTGGGTCTCAGAGAAGTGATGTGGCCCACTCAAGGCCACATAGCCCAGGTGTTGAGGCCAGGACTCCAACCCAGAACTTCTGACTGGTCCATGAACAGCTTAGGGGGTTGTCACTGTGAATGGGCCCCCATCCATCTCCTCGGCTGCCAATAGAAATAATAGTCATATCTCCCTCAGGGGCTAGCGTGAGGTTCAAAGGAGGCAGCGGATATAAAACTGACATATAAATTGTAAATTTCCTGCAGACATTAGTGTCTGTTACTGTGGCAACTGCCCAGCATTTATGGACCACATTTGCTCTGGATACCAGTGGTTACATTGGCATTTTAGTTTAATAGTGTTGTTATTTTTCCATCATAAAAATAATATATATTATGCATGTGTCCTAACTCATTAAATTGCATACATTAAATAATACGCATTTTGTGTATATCAATTACAACCTCAGTAAAGCTATTAAAAATACACTCATTCATTACAGAAAATCTAGAAAACATGGAAACATAGAAAGAAGAAGAAAAAAAATTTTCTTTCAGCACCCTAAAGCAGCCTCTGTTTAACGTGGCAGCTCAGCTGGTAAAGAATCTACCTGCAATGCGGGAGACCGGGTTTTGATCCCTGGGGTGGGAAGATCCCCTGGAGAAGGGAATGGCTATCCACTCCAGTATTCTGGCCTGGAGAATTCCATGGACTGTAGTCCATGGGATCGCAGAGTCAGACGCATCTGAGCGACTTTCAAAAGCTATTAAAAATATACTCATTCATTACAGAAAATCTAGAAAACATGGAAACATAGAAAGAAGAGGGGAAAAGTTCTTTCAGCTACCCTAAAGCAGCCTCTGTTTAAGGTGGTAGAAAATTCTCTTCCAGCTTGTTTGCCCTCTTCCCAGTTTCTTTGTTATCTAACATGGCTGTGATCACTGGGCTATATAATTAAAAATATTTTATACACAGTTCTATATCCTGCTCTTTCCCCCTAAGGGAGTGTTCACATGAAATAGTGAGAATCAGCACCACATGTGGGAACCGGGCCCTGCTGGGCTGTGGCTCCAGCTGTTGCCTTCCTGTGTCCCTGGGCCAGGCAAGCTGTCCACACAAGGACAGTGCTGGGCAGCTGGGGCCTGATGCCCTTCCCGATTCCACGTTCAACAAGCATCTCCGTGATCCCCAAGAGCTGGTCTCCTTGCTTTTTATCCCCCTTTATCTTTAAGTTGCACAGCAACCCATTCCAGTATTCTTGCCTGGATAATCCCATGGACCAAGGAGCCTGGCAGACTGCAGTCCATAACGTCGCAAAAAGTCAGACACGACTGAAGCAACTTAGCACACACACACACACGTCTTTAAGTTGAATGGCATGTGCTCTTATCCTGATCAATGAGTACACCCAGCCCAGCATCCTGCCTCTGAATAACCTTCCCTCTATCCCCACTGTGATATCCTTTCACCATCAGAGCTGTCCTTTCCTGGTGGCTCAGAGGCCAGTGTGGGTCAGGCACTTGATTGGAAAAGGAAAAGGTGTGTGTGGAATCGGAAATAGGAGTGGGAAAACCACTCGAGGTTAGAGAGCAGGTCTTGAGACAAAAGGTAGCTGGTATTTTGAGAATCAGCAGGGAACCCAGAGTTGGGATGGAAGAGCTTGGCTGAGAGTAGTGGAGGATGAAGGGGTTCCTTACCTTTTGCTGAGTTAAAACACGGAGCATTCAACAATAAACACTGGTTATCACACATCTGCTGAGGGTTTGGGACCGTAACATGAAGGAATGATGAATGACCAAAATTTACACAAGAAGTCAAAAATTCTTTCTCATCTTTGCTTCTGGCCTCCACAAAAATCACAGTGGCTAGTTCAGAAATGTGCCAGATAAAGGTGAGATTCAACCTCACTGTGCAGACCTGGGAGTCCAGTCCCCCAGGCTTGCTTGGGCTGGGTGAGCGGGACGGCTGTGCTGCAGGCCTGGGCAAATCCTGCTCCAGGAAGCAGCAGAGACTCAGGACAACTGCCTGTCTGCTGGCATCTCTCAGGCCAAAGCCAGTCACGAGGCATGGTACCCAGTCAAGTGCCAGGATTAGGTACCAGACAGGGTGAAAGTTCGGGCTCCTGATGTGGCCTGCCTCTGGGGGCTGCAGGTCACTCAAGGCTTTAGACATTCTGAGACCTTTGCTTTCTCTCTGTTGGTGGAGAGCTTCTAGAAAGTTCTGAGAAGGCTCCCTCTGGCTGCTCTGTTGGAGCCAACTTGTGTCCCGGCTGGGAGACATAGAGGGGACCCGATAGGACACTGTCACGGTCCTCCAGGCAAGAGGCAGGAGAAGGGATGGAATGTGGATGTATCTCGAAGGCTGAGCCAGTGGGATTGGATGTGAAGGGTGAGAGAGAGAGGGATCAGGGTGATCCCAAAGCTCAGGCCCGAGCCAGAGGGAGAATGGAACTGCTATCGCTGGGGTGGGAAATGATGCAAAGAGGGGGGTTGAGCAGAAGCACCCCATGATTTGGGAGCCTTAAGGCTGGCCATCTCCCTGGACGCTCTAAGGAGAACACAATATAGGCAAGAGGAGGGGAGGAGGGATACCAGCTAAGGGACCAGCCAAGTGCCCAGCTGGGGCCACTGCCAGGAGGAGTGGTCAGTCCTGCAGTTTGTTTGAAAGTAGATCCACTGTGCCGAAGCCTGACCAAGGCTCTGGGTGCGTGCCGAGTCCAGGCCAAGAATGTGATGATGATGGGAGTCCCATTCCTGGGGACCTCAGTGGGGAGCAGGGAGGGGTACAGTTAGTCTCTGTGGCCCCCCAGAGTTTGGCTAGTGAGTTTCAGATTTGCATCCGGGTCACCTGGTGACTGTTTCTGAAAGGAAGGGGAGGAGGAAGGAAGTAAAGTCTCCCATGAACAGGTCTGGGTCCTACAGCTGTTGGGGAGGGAGAGGGAGCCCCAGGCAGGGCTCTTACCGCCCAATGGGGGCCCTGGGGGGCAGGAGGGAGCAGTTCCATCCACCTGCGCATCACTGGGTCCTAATGAGCCACGCCCTCCTGTCTCTGCCCCCCCACAGCCGATATCATCTCTACCGTTGAGTTCAACCACACTGGGGAGCTGCTGGCCACAGGCGACAAGGGTGGCCGAGTTGTCATCTTCCAGCGGGAACCGGAGGTGCGGCGGGGCCTGGTGGGAGGGAGGGCTACTCAGCCTGGGCTTTAACCCACAGGGTACCACGTGCAGCACCCCACCTGGGTGCCGGGGCTGGAAGGAAAGGGTGCCCTGGCATGCAGGGATGGGACCCGGCAGGTCTCAGGGAGGGAATCCACCTGGTCGGCTCAGAGCACCATATTCTGAGCCCCCTCTGCTGAGTGGTCTCTGTGTCCTAGACCCTGGAGAAAGAGACTCCTGATTAAACTGCCCTCTGCCTGTGTGCGCTTCTCTGGTGCCTCAGACAGTAAAGAATCCACCTGCAATGTGGGAGACCTGGGTTCGATCCCTGGGTTGGGAAGATACCCTGGAGGAGGGCATGGCAACCCACTCTAGTATTCTTGCCTGGAGAAATCGCCATGGGCATAGGAGCCTGGCGGGCTACAGTCCATGGGATTGCAAAGAGTCAGACATGCCTGAGCGAATAATTACAGCACTGCCTGTGTGAGCTGGAGCTGTCTCAACCAGAGCTGGGTGGAGAGGAGGAGGGACCTTCCACAGCTGTGGGCGGGCCCTGCATCTAGGGTTGATGATTTTACTCAGCCTGGGGACTTGCCCCAGTGAGTTCTGTTGTCTGGAACAGCCTGCCTGGAGGCATGTTTCTGAACCATTGGAAGAACCTGGTGGTTAAAAGGCCATATTTGTTGAGCACCTACTACATGCAGACACTGCATGTGCTTCTCCCATTTACTCTTCACTGCCCACCTCCAAGGATGGGACCAAAACTGCGTTTCATAAGTGAAGACCCTGGCAGAGTCACCCAGCCAGTAAGCAAAGTCCAGGGATAGAAAGCAAGACTGGGTGTGGTGTGTGAGTCACACACAGCACCCTGCTTCCCAGAGGGGGCTGGAATTAGATGCTGAAGACAGGCTGGTGCAACACCAAGGCAGTGAGGGAAGGGGACGGGGAGGGAGGAGAGGAGAAGCCGGACGAGGAAGAGGAAGAGAAGAGGGAGCCAGAGGGAAGGATGAAGGGGTGACGGGCAGAGGGTCTCAAGGATCACTCTCCTCCCTTCAGTTCCTCAGCATCGTCCCCACGCCAAGGTGCCCTGAGGTCGGCCTTCACCCATGTTCATTCCCATAACCCTCCCTCACCACCACCCTAGCGGTGCCATTTGGTGCTATTACCATCCTCGGTTTACAGATGAGGAGACCAGAGCTCAGAGGGTTTGCAGTAACTTATCAAGGACACGTAGCCAGAAGGCAGATAGCCAGGAATCAGTTATCTAAGCCCAGTCTTGTGGCTCGAGCTCTTTGATTCATGAGAAGGACCAGAGGCCCCCACTGGGGACTGCAAAGTCATCTTGTTTTTGCCAAACCGCAGAAAGAAATTAAATTAGCAAAGGCAGGTTTCTCAGTTTTGAATATTTCTCCTTTAATTTTTTTCTTAATTCCGGTTCCCACTGACCTTTGCCCTAGCCAGTGCTGATAGGAGATGAAGTGAATGAGAGGCAAAAATATTGAAGAACGTTGAAGCTTTCCAAAAGTAAAAGAGGAAAAGAAATATAAATAGATACTCTCAAAAGGCCAACAGGAAACTTGAAATTGTGCTTGGTTGAATTTCTTTGTTTTGCTCCCAAGAAGTTGTAGTTTCATGTTGTCATATAAACTTGAATTGTCTACCAAGAAGTGGTCCCTAGGGGCTGCGATGGACTCACCACATCACTATTTGGGGAACTCCACCAGAAGGTCCTTATTCTAATGAGTTTGGCTGCCTAAACCAGGAGGGGACCCACTCAGGAAAGTCAGTGTGTGTGGACGGCGGGGAGACAATACCTTATCCCAGTCTATCCCTATGCCTGACATTGCAGGATGTTCTGCCCTAATGTTAATTCTGCTCCCAAATTCATTCATTCCTCGAGCCAGGCCCAAGTTAGACCCAAGGATGTAAGGAACAGGTCAGACCTCAGGTCTGTCTTGGTGCCAGACAGACCTCAGTGGAGTGAGTGACACCACTTTGTGAACACCTGGCCTTGGGGGAGAGGGTCGATTCACCTCTGAGCCTCCACTTGCTCATCTATAAAGTGGGAGGAGTTGTGCCCATCACAGAGGGGCATCAAGAATAGAACAAGAGGAGGCATGGGAAGCACTTAGTGTCCTGAACATAGTAGGTGCTCAGTAAACGTGGGCTCCCTTGGTTGCCCTTCTTCTTACTTGTTGCCCTGAGGGGGCAATGGGGCTGGACCAGGGCCGCACAGCAAGGTATTGGACATTTTAAAAACAGAGTTTCCTTGGCCTTGGCCATGGCCGTGCCGGGCCCTGTGCAGATTTGGCCAGCTCCCGCCCCACCATCCCGGAGCTCAGGGTCTGGTTTCCTTGCAGAGCAAAAATGCGCCACACAGCCAGGGCGAGTATGACGTCTACAGCACTTTCCAGAGCCACGAGCCCGAGTTCGACTATCTCAAAAGTCTGGAGATAGAAGAGAAAATCAACAAGATCAAGTGGCTCCCGCAGCAGAATGCCGCCCACTCCCTGCTGTCCACCAACGGTGAGGTGGCTGGGCCAGTCTGGGTGTGTGTGTGTGCATTTGTGTGCATGTATGTGTGTGTATGTGTGCGTGCGTATGCATGCGTGCTCTTGTCATCAAATGCCATTTTTCACCTCACTTATATTATGGTCTGGGCTGGTGTGTGTGCATGTGTGTGCATGTTTGTGTACGTGTGTGCATATGCATGCATGCCCTTGAACGTGTCATCAAACGTCACTTTTCATTTCACTTATATTGTGAGCATTTTCCTAGGTCTTTGTAACTCCTAAAAAAAATAATATTTTGAGCAGCGGGTAAGTTTCAGGCAGTGAATATGTTTGCTCAGCCTCTTCCCGTGGTTGGACATGGGCTTATTTCTGCAGCTGTAAATAGCAGTGCCTTGAACATCTCTGTGAATAATCTGGGGGTGGACGAAGGAGGCCAGGTCAGAATAAAGAATAAACACTTGATACAAACTTACCTCTTCGTTTGCACCCCACCCCCAGAATCCCAGATCACCCCAGAGCAGAGGGTCTCACTAGATGGTGGGGGGTCCTCACTTGAGGGTGCAGGAGGAGCACTGGTGTCCTGGCCGCTCGCCATCTGCCTCTGGGAGAGAGCCCGTGCCCCCGCCAGGCCCCTGAGGAGGCTCCAGGCCAGACCCCTGCTTCACTGCAGTCCACTCAGAGGTGTGGCTCCTGGCACCATCTTGCCTTGCCCAGTGGTGGGCCCAGGGCCAGAGGCCTCACTTCCCACATTCACGTCCCCCTGTTCATCTTCCTTCACCTCACCATTCTCAAAGTTGCCTGGGGTGGGGGTTAAGACAGGCCTGGCTCTTTCCCAGCCTGGGGACCTTGCGGAGTGGCCTCGCTTCTCTGATTCTCAGTTTGCTCACCTGCACTCCCTCTGGGGTTACAATGAGGGTAGAAGGAGGTGTCGCCCACCAAGCACCCGGAGACCAGCCAGTACTGCTCCAGGGTGGGTAAGTCTTGCAAGATGATGTCATCTGCTTCCCCGAAGGAGTCAGACTCCTTGGGGTGGCATTTACAACCTCCCTGAAACTCATCAGTCTCAAGCCACCGGCCCACTTCTTTGCTCAAACACTGGTCCTCTCCGCACCGCCCTGGCCCATCCCCTTCTCATCCCTCAGGCCTCTGATGGGTGTCGCCTCCCACTGAGCCTTCCATGACCTCTCAGCCAAGCCAGGTGTCCCTTTCATGGGCTTTCCCACTCCTGCAGACCCCCCCAGGGCTTGCTCTCTGAGGCTCCTGCCATTCTGATTGTCTGTGTCCCCTGAGGGGTGCCTGGCACAGGGTCAAGTTCAGCAGACCCCTGTCTCAGAGCCAGAGGGGCCCTTCCCAGGTGCTGGAACAGACGCAGTGGGAGGTACACCATCCCTAGGACAGGTTACTTGGGGCAGGGGCCCCTAATGTGGTTCACACCCTGGCCCTGCTGCTTCCCCTTCTAAAGTCAGTGGCTGTTCTTGCCTCGTGGGGTTACTGGGAGCATAAAAGGAAATCAGGTCATAACAAGCTTCGAACTGGGCTGGGAACTGAGCCTCCTTCAGGTGCTGCTTTTTTCTTTTACATCACTTGGCCGCGAGTAGCATTCTCTTCCTGCCTCTCTGGAGGAAAGGATGGCTCCAGGAATTCCCTCACACCTCCATCCTGCAAGCGTCCGCCCCTGGTTTTGAATCCCAGCTTCATCCTTTCCTCCCTGGCCCATCCCTGGGTACCTGTCAAGTGGTTAATTGATACCAGTTTTCTCCCCTGGCTTCTCATGATCATGACAGTGATTGATTGGGCTGCCGTACTTGTCAGTGTTCTTGGAGAAACAGAACCAATAAGATGAATGTGTGTGTGTGTGTGTGTGTGTGTGTGAATGTACACAGAGACATAGATATAGATGTAGGCACAGATATAGATATATGCTGTTATTTGCTCAGTTGTACCCAACTCTTTGCGATCCCATGGACTGTAGCCCACCAGGCTCCTCTGTCCATGGAATTCTCCAGGCAAGAATGCTGGAGTGGGTTGCCATTTCCTTCTCCAGGGGATCAAACCTGGGTGTCCTGCATTGCAGGCAGATTCTTTACTGTCTGAGCCACCGGGGAAGCCCATATATATACAAGGAGAGGCTTATCTTCAGGAATTGGTGCACATGACTGTGGGGGCGGGCAGGTCCCCAGTCTGCCGGGTGGGCTGGAGACCAGGGAAGAGCCGAAGCTGCAGCTCAACTCTGAAGGCCATCTGCTGGCCGAGCTTCCTCTTCCTCCCAGGACTTTGGTTTGTTTTGGTTTGGTTTTTTTTCCGCTAAAGCCTTCAACTGATTGGAGGAGGCCCACCCACACTGTGGAGGATAATTTACTCTATGGATTTAAATGTTAGCCTCATCTTAAAAATACCTTCAGGGCAACAGCCACACGTTTGACCACATATCTGGGTAGCGTGGCTTGGCCACATTGATGCCTACTGTGAACCATCACAGCTGGTGAAGACGACTCTTTTGATGTTCTTGGCAGGATTCCAGAGAAGTGAGGCTTCGTGAGAGCTGAGTTTCTGGATGGATGAGGTGCTGCTCAGAAATAGGAAACCACTTATCCTCTTTGCTCTGCTCATGAAGGGTAAAGAGCAGAAAGCTTCGTTAGGATGGTCTTTGTGGAAATCAGTTGAGACTGATAACTGCCCTTGAAAGGGTCACGCCCTTTGACCCAGCAGTATCACTTTTGTGATCAATTGTGAGGAGCTACAGCATGGTTACAAATGTTCCTTAGCAAAGATGTTTGTTGCATCAGTTTAGGGAAGGAGTTAAATTAGAAAGACCCTACACACACAAGAGGGCTTCCTAGGTGGCTCAGCAGTGAAGAATCCACCTGCCAATGCAAGAGAAGCAAGTTCAACCCCTGAGTCAGGAAGATCCCCTGGAGAAGGAAATGACAGCCCATTCCAGTATTCTTGCTACGACGGGGTCGCGAAAGAGTCAAACTCAACTTAGCCACTAAACGACAACGATACGTCCAAGAGCAGGACAAGGTTAAGTCACTTGTGGGTCGATGCATCCTTATCTAGTGGGCTCAGTGGTCCTCCATTCTCCGTGCTGGTGCTCATCATGGGTCCTGTTTCACTTTGTTCTGTTTTTAAAGACAAAACTATCAAACTATGGAAGATTACCGAACGCGATAAGAGGCCCGAGGGTTATAACCTGAAAGACGAAGAGGGGAAGCTTAAGGACCTGTCCACAGTGACATCACTGCAGGTAAGATGTGACACACGGCGGGTTCCCATAGCAGGGAGCAGTCTGTGCTTTGTTTATTACACAGTGAGGATCTCAGGACTGGAAGAGCCTTTGAGATCTAAATCACTGTCAGGTTCCTATCCCGAACCTAAGCTGGACTGCTCACTTGCTGGGTGTCCTTGGTTTCCTCCCCAGCAAAGATCATCTTTCTTCTAGAAGTCATGTGATGATAAGGGGAGGTGATGCGTCTCCAGGAAGTACTCTTCAATTTCACCCGAGGCGGAGAGCACGTCCTCTAATTCCTTATTATCCAGAGAGGGAAACAGAGGCCCAGAGACAGGCAGCGACCCACCCAGAGCCACTCAGCAGAGCAAGGGGCGGAGCCGGGAGAACCCATGAGCAGAGCTTTGCAGGTTCCAAGCCCTTTGCCAAGGGGCAGAGTGGCACCTGGAACCTGTGATTCTTGCAGCCTTTACAAAGGATCAGCTGCAAAGATTGCCGTTGACGTGAGAGCAGCCAGGAAGGTTAGGTAGTAGAGCCATGTGAGGGCAAACTCTTGCCCCCAACTCGATTAAAAGCAAAAGGACTCATCTTTCTCCAGCAGAGAGGCTGTGAGATATGAAAGAGTTCTGGAGTCACAGGACCTGCGTTCAAGTCCTGCCTCCACCGCATCCTGCTGGGGTGACCCTGGGCAGGACCCTCAGCCTCCACGGGCCTCTGATTCCCATCTGGAACAAGAACAAACACTTCGTGGCAAGCATGTGTCTCCCAGGCACTCTGGCTATAAAAACCCATTCAGTCCTCAGTAAAATCCTATAGCGTGGGGACATGATTGTCATCCCTATTTTACAGATGAGCAAACTGAGAGCTGGATCCAAACCCAGGGGAGTCTGGCTCCAGAGTCGGCATCGCAGTCTCCTCTGTGAAAGGGAAGTGAGGTCCCTGCTGCACGGCGGAGTCACAGGCACGGTTATCGGCTTCCTGCAGGAAGCACACGGAGGCCACCTTGTCCCTCCCTGACCTCCAGAACCATGCCAGGAACAGAGTGGGTGCTTTCAGTCACCATGTGTTTGCTGGAAGTGACGCCAGATGCATTCATTCAATCATACTTATTGAGCACCTGCTGTGTGCCTGGCCATGCAGTGAAGGACCTGAGTTCAGATCTGGTCTAAGTTTGGGACGGATCCTGCTCAGGGAGGGGGCCTCAGAGCCCCAAGACTGGGTGAGGCTGATCATCAGGAGGTGACTGCTCTCCTCGGCCAATTTGAGATGTGCCGAGTTCAAATCTCACAGAATGCTTTCTCCCTGGGTTCTTACCTTCCCTCTGCGAGTATGATGCTCCAAGAGGCAGTGGTACAGCCTGGTGCCAGAGTGGTGCTATCCGCTGCTGCTACAGTGGCCGTGGGCACTCCTATGCTCTGTGCCTCAGTTTCCTCACCAACAAACTGGAGATGCTGACCCGTTTTTTCTGCCATGACTTAGCAGCCGCCCGCCCAGAGGATTCATAAATATGAAATGGTAATCAGTGTTGTCCCCAGAAGGAGGAATAAATGTTCAAACACGCTGGTCTCTAAATGATTGGCAAATTGCACACATAAATTCTGAGATAGTGGGAAAGCCAATTAGCTTCGATGTTGAATAATGGGAGTGAGGGTGCCCCCTGCCCCCCTCACCTCCCAACCTCAAGAAAGTTTACGGGGGCTTCATCTGATGGGAGGATGCAATTATCACCTCTTGATTGGCCTGGCACTTGCGACGAAGCCAGTGGCCCATGGGAATCTTGTTTATTTCTCTCCCACCATCTGAGATTTTTCTCTGCATGTCACATATATCCCAAGCTGGCACTAGACTCTAAACTAAGGCTGGAGGAGAAGAAAGAGGGAAAGAACCTGGGTGTCTGGGTCTCTCCTTATCCAGCCTCTCACCTTGTCTCCTCCCCACTTCACCCAAGTCTCCCCAACCCTGTACAGCCCTCTACCTAACCTGGACCATTCATGATGGAGGCAGCTATTATTTACTGAGAACCTGCTCTGTGCTAAGCCCTGTGCTCCGAGGTCCCAGAACTGAGCAAGGTGAGACTGAGTGCCTATCCTCAAAGTGTACTCAGCCCCCCAAGGAAATAGACATGTAGTCACCCCCATGCTGGAGGTCAGCTCTGTGACACAGGGACAGAAAGAGAGGCCTTTCTCTACCCTATTTGGTGAACTCCTATTCATCCTTTAAAACCCTATTAGCCTCCACCTCTGTAAAGCCTTTTCTACGCAAGCCAGATGAATCCTTATCCTTCTCTGTCCACTCTGGCCTTTTGTGTCCTATACTACTTTGTCTTTACTGATCATGTGTCTGTCTTCCTGCCCCTCATCTTGACTAGACTATCCCTCTGACAGGGTAGGGGTGGGGGGAAAAGTTTTATTCATGAAACCTTCAGACCTTCACAGCAGGTAGCTCTTCCCTTTTCTTCTCCTTTCTTTGCTTAACAACTTTGAAATTTGGTCTGAGGGTGGTAGTACCTGGCTGGAGCACTGGGTGGCCTGTTCTGAGGTTGCTAGGGAGGAATACTGTTGCTAGGATGAGGGATTACAGGCTGTGGGAGCCCCAGGGAGCCCCAGGCCCAGTTCAAGAGTAGGCAGGGTCAGAGAAGGTCCCCTGGGCCAAGGAGATTCTCTTGGGTCCCACATCAGCCTGAGTTCAATCCCCACAGCATGTCTCAACCTGATCCCATATATCACTCCCTGGTCACCCTTCCAGCCTGGTGTCAGCCCCTTCTACTCTGTCACCCTGGCCCCTCACCTGTCTTTATTTTTCTTTGGAGCACCTACCACTACCTGAAACCACACACACATACATGCACACTCAGCCTATTGTTGTCTCTCCCACGTGAAGGCAAGCAGCAGGCTCTGCCCCCGCCTGACCCCTCCCACTTCTGATTGGAGTCATGCCTTTCTGTTAATACCTGGTGCTTGCTCCCAGGGATCAGGAACCCTGTAGTTACCTGCCAAAGGTCTGCATTGCCCTTCACTGAAATCTGCTGTCTTCCTCACTCCAAGGCTGGCCTCGCTGCCTCTCTCTTGGACACAATTTCCATCACCTCTACAGCGCCCCCCGACTGCCCAGGGCCCACTCTGGAAACTGTGGCTGTGTGAGCACTGGCCCGGCCACCCCTGTTCACTCCCCAAGGAGGGGGTGGAGGGCACTGTGTACTGAGTGATGTTCCAGGTGCACTTGACCTACATTAATTCCTGGATGCCCTGAACAGGCCCTGGCATCACCCTGGTTACAGATAAGGAAAGTGAGGCCCAGAGAAGTGAAATCTGCAGTGGAGGTGATACCAGTAAGTGGCCGGGCAGGGTTGAAGCGGCAGTCAGGTTTCAGGTCTACACCTTTGCACGGTGATACCCTCGGGGGCAGTCACACCTGACTTCTGGTCCTGGCTCTGTCATTTTCTTCCTCTGTGGCTTAGGAAGTCTGGTTCATCTTGGCATCTCGTTTTCTTATCGGTGATGTGGGGATGGCAATGTCCAATTCTTGGACATTGGGTCCGGGCCAGGCCTGCGAGACATCAACAAGGCCATGAAGACCTCATTGGAACTGGGAGTCCTGCCCAACACACCCCACAGTGTACACCGAGAGCCCTGAGAATGGTGTGGTGTGTGCAGCGTGCTAGGGGTGAGTAAGGGTGTGACACCCCAGCAGGCAGGCTGCACATTCAAGGGGCTATAAACTCCAGATCTTGCAGGAGGATTTGGGGTTCACTAGGAGAATCCCATGGACAGGGGAGCCTGGTGGGCTAAAGTCCATAGGGTCGCAAAGAGTCAAGACACCACTGAAGTGACAGCATGAACAGGTGTCCCAAGGGGGTGAGCATTCCAGGCAGAGGGCATGGAAGGAAGCAAAGGCATGCTATCTGACGCTGTCTCCGGGAGTTGGTACCAGTTCAGCTAACGCTGGCGGCTATCACAGCCGCAGCATTCCAGGGCAGAGCACACAGAAATGTATTTCTCACTCATGGAAAGCTCTGGCTGGGCATGCTGGATGGCACACGGCTTTCCTGCAGGGACACAGGCTCCTTCCATCCCCTGTGCCTCCATCCCTAAAGCTTGGATCCTCGCCTTCCAGCTGTGGAAGGGGAAAGTGGCAGAGAAGCTACAGCTGCCTCTTAACTGCCTGGGCCCCCAAGTGCTCGGGTGGCCACACCCATGGGCCTAGCCATGTGGCATTGCTTACATCTGACCCAGGCAGGATGGACACTCACCGGCGGCACTCCCAGCGTTTTGATCACGCCACCCCTGACGTTTCCTGCTAGCGCCCCTCCCCCACCACCTTGCCCCCGCTTCCCGGCTCTGACCGCCCCTCCTCTTCCACAGGTGCCCGTGCTGAAGCCCATGGACCTGATGGTGGAGGTGAGCCCGCGGAGGGTCTTCGCCAATGGCCACACCTACCACATCAACTCCATCTCGGTCAACAGCGACTGTGAGACGTACATGTCCGCGGACGATCTGCGCATCAACCTCTGGCACCTGGCCATCACCGATCGGAGCTTCAGTATCCTTTCTTGCCGCGGCCCCGCTGCCAACTCCACGGGCTGGGTGCCCCCAGGTCAGGCATCAGTTGACCTGTTGTAAGCGAGCTGGCTCGGGGGGAGGGGGGCGGGGGGGCCTGCCGCTTTGTTCTGCCTCTTCATCGGGGTGCCTCCTGGCTCACAGTGTGGGAATCATGATGAGTTTATTTATGAAAACTTTAAAACTGTGGTCGCTGAGGGTTACTTTTGACCCTTCACCTCCTCCATGGGTGACCCCCATCATCTGGGGGCCTCACAGGGGACCAAGAAGGAGGTGGAGAGCTGGGTAGGCCTCCACAGTGGTGGTAAGCTGAACCACCAGCAGATCAGGCCTCGCATGCCCAGAATAAAGTCCAGGAGAAAAGAGACCAGCTCTCCCTGAACTGTCCACCAAGCTCCCAGGTGGCACCCCACAGGCTCTGATTGGGCCTCAGGGGCACCCCTGAACCAATTACTGTTGGGGATGCAGTGCTCTGCTTGGCCAGGCCCCTCCCTTGTGCCAGAGGGGTCAGCTCCATCCTAGGACAGTGTCTGAACGTGGGAAGGGGTGGTCAAAACAGGCGCTGCTCCAGGAACTGGGGGCCCCTGAGATGGGTGGCACGGACAGACGTCCACTGCCATGCCTGACCTGCTTCCCAGCAGAAAAAGGTGAGGTGCCATACAGAAGCCCCAGGTCTGCTAATGGAGCAGGCATGGGACTCATGGGACTGCGGCTGGCCGTCCTCAGCTTTCTGCACAGCACTCTACAGTTTACAAAGTGGCTTGTCATCCACAACCTCACTTGGTGTTCATGGTAGACATAAAAGCTGCAAAGCAGTGGCAGTGTTATCATAGCTCATTTTATACATGAAGAAATGCATGCTTGGAAAGACACCCCCCACCCCCCGCCACCCCCGACAGGGACAGAATCCCGTGGCCTGGCCCAGTGCTCTTTGCCCTGCCCTCGGGCTGCGGTGTTGGGACAGTGATTCCCACCTCCTGGAGCCTGGGTTTCCTTATCCTAGGACTAGGGTGGGGATGGTAACCTGTGCCTGATCTATCTCCCTGGGCTGTTGTAAGGATTCGATGACACCGTGAATGCCAAGGCCCTTTAAAAATTGCAAAGCCCTGCAGCTGTGTAAGGGGTTATGTTTCATTTCATTCGTTTCACCATCAATTCCTCTACTGTCCCAGGCCCCATGCCGAGGTCCAGAGACATAAGAGCGAATGAAAGAAACTCAGCTTCTTCCTCAAGGGCACCGCTGGGGGACACAACCCTGACCTGGGGGGTATCAGAGATGCAAGCCTTGCTTGTAACTCAGGTCTGCACTCTCTGCCTGGGCTACCAGGGAGCACTGAGAAGGAGGCAGGGTTAGGATGCTTCCAGTGGCTTGAGGAGGCTGCTGAAGGGTCCAGGGTGGACGGGGGTATGTGGGTGTGCCTGATGAAACAGGAAAGTGGGAAGTCAGGGCAGCTGCAGCAGGCCCGGTTGATGGCGGGAGTAGGGGACATCCTCCTGGGGACCACCGTCTCCAAACATCGGTCATTTGCAAACCCCTTTTGCAACTATGACTCTGTCTGTACACTGTGTATTATTTCATTTTCTTTTCTCATTTTTATTAATTTTCTTTAAGTGGCTTTAATTTTACCTAAATCAATGCATTTGGAAAGGAACAGTAATTTTACTTCCACAAATGAAAATAAAATGTATCAACACGCATAAGTAAGAGGGAGCCATAGAGATAAATGCCATGAAAACAGAACAAGGGGAGTAAAATCCATCCTCAGCCCTGTCTGGTAGGTCCTTCCATGATGACGGAGAAGTTCTCTATCTGCATTTGTAGGATGGTAGCTGCAAGTCACATGTGCCTGTGGAGTACCTAAAATGTGGCTAGGGTGACTGAGGAGCAGAATTTCTTATTTAATTTAGTTTGAAAGGATTCATACTTTGAGTTAAATAGTCACATGTGCAGACTTTATAAATGTGTGTGTTAGACAAGGCTGGTTCTTTCTGTTGGACGTGGGGATGAGGAAGTGATTCAGGTGTTAGAGATATGATTGCACAAATAGATACCTTCTCCCTCATTCAGTAAAAAGACTGGAAAGTAATTGAAAGCCTTGCTTGGTGTCTGGATCTGTGTTCTGAAAACTGCCCACCTCCTAACTGCTGTCAGGTGATAAGAAGCTACTGATGCACCCTAAGGAAAGGAATGGGCTTCCCTGGTGGCTCAGATGGTAAAGAATCCACCTGCAATGCAGGAGACCTGGGTTTGATACCTGGGTTAGAAAAATCCCCTGGAGAAGGGAATGGCAACCCACTCCAGTATTCTTGCCTGGGAAATCCCATGGACAGAGGAGCCTGGTGGGCTACAGTCCATGGGGTAGCACGGAGTCAGACACAACTGAGTGACGAACACTTTCACATCACTTTTCACTTCAAGCAGGGCATTAGTACTGGTCAGCTTGCAGAGGGGTCCCTGAGGCTGTGGGTATATGTTGTGGATGGACTGGATCCTAGCAGATAAGTTTGGAAGCCAGGAAACTGAGTAGACCAGGGAGACACGGAGCTGGGTAGGGTAGAGTGTGGCCATGGGCAGGAAGCTGTGAGGTAGATCGATAGTTAAAATGATATTTGTATATATGGGCCTGTATCATAACTGTCTTTTGGACCAAGGTGGCCACAGGACATTGGAACAGGTTAGTTGTTGTTAAGAAAAGAGGACTGATCCATCCCAGGACCACAGGCAGACCTGCCCAGTCATTACTGTCAGCTTTGTGTGCCATATCCACTCATTGGAGAGCATGCCATTCACCAGTATACTTATTGAGCCCCTACTGTGTGCTAGGCCCTGTGTTGTTGTTGTTCAGTCACTCAGTCGTGTCTGGCTCTTTGCGACCCCACGAATCTGCAGCATACCAGGCTTCCCTGTCCTTCATCAACTCCTGGAGTTTGCTCAAATTTACGTCCACTGAGTCAGTGATACCATCAAACCATCTCATCCTCTGTCGTCCCCTTCTCCTCCTGCCCTCAATCTTTCCCAGCATCAAGGTCTTTTCCAGTGAGTTGGCTCTTCCCATCAGGTGGCCAAAGTATTGGAGCTTTAGCTTCAGCATCAGTCCTTCCAGTGAATATTCAGGGTTGATTTCCTTTCGGATTGATGGTTTGATTTCCTTACAGTCCGAAGGATTCTCAAGAGTCTTCTCCAGCACCACAATTTGAAAGCATCAATTCTGCAGCACTCAGCCTTCTTTATGGCCCAACATCCATACATGATTACTGGACAAACAATAGCTTAGACTAGACAGACTGTTGTTGGCAAAGTGATGTCTCTGCTTTTTAATATGCTGTCTAGGTTTGTCATAGCTTTTCTTCCAAGGAGCAAGGGTCTTTTAATTTCCTGACTGCAGTCACCATCTGCAGGGATTTTGGAGCCCCCCAAAAATAAAGGTGCAGGCTAGGCTCTGTACTCATTGCTTAAATTTGAGAGACAAAGATCCATGTCCTCCCGGAATACACATATAATTTAATGTTGATAAATCGTTAATACAATAAACAAGCAAATATCCAGTACATGAGCAGGTGATAAGTGCTGTGAGGAATGAGAGGGACCAGCGAGCATGGCAGTGTGAGTTTTTCTCCAGCCCCGTTTTCCTTCATGTCACAGATGCAGAGTGGATGGAGAGGGAGCCAGGGTGGTGTGTTTGCAAAATGAAGATGCAGGTGTGGGGCTGCTGGTATATGCAAGAGAGTGAAAATAATGGTTGGTCCCAGAATCTCAGCCAGGGAAGAGGTGAGGGTTGGAGCATCAGTGGATTGGGGGTCCCCGTGGACACCCAGAGAGGCTTCCTTGGCTGCAGATCCTGCCATGTGACTCTGTTAGACCTGTGTATGGCCCCTAATTTTGTGAAAATGAATTGTTATTGATCCAAATATACAAGTGTTTTGGCCCTTAGGGGAGTACAAGCATTATAGCATGCTGGTGATGCCAGGGCCGGGCTCAAGGCAACCCTTGTCTGTAAGACCTAAGTACCAATTAGGCAGACAGAAGGAGCTGAGTGGAATCTACAGGGCACGTGGTGGCTGTGGAAACATCCCTTGATTATATCAGCTCATCAGGGACCCAGGTTGCACAAGGCACTCCCCATGGCCTGCTGATGCTTCGCTACCAGAGTGAGAAGACACAGGGACCCCGAGCAGAGAGGCCTGGCACCGCCCCATGGCATCCAGCCTCCCCCTGGCAAGAAAGGTGTCAGGACTGTGGCTTGTAGGTGTGATGACGAGTCTGATAGTAGCTGAGTAATTAGAAAAGGTGTTTCATTTCCAACGTAGGAGGAGGCCAGAAAGGCTGCTGTGTCTCCACGTTGAGCTGGGGAATTGCTCTGAATTTTGAAACACCTTTTGAGCAAGTATCTCCTGGTGGACTCGGGACCTGGGGGTTCACATTCCTTTAGCTCTTACCCTTCGGGGTCTTGATTTGCTCTGATGCTGCTTTTCAGTCTCCTAGGCCACTGGGAGCTTTCTGCTGTGTTACCATTTCCTTGTGTCCAAACAGTAACACTTTCTGTGCATGCGTGCTAAGGCACTTCAGTCAGGTCCGACTCTTTGTGACCCCATGGACTGTAGCCCTCCAGGCTCCTCTGTCCATGGGATTCTCCAAGCAAGAATACTGGAGCGGGTTGCTATTTCCTCCTCCAGGGGATCTTCCTGACCTTGGGATCGAACCCACATCTCTTCTGTCTCCTGCACTGGGAGTCTGGTTCTTAACACTTTCTACTTAGGTAGAATTGATTTTTAGCAAAGGTTTTAAGAGAAAAGGAAATCTTTTTAATAAAGGATAAAAAGTGGGCATTGTTTTGACCAGTAAGAATAGTGATAGAGTGGATTCAGAGGACCTTTCCTCTTTTAATTCTAGAATTGGCTTCTCTGAACAGAGGGAGGCAAGACTGGTACTTCCTGAGCCTCCGTCATGTGCCAGGCACACACCAGGTGCTGTGACTTCATCTGTCACCAAGGCCTCAACCTCCTTCCCCTCTTTCACCCACAACATGGAAAGAAGTGCCAAGCCCTTTCTATTCTCTCCCGATGCCTCTGGAATCCTGCCCTCCTCACCCTGTCCAAGGCTCAGCTCCTTCCTGGACTGTTGCCTGCATTCCACCTTGCCCTCTTTGCCCAGCAGTCAGACCTCCACAGAAGCTGTGAGAATGGCTCATCACCACCTCTGGTCTGACTGCATCAGTCCCCTTGGTAAAGCTCTCAGTGGCAAAGCCATCTCTTGGTAAAGCCATCAGCTTCTGGAGAATGTCCAAATCCCCGCCCCCCCCCACAGTGCCCTGCAGCTCTTGGTTGCCCTCAGCGCCCCCACCCCTCACTCACCTCCCCTGGGTCTTGTGTATCAGGCTTCCCCACATCTTCAGGTCATTGGGTTCCCCTTCATGTCAGTGGATGGGGGTGGTACTCAGCCTTCCCTCTTCCTTCCCTGGATCATCCTTTCTCCCTCCTGTCGCCTGGTTGGCTCCTGTTTGCCCCCTCTGCCCGGTCACTTCCCCTCTGTCCACTCTGGGCCCCTCTCAGGCTGCTCCGAGCCCCTCTGGGCCCACACTCCCGGGTCACACTGGGCTTTTGTCATCTGTTAATAGGAACATCTCCTCCGTTTTCTGTTGAAACCGTTGTGATTAGGAACCCGGGCTGAGCCCTCTCTGTGTCCCCACACATAATGCAGGGCCTGGCACATCGTAGGGGCTTATGAATGGTTGCAGGTGGTGATTTTGGAGGGAGGAAGTTCCCAGTTTCCACAGTTCACAGGTCTTCAGATGTAGATGCCTCCTTGTAAGTCTGGGCTCCAGCGTGGGGCCTCCAGGACCCCAGACACTAAAGAGAAGCAGCTGGGCTCTGGGGTCTGGCAGAATTGGGCTCAGATTCGTTGCCTTATCTCCTTTGCCATCAATTTCAGCTATTGTAAAATGGGCCAAATTCCTTATCATGTGGTATTTGTAAGGAATAAAGGGATCATCATTCTCATAAAGGGGTCTGGCAGTTGGCTGGTATTATTTTTCCCCTGAGACCATGGCTCCTCAAATACTTAAGGCTGCTTTTCATAAAATCCCTCATCTTCTGGGATAGTTGAAGCCCCCTTTCCCCAGTGCCATCACCACATCTGTTTAAACAACCTCTCATGTCCTTTAATACCAACATTTTGAGGCTGTTAGGCAGTGTTGGGTGATTTTTCTTGAGTCTGAAACATCTTAGAGGTAACAGATTGCACAGGAGGCCTCAGCTGACGGACCCCAGCTTTATTTTTAGCACCCAAAGACTTGTATAGATGGTTCAGTTGATTTTTCTCCCCCATAAGCAATCTCTTATGGTGGAAGCTGGCACCACACCAAGCCACAGCTTGGAACAAATTTCTAATTCTCATGTATGGAGCAGGTGCTGAAGCTCGGCTGGATGGTGAAGCAAATCCAAATTCTTAGTCAGCACCCAGCCACCTGTAGGCTGGGCTTGTTCTCTGCACAGAGAGCCAAAGAAGGGACCGGCCAAGGCCCCTCCCCATGCTGAAACCCTAAAGCCTAGGGTTCAACCGTGCCTCAACACTCCCTTGCCCGGTGACACTGCCTGTCACTCAGGCTTTCTGAGCCTCACTTTTCTCTTCCGTTCGATAGGGTGTGCCTCCTGTGCTGGGGGCTGTGATAGCAGAATGGCTGGTGGATATAGAGCCTGATGTGCTGTAGGCAGGATCCACACCAGCCCATGACCACTGTCAAGAACCTTAAAGGCTGCCTCTTCTCATACTCCCACAGATAAGGAAAGTGGGGTGTGTCTACTCAGAAATGCCTTGAGTCTGAATCCCCCAGATCGGCTTTCCACCCAGAAAGCACGCTGTTAAACTGTTATCAGCACCACTGCTTTGGGGGCTCAGCAAGGCCAAGGGGTTTGTCAGTTTCCACCCTAGTGGAGGACGCATGCACGCTGTCCATGGTGCTGACTCCATAAGCCAGTGCTGCCTCCCATTATCACCCTCACCACCTCCCACACCACCCTCACCTCTTACTGAGCACTTACTCTGTGCCAGGCAGCGCTCAATCACTGTGCACATATTCACCTACTTAATTCTCCCACATCACTGTGGAGTAGGCATGATTAACATCCCCCCTTTACAGGGGAGGTAATTGCCATGGACAGAGGAGCCTGGTGGGCTACAGTCCGTGGGGTTGCAGAGTCAGACATGACTTAGCCACTGAACAACAACAACTAAGCCACAGAAAGGTTAAGCAATCTACCCAGAGTCACCCAGCTGGCAAGTGGGTGGGATTCAGACTTGGGCCTCTGAACACAGAACTGTGCACGTCACCATCACGCCACACTGCTACTCAGTCATGATATTAACAATCCCCATGACAGCCATGTCATTGCACATTTTTCTTGCAGGCACTGAGCTGAATGCACTGCACTTGCTACCCTTAATCCTCATGGCAGCTCACGTAGGTGGTGCTGTCATTCCATTATGCAGCTGTGAAGATGAGTTCTGAGAAGTGGGGGCACTTGCCCATGGCTCCTCCTGGCCCTGGTCACTCAGATTGCCTTTCCATCTCCACCCATGCAGTCATTTCAGGCTCTTGTTTTAGATCCTAAGGTGCTTTTCACACTGTTGCAGGACAGAGTGGGGATTAATTCATTACACAGGTGACCAGATGCATGGGCTTTGGCAGCTGTATGATGTTCCTAACATTTCCTCTGGGTGGTGGGACATACAACTCTATGGTGTTTCCTGTCCCTTCCTGAAAGGCCTCCGTGGCACTTGTGTAACACACTCCTGATTAACCTCCACTTTGACCCCAGGCTAGAACCCTGTCACCCACCCTCTCTCTCTCCCTCTTAGGGCTCAAGCAACCTTCCCTCTCTCAACTCTTTACCCTTATACTTCCCCCTTACCGGAACATTTCTGCCAGCCTAACCCTCTGCCTGGATAACTCCTGCTCACACTCTGGCCTCAGCTGAATGCCTTTGCCTCAGAGGATATTTCCCTGACTCTCCAGACCAGCTCAGGGCCTTGTTATCTCATCACAGGTGCCCTTTATGTGTCTCCTGGAGCATCCATCATGGGGCTAGTATCTGGTTTCACTGGTGGGCTAGGAGCCCTGAAAGGTTGAGACAGGATCTGGTTTTCCCCTTCTTGGTGCCATGGAAGGGAGCCACCTAGCTGTGCATCTAGCTGTGTCCCACCTTGGGTTTCCCCTTCCAACCCTGAGTTGGATGCAAACCCAGGCATGTAACCCAGCGCGAACCACCCCCGTCCTTCTAGGGTGCAATGAACATTATACCATTGGCAACCTGCATAATTTCAAGTCTGTTTCAGAGGAAGAGAACTCCACTGATTCTAACTACCTTTAACTGTTGCTCAAAGTACCAGCCATGTGCTAGGTCCTTATCTCCTTGATAAAGGAGATGTCATCTCCTTAAAACTTCACTACCTCCCTGCAAAGCAGATGGTATCCACTCATTCTACAGAGTTTTGCAAACAAGCAGGTCACAGAGAGGCTGAGAAGTTTTCCTGAGGTCACATAGCTGTTATTTGAAGGGGCCCAGACTGTCCAGACCTGGTTTTTGTGACTCAGAAGTCAGAGCTTTCTTGCATGTCTAAGCATTTGGGAATCACATAAACTGGCCTGTGGTAGAGGTGCGCAAACTGCTCATCACAAAGAGAAAACACTCCGGGGTTTCTGTGAGCTTGCGCAGTGAGCAGTTACTCAGAATGGCTCCTCTTTCATGGACGTGCGTGGCCCCAGCATTTTCTCAGAGTGAGATTGCTCCATCACAGTTCATAAGATTCTGAGCAGAGAAGAGAAGGAGGCTGTTATGGGCTGAATTTTGCCCCAACCCCCCAAAAAAGCTGCATATTGAAGCTCTATCCCCCAGTGCCTCAGGATATGACTATATCTAGAAATGGGTCTTTAAAGAGGTGATCAAGGTAAAATGAGGTCACTAGGGTGGGTCCCCATCCAATGTGACTGGTGTATTTATAAGAGGAGGAGACTAGCACCCAGACACACACACAGGGGATGATCACGTGAGGATACAGGGCGAAGACAGCCATCCACAAGCCCAGGACAGAGGCCTCAGAAGAAACCAACCTCCCAACACCTTAATCTAGGACTTCCAGCCTCCACACCGTGAGAGAATAATTTTCTATTGTTTAAGTCACCCAATTGTGGCATTTCACTATGGCGACCCGAGCAGACTGATACAGAGGCACAGGTTGCCAGGAAGCTCCTGTAGAATCTTGCTCGGTTAGTGGAGTGCCCATACCTCATGCTTGTAGTGAGGTCATCTTTTGGAGAAAATTTGCTGAAAAAAAGCAGCTTTGCTAGCCATGCCCCAGTGAGACTGCCTCCACATGCAGGAGGCCTTCCAGGCCCCTCTACGCCAGCATCCTTGGGGAGCATGTGTGAGAGGCCTTTTGTGGTGTGACCCTTGGCAGAGCTGCCTCCATCCTTACTCCTGCTTGGTCACCATGGTAACAACCTCCACTTCCTGAAAGTGTGCTTCTACGAGGACATCTGGATAAACCACATTTTGCTGTGTTCAGTCAGTGGAGCCCAAAGCTACATCCTTCTCATCATGGAGCCCTTGCCCACTCTCAACATCCAGCTTGCCCAGGACGCAGCCAGTCCAGCGAGCCCCAACAGCAGGATCTTTGGGGGTGCTGACCCCTTGGGAGGACTCCATGGTATGTGGAGATACAATCACTCTGGAACAGAGTGGGCAGTGGGAGCAACAGTTAAGAAGGCTGGAAGTTAGGAAGCCAAGATATATCCTTGCTCTGCTTCTACCTCTGGTCCTGGGCCAGTCACCTCCCTGCCCTTGCTTCCCTCTCCTACTTCATGGGATTGGAGGGTGGGTGGCCCCTTTCTGCAGGGATGCCCAGGTGCCTGGCCTGCAGGGGACTGCCCTCACCAACTCTCCAAGTGTCTGACAGTGTCTCCAGGCTTAGTTACTTGCTGTATCTTCAGGGTCACTTGTCACAGCATAGCCACTAAAGCCCTTCACATTAGTTGATACTTGTGTGATTCCTGGGTGTCCATGGAGTGCTTTCCATACCCGTTTCTCATTGGGGCTCCTCCCTGAAATGAACCAATGACATTTATTCATTTCACGTGCCAGACTCATTTTATGGTGAGCAGAGATCTGCCCGGGGAATGAGTAACAGCACTTGTGCCTGTGATCCTGGGATGGGAAAGGGAGACTGAGGTTCAGAGAGCTGCAGCTCAGAGAAGCAAGGGCCACAGAAGCACAGCCACCTTCTCTCCGATGTTTCAGGACCCTCCAAGTGAGATCCCACACAGACCAATGATCGGCCATGGTGCCAGGTGAGTGTGTCCACCCACGGGTTTCAGGACATCAGGAGATGCCCTTGGCAGCAAGAGATGAAGGCGTTTCTATAAAAATCTCTGCAAACTTGATGATTCTGCAGAAGACCCACCTGAATTACATTCCTGTGTCCTTGGTGAGAAGAACCACAGACTTCACTCTGGGATGGAATAAACCCTTGTTTCTGAGCTTTACTGGCCTCCAGGCATTTTACAAACTGGCAGTTAAGGGAGGCTTCTGTTACAACAGCAAGATTGCAACTCCTCTTCTGAACCCCAGGGTCAGCAAAGAGAAGCCCAGTGGGGAGAGGTGGGTACAAGAATTTTATAAAGCTTGATGGGCACACCGCCACGCCCATTCATTTACGTATTATCTGTGGCTGTTTTTGCATCACAGAAGCAGAGTTGGGTAGCAGGAGGAGATCTTGTGGCCTGCCAAGCCTGAAATATTTCCTCTCTGGCCCTTTACAGAAATTGTCTGCTGACCCTGGTCTGAAGGGTTGCACTTATGCTTGTTCACACAAGCACTGAAGGAAAAGGGGCTGGAGCCAGCCAGCTGCTAGAAGCAGCGTCAACTTCCCAGGCCCCCTCCTGCCCACCCACCCACACTCCCATGACTGGGCCTTTCCTCTCCTGCTCCTGGAGCCTCCGCCCACACTGGTTCAGAGAAGCTGAGTGACTGGCCCAAGAGAGTCTCCACATGGATTAAAGACAGATTTGAGCATGGAATCCAGACTCCCTGGCAGCCAGTTCCTCACTTGCCTGCAGGGTTATGCCATGTTCTTCTTGCTGCTGCTGCTGCTGCTGCTGTTAAGTCGCTTAGGTCATGTCCGACTCTGTGCGACCCCATAGACAGCAGCCCACCAGGCTCCTCCATCCCTGGGATTCTCCAGGCAAGAACACTGAAGTGGGTTGCCATTTCCTTCTCCAATGCATGAAATGAAAAGTGAAAGTGAAGTCGCTCAGTCGTGTCTGACTCTTCACGTCCCCATGGACTGCAGCCTACCAGGCTCCTCCGTCCATGGGATTTTCTAGGCAAGAGTACTGGAGTGGGTTGCCATTGCCTTCTCCCTCCTTCTTGCAAGTTCACTTACAAAGCACCTACCCCACACCAGGCTCTGTCCTCAGCATCTCATGTGCATCATCTTAATTATAAGAGGTAGACTGAAGATTTACAGGGAGAAACAATGATTTATCATAAGAAATCTTGTAACTGAATAACTGGCTTCCGTGGTGGCTCAGTGGTAAAGAATCCACCTGCCCATGCAGGAGACGCAGGAGACGCGGGTTCAATCCCTGGGTCAGGATGATCCCCTGGAGTAGGAAATGGCAACCCACTCCAGTATTCTTGCCTGGAAAATTCCATGGACAGAGGATCGTGGCAGACTACAGACCATGGGACCACAGAGAGTCGGACATGACTGAACGACTAAGCATACACACTACCCTAGGAGGTAAGGTGTGGTGGTGAGGGTTTAGGGGCTTTCCTGGTGGCTTAGTCAGTAAAGAATCTGCCTGCAATGCAGGAGAAGGTTCAGTGCCTGGGTCGCAGCCTAAAAAGAAGGCCTTCTCTTGTGGCTGGGGGCAGGAGGAGAAGGGCACCTATGGAGCAGGGCAGTCGGGGCGGGGGAACCCAGCCCCATTTTAGGAAGCTCACTCTGGCTGAGGCTGGGGGTGCTGATCAGGAGCAGGGATGCCCCCTGAGGCAGAGGCAGCCTGGGTTGAGGGCCAGAGCAAAGGGACCTCCAAATGGAGGAGCCAGGACTTGGAGGCAGGCTGGATGTGATGAAGGAAGGAGCAGGGCAGGGGATTCCAAACCTGCCCTGATTCCTGGCTCAGCATTTCAGGGCTGGAGCTGCCAAAACAGACCTGCAGGGAAAGAAGCGGTCTGGAATGGATGTTGAGGAAGATGTCTATGGTCCCAGCATGATGCCCATGTCTTTATTTCCCAGCTTCCAGGAAACAACCTGGGGTCTGAGTTTCCTACAGATGGCATAACTGGTCACAGACCATTTGGTTTAAAACAATAAAAATCTATTGTCTCACAGTTCCAGAGGTCTGAAGTTTGCAAAATTAAGGTGTTGTCAGGGCTGTGTTCCTCTGAAGGCTCCTGGGGAGGGTCCTTCCATGCTTCTCCCAGCTCCTGCAGCCCCAGGCATCTCTCCCGCCTCTGCCTCTGAGATGGCCTTCTCCTCAGGGTATGTCTGCTTCTTCTGTGTCTCTTGTAAGGAACTTGTGATCAGATTTAGGGCCCACCCAGGTTATCTAGGAAGACACCCCCCCCCATCTTGAGATCCTGAACTTGATCACATGTACAAAGACCCTTTTTCCAAATAAGTTCACATTCACAATCTCTGGGGGTTGGGACATGGCTATGTATTGGCGGGGGGCGGGGAACCATTCAACTTACTGCACTGGAGAGAATTACCTTGCCCTCAGCCAAAGGGTGGGGACCAGAACTAGTCTACCTTCTGCCGCTATTCTTGCTGTGTGACCTTCTCTCTCCACCTACCTGTGTCTGACAAACTTTCCTTGTAGGGAAAAATCATTCTTAGCTGCCAAAGTGTGATTGAAAGTGAAACAAAAGCCATCAGGCACTTGGAGTACAATTAAATGGAAAAACAGAACATGAATAATTCATCCAGCTTTGCCAGGGGGATGGGGTCTCGTAAATGAGTCTAATTATACATCTTCCCAAGAGAGGTCAGTCCTGCTGTGGAAAAAGCACTGCCTACACGTGGGATTCTTGCAGCTGATTCCAAAATGGGGCTGGGGGCAGGACCTTAGGGGTTAATCCTCAAAATGAAATGGCGTTCCAGGGTCATAATCAACCTCTCACTTTGCAAATAGGGGAAAACTAGGTTTATGGATGGAAATGATTTTTGCATATGGAACTGAACATTCCAGAGAGAGCTAGGAACCAGACACCTTGCCCAAGACCCCCAACTTCCAACCCAACACTGGTCTTGCCAATGTCAAGGCCACCGTGTACGGTCGAGTGTCTCAAAGTCCACAGGCATGTGGCCACTCGGGTGGGAGTCCCAAAGGAGTGTTTGTGGTCTCTGTTTGGGACATTAATTACAGAGATATAGAGGCCTCCCCAGGGCTTCCCAGGTGGCACAGTGCTAAAGAATCCACCTGCAGGGCAGGAGACAAAAGAGATGCAGGTTCAATCCCTGGGTTGGGAAGATCCCCTGGAGGCGGAAAGTGGCAGACCACTCCAGTATTCCTACCTGGAGAATCCCATGGACAGAGGAGCCTGGTGGGCTACAGTCCATGGGGTCAGAGAGTCAGACACGGCTGAGTGACTAAGCACACATACACACATGCTTTTCCCCACCTACTTCCCTAGTCAGGAGTCCATCTCCAGGCATCTGCTCAGTGATGTGACCACACAGATTTAGCAGGGACAGACCTACTCAATCATTCACCCCTCACACACCCGATGGCCAGCGAGGAGCTGGACACCCACAAGGAGAGCCTTGTCCTTGAGCGGAGCCAGAGGCAGTGGAGAAGCCATCCTGAGACCAGGTGATGGTGGACCCAACTGGATGGCCACGCCCTGAAGGACACTGTGATGTCCGAGGTGGCGGGGGTGGCTGTGGACCATGGGATTCAGAGGCATAGGTTGGCTGTGACCGTGTTCTTGTCTTCCTCCATCAGCATCACATGGAAATAGGTCCTGTGCTTCACATCATCTTTCCCCAGCACCCACTGCATCCTGGCCTTTGTTTGAAACAACAAGAGATTCCCGGAGTGATGCATGAGTCGTAAAAGCTTTGGTGCAGGGCTGTTGGTGGGATGCAGGCATCAGGGACTCAGCCTCCTCAGCCCATAGGACCCCAGTCCATGTGGGTTCCCCCTCAGCTGGCTCTGGGTAGCTCTGGTTCAGGCATGTTCACTGTAGAGCCTGCAGACCTGATCAAGCCGTGTGGACTCAAGCCATCATGGCCTTGGTCAAAGTTCTAGTGAGTGTCTTCAGAAGGCTGGCCAAAGCTGAACGTGGTTGTCATGAGGCCGTCAGAAGGGCTGTTAGAGGTGGGTCACAGGAAACAGAAAGCGGGAAGCAGGGACTCTGTGATCAAGCGAAAGGCCACACTCCTTTGCTTGGCCTTGGCCCCTGTGTGAGTCTGGGGCCAGGATCTGGGAACCTGGGAGAGGAGACTTCAACATACCACACTGCCTTCTCTCTGGCCACCAGGGTCCACAGCCTCCCAGGCCAGAAAGTGTTTCATAAACCCCAGCTTCAGTCTCCATAAGCCAGAGACTTCAGACATCATATTTCTGCTCCTTCTCTGTTGAGCTCGGTTCTAGAACATCCAGAAAATCTGGAAAGGAGAAAGAATTTGGATGCTGATTCAATCAAGGGGGTCAGGTGACCCTCAATTAACAATCAGAAAGTCTCAGAAATGACAGCAGCCCCCTCACACTACGAGTCCCCCACGGGTCACCTTAAGCTTACAGCACAACATGTGCTGGCTCTCAGAGCTTCGGCCTGGAAGTGACACACGTCACTTGTCACTTCTGTGCTCCATTCACTGACAAAAGCAGCAAGTCATGATGACCTGAGTCCCCTCGGGAGGCGGGACAGGTCTCCCTGGGATGCTCAGAGGACCGCCTGCAAGGCAAGCGTCTTCACTTCCCGAGGAGGGTGTAACCCTGGGAAACATGGTGAAAACCCATGTCCCTTGACAACTGACACAACCAGGACTCGAACCCAACCTGCATGCCCTGAGGACTGTATTTGTTTCTTCCAGCCCCTCGCTGGCTTTTTTGTCCCAGGTTCTGCGGGAGAATCTGGTCCCTGTTTACAGAACGTCTGACAGGTGCTGTACTGATGTGCATGACATTTCGTAAACAACAACACTTTCTCCAGACACCTTTTCAACAGCACTTTTTCTCTAAAGTTCAGTAGGGAATTAAAGTGGTTGGGAGGAGGCATAGTCCCGTGCAAAGTCATAAATGGGTGCTCAGACACGCAAGGACAGGGCTGCAGGTTGATGTTGGTGGAATTCGCATCCTAGATGTCTTGGCTCTTTTTCTCTCTGAAACTTTAGTTTCACTTTTTCACAATTTAACCTCTGCTTCTTATTGAACCAGAAACCACAGTTTCCTGGGAAACCAATCCAGGCACTGACAGCATGCCTCCTTTTTTCCCTCTGTTTTGATGTGATTCTAAGTTTCTGGTTAATGGTGTGCTTCTAGCAGGCAAGATTTGAGTGTTTGCACAGAGACCCTCCTTGGTGCCTCTGACTGCAACAGATTCAACCATATTTTCTGATGTTTTATAAACTCTGCTGTTTACAGAACTCTGAAAATACCTCTTTCTTACTCAGAGAGGAAGCAGCCTGGGGCAGATGGAAGAGGCAGGGCTGACAGCAGATGAATCTCAGAGTTTCAATTGGTATTTTCCAGATAATAAAAATAATAAGAGCAATGGACTATGTGTCAGACAGTTGTCAAGGGCTTTGCCTCTTCTCATCTTCACAGCAAATCTACGAGGTTAGAACTGTTAGCCCATTTTACAGATGAGGAAACTGAGGCATCGGGAGCTGAGAAACTCACCCAGGATCACGCAGCCAGGAGGTGGCAGAGCTGGAATTCTCTGAATCCAGAGCCCACATGCAAAGAAGAGGCAGGAGGGGGCTTTTCAGAGGGGGCTTTTCAGAAGGGGCCGCAGAGCTCCCACAGGGCTGGGGAGAACAGAGACCAAGGGTTTTGCTGTCTGAGAGGAAAGTGCCTTCAGGGCACAGAGACTAACAAGATCTGAAGCAGGAAAGACAGAAAGAGGCCAGGGTATGCTAGGACTTGGGTGCTACATCCCGGGGTTCCAATTTGCTGTTGTAGGCAATGGGGGATGGACAGGAATCCAGGCTCACCACTTACTGCTGAGTCATCATGGACTGGTTGTTTCCTCTCTCTGGGCTCCAGTGTATCAGCCAAGGATACTTCCTTTCCAAGCAACAAAATTCTTGGCCCTAAACAGAAAATGTTACTTTCGCTTCCTTACAGCCCTTCACATGTAAGCAGGGCCAGGCTATCTCCCTGTGAGCCAAACAAAGGCACCCTAGCCCAAGGGTCAAGCGGAGAGGGCCAGACAGGGCTCCCTGAGGCAGGCCATTGTGTATGCCTATAATAACAAAGCTATGACAAACCTAGACAGCATATTAAAAAGCAGAGACATTACTTTGCTGACAAAGGTCCGTACAGTCAAGGCTATGGTTTTTCCAGTGGTCATGTATGGATGTGAGAGTTGGCCCATAAAAAGGCTGACTGCCGAAGAATTGATGCTTTTGAACTGTGGTGTTGGAGAAGACTCTTGAGAGTCCCCTGGACTGCAAGGAGATCCAACCAGTCAATCCTAAAGGAAATCATTCCTAAATATTCATTGGAAAGACTGATGCTGAAACTTAAGCTGCAATACTTTGGCTACCTGATGTGAAGAGCTGACTCACTGGAAAAGACCCGGATGCTGGGAAAGACTGAAGGCAGGAGGAGAAGGGGACAACAGAGGAAGAGATGGTTGGATGGCATCACTGACTCAATGGACATGAGTTTGAGCGAGCTCCAGGAGATGGTGAAGGACAGGGAAGCCTGGCGTGCTGCAGTCCAGGTGTCGCAAAGAGTTGGACACGACTGAGTGACTGAACAACAACAAAACAGAAAATGGATTTATTGGCTCACATATTTAACCATCCAGGGGTCAAGGCTTCATGTGGATCCTGATCTAGGATTCTAAAGACACTGCCAGATCTCTCTCTCTGTCCACTCTGTCTTTGGGGCTGTCTGCCCCATCCCCGGGCTCGGGTTTCGCCTTGTCATGGCAGCAGACACAATCCCTTCCTCTCCACACCACCCAGCCCTGCAGAGATGACAGAGCTACTTCCAGCATTCCCCGTATTTGAGTCTGGAGTCCTCTACTGGCACATCTGGTGCCTTATGCTCATCCCTCATGGTGATGTGAGTGGGAATGGAAGACGCAGGTCAGAGCTGAAAGTCCAGAAGGGCAGAGGACCTCTTCCCCAGGGCAGAGTCTTGATGCTGTGGGCTGAAGGGCCTGGGTCCGGGAGCTGTGGAGAGGAGCCAACCCATACCAGTCCACTCAGATCAGACACAATGCACAGAGTGATGGGAAAGAACTGAAGTTCTTCACCTATTGTGTCCATGGCCCTGCACTCAATAAAGGCTCCTGGCCTTCTGATTGGCAACTGGAAGAGGAGGGGCAGAGGGGAGATGTCTCACGGGTTGCCCTGTGTGGGGGCTGGGCAGCTGATGGGCACCAGCTGGAGAGAGGGTACCAGTCAGGAAGGAGGCAGAGGTCCCACCTTATGCAGACAGTGGATGGGCACCCACAAGGCATGTTTGACAGGCAGGTCTGCAGCCTGGGGACTCTCTGGGGTCAGCTATTTGTCCAGGAGTCTCGGCAATGGAGAGACAGCTCAGACTAGGGGTAGGCGGGTGTGCCCAGGAGAGGTGTCTGGGTTACCCCAGGGTCTCTGAGCAGGGGAAGGCAGAGCTGCGAGGACACCCTCCCTTTGCCGCCCCTTCCTTGACCCGACCACCCAGACATCGTGGACATCAAACCAGCTAACATGGAGGACCTCACGGAGGTGATCACCGCGTCCGAGTTCCACCCGCATCACTGCAACCTCTTCGTCTACAGCAGCAGCAAGGGCTCCCTGCGCCTCTGTGACATGCGTGCGGCCGCCCTGTGCGACAAGCACTCCAAACGTAAGTGGGCATGCCCGCCAGCGCCCCAGCCCGCCATGGAGGTGGGCGGGGCCTCCTGGGGTGGGGTGGGCGGGGCATGGGGGTGTTCAGAATGTGCTGGGGAGGGGGGTGGTGGACTCAGTGCTTCTTTAGTGCTGCTGGCAGGGGACACCCGGTCCTGCCACCCAGTGCCCCCACCCCAAGTCTCAGCAGAGATGAGGGCCAGCAAGTGAGCTGGGCACTGGAAGCCAAGGAGGCACCACACTCAACTGTCACCTCCTCCAGGAAGCCTTCCTTGATCCCCACATTGGGTCAGGTCCCTCTTCTGAACCTCCCAGAACCCCCAAAGCTTTCTGCTCATTACTAGACACAGTGCAGAACTTTCTGTGCTGCTCCGCCTCCCCAGGCAGGCTAGGTCACTTCATAATGGAACCCCCCACAGAGCAGCCTCCGGGTTGCCACAGAGGTGTCAGGGGATTCAGGGGTGGACGAGGTCCAAGGGAACTTCATATGATAACTAACCACCACAGAACAGCTCACACTGGACACCGAACCAGGCACCCAGCCGTGCTGTCTACCGGCATTAGCTCATCTCCTTGTCACATGAGCTGTCCCAGAGCCCTGCACAGAAGGCAAAACTGGCTCCAGAGACGGGCCCAAGGTCACTCACACTGAAAAGTGACAGGGTGGGACTTGAACCTGAGACCCTGGGATACCTCGACTGCTGCTCCTCACCCCTAGTCTGGGCTGCTTGGTGCTGGGATTGAGCTGGCGGCTGTCCACTAACGCGGTGCTCCCCAGAAGCACCTGAAGGCAGAGGGTCAGCCCACTACGTCCTCCCTGGATGACCTTGCAGGAGTAACAGCGGGGCGGAAGCAGACGTGGCCCCGGTCAGGAGGGCGGGGAATCTAGTTCATCTCTATATCCATCCCAGTGCCTCTAGCAGCATCTGGAAATGTTGAATGAGTGAACGAAGAAACAATGAATGATGGTGACCAGCTGGCCACTGGAGGGCTTTATCAGTGTCTTGGTGAAGGAGGCAGAGGGCTGTTGGGAGGGACAGAGTTACTCTCTTCCCCTGGGTGCCTGGTTTCCCTAGGCAGCCAGAGAGGACGGTGCTGCCCCAGCTCCCAGGGACTCAGACTCGGGACTCTCTGTAGCAGCCAGCTCCTCCTCCCTCCTTGGCCGAGTTCTGTCCCCACGTCTCACCCCATCACCCTTCTCCAGGTTCATCCACACTGCACACACTCTCCCAGCCTTCCTCACATTCACAACCAGGCAGGATGTCCACTGTCTGGGTCTGTACTTAGTACTTGAGCCACTGACCCCCATCCACAAGTCCCAGGGCTCCTCCAGCGGAGCTCTTGCGTGGTCCTGGGAAAGGCCCCTCCCTGGGCACCAAGCCTTCTGAGGACTGAGCTGTTGGCACTCAGGGTGGGGAGGGCAGATCTGCCTCTCTGGGTGGAGCCGGGGCCACCAGGGCACTCATGTGTCACGCGGCAGGCCAGCATGCTCTAGACACTGTCCCTGGGGTGCAGCAGGAACCAGTGGACTGACAGTAAACTCCTAACTAGGCGATATGATGCTGAGAGGTGGTGAGTGGTATAAACAGCCGCCAGAAAAGCAGAGTGCAGGGAGGGTTATGTCAGCTGCACTGCTTGAGGCAGTTACAGCGGAACAGTCTCTCTGAAGCACTGAGGGGGTGCACCATGCAGAATCTGCTAGAAGAAGGACACAGCAGGGGCAAAGGCTCCGAGATGGGAAGGCACCTGTGTGGTCGGATGATGCCATTTGTGTAATGGAATATTGTTCAGACGTTTAAAAAACTGACTTAGGAGGGGTTTAATGACATGGGGAAATGATTATGCTGGAAGATTTTATGGGGGCGAAAAGCAGGATAATGACTACTTCACCAAAAGAATGGAAACAGAAAATCATGGAAAGAAATACGCCCAAAAATTGTTTCTGAATGTGGGTTCAGGAAGGAAGGAATTTAGGGAGAATAGAGATGGTTTTGTGTCCCCTGCACTGCTTGAACGATGGTCTGCATGGGCTGGATGTGGGAGTCAGAGACCCTCTTGGCTTCTGGAACTGTATCAGCTGGTTCCCTGGGATCTGAACAAGCAGCCGCCCACCAGGACAGCCTTCACTCATCCGTTTCCCGAGCCCAGGCACGCACACAGAGATTCTGGGCACGTCATTGTCACACGCCTGGTGGTATAGATTTGCATGTGACTCAGCCCGCAAAGTCAAGTGCAAGAGCTGTAACTTTATTTCAGTGACTCAGCTCCATTGAATTTCTCACCCCCCTCTCCAGGGGCTGCAGTGAGCATTCATTAGGGCCACAAAAGATTCTGCATCTTCAGCAGGTTCTGGAAGGCTTTGACAGGGCCAAGGTATGAAGGGAGGGACATGGCACCGTCCTGACCCCTAGAGGCTTTTTCAGTGCTTGGTGACACTGAGGGCAGGAAATTTCCTTGCTGAGGACCTTTTTGCATGGATGCAAAAATTCTGCTTTAGGCATAAATGATCAGAGATGAAGTTGGCCTTTAATTTCCTTTGCCTGCAATCTTTGTCCAGTTTTATTAAGAGGATTGTTCTCTTGTAAAATGAGCTGGCCTCTTTCTCTCTTTTTTCCCCTAGAATAGTTAGTATAATATATCTGCTCCTTGAAGTCTTAGTAAAACTCACATATAGATCCTTTTTGATTATTGGTTTATATGGGTTTTCTAAGGGAGTTAATTTTGTATCAAAAATGTCATGTTTTAAATTTTTCTAGAATTTTCTCTTCATTCGCAAACTCAATATTCTGCCCAGAAACTTTCTCATTAATGCCAGTGACAGGATTGTTCACCAGCCTCTGCACAGTGCTTTGCAGCTTGTTTTCCTTTCTTCATCCCATTTGCCACAAGTCGTGAATAGAGGAAATACCTGCCCTACTGTCTGCGTTCTCCAGATGGCATTTGTTCTTAGTTCTCCTGAGAAATTAAGCAAGCAGACGAATGCCAATTAGGTTGTTATTTTTAATCAGAACAAATAGCTGTTATTGGAGCCAGATCTTGTTTTAAAGAGACTTGGAGGCTAGGAGCTGTTCTCTACACCTCACTTCTACCCATTTACCCAGTTACTACCCAGAACTCAGGGGATGGCTGATAGTGACATCCCAGAGATGAATGGTCCAGGCATCATTTTCCTAATGGGTAAGACTGTGATTTTCTGTTCATTGAAGGAAGGGCGTCCCAGATCACAAGTGGATCATGTGTTGACTTCTGTCGTTGGTCAGATGAGGAAACCGAGGCTCAGAGAAACAGTGGCTTCCCCAGGCCCCTCCCGATCGTCAGGGGCAGAGCCAAGGGGCACAGGCTGCTGCCCAACCCACAGATTTCTATCCTTCTCCAAAGCACTAGAAAGCTGGGTCTTTTGTCTGCTAGTCATAATGACAGTGTAACCATGGAAACAACTGTGCTTGAATCCTCAAAATAGACAGTCACTTCTGCTTTTCACAGCACAGAGTCTGCCAAAAGGAAGGGCCGGGCCAAGAGACATGAAGATTCCCTAGAATAGGCGGTAATGACAGTCGCTCCCCTTGGTGGGCCCCCTACTCTGTGCCAGCACAGTACTGGGTGAAGCAGGAACCATAGATGTTGGTCCAGGGCCTGCTACATACCAGGTGCTGCTCAAAGTTTATATCTCAGTAAGTCCTGCTGCTGCTGCTGCTGCTGCTAAGTCACTTCAGTCGTGTCCAACTCCATGCAACCCCATAGATGGCAGCCCACCAGGCTCCCCCTTCCCTGGAATTCTCCAGGCAAAAATACTGGAGTGGGTTGCTATTTCCTTCTCCAATGCATAAAAATGAAAAGTGAAAGTGAAGTCGCTCAGTTGTGTCCGACTCGTAGTGACCCCATGGATGGCAGCCTACCAGGCTCCTCCGTCCATGGGATTTTCCAGGCAAGAGTACTGGAGTGGGGCGCCATTGCCTTCTCCCATTAAGTCCTGAGAGCTGTGCTATGATGCAAGTCCTCAATTATTCATTTTATAGATGAGGAAACCGAGCGTATTGGTTTCCCGTGGCTGCTGTAACGAATTGCCATGAACTCAGTGGCTTAAAACAACAAGAATATATTCTCTGACAGTTCTAGAGGGCAGAGGTCCAAAATTCAGTGTTGTCAGGCCTGCATTCCTTCCAGAGGCTTCAGGGGAGAATCGGTCTCTTTATCTTTTCCTGCTTCTAGAGGTCACCTATGATGGTTGGCTCGTGGCCCCTTCCGTCTTCAAAATGCATCACTTCAACCCCCACTTCCATCCTGTTGTCTCTTCTTCTGCCTTTGACTGTCCTTCTTTCCTCTTATGATTACCAGTGGGCCGGCCCACCTGAGAGTCCAGGATAATCTCTGCAGCTCGAGATCCTAAACTTACATATGCAAAGCCTTCTGTCATGTTAGGTAACATACGCACTGGTCCCAGGGATGAGGATGTGGCCATCTTTGGGGGCTGTTACTGTTCATCACACAGAGGCCCAGAGAGGTTAAGACATTCCCCTAAGGTCACACAGCTAAGCAGAGCCTATTAGAGGCTCCAGAAGTTTCATGCCTATTAGCCTGTGCTCTTTCTCACTTACTCTTTACAGAAACCTTGAGAACAAAGAATGCTCATGGGAGTTAGGGGTGAACCAGGTTCATTTAAAGGGGCTGGATGGGGTAGATTCTCAGAGCTCACTGCTGCTAATGGATCTGGGACGGAAAGACCAGACCCAGCCCTCCCTCTGCTGGGGAGGCTCCTGATGTCTGGGGACGAGTCAGGGCAGAACCCCCAACCGAGGGCACAGCCAGTGCAAAGGCCCTGAAGCTGGATCCTGAGGCTCATGTGGCAGGAATGGAGTCAGGGAAGGTGGGGGGTGAGGTCAGATGTGCATGGAGAGAGGAGGATCCACGTGAAGAGAGCTTTACAGACCTTGGTGTGGTGCTCTGGGTTTACTCTGAAAGCACGGGGACCACGGGGCGCTTTGGCCTGGCTGTGTTTTAACAGGATCCATGGCCCACCCCCTTGCTAATCCCGGAGCCCAAGGTGGGACTCACCTGGACACATGTGTTCAGCTTTCAAGTGGATGTTTTCCTAACATCAGAGCAGAAGAGGGACCCGTTGCTAGGGCAGCCAGGAGCACGGACCGGGCAGGACCCATCTGTTCCTTCAGGCCGATCTCCTCCTGGGCTCTCCACCTCTGCAGACCCACAGACCCACCTCTGCCTGTCTGTGTTTCTTTCCAGGGTCTCACTGCCCTGCACCATTGTCCCTGAGGACGTGGCTCAAGCCAGGGCCATTCTTCTATCAGCCCTGAACCTCCCTTCCTCCCAGTCCCACTTGGTCAGTTCTGCCTGCTCAGTTAACCCCCCACCTCCCCATCCATGCCCAGAGAAGACCATCCACAGGCTGACAAGAGCTCACAACCCCACGGGGTGACCAGGTTATCCTCAATGATATCCTCACTGATGCCATACAAGAGGGCATCCCTGGGCTGTGCAGGCAACAAGGGGGAGCATTTGATTTCTTTGGCGAATAGCTGGACAAGCTGCACAGAGAACAGGATATTTGAGTTGGGGTTCTGAAGGATGTATAGGAGTTGGTAGGAAAGACAGGTAGGAAAGAAAAAAGGAGCAAAAACAATGGGAAAAACAACTCTTTTATTGAGAAGTTACTCAAGCGCCTCACTGGGCCGGGTGCTTCCAGGTGTTACCTCTGGATGTCTCACCATGCTTGCCCTCCAGGAGACAATGGTGCAGGGTGAGGAAACTTGCGCTCAGAGAGGTTAAGGGGCTTGCCTGAAGTCACACAGGGAATGGCTCCGCTCCGCTGCCTGGTATATGGCAGGGCAAGGGCTAGGATAAGGCGAGTGAGATGCCTAAGTCGTGCCATGGAAGGAGACATTCATTTTAGGTGACCCCAAGAGTGAGCTGTTCAATGTGGCGCTTGCTCTCGAGGTCTGCTTACCTCACCCTATTCAAGGCCCTGGGACCCTGGTGGGAAAGGGGATCGGCGTGTGGCTGCAGGAGGGGAATTTGGGTTTAGGAGGCTGGAGCAGCAGGGCCCGATTAGGAAGGAGCTTGTCGGCTACATGTGGGAGCTTAAACCCTGGACCTGTGGGCACTGGGAGTCACAGAGGGCTTTAAGCAGAAGAAGGACACATCGGAGTTGTGTGCTCCACCTCAGGTTTCACTTCCCTTTTCTTGCATCCCAAGTGCTTCAGAACCTCTCCAGGGTCCCTTTCCCCACTCAGGCAAGCATGACAGGGAGGGGGCTACTCACCCCTTCCCCATGTGTGACAAAGACGACACCCAGAGAGGAGGGCGTGGTTGTCAGGGAACCAGCTAGGGCCACAGGAGCCTTCATTATGCAAAATTAGTTTTTAAAAAAGAAAAGGCATGGGTGTCTGCTGTTCCAAGGCCTCCCAACTTTAAATTAATCAGGGCAGGGGAGAGAAGGTGGGATGGAGCCCGCCATGATCTGGGATGCGCTTCTTTAATCCTGGCAGTTTAAAGAAGGCAATAATTACTGCGAAATGTCCTTAGTGATTCTGTCAATCACAAGGGAGGTCCCCTTGTCTCTTATTAATGCCCCAGGGATGTTCAGGCTGTGGGGGCGAGGGTGGGGATTGATACAGAAGATTCTGCAGTCTTTCAACAACAACAAAAAATAGTTGTATTGAAAATTTCAACTGTACTCAATGCTCTGTGGTGTTGTAAATGGGAAGGAAATCCGAAAGAGAGGGGATATATGTATACGTATAGCTGATTCACTTTGCTGTACAGCAGAAACTCACACAACATTGTGAAGCAACTGTACTCCAATAAAAATGAATTTTAAAAACATATTAAAATAACAGCAACAAAACAATGTCATAGAAATGTTTGAAAAGAAAGCTGAGAACTTCTGTGTATAACTTTTTTCAGGCTTGTTAATATCCCTTCCCTCTAATCTTTTTCAGTTCTGGTGCTTTTGTGCTTAAAACAAACCATCAGAAATGCCCACGGACAGCCAGAACTGAGGTTGCCATGGCTGTTGGGCGCTTCTGTTTTCAACTGTGGATACGATTATCCTCTCAGCCTTTGACCTTTGTGGCTTCCTGCTCCTTAAAGCTGGCAGAAGACACAGCCATGGCTCTGTGACATCCAGTATGGATGCTCCTCTGTGATTCTGGCCACTGTAGGTCTACCGAACTCTCACAAGGCATGCTGAGAGCTCTGTAAGATGCAGAGTGCAGTGAGCTGGACCAGACCTAGTGGTTTGGGTGAAGGCCAGAGGGAACCACTGAGGCAGACAAGGGGTACAAAGTCGGGGTGCAAGAGACAGACCCCACTTTATGCTTTTTCTATATTTTTTAATTTTTTATTTTATTTTTAACTGGAGGATGATTACTTTACAATATTGTAATGGTTCCTGTCATACATCAACATGAGCGAGCCACAGGCATACATACACATGTCCTCCCTCTTAAACCTCCCTCTCACCTCCCTCCCCATCCCACCCCTCTAGGTTGTCACAGAGCACTGGCTTTGGGTTCCTTGCATCATACAGCAAACTTCCACTGGCTATCTATTTTACATATGGTAGTGTACATGCTAAGTCACCTCAGTCGTGTCTGACTCTTTGAGACCCTATGCACCATAGCCCACCAGGCTCCTCTGTCCAAGGGATTCTCCAGGCAAGAATACTGGAGTGGTTTGCCATTTCCTTCTCCAGGGGATCTTCTTGACCCAGGGATCAAACCTGAGTCTTTTATGTCTCCTGCATCGGCAGACGGGTCCTTTACCACTAGCACCACCTGGGAAGCCCAATGTACATGTTTCAATATTACTCTCTATGCTTTTATGTCTTACCTTCTGTCTGACCCTTAGCAGCAGAGATGCTGATTCAATTGAGAAAGAATTCCTGCCACATACCGGGGGACGTATAAGGCGCCACCCAGGTCTCTGCTGAGAGTTTGGGGTACATCTTCTTTCACTCCCTCTGCCCCGTTTCCCCAAAATATTAGGTCCATATCCCTGTTCATTTAAAGACAATACAGACTCTCACTACTTTAGTTTAAGTAGGAAATCAAGTATTGAATTTTCTTTTTCTTTACTCCAGGCATCTGAAAGAAAAGGGAAATGCTGTAGATTTAATTTGGGGCTTAACAAAGAAACATTATGACTGTTGATATCTGCAAAAATAAAGGTGTCAGTGTAATTAGTATTACCAGGTACAAAACACAATTATGTGAGATGACCAATCAGAATTCAGAGGTTTTAGAGGCTAAAGGTGACCCACCAGGAGGTCTCCTCACCACCGCAGGGAGCAGAAATCTGGAGAAACCCACAGCTCGCCTTGCCCTCCCTCTCTCCAAGCCCTGCTGTGTCCTCCCATTACCCATGGGATGATGCCCTTCCCCTGATTTACAGTTCCTGGCTCACACCTTTGTCAATCTCCTTGGCCTTCAGGTCATCGCTGCCCCAGGGCCTTTGCACATGATATGAATGCTGCCTGGAGTTCTCCTCCCTGGTATCTCACTTCATTCACATCTCTGCTCAGATATCTCTCCCATAGAAGCCCCATCCATCCACATCACCAGCCCCTCATTCTCCCTTTCTCCTCACTTGCTTTGTCTTTCTTCCCAGCACTCACCACTGCCCCCACAGTATTGCATGTCACTGAGCTATACTGTCTGTCTCTGGGAGGAGAATGGGGGCCTCAGTGCAGCATCCCAGGCCCTCAAACAGTGCCTGGCTATGGTGGGCACTCAGCATGGACTGGCTAACTGAGAGAAGAACGAATGCCTGCCTGCAGACGTGAGCACGTGAGACCATCAGATTGGCCTTGAAATGTTCCCTGCCACCCTGCAGAGGGGAATCTGGGCCAGCCAAACAACACACCTCAGAGTGGGATTCGGCCATGTGTGCCCAGTACACCAGGAACAGAGGCCCCTGAGCCAGTTAGAACCGCAGGGAGTGCCCCTCCACCCCACCACGGTCCAGAGCATGGTCCAGCGCCTTCGAGGATGCCCGGATGCCTCACGGTCCTGGAGTTCAGAATCGCCAGCAGGAGGCAGCAGAGAGCAGCACAATGAGCACCGCTGCTTCACCACTTCCAGCTCTGAGACCTCCCGCATGGCTTTTAACCATTCATGCCTCAGTTCCTTTGGCTATAAAATGGGAATATTAATGGTACTGACATGAAATTTTTATTAGGGGATTCAGTTCAGTTCACTTCAGTTCAGTCGCTCAGTCGTGTGCGACTCTTTGCGACCCCATGGACTGCAGCTCGCCAGGCTTCCCTGTCCATCACCAGCTCCCAGAGCTTGCTCAAACTCATGTCCATCGAGTTGGTGATGCCATCCAACCTTCTCAACCTCTGTCGTCCCCTTCTCCTCCTGCCTTCAATCTTTCCCAGCATCAGGACCTTTTCCAATGCGTCAGCTCTTCACATCAGGTGGCCAAAATGTTGGGGGAATTAGATAAGGTCATGTTCAGGAAAGTTCAGCGCAGAGTCTGGCTCAGAGTAAATGCTCCATAAATATTGTTCCGAGAGCTAGTTCTTCCCCACCTTGGAGGGTTCATTCGGGCCTGTGCCTGCCAGTATTTAGTTACAGGTTTGATGGATGAAGAAACAACTGCGTGAGCCCAGGGTGGAAACGGACCCGTCTGTTGTTCGAACCTCACAGGTGGGAGCAGCCCAGTGACCTGGTGGTTTCTGTCTCCGCAGTATTTGAAGAGCCCGAGGACCCCAGTAACCGCTCCTTCTTCTCGGAAATCATTTCCTCCGTGTCAGACGTGAAGTTCAGTCACAGCGGCCGGTACATGCTCACCCGCGATTACCTCACGGTCAAGGTCTGGGACCTGAACATGGAGGCACGGCCCATAGAGACCTACCAGGTGGGCGCCACGACCTGGAAAACCTGGGAGCCCTTCTGTGGGTGGGAGACTCCCCAGCCCTTCCCTGTGCTTTTGCACAGAGGGGCTTTCCCAGCTATCAGTGGCTTTCATCAGCCCATTTTGCAGGTGAAGACACTGAGGCTCAAGAAATCAGGCAGCTTATCTCACATAGCTCAGCCCAGGGGCAAGCTCAGCCTCGCCTCACGCGGCACTGTGGGTCCTCTGCTTGCTGGCTCCTGCTCGGAGGCAGAGCTGTGACTAGGCCTTCAGTTCAGGCCCCAGGAGACAAAGATGAACCTCACACTCGGCTCAATTTGAGGGTACAGACGACAACTTCCCTCCCCTGGAGCCAGTGTCTGCAGTCCTACCATTAAGGCAGGCTAAGCACTGCCCTCTCCCAGGGAGCATCCATAGCTGGTTGATGCAGTGGTGAAATGGGAGCTTGGTACATTTCTAAATCCTCAGGGCAGGCTTTTTCAGCCAGGCCTATAGGATGAAGCCTGGGACACCTGCCTGGAAAGTTGTTTATTATTTTTCTGTTATGATTCATCCATATATATGAGGGAATAGAAGACAAAATTCATGTGATGTTACAATTTGGTAAAAATATAGGACTGTTTTAAAGCTGCTTTATAGCTGCTCCAGTTATGTTTCTAGCTGGGGCAATCTGGAAGGCTTCTTGGAGGAGGTGACATTTGTTCTGAGCCTTGTAGGAATTGGTCATGCAGATGAGAGTGGGAAAAGACCTCATCAGAAGACCCAGCCAAATTCTTATAGTGTCACCAAGTATTAGGTGCACACAGGGTGCCACATACATTTGTCACCTCTATTCCTTACTGCACCTGTGAAGAGGGTACCATGGGCCTCATTTGGCAGGAAGGAACCTGGGGTACTGAGAGGTGACAATATGGGGAGCTGCCTCACAGCTGGGCAGTGACAGACTCGGAGCCCAGATGGAAGCCCTACAGCCCCCTTCCCTGTCCTCCCTCCAAGGCCTGGGGTACAGCATGTCCAGGGAGGGGGAGGAGCCCCACTGGGAAGGGGCACAGAGCTGAGAGGGGAGGACTGGGGCTCAGAGTCTGACCTTGGACACGTGTGCTCCTGGCAGCCCCATGCCCACAACGATGTCAAGGGAGGTTCTGGTGCACTCCCCCCGCCGCCCCCCCTGCTTCCTCAGGACAATGGATACATGAAAGGGCTCCTTTGTCAGCCACACGTATGTTTACCGGAGGTCCTTCCACTCCCTCCAGTTCTGACCCAGGCAGGCCTCCTGCTCCCAAAGCACAATCCAGGAATGGATCAGCTCCTCCTCTGACCCTCAGGAGTGGCAGGGGTCAGAGATTGGGACAAGAATGACATAACCCCTGCTCAGGCCTGTGGGGATGACCATTCTTATGCCTTCCTAGAGCCTGTCCAGGGACATGACTGTTCCAACCCCCTTAGCACCGCCCCTCCACCAGCCTTTCATGTCCCTAGAGTCAGCAAAGGCCCACAGACCCTGAAACTAGATGTAATGTTGAATACGATCATTTTGTAGGGGGAGAGTCTGGAGACTTCAGATTCTCAAAGCACATGAGGACCCAAAAAAGCAGGAGAATCACTGCTCTTGAGGACAAGGCCCAAAGCTGGTTGCTTGGCTTCTGGCCCCACTGACCTCTTGATTCTAAACTAGTAACAGCTACATAAAACCAACATAGTAGCTAATAATTTTAGTTGTTATGCACTAGAAATTGTGTATTGTAGATTTGTGTTTGGCTGACTTGCAGTACTGAATAGATAAGAGCTTTTCTCTCTTTACAAGAAGCGGGAGTGTCCCAGTAGAGTGAGTGGCTTCGTGACCCATTCAGTGTCCCAACAGCTACTTTGGTGATTTAGTTCCCCATCATTTGCATGTTGGTTTTCTACCTTCCTGAGTGATACCTCAATGTGGGAAAATGGCTGCCACAACTCCAGGAACTATGCCAACCTTCCAGGCAGGAAATAAGAGGACATGTGAAAGGCTGTGCTGGTTGCATCTGTGGCATATTTTAGCAGGAACACAAAAGCTTTCTCAGAACATTCCTCAGAAGACGTCTTACAACTCATTGGCTAGGATGAGCCCGTAACCAGACTGGACCTGTTTTATGGCCTCTGTGGTTGAAGAGGGCAGGGAGAAAGGGGTGTTGAGTCAGCCAGCCCTCGGCATGTGCTGCATTGATCTAAGACCTTGGCACACTTTCCTATTCTAAGCCTCCCAGCTGCCCTGGGAGGTGGGGACGGTGTTCTCTTGATCCCATTTTATGTGGAGAAAACTGAGTTAAATGGCATATCTGTGGTGGTAGAGTAGCAAGCAACGGGCCTTAGACCGGTGCTCACATTTTCCTTACACCAGAGCCCACACCCTTCCTCACCCTGCCACCAGAGGGCAGGAGGCACTCAGTGTGCAGGAGACAAGAGCACGTGTGTTTGGACGAGTGCATCAGAGAGGCTGCCTTGACTGCATGGGGCACACACAAACATGCAAACCTGGAGGGGTGAACACGAGCATCAGTGGCCGGGAATGAGGTCAGGAACCATTTGTCCCATTTCATCTTAGTCGTTACACCAGGCCAGTGTTCTGTGCCCCGATAGATCCTGGGCTCAGAGGGAGGGAGGAGCCACCGCCTCACCCTCAAGGGTCCCAGACAACAGGAACGCAGTGAACCTGAGCTTGCTGTGGCCATGGGCCTGCAGACCCCCCGGCCACAGACACACATCATAGGAGAGGCACCAAGGGCTCTTAAGGAAGCCGAGTGGAGAAAGGGGAACGGCTGGGGGAGGGACCCTGCTATTTCTTTCAGACAAGTGGCCCACCTGGGGAGCCCAGCCACACCATCTCGTTGCCTCTAATACCACTCGTTTATTTTTTAAAACTGTATTGAGGTCCTGTGATGTGCCAGGCCCTCTGCATCGCACTGGGAAGTTGTTGGGGAACAAGACAAATGGATCTTGCCGGAGGGCCATCCATTCCAGCAGGGAAGATGGCCAGAAACCAAGCAAACAAACAGGTGAAACAATCACAGGCTTCCCAAAGGACGACAAATAAACCAGAGGCTGAGGCAGAGGAAACAGGGGTGCTGAAGCCTAGGAGAAGTAAGGGCGTGAGCCCTCTGCAGGGAGGGTGTTCCCAGAGGTGGAAACAGCAAGTGCCAAGGCCCTGAGGCAGGAACATGGTTAGTGCATGCAAGGAATGGTGAGGAGCCGGCTGGAGCAGAGTTAGCCTATGGGAGGGAAGAAAAGCCTGAGGTCAGAGAGGCGACCAGGGGGACTTGTGTGCCCTGGAGGGTTTTGAGTAGAGGCATGACATGGTCCAGCTTAGTTTCCAAGAAATCTCTCTCGCTGCCTGTAAGACAGACTGGGGCTGGGGGGTGTGGGGAGTGTGGGCAGACACAGAGCTACCAGGAGGGCTTTTGCAATAAGCTGGGTGAGGGTGCTTGGAGCAGGCTGGCAGCGTAGGACCGATGTGGTGAGAAGGGACTGGCTCCGGATCACTTTGAATTCTGGACAAGCTGAATGTAGGTGTGAGAGATGAGGAAAAACATGGTCATTTGTAGCCTTTGTACCAGAGGAAGGATGCGGGATAGAAGGACTACCAGGTCTCAGCCGTGCTCAGCCTTAAGGGATCTCTGGCCCACCCTTGTAGGCAGCTAGACAGTCCAGTGTGGGCTCTGAGAGAGAGGTCCTGGGTGATGTCAGCCTATGGACAGAATTTAAAACAAGAGTGCAGGATGGATGGGAAGAGAAGGGCGGGAGAGCAAGCTTTGTGGGCGGGGCGGGCAGGGAACCTTCTCTGGGGAGAGGCGTGTTGGCCAAGGCCTGAGGAAGTCTTGGGTTAAGAACCTTCCAGTCTGGCAGAAATCAAGCCAATATTGTAAAGCAATTACCCTTCAATTAAAAATAAATAAATATAGAACACTTTCTAACACCATACACAAAAATAAACTCAAAATGGGTTAAACATCTAAACACAAGACCAGAAACTATAAAACTCCTAGAGGAAAACATAGGCAAAACACTCTCCGACATAAATCACAGTAGGATCCTATATGACCCACCTCCCAAAATACTGGAAATAAAAGCAAAAAATAAACAAATGGGACCTAATTAAAATTAAAAGCTTTTGCACAACAAAGGAAACTATGAGCAAGGTGAAAAGACAGCTTTCAGAATGGGAGAAAATAATAGCAAAGGAAGCAAATGACAAAGAATTAATCTCAAAAACATACAAGCAACTCCTGCAGCTCAATTCCAGAAAAATGAACAACCCAATCAAAAAATGGGCCAAAGAACTAAACAGACATTTCTCTAAAGAAGACATACAGATGGCTAACAAACACATGAAAATATGCTCAACATCACTCATTATCAGAGAAATGCAAATCAAAACCACAATGAGGTACCATTTCATGCCTGTCAGAATGGCCGCTATCCAAAAGTCTACAAGCAATAAATGCTGGAGAGGGTGTGGAGAAAAGGGAACCCTCTTACACTGTTGGTGGGAATGCAAACTAGTACAGCCACTATGGAGAACAGTGTGGAGATTCCTTAAAAAACTGGAAATAGAACTACCATATGACCCAGCAATCCCACTACTGGGCATACACACTGAGGAAACCAGAATTGAAAGAGACACGTGTACCCCAATGTTCATCGCAGCACTGTTTATAATAGCCAGGACATGGAAGCAACCTAGATGTCCATCAACAGACAAATGGATAAGAAAGCTGTGGTACATATACACAATAGAATATTACTCAGCCATTAAAAAGAATACATTTGAATCAGTTCTAATGAGGTGGATGAAACTGGAGCCCATTATGCAGAGTGCAGTAAGCCAGAAAGAAAAACACCAATACAGTATATACTGATGCATGTATATGGAATTTAGAAATATGATAATGATAACCCTATATGCAAGGCAGAAAAAGAGACACAGATGTATAGAACAGTCTTTTGGACTCTGTGGGAGAAGGCGAGGGTGGGATGATCTGAGAGAATAGCACTGAAACATGTATATTATTAACATATGTGAAACAGAACGCCAGTCCAGGTTCGATGCATGAGACAAGTGCTCAGGGCCGGTGTGCTGGGATGACCCAGAGGGATGGGATGGGGAGGGAGGTGGGAGGGGGGTTCAGAATGGGGAACACATGTAAACCCATGGCTGATTCATGTCAATGTATGGCAAAAACCACTACAATATTGTAAAGTAATTAGCCTCCAACTAAAATAAATTAAATAAATAAATAAATAAAAGCTACCTGAAAATAACAACAACAACAGAATCACAATCATGAAAAAATAAAAAGAATTAAAATTGATTTTGAGGCCAAAAAAAGAAAGAAACTTCCAGGCTGTGGGGTCAACCTAAGCACAAAGTCAGGGCAAGAGCCTCAGGTGCACCTGATGCCCTAAGGAAAGAGTCAGAGAGACATGCATAGCCTGGGGAAATCCAGGGAGACTGTCGGAGGAGGCGTTCTGTGTGCTCAGCCACTCAGTCGTGTCTGACTCTCTGCAGCCCCGTGGACTGTAGCCCACCAGGCTTCTCTGTCCATGGGATTCTCCAGGTAAGAATACTGCAGTGGGTAGCCATTCCCTTCTCCAGGGGATCTTCTAAGACCCAGGGATTGAACCCATACCTCTAGCATCTCCTGCATTGGCAGGGAGGTTCTTTACCACTAGCACCACCTGGGAAGCCCTGCTGGAGGAGGAGACCTCCTCTAAAGCTGAGTTTTTAAAGATGAATAAGAGATTCCCAGACAGAAGAGGATGAAAACCTCCTTTTTCTTCCCCCCTCCACCGTCACTGCCTAGCAGGAGTTGGATGTTTCTTTCTCCCCATCCCTCTGTAGTTAACTGGGGTCACAGATAGCTCCCCGGTGCTTTGCCCTGCATCCATCTCCTGGAACCTTCACACTCTTCTCCAGAGGAGGGGTCTCATGACCCCCTTTTCAGACAGGAAACCTGAGGCTCCAAGCAGTTAAGTGACTCTCCTGGGTCCTGAAGACACACAAAGCTACGGGTTCAGGCTTCAGGTTACCCATTTACCCGCCCCTCCCCCACCCAGGTGACTCAGTGGTAAAGGAACCCACCTGTCAATGTAGGAGACTCAAGAGACATGGGTTCGATCCTTGGATCAGGAAGATCCCCCGCAGTAGGAAATGGAACCCCCTCCAGTATTCTTGCCTGGAAAATTCCATGAACAGAGGAGCCTGGCGGGCTACAGTCTATGGGGTCGCCAAGAGTTGGACATGACTGAACACATGTGCACCGCCCCCACCCAGGGGCCAGGGCCATGTCCCTGAAGACAGCTGGCACCCAGGAGGCCCCATGGGTACAGAGCTTGTGGGATCGGGTCACCAACTCTCCTGTGGTGTCAGCTTACCCTGGGAGAGGATCCTGGTCTTCCACTTGTAAGCTGTGTGGCTTCAGGCCAGTTACTTAACCTCTCTGAGCTTCAGTGCCTCATCTATAAACAGGACAGATAGCAGCTACTGAGATCACACTTGAGAGACCTGTGTGAACATCCTCTTTTTCTCCATGATGGTCACCAGTGTGCTCAGGGTGACTGTTGTCCCCAAAGGACAAGACCCTATACCCATCACTTACATTTGATCCCAGCACAGCCCATGAGGTGTGTGCTCACTTTAAGGAGGAACAGACCACAGCTCAGAGGGGTGAAGTCACTGTCTAGGGCCACACAGCCAGGGAGGGACAGAGCCAGAATTTGGTTCCCTTCGGTGTTGTTCCCTTTATCACTGTGACTGTCCCCTGTCTGGCCACAGCTCAGGAGTTGGCCGTGTGTCAGGCTGTGGACCCTTCCCAGTGATCAGGGCTGAGTCAGAAGTGCCATCCAGACCCCGGGGGGCACAGCCCTGCTCAGGGAGACACTCCTCATGGAGGGAGGACCAGGACTGTTAGGGCACCCCTTGACTCACCCCATCATTCCCATCTCCCGCCAGGTCCACGATTATCTTCGGAGCAAACTCTGTTCCCTGTACGAGAACGACTGCATTTTTGACAAGTTCGAATGTGCCTGGAATGGGAGTGACAGGTAACCTCAGACCTTGGACCTTCGCCCTGCGGGCCCGGTTGCTGATGTGGCTTGAGGGGGTAGGCGGGGCCGGAATTCTGTTATGCAGCCAAAGGAATCAAGGTGTTCCAAGGAGCCCTGGCCTTTCTTGTAGTAGGCTCAAACTCTCAGCTCTCAAGTTCAAGGTTGGAAATGAAACTTCACATTCTAAAACTACATCCATTTGGAGCCCTGTTCTCCTGAACAGTAGTGGGAGTATCTTTAGCCAATTCTGAGTGCCTCACCATGCAGCCTCTTGCCCAGGTTGTCAGGGTGAGGGGTATATCAGTTCCAGGTCCCCCGTGGGGCAGAACGCTTTAGCCACTGGTCTACGCCCGCCTCCAGCCATTATGGCTTCTGCTTCCGCGCCACGGGGGCTCCAGAGAGCGCTTCCAGCTCCTGCATCTTCTGGAACTAGGGGGCTTCCACAGGTGTACCCGCCCCCCACAGCCCTGCCCACCCGGGAAATGGACCTGAGCCTGACTTGAGTTCCTGTTTCCCCATCACCCGGCTCAGCCCAGGGTGAGTGTGGACAGGGAAGGTCCAAGGCAGGGACTCAGGTAATCAGACCACACGGGGATGAAAACCACACTGGGCTGGGACATCAGCAAGTCACCCGTCACACTTCACAACCGGAGCAGGGCTGGTGGGTGAGAGGGGGCAGAGTACAAGCCGACAGCCCTCCACTCGGGTGCATCCAGGGGTGTGGACTCCATCAGTCCCAAGCATCTGGCCATAAGAAGGCTGGGCTCTAAGTATGGCTGGCATCGCCGTGGTCCTGTGAGAACCTCTGTGCTGTGATGCTGTGTGGCTATGAGCACAGGCCCCCTGGGACCATCAGGGAAGGTGGGTGGGGGGAGTGACAGGACCGCAGGGACAAGACCTGAAGGGCACCCCTGGGAGCAGGCTGGCCCCAAGTGGGACCAAGCTGCTGTGTCCGGGGGTGGGGGACCCCCTAAGGGCTGCTGCCAACATCCTGGGGCTCACCTGGCTGAGGGGTCTCCACGTGAACAGTGCTCTCATAGGGACTGAAATGGTGGGCACAGGGGTCCACTGAAGGATGCTTAGGAAACCAGGTGGAGGCCCTGGCCTGGAACTGAACTGATGCGGCTGGGTCAGAGGGACACAGCGCTCCCTCCGGGGGCCTGCACCTGGGCTGACACATTGGAGATCCCCCAGTGAACACCAGCAGCAGGTCTGGGGGTCTATTAGAGTCTCAGAAGATGGACTTACTGCTGGGAAAAAGGGATCCCAACACTGCTCCGTGCATGTCTGTCTGTCCGTCTGTCTGTGTTGGGCTCCCTACTGGGTCTGACCATTGCCTGCCCTTCCTCCATATCACCACCAGGGGGTGGCCATGAACAGTGAATGTTGGGCTTCCAGAGACTGGAGCCGCCTTCTCTTCCTGGCTTTCCCGTGCCCAGCCTGGAGCTCAGCTGTCTTGCCTCTCACCCACCTCTTCCTGCCATGCCAGCCACCCCAGCCCTGGTAGTCCCTGCCACCCACCTCCACAAACCACTCTGCTCCCACCCCCTGGAACCCTGACCACATTACACCCGGCTCACTCCTGCTGTCACTTCAAATGACTGACTCAACCCAAGGCCACCTCCTCCAGGAAGCCCTCAGGGTGTTCCTCTCCATCTTGACACTCCCAGCCTCCTGGGTTTTCCTTCTGTCTTTGAGTTTATTACACATTTTCACCTTGCCTCTTCTCCACTGGTTGGAGTGCCCCTGGGAGTGGGACTGTAGCTCAGTCCATACTAAGCCCCTGACTTGAAGCCTCAAGAGTGTCCAGTCCATGACTGTTGACCTTCTGGAAGGCAAAGGGATGTGCCACTTCCTTCCACTTCGTTGCCAGCATCCTGGGAGCCCAGCAAGCCCCATAGAGAAGGTGTGTGTGTTAGTCAGTCCATTGTATCTGACTCTTTTCGACCCATGGACTGTAGCCCATCAAGTTCCTCTGTCCATGGAATTCTCCAGGCAAGAATACTGGAGTGGGTTGCCATTCTCTTCTCCAGGGGATCTCCCCGATCCAGGGATTGAACCCGGATCTCCTGCACTGTAGGCAGATTCTTTACTGTCCGATCCTCCAGGAAAGCCCATAGAGGAGGATCCCAAGATAAATAAAGCCTGATCCCTGCCTTCCAAGAACTCAGAGGCTAAGGGGAGAAGCAAGTATTGCCCTTCAGGGCCCCCACCCTTGCAGACCAAAGCCAACCTTCTGAATCCCGTAGCTCAGCATTTCCTGTCCTTCTTATATTAATGGGAAACTTCCAGCATCCCGATTGTGTACATGACAGCAAAGAGCTAGTGGACATCTGATAATGCTCACAGTGCCTCTTATCCAACTCCAGCAAGACTTGAATGGGAAGCCTGGGGGACAGGAAAGAGCGGAAGTTTTTGGATGACACCCTGGATTTCCAGACCACACTCTACCGGTCTCCAGCTACTTGCTTAATTGTTGTTCAGTCGCTCAGTAGTGTCCCACTCTTTGCGACCCCATGGACTGCAGCACTCCAGGTTTCCTTGTCCTTCACTATCTCCTGGAGTTTGCTCAAACTCATGTCCATTGAGTTAATGATGCCATCCAACTATCTTATCCTCTTTCACCTCCTTCTCCTCCTGCCTTCAACCTTTCCCAAGCTGTCTGATCTCTCTGAGTCTGCTCACATGAAAAGTGGTTCGAATAAAACATGTCTTTCAAGGGCTGCTTTGTGTGTGACGCTCCTGGCAAGGTCATGCTCTGTATTGGCAGTGGATTGTCCAATGATTGGTGCACATGGGTCTGTTGTCTGTCTTGTCTTAAAGAACTCCACTGAGCCTTCGAGACCCACCTTAAATGCCATCTCTTCTAGGAAGTTCTCCTTGATTCGTTCTGCCTAGGAAAAAGGGATTTGTGTCAACTAAGCATCTTCCAGCTTCCCTGGTGGTTCAGACGGTAAAGAATCTCCTTGCAATGCAGGAGACTCAGGTTCGATTCCTAGGCTGGGAAGATCCCCTGGAGAAGGGAATGGCAACCCACTCCAGTATTCTAGCCTGGAGAATCCCATGGAGAGAGGAGCCTGGCAGGCTACCATCCACAGAGTCTCAAAGAGTTGGACATGACTGAGCGACTAACACTTTAAGCATCTTCCAGTTGCAGGAATCAGACAAGCTGAAGTTTGTTCTGATAAGTTCCAGCAAGACTATCTCAGAGCTCACGCTGTACCTTTGGGGCCATTTCCTCTCTGTCCACGCCCATCTCAAAGCCTCCCTGCTTCTTACACACTAGGTTCTTCCTCCCTGACTATGGCTGGCTCCCCTTTGCAGTTAGGGATGGTGACACCAAATAGTCCCCCTTCCTTTATCCTTCCGGACCTTCTGGAAAAATTCTCAGAGAAGGATCTGATTGGCTTTGTTTGGGTCACATGCTCACTTTTGCACCAGTCAGCACGGACAGCATCTGTTGCATGCTACAATTGGCCAGAAGGGGGCAGTATGATTGACAGACCCTCCAGCCCCACAGGGATGGGGCGGGAGTCTTTCCCAGTGGAAAGAAGAGAGCCCGGGGACCAGGGCAGCCAGGGCTGTGATCCTCATGTGCAGACGAGGGAGACGAGACTGGCAGAGGTGAAGCCACTTGCTTAGATGCAAGCCAGGGCAGGGGCTCCCCTTTTCCCTGTTAAAAGAACCTTCTGGGATGTTAGAGCACACCCAAGAATGGAAGCAATGGGTCAGTCTGACCTGGCGTGGTTTGCAGGATTCTGGGACCTGGTGGTCCAAGGTGGAAGAGACCCCTCCCTCTGCAGGTGTGTGTGTGTGGGTATCCCTCCTCCGCAGAGGTGTCCTCTGGATCCTGCACCTGAATGGAAGGTGGATTAGCCGCTGTGTGGGTTGCAAATGACTTTAATGATCTCACTCTCCCTTCCCTGGTGGCTCAGGAGAAGGGTGGATGTGGTGTGACAGTGCCCACTGGGTTCCGTGAACTGTTTCCTGGAGAACCAGGGGGCTGCCTTCTCCCTTCTCTTGCCCCTGCAGGCACAGCGAGAAGGGTGATGCCCCCAGTCCAGCCCCTCGGCAGGCAGCACCCTTCTCTGGGAATCCATCACCCACTCCCTCCTTCTGCTTCCGTAGTCTTGGACTCCTAGTCAGACAGGTGGGCCACAGGGATGGTTAGAATCCATAAATGTTGTTCATCGTTCAGCCACTAAGTCATGTCCAACTCTTTGTGACCCCATGGATGGCAGCACACTGGGCTTCCCTGTCCTTCACCATCTCCCGGAGTTGGCTCAAACACATCAATTGAGTCGGTGACGCCATCTGACCATCTCATCCTCTGTGACTTCAACATCAGTCCTTTCAATGAACATTCAGGGTTGATTTCCTTAAGGATTGACTGGTTTGATCTCCTTGCTGCCCAAGGGACTCTCTATGGTCTAGCACCATAAATACCTGTTGGCATTTAATACATAAGAGGAGGTGGAATTTACTGAGCCCAGCACTCTTCTAAGCATTTTAGCATATTATCTAATCCATTCTTGAGGCTATTCTCACCAGGAGCTGGGGTCCCTTGTTACCCCACTTTATAGATGGGAAAACTGCACTGGCCAGCCCTGTGACCCAGCCTGCAGAGCCCTACACCCACGCACACCAGCTGGGGCAGTGACAGGGCATCTGGCAGGGTCCCGGGCAGGCCCCCTCTTGTCTGCAGAGCCAGACAGGCATGGTGGGATTGCTGCCCTGGGGTCTGGAGGTCAGAGTTCATCCTGGCTGGTGATCCCTAGGCCTGAGGATTCTCTCTGCAGGGGTGCACAAGCATACCCACCCACCCACACACACACACATTGGCACCTCGCCCGCCTTGCCCTCTCTCCTCCCTGCCTCTGCCTCCTGCTCGCTCACTTTGCTCACCTGGCAGAAGGCGCTGCCTGGGCGGGGGTCCAGGCCTCTCCCCAGGCCTGCAAGCCCCGCTGGCCGTGCTCACTGTCCCACTGTCTGTCCCGCAATGGAGACTCTGGCCCGGCTTCCTCATACCCACAGGGTACCCAGGTCACTGCCACCCACTCCCCTGCCCACCTCTCCTCTCATAGCCCCGCTGTGTCTGAGAGGCGGGAATAAGGGGCAACAGAGGGTACAACCTGGGCAGCGGTCCCCTGAGTCACCTCCCGAGCTCTGTGGGGTTGCCCCTGAGCATCTGCTTGTGATGGCCAGGGTCAACCTGTCCATGCACCCCCCCTGCTCCCCCATCTCATGCCCTGGCCTTGGGACACTTGGGCGCTGGGTGGTAGGATGGCCCCTCTGCTCCTCCCTGTCCTCCAGCCTGAACACGGGCATCCCATGGCTGGCAGAGCTGCTGGTTAAGGGGTAGGCACTGTAGGCATGAATGCATCCCAGCAGCAGAGGATGAGCTGGTTAGATGGCATCACTGACGCAATGGACAGGATCTGAACAAACTGCGGGAGATAGTAGAGGACAGAGGAGCCTGGTGGGTTACAGTCCATGGTGTCACAAAGAGTCGGACACAACTTAGCGACTTGAACAGCAACAACACTCGGTGATGACTGGGCCAAGGGTCACTTGCCTAGACCCCACGGGGCAGCCGCTGGCACACCCAGCATCCCTAGGTCCGCCCCAGAGACCAGACTTGGGCTTCAGTGACTTTCAGGCGCCAGATCCTCTCTGATTTGGGGGCGTCTTCAGGCTCAGCCCACTCCCTGTCCCACACTGGGGGGGTCACACTGTCGAGAAGCCTCATGGGTCATAACTTAGGTAACGTAGGAGCCCACCCAGCCTTCCCAGGGGTGAGCTGACATCAGGGGAGAGAAGAGGGGCCACTTTGGGAAGGAGGGTGCCAAGGTCACCCTCTCCACCAACCAACCAGAAGCCGCAGACTGGAATGGGGCGGGCTCCTCACGCCCACCCAGCACCTCCAGGGGCTTGTCATTTCATTGTCTCAACAACACTCAGATCTATTCACACCAATTAAGATTTTAAAACAGAAAAGAATAGAGCCAGAAAGTACATTAGAATTCTCCACCCACCCTCCCTTCACCTCCAGGGATTAAACCAGTCTCTTAAAAAGGAGAACCATTTGGCTGCCAGACCCACCCCACCCCCATCGCTCCCCCACAGAGTGTCAAAGAAGCCACTCCACTCACCCCTCTGTCCCCTGTCCGTGTGGGGTGGGGGGTGGAGGGGGGCTGGGCAGGGGATTTCATGCCATTCTAAGACTTCAGTTCAGTTCAGTTGCTCAGTCGTGTCCAACTCTTTGCAACCCCGTGGACTGCAGCACGCCAGGCTTCCCTGTCCATCACCAACTCCCGGAGCTTACTCAAACTCACGTCCATTGAGTTTGTGATGCCATCCAACCATCTCCTCCTCTGTCGTCCCCTTCCCCTCCTGCCTTCAATCTTTCCCAGCATCAGAGTCTTTTCTAATGAGTTGGCTCTTCACATCAGGTGGCCAAAGTATTGCAGCTGCAGCTTCAGCATCAGTCCTTCCAGTGAATATTCAGGATTGATTTTCTTTAGGATTGACTGATTTGATCTCCTTGCAGTCCAAGAGACTATCAATATTCTTCTCCAACACCACAGTTCAAAAGCATCAATTCTTCTGCGCTCAGCTTTCTTTATAGTCCAACTCTCACATCCATACATGACTCCTGGAAAAACCAGAACTTTGACTAGACGGACCTTTGTTGGCAAAGTAATGTCTTTGCTTTTTAATGCTGTCTAGGTTGGTCATAACTTTTCTTCCAAGTGTGGCTGTAACTGAGAGTGACCCTTCCATGGCATTCGCTCATTCATTCGGTCAGTCATTTATTCATTCATTCGTTTGTTCTGCAAATGCTTAGTGCGCTAGCACCTACAAGAGGCAGGTACCTTCTGAACCTGCAGGTCTGGCGCTGACTAAGGGAAGCTTCTGACCCTTCAGTCCATTTGGTTTACAAAGCATTTACTGTGTCCTTAATCTTCATGGGTTGGGGGGAGGGAGTTGTCCTCTGCTTGGTCAGCTCCTGTTGGCTGTTGCTGGGGGTTGTCTTTCCTTCAGGGACCACTTACCCCTAGGAGGGCCAAGCCAGGCCCTGGGGACTCAAACAAGACACACGTGCCCCCAGAGCACCCGCCTGGTGTGGAGACAGAAGCACAGGTGGATGCTTGCCTGGGGATGATTGATTAGCATTTCGAGGTGAGCCTAGAGGTGTCCCCCACCCCCAACCCCTCCAGCTCCCGTCTCCACCCTCCTCCTCCCAAGAGACTGTGCCTGGATGTTGATCCTGCGTGCCTGCTGGCCTCTGGCTGGGTTTAACCATGGGGCACACTAGAAGGAGCCTGAGGGTAGCAAGAGAGGCCAGAGCGTTCATTCCCCCTGTTCCCTGTCATCTTGGCTAACCGTGTCCCTTAGGGCACAGCTTCCTTCAGAGGACAGCCCCCTTCACACAGATTTCTCTGTCTCTGGTTCTTTCTCTCTCTGTCTTTCCTGTGATTCCTCCCTCCCCTCATGTCTCAGGCCTGGGGAGGGGGTTTCAAAACCCACAAATGTACCAGTCCATGGGCATAGCACTTTCCCTGGATTCCCTTAGAACCTTCCAGAACATGTGTGAGCAGTCCTTTTATGGAGCTCCTCTCCAACCACCCAGTTGGCATGTGCCCTCTGCCCCCTACTGGGGCCTTAGTGAGCCTCGCCCCCTTCTGCCTGGATGCCCCCAGAACAGCTTCGGAAGAGCCACTTTATACAAAGGTTGTTCCATCCTCATGGCTCCCAAACACCCACCCACCCGTCTCTGAACACGAGGTCAGAGAGACTTTGGGTGTCAAGAGGAGATGGCGCCGATCACTAACACTGCAGTTGTGGCTCTGGCAGAAGGTCATGGGTGCACGGTGTCTCCAGGAAACACACAGCCTGGGCAGGGAGCCACTCGTGGGCTGGAACCAAAAGAGAGCTCCTGGCCCAGACGCTCCAGGCCCCAAGCCAAGGAAAATGCCCTTTCTGTGAAGGATCAGAACTCAGAGGGACAGACTGATCAGTGAGGAAGGAGACACAGTGCTGAGTTCTCACAGGGGGAGACAGATGTCACCCTCCCTCGGCCCTCGGCCAGGGGGACCCCTCTCCCTAAGCAGCGTTAGTGACCAGGCAGGGGCCTCCATCCCCAACCCACATCCAGGCCATCCCCATCCAGCAGAGACCAACATAAGAGATGGTCCAGAGGCGAGGTGACTTGTAATCACAACTTGTCCATTCTCAGGTGGGCCCTGGGGAGGTGGGCTTTCCCAGGTCTCCCATAAAGATGCTACAGGCCAGGGCCTCAGCTCCCACAGTCTCCTGGTCCACCTAGGTGGAGCCCTGCCCTCGTGCGTCTCCTCCACATGGGATTATTCCTATAGCTCAGGTGATACTGAAGACATGGTTGCGTGCATAACCTTTGTAAACCTAGGGGTCCTTGTGGCTCCTCTGGGAGCAATGACACCATCGGGAAGCACAGTTCATCTCCATAAGGGAGGAAGGGTTCCAATCGACCCGCATCTCTCCTGAAGAACACTGAAGGGTATCACTTCCATACCCTCAGTATTGCTTTCCAGAATCTGTTCCCACTTCCCCAGTGACTTTGTATGCTGTACCCCCAGATGCTCCAAATCCTTAACTCCCTTCTTTCTCCAGGCCCAGATCCATGGTGCTGCTATTCTTTCTCTCCCAGCTCTTACTGTATAGATTAACATCCTTTCTCTGATTCAACAGGAATCCCTTCTCCTTAGGAGAGGTGGGGGAGAAGAGGTGGGCAGTGGATAGACAAATGGAGAATGCTCTTTAGCTGGACGTGGCCGGGGTTGGGAGGGGAGGTCTGTGAACATCTGCACATGGATGGTGTGCAGAGTGATCGTTTAGTCATTCAACTACTCAGACAGCAGGAGGCTGGGGGGCGCGGGGATGGGCATCTGCACTTGGTTGGTTTGAATTTATAGCCCGGTGTCTCCTGTGTCTGTTTTCCTTTGCACTCCCTCTGCTGTTGCCTAATCGCATTGAAAGCCTAGGGCTCTCTCGCCTGGGATAAAGGGCAAAGGACAAGGGAATGTTTTCATGATGCATGGGGCAGAGCCTTCAACGGTCTCAGCTCCCGGCTCTAAGTCAGTGTGCTGATACAGCCGAGATATGGCGGGGAGGGACAAGAAACGCGCGCCCCCCCCCCCCCCCCCCCCCCCCGCCCAGAGAAGGTGGCAGGAGGCAGGCCTGTCCCCGTCTGCTCCCGCAGGGTCCCCATTCCTGGGGTGATGGCTCTGCACCCCGGGAAGGAGCGGCAGGCTTCCTTCCTTCCTCCTCCTCCGGGGCCCCACCTGATTGATGCCTGCCTCTCCTTCTCCCGCCAGCGTCATCATGACCGGAGCCTACAACAACTTTTTCCGCATGTTTGACCGGAACACCAAGCGGGATGTGACCCTGGAGGCGTCGCGGGAGAGCAGCAAGCCCCGGGCGGTGCTCAAGCCGCGGCGCGTGTGCGTGGGCGGCAAGCGGCGACGGGACGACATCAGCGTGGACAGCTTGGACTTCACCAAGAAGATCCTGCACACGGCCTGGCACCCGGCCGAGAACATCATCGCCATCGCGGCCACCAACAACCTGTACATCTTCCAGGACAAGGTGAACTCCGACATGCACTAGATGCCCCGGCGGCCGCGCGCCGGAGCGGCCACCGGGGGTGGGGGGTGCCGGGCCCCGTCCCTCCAAGCATCCCAGGACCGGACCTGCCTTCGCGGATGACTTCTGTTGGAACACAGGACAAAGGAGTCACAGTAAACCGACGGGATCGTCGGCCTGGAAGTTCACTTCTCGCATCCCGTACTTTAATCGCGTGCAGTCTTTCCCACCTTCTTAGGATGTTTTCCAGTCTGCGCGTTTGTTTTTCACGCCAGCGGTTTCCTTTCTTGGGGGCCTCGGGAGCCCTGGAGCGGTGTGTCTCGCGCGCCTCACTGGCCCCAGTTCAGGGCTCCGGGGACAGATAACGAAGCTCAAACAAGCCAGCCAGGGATTCTTTTGATGCTAAATGGAGCATTTGCCACTGTCTCAGAGCCGAAGGTCTCACCTTTTTGCATTTTGGATGGTGAATTCATGCTGAGAATTTGTGAGCTCCTCTTTTAGGTTATTTTAATATCTTTCAAAATATCCCAGGTCCCTTACAGTTTCTCAAGAGGAAGGGGAGTGGAATCCACTACAGTGCGTGCCTGTTTTCTTCACCACTTAACCACCCTTCTCAGAGCATTTGCCACTGCTAGGCGTGGTGCCCGCCCTCCAGGCCCATGGGTGTAACCCCTATGGCCTCTGTGCCCACTCTCCTGTCATTCTGCAGCTGTCCTTGCCATCTCCTCAGAACTCGTCCTGGCTCCCTCCGCGATCTCCCTGAATCTTCATCATGACCCTGAGAAGTGGGGGCCCATTCATTTCCTCCATACATGCCAACTGCACACGGAGTGCCAGGCTCCATGCCAGGGATTAAAGGTGAATAACTTGCCATTCCCCACTGTGCACATGAGAAAACTGAGGTTCAAGGCCTGCATCAACCAAGGAGGGGCCAGGAATTCCATCCAGGCCTTCCCACAAGACCCTTTCCATCCACCACGTTGGTGGCTCACATTAAAGCAACATTCCAGCCTGGAAGGTTCTGGAAACATCTCTTCATCTTGTGAAGCAGGACAGAGCAGGTAGGATGATGATGAGGGTCGGGGAGAACTGAGACGCAGAAAGGAGAAGACCCCCGGGGTCTCCTCGCCTGTTTGGTGATAAGGAACTCTGCCTTCTCTCCACCCCAGATGCGGACCCCAGCTCCTTTTCCAAATGCACTGAACTGTCTCCAAAAGAAAATTGCATGTTATGACCATTTTAAGATACCTTTTGTTTTCTGACCCCTCGCGGGCCAGTGAGAATGCGATGTTTCCAGGACGATTCCCTCCTACTTTGTCAGTACGGGTTTGGCCCACCCGCCGACCACGCCAACTTGTCTTTGCCCTTGGAACTCCCAGCGGAACCACGTGGCTTGCATTTTGATTCAGAAAGCATAGTGCAGAGGCCCGACTGAATCTGACTTTTTTTTTTTAACAAAATGTAACTTAACCCAGGAAATAGACCCAACTCAAGATTTTTCTCAGCGGATAATGGTCTACTTTTGTGTGTATCAAAGCACAGAACGCATGTGCACTCACTTCCAGCCATACAATAATTACACAAGGAAATGGGTCCATTGGTTTTTTTTTAATCAACATGAATGAAGAATGTTTGTTTATATATCACTGTAAAATCCAGGTGACCTGGACAGTATTATATGTACATATCTATTCTAATGAAAATTAATAATCACAGGATTGGATTCCGTTTTTTCCCTTTGTAAAGAGGTTCAAGAATGTGATAAATTGTATAGAAATCTTGTTGAAGCCAAAATCCAGCTCTGAGGGCCTTATACAATTATTCGGATATTTGGCGTGATCCTTTCCCTTTGTGATTCAAATGCTGAGAGGCAATTTGCATTTGCAGATGGAGGTTACTGATCAGATCACAGATTTAACACGGACCATTTCTACAAAGCGCAAAGCTTACACTGCATTCAAATGGAGGTCTTAATACAGTTCCTGGTTCCTTATTCTGTTTTAAACTGTGGACACCACACCGAAAAGGGAGAAGAAAGGAAAAGATCTTCTCAGAAGAAAAAGCATGTCTTTGGATCCCTGGAAAATAATGATGTCCAAAGCATAATGAATGAAAGCATTGTGAATAAAAATGTGTGTTGAGAAAAGATGTTGATGAGGAAAGAAGTAAAACTAGACCTGGCAGAAGGGCCAGTAACATAGTCACAAACTTTGCTTCCTTCCTGTTTAAATTTCCTGCTCTTTTTGAATGTACGAGCATTCACATAGTCATTGTGAAGTTGTTGGGTTGTTTTTGTTTTCATTTCAATACTCTCTGAGGACTGATTGCTCGGTGGCTTCAGATACGTGGTGGTAGATTAGACAGGCCTGACCATTTTGGACTCTGTAACTCATAGGTGCATTCTTGTTTTCTTGGGTGTCTCACAAACTATCCAACTGTTGAATAAAATTATAAATATGTTAATACCAGCTTTTTCCAATAAAATAACAAATGTTACATCAAAAATGAGGCTCAGAATGCTATTTGTTTTTAATGGCCCATGGGTCCCGTCAAGAGACATGGCAGGTGGGGACACACATGGAAAGTGGGGTTCACCTCCAGACTTTCCTGCCTCCAGCTCGCAATGCAGCTTTTAACCTTCCTCAGCTCTGATTTCATCACCAAGGAAATGGAGCTAATAATAATACCAACCTTGTGGTTTGGGGGTTGTGGGGGGACGGGCAAGATTAAATTGGACAACGGCCTGCAAATCACAGTGCCAGGCACATAAGCACTCAATAAATGACAATTGTTTTATTTTGTTTTTTGTTTTGTTATGTTTTGGAGCAAGTGAGCATAGCCTACCGTGATTTCCAAATATTCCCAGATTCTCCCATGATCATTTCTAACCCTCACATCCAACTTGAAAATATGGTACAGATGAGGAAATTGGGGTTCAGAGAAGTTAGGGAACTGGCTCAGAATCACACAGCTAGGAGATGCTGGAGCCAAGTTTCTAGTTTGGCCCAGTTAACTTCTAATATAGTGCTTACCCAATGGTACCACTACACACGTGCCTCGGTGTCCCAAGGAACAAGAGCTGGGAGGAGCGAGGCTACAGGGCATTTGAATTAGTTCTGGAAGCCAGAGAGTCCCAGCCCCGCCTGCTGAGATGGCTGAGATAAGCTGGAGGATGTGTGGGGAAGCCTTTCAAGTCCCCCGTGGTTCCTCTGCACCCCTTCTGGGAGCCCAGGCCCAGCAGGAGGAAGTCAGCGGCTGCCCTGGTGGGTCTGCTGGCAGGACTTTGATTGACTTAGTTCTCCATCAGCCTCTCCACTCCAGGACAGAGGAGAAAGGAGGAAAAGTCACTTCCGGGCTGTGTGGCCTTGGACGCGGGGCTAACCTCTCGGAACCCCATGTGTAAATAGAAAGGGTGTGTGTGTGTGTGTGTGTGTGTGTGTGTGTGTGTGTGTGTGTGTGTGTGTGTGTTAGTCACTCGGTCGTGTCTGACTCTTTGTAACCCCACGGACTGTAGCCCACCAGGCTCCTCTGTCCATGGGATTTCCCAGGCAAGAATATTGGAGTGGGTTGCCATTTCCTCCTCCAGGGGATCTTCTTGACCCACATTGAGGGCAGACTCTTTACCATCTTAGAAACTAGGGAGGGTTAAAAATAGATGGTGATGCCATTCCTTCTTGAGGGAAAACCAGTGAGGTAATTAAAAAAATGCCTTGTTAAGCTCTGTGGCCCCACTCTATGGGGATTTTACACATAGTATCTCATTTAGGTTTCATGTTATGCCTTTTGTGGCAGAAGGGGAGAGTACTATTGTTAAACCCATTTTATACATGAAAAAAAATAAGGCTTAGAGAGAGTAAGATTTAACATGTGCCGAAATTCATAGAACTTGAACGTAAGTGGAGGAGCCTGGATTCAAACCCAGATGATGAAAGCACAGGTGGCCTACAGGACAGTGAGGACGCCGTGATCTCAGCCCCACCCAGCACTGACCGGGGCACCGCCTCTGGGACTTCACAGGTGTGATTAAGGTTATGGACCTGAGATGGATGTTGTGGTCCGTGCGTGGATTGGAAAAGAATTTCCAGACATGAGGCAGAACGAGAGGAGAATAAAGTTTATTAGAATGGGTGACACAGCGGGCCGGCTCAAGGGAGAGCTGAACCTTTTCGCAGGCTAGCAGCCAATTTTTATAACCTCAAGACAGAGAAAATTCCTACTGGAATGGTGGCATTAGGTGATTGGTTAGGATGCTATAAGGTGGATAGTAGGGTGAGTATTTTACATAATATGGGGTCAGGAAACTGGCCAATCTAGATCCGGAGGCTTACGGCAACAGTTGCTATGTGGCTTGGTCAGTTTCAGAGATTCTTATCCTGTGACCTTGGTACAGGGCTCCACAATGGGGAGCATATCCTTGGTTATCCAGCGGAGACCAGTCTGTCCCAGGAGTTCCAGAAGGTAGAGAACCTCTGTTGACTGTACTCACAGGGAGAGGCAGCAAGCCATGAGGACTCCCCTTTCCACTCCTGGCTCTGAAGATGGAAGAAGGGGCCACAGTCTAAGGAATGTGAGTGGGCTCTGGAAGCCAGAAAAGGCAAGAAAATGGATTCTCCCCTAAAGTTTTTAGCCCAGTGAAACTGTCGACTAAAAAATATAGTCGCAACCTGAAAGTTGAGAGTTATTTTATTTGGTGGGAATGTTTAGGACTCCGTATCCGGAAGACAGCACCTCAGTATCTCTGAGAAAACTGTTCCAAGGAGGTAGGAGGGGAAATCAGGCTGTATACAAGTTTGCAAAAAAGGGAGCAGGCAGTCTGAACATCAAAGATCAGGTATGGAGGAATTAAGCAGTCTATGTGTGTGGAGATGCAAGCCTCTGGGCTCACTGAATTCATTCTTTTCCTGTGCACCTCAGCTCCCTGGGGCCAATCCTGTTTCCTTGTTCACCTTAAGGAGTGGCAAGTGGCTGCTTCTGGCATTCCCCCAGCTCCTCAGCCATCACTGTTGGGGAGGGGCAGCATCCGTTGGATTGGAGCTTTGGGAGCCCTCATTCATGTTTGGAGGCCAGTGATCGCAGATGGCTGTGACATTTCTTATTTATTAATATGGCAGGAGACATTTTCATTTCACAAGACCACATGGGACTTCTGAGCCCCCACCTGTAGGAGAAGACGTGTGTTGCTTTAAACCACTCAGTGTGTGGCCCTTTGTCACAGTGGCCCTTGGAAACGAACACACTCAGGTACCTTCATTCTGATCTCACAGTCAACCTTTTCAGCGGATTCCTGCCCGCTTTCACAGATGAGGATCCCAGAAAGGCCCAAGCACCTGCCTAAACCCCAGCAGTAAAGGTGGGACCAGCCTCCACATTGCCTTTCTTGAGGGCAGCCAGGGTGGAGGGCCCTGCCAAGGTGCTCTGGGCAATACTCGGGGGCTGGCAGCCAGATGGTGGCACAGAGGGGTGAGTGGGGCTCCTAGAAGGCCAGGTACCTGTGGGGAGCTGCACGCATGGATGGGCCCCCTCCTCCAAGCCAGGTGCTGGGCTGAGCTGTGGGCAGATCACAGGGTGAGCAATCCAGTTCAGTTCAGTTCAGTCGCTCAGCCATGTCCAACTCTTTGCAATCCCATGGACTGCAGCACGCCAGGCCTCCCTGTCCATCACCAACTCCTGGAGTTTGCTCACACTCATGTCCATTGAGTCAGTGATGTCATCCAACCGTCTCATCCTCTGTCGTCCCCTTCTCCTCCCGCCTTCAATCTTTCCCAGCATCAGGGTCTTTTCAAACGAGTCAGTTCTTCACATCAGGTAGCCAAAGTATTGGAGTTTCAGCTTCAGCATCAGTCCTTCTAATGAATATCCAGGACTGATTTCCTTTAGGATGGACTGGTGGCATCTCCTTGCAGTCCAAGGAACTCTCAAGAGTCTTCTCCAACACCACAGCTCAAAAGCATCAATTCTTCGGCACTCAGCTTTCTTTATTGTCCAACTCTCACATCCATATATGACTACTGGAAAAACCATAGCTTTGACTAGACAGACCTTTGTTGGCAAAGTAATGTCTCTGCTATTTAATATGCTGTCTAGGTTGGTTATAACTTTTCTTCAAGGGCAGATGAAATAAGGCCTAAACTCGGTTTCCCTCCCCTATCTCTCCCAACTACAGACCAGCTTCTGCTCAGATGAAAGTCTAGCTGTCACCCCGTCATCCCTGAGCTCTGAAGGCTCTGAGGCTCCTGACGCCCCCTGGCCACTCCTTGAGGCTTGACCTGGAGTGCGGGCCTCTCAGTGATCTGCCCAGCTGCCCCGTCAGCTTTCTTACCCAGCACAGATCAGGTCATTAGTCATTATTGTATTAATAGCGGACACATGAGCTGTGGGCTGCACCAGGCACTGTGCTGAGAGCATTGTATGCATCATTTCATTTCATCAGCAACTCACAGTGAAAAAGGATGCTCATCTTACAGAGATGGAAACTGAGGCACCAAGAGAAGGAGTACCTCTCACAAGGCCACAAACCTGTGAGTGTGGAGCCAGGATCCGACCCCTGGCAGTGTGTCTCCAAACTCTGTCCTGGACTGAACCACTTAGGGTCCTGAACCACTGAACCACGGGTGGTGTCTGAGGGATGTTTTCGGGCCACTATTCCTGCTTGTCCTCTGCCAGGAACACAGCTTAGAATGGCAGGCTGGGTCAGGACTTGCAGAAGTTCAACCACTTGATGAAAACTTTAGTAAAGGCTTACCAGCTTGGAGAGGTGGTTTCCTAGCAACCAAGAAGCTTTCAGGGCTCCAGATAATTGCTCCAGTTGTGAGTGATTCATTTCAAACAGCCCTGTCCTTTTTAAAAAACAAAGCCCCATTGTCTCTACCTGGATGCTGTTAGATTTCCACATAGGGCCCACACAGTCAAGTGACACGATAGATTTCAGAGAAGAACTGACATCCACAAAAGGCAGCAATATTGGAAGGGCAAAGTGAAAATAAAAACGGAAAGGAATCCATTAGTAAAATCAAGCAAAAAGACTTCCAAACATGCAAAATGGAGATGAATGTTTGGAGAAGTGACTTATTCATTTCATACACGTGTAATGCCTGTGAGAGGTGCAAATGACTGCATTATTTATAGATGTGCCAAATAAGAACTGACTTCACCATTTGTCTTTGCTTAATCACTCATTTGTTCGTTCAACAAATGTTTTCTGGGCACCCACTAGGTGAGCAGCACAGAGGCTAAGTGGTTCACGGTGGGGACACTGGTGTTCAGCTCAGGGATTCAAATCCTGGCCCTGATGGCAGCTCTGGATCTTGGGGACGTTACCAGTCCTTGCCAAGCCTCAGTTTTCTCATCCGCAAAGCATGGAGAATGTTAGTACCTATCTCATGGGGTAGTGCAGATTGAAAAGATCCTTGTATAAGTGGTCAGCACAGAACCTGGGCCCCCTGGAAGCCTGTTTAATGACATCATCACTCTTCCCTCACACTGGGACCAAGCTTCAGGGAAGTCTTGCTAAACCCTGCAGCTCGGTCCCCTAGGGAAATCAGGGTAGCATGTGTCCATGCTGAGAATGAAGAGACCTTGTGAGAAGGGCGGGAGGACAGCCTGTAGGAAGGAGGAGGGGGCTAGGGGAGGCAGAGGTGGGGGAGGAAGAGAAGCCGCTGCAGGAGGCTGACCAGGACAACCACCACCCCCCAGGAGGATGGTCTGAGGTCTGCATGCATCCCTGGGACCCCTGGCACTGCTGGCCAGAGCCTGGGTTCCCTGCAACCTGGGAGGGCAAGGCAACAGTATTGTTCATCACCAGCACCAGCCACTTTCCCTTCTACTGGTAATTGGGCTATGAACTGGCTTGGGAGAAATTTCTGTTCCCTCATGTGTGTAGGCTGGGTGCAGGGTTGGCCCAGGTGTCTTGCCCTGTTAAGTCATGGGGTCAGTGGATGACCCAAGCGAAGCCAACCCAACCTCTCCCCTGACTCTCAGGCCAGGAGGAGAATGTTGTATGCCTTCTAATTGCTCCCAGTAGCCAGAAATTAGGGACGTGGCAGGGGAGGCTAGAAACAGGGTTGTTCCAAAGGTCCAGCTCAAGATCAGGGCTTTACTACCAGAGAAGAAGGGGACTTCCAAGGGATAAAGGAAAACTGAGTGATGATGCTTCCTTCTAATGCTGGAACTGAGCAGAACTCTGCAGACCCTTCCAAGTACTGAGGCCCCTCTGTGTCCCATGCCTCTTGTTTATAGAGATACTGAAGTCTCTCTAGCCTCCTGGAGTCACAGAAGAGCAGGTTCAAGCAGTGAATGATCAGGACCCCAAAGTCACAGATTCAGTATCTGATGTACATTCCTGAGTCATTTTACAGATGCTATAGCTGCCAGAAGAGGGAACAGCTAACTGCATGACAGGCTGCAGCCATGACCTAAGATGCTCCATCCTGAGCAGCACTGAATCTCAGGCTAGAACAGTTCTAAGAACTGGCCTCAAGAGAATGAGACAAACACTATTGCTCATCATCTGTATCTTTATGAGCATCAAAATAATTGTAAGTGCTTGTTCTGCCTGTATACGTAAACGGGCAACTAAAACTGTCCACAGAGAGATGCTTCAAACTCATGTTGATATCTTTCAGCTAAGACTGAAATTTCCACCTGTCAAGGGCACTGTTGTCAGAATACCAAGCCCTTCTGTCCTCCATGAAACAAGAGGACAGCCACTCTCCTCCTCCACCAGCACTGCCTTTATTTTTATTTATTTTTTTTTTTAGCACTGCCTTTAGTGTGTGCTTCAGCTTCAACGACAGAAGAACTTCAAACTGCTCTTCACCAATTTGTTGAACAAATGAATACTCTTTTCTTTTCATGATGACTGAGCGGCATTGGTCCCCAGGTGGAGACCCAGGCAGCAGCAGTGCACTTTCCCAGAGCTTCGCAGTGAGGTTCATGTGAGCACAGCAGGCTGGTGTGGATTCAACCCTGATACCTGGACGTGCAGATCGGGAATTGGGAGGCTTAAAGGATTCTGTTGTCTCACAGCACGTTCAGGAATGACAAGGTCCTGCTTGATGGACAACTTAGAAATAGGTACTTGGAGAAATTTGAGTTTTTGTAGTGACATGAGATGTGATCAGGATACAGGAATGGAAATGAAAAAAGAAGAAAAGGAAAAGAGCATTTGAATAAGTGAATATTGAAGAATTGGTCTGGTTTTTTTTTGGCTGCACTGGGTCTTCGTTGTGGAACACAGGCTTTCCATGCTGGGGTGCGCGGTCTCTAGAGCACGCAGGCTCGATAGTTGCGAGGCACAGGCTTAAGTTACACAGCAGCACAGTATTCTTGCCTGGAGACTCCCCATGGACAGAGGAGCCTGGAGGGCTACGGTCCATGGGGTTGCAAAGAATCGGACACAACTAAGGACTTTCACTACTTCTTTAACTTTTTCATGTGGGATCTTATTTCCCTGACCAGGGATCAAACCTGAGTTCCCCTGCATTGGAAGGTGAATTCTTAACCGCTGGACCACCGGGGAAGTCCTGAAGAATTGGTCTTTAGAGGCATGTCCACAAGGGGAGGGCAGTCTTTATATTTTTAAAAAACTTTTTAATTTTTTTAATTTTTATTTTTTTGAGGTCAGTCTTTCTGATACTGCTCTCCTCCTCCAGAGAGGATGGACAGGGAAGGTTCCATGAAAGAAGCCCCTCCGAGTCCTGGCATCTGGCGGTCTCACCACACTGATGGGAAACTGGTGCCAAACCCTCTCCAGGTCTCAACAGCGTCTTCCCTGTGCAGCACAAATGCTGTGGTGGTTTCATGGTAGCATCGTGAGATCCCACTCACCACCCCATCACATTGCAGACCCAGAGGGGGTGAAGGCCCCCGCGGGTGCTCAGACATGGGATAAGCTGCTGGTGGCCCCGGCCGTCAGCACAGTTCTTTCCTGGCAGGTCTAAGGGTGACCCCTCTGTTCTGAAGAGGGATTTTATATCCCAGGTAAATGGTGGTTTCTTCACGGCTCTGTAAAAAGAACAGGCTTTGGTTTTGTCTAACTCTGCTATCTCCTGGCTGTGTGACTTTGGCCAAGTCCACACAACACAAACATGAACCTTTAATTCTCACATGTATAGGGCAGGTGGCAGGTCATGCAACCTAGTTCTCAGGACCAAACAGCCTCACAAAGTGCCAGACTCACAGTGATGCTCAGAGACCTAGGTCCCTTCCCCTCCTCGCAGAGGGTAGGGATCAGCTCCCGGAAGCAGGAGCCTTTGCTTCCAACAGCCTGACCTCTGTAAATCCCTCCATGCGTATACCATCTGGTCCTGGGCCCTATAGGCAGCGGCCTGTTTATCAACAGGAAAGAAGGATGGCGAATAGGCCAGGGATCCTCAGGACCACAGGGGCCAAGGGCCTTCTGATGTTTACGGTCACATGGAAACTGTCCAAAGAAGTAGCGTCTGCCTCTGAAGGGCCAGCTGGCCAGGTCTGCTAGAAAAGCGGGGATGGTCTTTCTACTGTCCCTTTCCTTGTCCACACTGTGCCTTAAAGTGTCCTCAGGTCCATTTTCCGGAGTTCAGCCCTGACCTTATACCAGGGCCCTGGCTTGAGTCAAAAGAGGGGCTGCAGCTGCCTGCAGGATCAAGACTCAATCCCAACCTGACCCTTGGACCCCAGGCTCTATCCTCTGGGACCCCCAGCGTCCAGGGTGATGCCTGAGGCTCTGATGGGTGCCTTGAAGGTTGAAAAGTCTTCCTCTGACCTCACCAAATCCAACCCTTCCCCTTCTTATCAAAACAGGGCAGACCCCACAGCCTCCCAGGAGGCTTCCAGCCCCGTCTCCCACCCCAGGCTGGAGTTCCACCCTCTCTGGGCCCCCACAGCACTTCCTGTGTGTGAAGGCAGGGAGGCACTTCTGACTGGATCAGGGGCCCACTCACATCTGACTTGGGTGATTTTCCTGAGGGTGGGACTTGGGTTTGACTCAAACTGTGGAATTACAGCATCTGCTCAGCATCACAGTGCCATAAATATTTGTTCGAGGGTGGCAGCGACGCATTCAAAGCTCATTAGTTAGGTTAAATAAGGAATGTTTGAGATCATAAGCCACACATACCAGCCAACCTTTTCTGGATGTGTAGTCATGAGGAATCAAAGTCGTGATGCAGAGAGAAAGGCAGGACGGTGGGTCCCGGGGGGTGTGGTGTTGGGGGAGAGCGTATAGACAGACAGAGCACCATCCAACACCAGGCTCCTGTTGGGATTCAGCCACTCCAGTAAGTTCTGTTCAGCTAAACATGAATTATTTTCACAGAGGTTAAGTTTTTAAGAAGCTAGAAGGGACATTCTTCTAGTGAGGGCTTATACGTATGTATGTGTGTGCTCAGTCATATCTGACTCTTTGCAACTCCATGGACTGTAGCCTACCAGGCTCCTCTGTCCATGGAACTTTCCAGGCAATACTGGAGTGGGCTGCCATTTCCTTCTCCAGGGGATGGACCCGGGATTGAACCCACATCTCCAGGGTTGAACCCTCATCTCCTGCATTGCAGGAGGATTCTTTACCTCTGAGCCACCTGGGAAGCCTAAGGGCCTGTGTAAGGTTCTTAATCGGTTCTGAAGTTCCATGAATGTATAACTATGTTTAAAACATTCACAAATGAGTATCTACTAGTGCCTGACACTATTGTGACCACCCTGCAATAAAATTAACTAGTCTAGTCCCTAAAAACAACCAATGAGTCCAGCCCTCTTACATTCCCAAGTCATAGCAGAGGCACCGGAGACCTGGAAAGGGTGAAACTGTCTGAGGTCACACAGCTGGGACGAGGGGCTCGAACCAACCAGGTGGCCTCCTTTCTCGTCTGCTGTGTAGGTTACACCGAAACTTACAAATAACATCATTTTGACTTGGAGTTCTGTACATCTAACTTTTAAAAAAGGGTTTCATTGCTAGATATTGGGTTGGCCAAAAAGTCTGTTCAGGTTTTTCTGTATCCTCCTATGGAAAAACCCAAGTGAACTTTTTGGCCAACCCAGTAGTTTTGCAAACCACTGACCTAACCCAGACTCACCATTTTATAGATCAGGACGCTGGAACCTGGGGACAGAGGCTGAACGGCCGATTCAGGGCAATCCCCCCATGAGACCACACCACCTTCTGCTCCTAGGGGGCAGCTCTGCTGGGGAGCAGATTAACAGCGTGGCCCAGGGGACCATGGTCTAATTCTGGCTCTTTTGTTCAGTGTGACCTCCTCTCCCGAACCCGTTTTCTGAGGATGGGTGTTGTCACAGCACCTCCCCCAGGCCAGGGAGGATGAGATGAGGTCATCTGCATTCACTCAGAAAACCAGGCAGCTCCTCCCGCCCCACCCTCCCCGACTGGACCATCCGTGGGGAGTCTGGGAGGCAGAGCTGAACCCTGAACTCATTTCAGGGCCTCACAAACCTCCAGATCAGAAGAGGGGTGGGGCTGACCTTTAACCTCATCTCGCTGCCTGGTTAGAAACCTGGGAGCAAACACACAGCTCGGAGGGCCACTGCCCTCCTGAGCACCTCCCAACACGTGGGATCTCAGGCAGACCTGACCAGGCTGGAGGACAAAACAGGAAGGGTCGGCTGTACAGGGACGCAGCCGCTGGCCACCACGCTGAGATGCGTCTTCAAAGCAGAGGCAGCTGCTCCACGAACCAACTCCCGACCACAGACGAGTGTGTGAACAACTCCAGGCTTCCTGACCACACAACGAACTGGACCTGCTGCTCACTGGGTGGGGGCACGGCCCACGAGGGGGCAGGAGAGGGTGCCAGGGACCAGAGGGACACAGGCGGACGTGTCCTCCTGCCCAAGGGACCAGGACAGACAGGCACCCCCACCCCGGGCGCTAAGACTTCTGAGGGACCCCGAGCTGCTCCAGCTGCCCTCCCCCAACACGGCTCAAGTTCTGATGATAATGCCACGGGATTATCATCATTCATCTCTGAACACAGGATACGGTTTCAAACAACACACTCCTGAACAAGGTGACAGCTACTGGGTCAGGAACAACCATGACTCAGCAGTGCTTTGAGTTTCTCAAATCACTGTAACCATGTGCATTTCACACCTAGTAAGGCCTGAGTGGACAGCTGGGTGGTGAGGTCCCTGGCCCAATGGGGCCGGGGCTGCTTATTGAGAATAAATTCTGCTCTTTGTAACTCAAACTGTACTTGTGCGTAATTCAGTGCAAGTATAGACACCTGTTGATTCTCTAACACGCACTAAAAAAAAAACAAAAACTTAAAGGGCAGCAAATTTCATCAAAGGTTTTTATTTCAGCTGCTTTTCAGGACCTTGACTTTCTGCTTTCTGGTTCTGAACACGGTCTAGCTTTTCTGAGCACTGGGAAAGGTTTGCAATCCAGATTCCATGATTTCCAACTCTTTGTGACCCCATGGACTGTAGCCCGCCAAGGTCCTCTGTCCATGGGATTCTCCAGGCAAGAACACTGGAGTGCGTAGCCATTTCCTTCTCCAGGGGATCTTCCTGGCCCAGGGTTCAAACCCACATCTACCCAGGGATGGTCCCTGTGGATTCAGGCAAGACCCTAGCAAACTCACCCTCTACCCACCAGACAGGAGAGCCTGGAGGTGGGCAGGCTGTGGCATGCAGAGCTTAGGGCTTCTGCCCATGTGGCCTCCATCTCAGAATCAGGCGGGGCCCTGGCCACGTGACAAAGCAGCTCTGCAGGCACTCCCACCCCCATCTCCCAGGCTTTGCAAACAGCTGTCAAGGCTTAGCAGCGATCAAATAAATAAGAAAGGCTATTAAGTTTACACAGCAGCACTACTGGTTCTTCAAATAACAAACTCAACTGGAAGTAAATGAGGGGCTGGGGGCGTGCGTGGAGGCGGTGCAGGAGGAAGGACAAGTGTCTGTAAAGTGCTTTCAGGGCGCCGGAATCCTAGTCTGGCTGGCACACCAGCTGCACGCGGAGAGGTCGGGGCTATGGGTGGAGGCCGTGCATGCAATTTCCAACCACGCCGGGCGCTCAGGGTGGACAGAGCTACAGCGGTCAGCCTGTTCACAGAGGTGTGAGCTGATTACGAGCGACTGAGGGTCTCCGAAGCCCTGAGTTTGCACACGCACACACACACACACACACACACACACACACACACACACACAGATGAGTGTTGCGCCGTCCAGCTGGGTAGGGGGGAGGAGGGGTGCACATGGGGGAGGTCCTGGCAGCCACACGCAACCGCCGCTCCTGCAGGGGACGTGTCCTCAGGCCGCCGACAGGAAGGGGAAGAAGAAGAAGTCGAAGGCGAACTTGACGGCGCCGTGTGCGGCGCTCCGCCAGTCCCGCTCGACCTTCACGTGCCGCCGGGCGGGCGCGAGCTGCGCCATGCAGTTGAGGCAGCTGATGGCCTTGAGCTCGAAGACGGGCCACTTGCTGCCCAGGCGGCCTTCCAGGACAGTGCTGAACTCGATGACGCTGCCCTGGCGCAGGTGAAGGAGCACGTCCTTGAACTCGCTGCTGGCCCGCAGCACGATGTCCTTGGTGACGTCATCCTCCTCGGGCCCGCGGGTGCCGTTGGCACTGCTGTAGGGCATGCCCACCGTGATCTCGAACTTGTAGCGGTCGAACCTCTTCATGTGGCACGGGTGCTTGGCCAGGAGCTTGAGGCGGCAGAGCTCCTCCTCAGCCGTGGAGACATTGCCGGGGCTGCAGGAAGGGTAGGCTTCACCATAGAGGCAGCGCAGCCAGTCGCCCAGGAAGAGTGGCAGCATGTGGACGGCCGACTCGGCACTGTTGTCGATCTCGGTCACTCGCACGTACTTAAAGCGGCCGGTCCATGTAACCCGGTGGCCCTCCAGGTGGCTGCACAGGATCTGGGTGCGGGCCATGTTGGTCTCTTTCCAGGCCCGCGGCCCGCACAGGAAGCCATACTGAGGCCACGTCAGCGTGGAGTTGTAGACCTTCATGCCCTCCGAGCGGTACAGGTAGAACCAGCAGAAGAGCACGATGGCCGTGAGCCACACCAGGATGAGCTTGACGACGGAGCTCCGCGTCAGGGACTTGACCATCCCCACAACCGAGAAGTTGGCCTTGGTCCACCAGCGGACCAGCAGGGGGACGCTGCAGAGCACCAGGGTGACGGCGATCTTGGTGAGCTCCAGGGACACGAACCAGCGGGCCAGCTGCACCACGCTCATCAGCGCCAGGCCAAACACCAGGATGGGGAGAGCAAAGAGGAAGAGGAAGTAGCCCACGGATGCCCGCACCAGCCCCAGGCCAGTGGACTCCAGCAGGATGACCACTGACAGCTCGCACCACATGAAGCAGACCAGGTAGGGGACCAGGTAGCAGTAGGTGCCTTTGAAGTTCCTCAGCTGGGCCATGCGGAAGAACAGATAGAGCAGGTAGATGTACAGCAGGCAGGGCACGCTCACGTTCAGCACGACCAAGTGGCCCACAGGCACCGTGAAGAAGGTCTGGCCCAGGAGCTTCAGGTAGCGCCAGTCGATGGGCATGGTGGGCAGCAGGGAGAGCAGGCCGGCCGCCACCTCGGTCACCAGGGCCCTCCTGGTGTAGGGCTCGGCCGAGGTGCTCAGGCTCATGTAGCTGGTGACCGTGAAGAAGACCGACACGACGGCCAGCTCCGAGCAGGGCACGCAGTCCTTGCTGGCGATGGGGAAGGAGAAGATGACGAAGAAGACGGACAGCAGGAAGTGGACATAGGGCTCCAGGTGGTTCCAGCCGAAGTTCCCCTCTGCCTGCTCCACATCCAGGTTGGGCTCGAAGCGCAAGAGCAGGCTGGTGAGCGCGCGGAAGCTCTCCCAGGCCTTGCTGTCCTGGAAGACCTTGAGGGTGCAGATGACCATGGAGACGAAGGACAGGTAGAAGACAACCAGGGGCACGAAGAAGGCGAAGAAGTCGATGGTGAGGTTGCTGATGATGAAGAAGAAGACCAGGGCGTTGATGTGGTGCGTGGGCACGAGGGTGGACAGCCAGTGCACCCCCGCCCGGGATGCCAGGTCAATCAGGTACTCCTTGAGCTCCATGATGACGTGCAAGGGGTATTTGACCACCTGGGAGGAGGGGTGGAGACGAAGGAGGGGCGTTAGAGCCCGGACCGCCCTGTGCCGCGTCTCTGCTCCCTGGGCAGCCCTTCCAATCTCCCCGAAACCGGGGCCTGGCCCTGGGCAAAGTGAACTCACCCAGTTTCAACCAATGGCTGGCCCCTCAGTCTGCAAAGTCCTTCCACCTGTAACCCTCTCTTTAGGTGGTGATGCTCCACGTGGTCCCCACAAACCTGCCCTCGATTCTACCCTGTCCTGCAGGGTCTGCCCTCTACCTCAGGGAGCCACCTGGCCCCCTCTTCTCTCCCCATGGGGCCTCATACTTGCGACGACAACAGAGGACCGGGCTACTTGCATCTCAGCCACCCCTGTGATGAGGACTTCACCTCCTGGGCCTCTGCCTCTGGTGGATCGGGGTGGAGGGGGTGATCCACCAAGGGGGAGAGGAAGTGTTGACAGCCTACCCTGGGCCCTGCCCATCCCAGGAGCGGGGACTCCAGAAAGGAGAGTTCGTGCCGCGTGAATGGAAATGATTCAGCTGTAACAGGGCTGATGTGACATTTTCACTGTGGCAGGAACCCCGACACCTGCCGCCTGCACCACCCACCCCTGTGTACCCGTGTGCACAGAACAGACACACAGCCCCCAGGGGAGCCCTGCTCCCCACCTCGCGTCCCACAGGCCCCCCCAGACTGTACACAGAGCCAAGGGCAGCAGAAACCCTTGTCCTTTCCCACAGGAGAAGAGGAATGAGAAGCTGGCAGGGAGGCGAGTGGGGGACCAGCCTTGGGCAGGAGGCAGGGACGATCCTGCCATCCAGGGTGGCCCCCACACCTGCCTGATCCTCTACACAGAATCCCTGAGGCTCTCAGCTCCACCAGGGCTCCGGGAAGATGGGAGAGAAGTTGAAGGAGTTAAGAAGAGAATGTGTCCATGACTGTGCTAGAGCTCACGCAAGGAGGAGCTCAGGGGCATGGACTGGACGCCACGGGGAGGGGTCCCTTGCGAGGAACTCCCACATGTGGCAGCAGGGAAGCCCAGCTGAGCCCACAGCCCATTCGAACGGCAATATGATGGGAGGCTAGTCAGTAGCCGGGTGAGGTGGGCGGCACTGCCTCCATCTACGCCCTGGGCACACGCTCCTTCTGCCAGGTGAACAGAGGGCAGAGGAGGAGCTGGGATCCTGGGTGAGCAAAATTGAGTGGCAACATTGGGGTGTGGCTGTCATCTGCCCAAGAGGCTGGGGTGTCGATTCTGGATGATCAGGACAACCAGGAGTACCTGGCAGAGTGAGTTTTCCAGGTAAGAGGGACCTGGGCTTACAGGGAAAACAGGAGTGTTTAACAATGTGTGTGTGTGTGTGCACTTCTGTAGACACCCACATGGCAGAGCGCATGCATGCTCAGTCGTGTCTGACTCTTTGCGACTCCATGGACTGTAGCCCACCGGGCTCCCCTGTCCATGGGATTCTCTAGGCAAGAGCACTAGAGGGGGTTGCCATGTCCTGCTCCAGGGGATCTTCCCGACCCAGGGAGCGAATCAGTATCTCTTGAGTCTCTCGCATTGGCAGGCGGGTTCTTTTACCACTGAGCCACCTGGGAAGCCCCACTTGTATATGTTCAAAGAGCTGCATTCCTCCCCCATTTAACTGACAGTCCACTTACCCTCTGTTTCAGAACAAGCAAGAAGATGACAAAACCAACAAACCAGCTCAGGGCTCCCCGAGCTCACTGGGGCCAGCTTCCCCAGGAGGAGACCCAGTGCTCACCCTGTCTGGAGGGGGTACCAAGGAACTTCGGATACCATAAAGTCAGCCTTGGTGGGGATTTCTGACACCTGTTATTGGTCAGTTGCCAAGTCAGGTCTGACTCTGCGACCCCTTGGACTACAGCACACCAGGCTCCCCTGTCCTCCACTATCTCCTGGAGTTTAATCAAATTCATGTCGATTGAGTCGGTGATGCCATCCAACCATCTCATCCTCTGTCGTTCCCTTCTCCTTTTGCCCTGTCTTTCCCAGCATCAAGGTCTTTTCCAATGAGTCAACTCTTCGCATCAGGTAGTCAAAGTATTAGAGCTTTGCAATAGTCCTTCCAATGAATATTCAAGGTTGATTTCCTTTAGGATTGACTAGTTTGATCTCCTTGCAGCCCAAGGGACTCTCAAGAGTTTTCTCCAATACCACAATTCGAAAAGCATCAATTCTTCAGCTCTCAGCCTTCTTTATGATCCAACTCTCATACCCACACATGACTACTGGAAAAACCATAGATTTGACTACCCAGACCTCTGTCAGCAAAGTGATGTCTCTGCTTTTTAATACGCTGTCAAGGTTTGTCATAGCTTTCTTTCCAAGGAGCAAGTGTCTTTTAATTTCATGGCTGCAGTCACCATCTGCAGTCATTTTGGAGCCCAAGAAATAAAACCTGTTACTCCTTCCAATTTGTCCCCTTCCATTTGCCATGAAGTGATGAGACTGAATGCCATGATCCCATGTTTTTCAAATGTTGAGTTTCAAGCCAGCTTTTTCACTCTCCTCTTCCACCTTCATCAAGAGGCTCTTTAGTTTATTTTCACTTTCTGCCATTAGAGTGGTATCACCCCCACATCTGACACTTGCCAAACAGCAAACCCGTGTCTCCAAAAAGAACCTGCTCCAGCTCTCCAGGAGGAGCCCCTTTGGCCAAAAGCCAGACACACCAGCTAAAACACTAGCACCGGAAAGAGCCCGTGTGTGCGTCAGCTGCTGTCTGCTCGGCTAATCCCTGTGGATGGGGCCTCGCTAACCAGACAGACCAGAGGCGCCCAGAGCTCCTGTTCTCACCCCCGTTCTCACTCTGCACAGTCAGTGCTGAGCAGCTTTGGGGGAGCTGGCCTGGAGACACCCAAGTAGCTGGTGCCTTAAAATTAACCTGAAACTCTTTCCTAATACTCAAAACCATTCACATTTATTGAGTTTTTTTTTTTTGCCTACTGAGACCGCACAATCACATGGTTGAGAGGACATTTAAAAGACAACAAAGCTTCTAGAACCTGCAGTCCAATAGTGCCGGCCTCTGCCGGCACAGAGAGCCCCTGTGGCCACCGTGACCAGAGTTCTCCTTTAAGGTCCCCGTTCTGTCCCCTGTCACGTCTACCCAAGCCCTACTACTTGGGGCCCCACCAAACTGTGAGACTATCAACCTTTTCAGTGGAGGCAGTCCAAACAAATTAAAATGAACTCTACTTCAAGCAGGAAAGAAGTTTTCAAAAAACGAGTAGGGAGTCAGTTCATGACAGGACAGGAAAGGGCACCCTGACCAGGGGCTGCGGTCACCAGCAGCCCTCACCCTAGACACACTTGGCCGATGTGAGAAACTGAGGAGAACTGCCCGGTACCGACCTGGGCAGCCAAACAAGGAGGCCGCTGCTCGCCCAGAGGGTCCAGGCTGGTTCATGGAGACCCTGCTCAGACCTGAGCGAACGTCCACGTGCAGGACTTTCAATAATGTAATGTAAACACTGTTATGATTTTAAGACATTTCTGAATCCATCTTTAAGAAGGTTTCATCTGTCACAAAGGCTGGAGAAGCCTGCAGCCTGGAATGTCCCTGGGGGTCACGTCGGCTTGCTGAGGGGTGTCCGGCACTTTCCTCTGGGGGTGCCGGGCCCTCCCCAGGCAGGTGCCCCTTCTCTGTTCCCAGGGGGTGGTTAATAAAGGCTGGGACAGCTTTGAGTTCCAGGAGATTCATTCTGCTCCGATTCATTGTCTCTTTTCCAAAACACTTTTTTTTTGGCTGAGTTGAGTCTTTTGTTTCTGCGTGGGCTTTCTTCTCTAGTTGCAGACAGCAGGGGCTACTCTTCATTGCAGTTCGTGGGATTCTCATTGCAGTGGCCTCTCTTGTTGTGAAACACAGGCTTTTAGGTGCACAAGCTTCAGCAGTTGCGCTTGTGGGTTAAGCTGCTCCACAGCATGTGGGATCTTCCCGGATCAGAGATCGAACCTGTGTCCTCTGCACTGGCAGGCAGATTCTTTACCATTGAGCCACCAGGGAAGCCCTCCAAAACACTTTGAATGAGACAAATTGTAAAGCAATCAAAGGGCTCTGATGATGATTACAAAAAATGTTAAAAAAAAAAAGCCTCATTTCTTGTCAGGATACTTTAAATCCCTTTTTCAAAAAAAGGAGTTTCAGACATCTTACAGCACTGAGCTTGTTGCCCGTAAGGAACGTGACATAATTTGTTGTCCAAACTGAGATGTTTTCCAAAGTGGGCATTATTAGTAATTATGCCAGGACAACACAAACTAGGATGTCCAGGCCGGGACCGCCTGGCCCATGGGTCTTCCCTCACGTACCTGTTCACCTTTGACCCTCACTGGCATTTGGGGAGCACTGCCTCTTTAGCCAAGAACCATGGCAAACACGCCATCTTTCCTCTCTCATGTTAGTAAGAAATCTAATGGCATTTGGAACACACTTAGCCCAGGCCTGCCCCCGGGTGGGCCCTTGATAAGAGCGGTGACCTCCCTGGTCGAGTTCCTGGGCCATTCTGACCCTGCGCCTCAGAACCTTCATCCCGACGCCCTACCTGCCCTCAGGGGCTCTCAGGAAGCTCGCTCGTCCAGAGCATGGCCTTCACACCCACCCTCTGGGCTGCAGCTTCTCTGAGGTACTTGCTTCCCAGAGGCGGCCTCCCCATCCACGAGGGCAGCTTTCTGAGCCTCCATATTCGGCCCCTAGCATGGGGCTTACACTGAGGCCATGTCTGAGATGGGGACAGACCGGTACACTTCCCATCACCGCCCCAACGCTGCTCACAGACCCACAACCCACTCCAACCACACTGTGGGCAGGTCACACACGGGCCCAGGAGCTGGGGAAGCACAGACCTCTACAGACTCCTGGGGGACCAACACCGGGGGCTCTGTGATGCTTTGTCTGCCCAGGGGCCCCCTGTGCTGGCCAGGTCCCCCTGGCCACTCGTGGGGATGGACCTGTCTGGGGCCAGGCAGCCAGACTTCTGAAAATCCTAGTGCTCTCAGCAAAGGGAGATATAGATGACAAATTCAACCCCCTGAGCTGAACTTGGGGAAACTGGTGAAATGGGGGCGTGGTCACACTTCACTAAGGCTTGTATCTGCCCCCTTTAGTCACAAACCACGTGGCCAGGAAAACAAAAGCTGTGACTCCAGAGGCACGAGTGGCCACTCCTGGCTGTTGACACAGGTCTGGACGCACCACGCTCGTCCTTTGTCATCACGGCTGCTCGTTGGCGGGAGGCAGTGGCGAACATGCGCTCCCTCCCACCCCCATCCACCTTCAGGTCACCCTCGGTCACCTCCCCTGCCACCCTCTCCACACCCGCTCACTCCCTGAACCCCCACAGATCCGGATAAACAGGCACCACCGCAGGGCCCTCCTGAACACAAGACCGCACTTTGCTTTTAGGGGGAGGCACTTTCAAGGAACTGACCTCCCCTCCCGGCCATAAATGGACAATTTTTCCAAAGGATGGAGTCTAAGTGAAAGGCGGTCTCCAGCACACGGTACCCTGCTCCCCACATGGTGTTTTGCAGGGAAAGATGCAAAGGTGCCCGTGCACGTCCAGCAACCACTGGGCCCACCCGACCCTGACAGGACCCCGGCTCCAGAGCCTGAGCGTGTGCGGGAGGCCTTCTTTCACAAGGATGCGTCCTTATGTGGACAACCTGGAGGCACAGGCCGCCCCAGGACAAGCGACACAGCCCCTGAGGTTCCCTGCTGGGTGAGGTCTCCCACCCTCAGCTTCCCCGGGGGCACCCAGGTGGGCAGGTGGCCCCGGGCAGAGGGCTCACCTTCAGGCGCAGGGGTAGGTCCTCGGGACTCTTGCCCGCCACCTCGTCGTCATCGTCGTCCTGCAGGAACAGGTCGGTGGGGATGATGCCCTTGGCATACTTCTTGGTGATCTCCACGAAGTCGTCCAGGGCTATGTAGCTCTTGGCTGAGGCACAGGAGAGGACACATGTGAGGTCGGCGAGACCGTGAACACTGCCGCCCCAAGGAGACAGGCACGCGGTGGGCAGCGGCCGCGCCGGGGCCAGGCCAGAGACTGGCGACCCTTCTCGGGCCCGGATGATGAGAAGAGAGAGAGGCAGGCAGGCCTGCCGAGGCCTCCTGGCCTTGGGGACCTGCCATCCCTCCCCCGAAGCATCCTTCTCCCTGCCCATCGCCCTTCAAGCCCTGGAGGGCTGCCTGAGCCAGGCTCCACGCGGACCCTTCTTCAGAACATTTTCCGCCCGTGCTGCTCAGATCCCCGTACCCCCTCGGCCCTGACCCCTGCAGCCCAGCCACCTACTAGCCCCTCCAGCCAACACACATCCTCCAAGGGCCTACTCTGTGCCAGGCATGTGCCCAAACCTTCATTACCCCCCACCCCCAAATTCAGCCCAACATCCCCACCCATGCTGGGGGCAGCCCCCACTCCCAGCTGGGTGCTCCTAGGCCTTTGCCAATGAGGTTCGCTCACTCAGCCTGGAGCATCCACCTCCTTGCCCTTTGAGGGCTACCCACCTCCCCACCCCCAGCCATCACAGCCCCCAGCATCTTTCTCCATCAGGGACAGTTACACTGCCCCTCGTCCCTCCAGTGTGTATGCTTCCAGTGGGTGGGGTCCAAACCCCAGAGCCCAGAAAATTGATGCCTAACCAACAGCCCTGAAGGGGCTGGATGGAAGATCCATCAGCCTCTGAGACCCTGGGGGCCAGGCCTGGACTGATGGGGGTGGGGCGCAGACATGATGCCCGGGGTGGTGAGGGTGGCAGCATGGCCAAAGGTGTTGCTAGCACAGGACTGGAGGCCGTACTCACATTCGCTGCTGACCAAGCGCTCCAGCACCCGCCTCTGCTTCTGCAGGGACTTGGGGACGGGCCCAGGCTGCACCCCGCCATCTGCAGGGACAGAGCAGGGGAGAGTCAAGGCCGGCTGACCGCCCCATCCCCTGCAGTGAGTGAGAGAAAATCGCTCAGTCGTGTCCGATTCTTTGCGGCCCCACAGACTATACAGTTCGCAGAATTTTCCAGGTCAGAATACTGGAGTGGGTAGCCTATCCCTTCTCCAGCAGATCTTCCCGACCCAGGAATCGAACCGGGGTCTCCTGCATTGCAGGTGGATTCTTTACCAACTGAGCTATGAGGGAAGCCCCCACCCCTTGAAAGGCCCCTAGAAAGTTGCCAGTGTCCTCCATGCAGCCCCGGAGGGCTGTGCAAGGGCCAACCCTTGGGCCCACCACTGTCAACCTCCATCACAAGGTGACTAAGGCCCCGCGGGGCACACCTGGACACCCCACACTCTTTAATCAGCACAGCCTACCCCCGGACACCTTTGCTGGCGTTGACCTTCCCCTGGAAGAGACCCAACTCCCCAGGGCGACCGGGCAGGCCTTCCTGTGTCCCCGGCCCTGGTGCAGAAGTCGGTTCAGTGGGTGAACACCGAGCCAGGACTAAGGTATCCTGCCCTCTATCGACACCCTCTCCCTGCAACACCCACACACAGGCAGGCATTCACTGGGCTCTCCCCATGTCAGGCTCCAGGCGGCCTTTGCCGAGTCGGGTCAGGTAGGGGCTGGACCACAAGGGGAGGGGCGCCGTGACTGAACGGGGCCACGGGAGCCCAGATGAGCCCAAGCGGGTGAGGGGGCGGCAGGAACGGGGTGGGGCCGTGGCCCTGCAGGGTCGCTGGGGCTCCACAAAGGGTGGCTGGGCCTGTCAGGTCGAGCACGCCTCGTGTGGGTGCTGCCACTGGAGCCCCAGGCCTCACGGCCGCCTCTGTCAAGCCCCAAAGGATCAGAGGTCAGACAAGAGTCCTGCTCGGAGGTTCCAAGAGAAGGGGCAGAGGTGCCTGCCCACCCATCTGCTCTGATGCATCGGCAGGTGGCCCCAGTCCCCCCGGCATCTCCCCCTCAGGGCAGGAGGGAGCTGGGTGGAGCCCTGGGCAGGTGCTTATCAAGGTTACAAAGAGACAAAAGTCAGCCCCGACCCCAGAAATGGAGAGACCATGCCCAGTCAGGGATGCCCGTTCTCCTGGTCCATCTGTCCTTCCGGCTGCCCATGCCCTTCTCGGGAAGCCGGGTTAGAAGGAGGTGGGGTCGCTGAAGAGGCTGGCGACGGGGCTGGCCCTGGAGAGGCTCTCAGGGATTCGGGGACCTAGGTCCCTGCCTGCACCTCTCACCCTCCCCGCTCCCTGTCCCCATCAGGAGGAGGAGGACACCCTGGACACGCCAAGGCCTGCAGCTCCGCCTGTGGGCAGCAGGTGACAGAACCCTAGGGATGGAGCGAGTCAGGCAGAACCAGAGCCGGGGGGCCGGCGGGGGGCGGGCTGAGGGGCTACAGAACAGGACACCCAGGAAGGACGCTCCGGAGCCTTACGGACACCTGCAAGGTCCCCACGAGAAGCTCCCTGGAGCCCCCCACGCCAGCTCCCGTAGAGGAGCCCCCAGGATCCCGGCACAGAAGCCCAGGAGGCCCCACGGGCAGACCGCGTACCGTGCTCGTTGACCTGTCCCACGTTCTCCAGCAGCTCCGCAACGGCCACCTGCTTCTTCTTCTTGGGGTTGAGCTTCCAGTACATGACGAGGGCCGCCTTGCGTACGGCCCGCTCCAGGTCGGTCTCAGAGGAGAGCTGCCTCACCTCCTGCTCGTTCTCAGAGGTGATGCCTGAGAGAGGGAGGCGTCAGAGGCCTGGGGCCGCCCACCTGCCCGCCCGCCCGCCCAGAAGCTGGCAGGGACACCCCAGCCCCGGCCAGCCCCTCCTGAAGGGGCTTGGGAAGCGATTCTCACAAGTGGCTTTGCAGGCATCTTTGTCACCAGAGCAGAAACAAAGGTCCAGCCAGACAGGTATCTGGCCTGAGTCCCCGAGGGTGGGAGGCTCGGCCCAGCCTTTCAGCAGACGGTCGCCAAGTGGCCACAGAGGGCCGGTGCTGGGCAAGGCCTCTCCAGCTTCCTGGCTCACTTCAGCCTCCCAGTCTCCCCCTCACAAGGACCCCTCTGGTGGGGTGCTCCTCTTCCCATCTCACAGATGGAGAAACTGAGGCACCCAGGTGTGGTGGCCTGGACTTGGTGCCAAGGCCACAGAGTCAGAGAGGAGGAGCTGGTCTCAAACCCTGGTCAGTCTCACTGCAGTGAGCGGCCAGGCTGCAAGACGGGGGGCACCCCTACATTCACAGCATCAGCCCCTCCGAGGGCAGCTGGGAGCAGTGTCCCTGCATAGACGGCCCTTTCCCAGGAGGCAAGACTCGCCCATGGAAAGATGTGGAGTAGGTTTCATGGGCCGTTTACCAGCTGTCTTTCCCCCTGCACATGGACTGCCAGGGACATCAGCCCGCCCCCGCTCCCAGGGGACAGTGAGACTGGGGGTGATGGACTGATATTTTTTTTCTCTTTTGGGGCATCTCCCTAACCTTCCACCGGAGCCCACATTTCTTTTATGATCAAGAAGCGTTCAGTGTGAGAAGGTGGAGGGTGTGGGCCACATGAGGCCTGGCCCCCTCCCTCGGATGCCGGCCAGTCCTCAGGCCTACCCTGGCCCCCTCAGGGACTCTGGGAAGACCACTGGCTCTAACAGTGACCTCTGGGGGCCACACTGACTCGACTGGCCAGTGCAAGACCATCCCACCTGCCCTGGAGCAAGGGAGGCTTAAGAAATTCTGGCCAGCAGAACATGATCGTTCTAAGTCGTTAAAGACATCAGCCTAATGTCCAGAGAAAGGAGATTCTATACAACAAGAAATAATGTTAATAAATATTGTTTCTATATATATCTTACATATATATGTGTGTGTGCCACTCAGTTTTGTCCGACTCTATGGGACCCCATGGACAGTAACCCACTAGGCTTCTCTGTCCACAGGATTCTCCAGGCATGGATTGCCATGCCCTCTTTCAGAGGATCTTCCCAACCCAGGGATCAAACCCAGGTCTCCTGCATTGCAGGCAGACTCTTTACCATCTGAATCACAAGGGAAGCCTTATATACATAATAAATAGCACATATAAATTTTGCTTTATATATATATATCTACGTAATAACTAATGTTAAAAAAAATTACAACACAAAACCAGAAATAAAAACAGCAAACTATGAAGCACTTCTCTCTGGGTTTCAAGTGATGGATAATTTCAATCTTTATGTTTTTTATATAGTTCAAGTTTTCTATAACAACAATAAACACTTCTGCAATCTGAGCGGGATAAAAAAAGCCCCCTTTATGACATACACACTTTCACCTTTCTTCTGAGGTTTGAATCTTCAGGAAGCACTTTTCCCTGACACCAGGAATGAACCATTTCTCTTGGGCAGGATAACACAGTAAGTGTCCACAAGTGGTCAGGCTATACATCACTGCCCCCCAACACCCACGCCCATCCTGGCAGCGAGCGCTAGCCAGGGCGGGCCCTTCACTGGCCCCCAGCCCCCAGCCGCTCCACTCAGACTTGATGGAAAGTCAGTTCAGAAGATGCCAGTCCGACCTCAGGCCTGTCATGTCCTCCCACTTGGCTCCATGGTCTACTCCTCAATTTGGATGAGAACCCAGATGGTGTGTCTCCTTGCAGACCCCACCACAAGTTAAAGAGGATGAAAATGGCTTTGTTCCCTAAATATCCCACGTTACACTCCCAAACCATCTACACGGCGAAGCCATGAGTGCAACAGAAACCACACTCATTTTTTTCAACAGCGTCGCCAGCACCAGGTTTCCCTGTTGCTATTTTGGTTGGTTAATTTAGCACAGTAGCACAGCATCCCTCGTGGGTCCCTCCAAGCCTCATAACCTACCTCGTCTGTCTGCCAGGCATCGACGGAGAAGCTTGACAGCCTCACGCCGGCCCTGCTTGGCAGCGAGGGTCAGCCAGTCCACGGCGGTGCAGTTGTTGAGCTCTTCGTCCCCATCGCTGGCCAGCTGCAGGTAGTGCTTTCCCACCTGTAAGCGGGATCTGGTCACACCACATACTGCGGCAGCCTCCGTGTGCAGCGCCCGGGGCCCCCAGTCCACGTCCTGCCTTGCCCCTCCCCAGAGCCAGGCAACCTCGGGCTCCCTCACCCTGTCCGCCTGGTGCTCTCAGCCAGAGCGGGGTCTGATGAGATGAGAGAGGGGGTGGGGGCATGCGGACAGGCAGGAGGCAGGGCTGGCATCACAGGAGGTGATGCCCAAGTCCAGGAGTGAGTTGGACAGAGGTGAACACATACATGCGCCCTAGAGGATGGTGGGAAGAAAAGCAACACACCACAAACATGGAAACACCACAAACGGGGGCCCGTGCACGGCAGCAGACTGTGCCCACACCCAGCGAGCACACTCAGCACCTGCTTGTCCCGGGCCCCCCGAGCTGGGGGCCGCAGCCCGAGCCTCCCTGCGGACACTGGTCCTTACCTCTGTCTGTGCCTTGGGGTCCCCAGCCTTGGCCCTCTCCAGGACTTCCTCAAAGGGGGTGTCCACATCTCCCTTCGCAGGTCCTTTAACACAGGAAAGCAAGCAGATGGACTGTCACCATGCTGGGCCTTGTCGCTTGTCAGAGGACGAGAGGGGATGGCAGGAACGGGCTTCAGCCCCAAGTCAGCAGCATGAGAGCAGGTGTGGAGAGGACCCACCAGGACGCTCCCTCCACTGCCTCACAGCCAGGGAGCAAGGACCCCAAAGCTGCTGAGGGGTTCCAGGAAAGAACCCCTGTTCCAGGCACAGGGACAGAGCAGAGCACAGACCAACAACCACCGTCACCCCCAGGGCTCACTGCAGCCAGAGCTGCTGATCTCAGGCTTGAACAGGGCTCTAGAAAGATGCAAGAGATGGTATGAAAGCCCCTGAGGTTCTTTATTTAATGATTTAAAGAACCTGCACCCCAATGCCAAGCATCCCAATAAACAAACCAAATCTATGTTTTCCAAGATGGTCATCTACACACGATTGACTTTGGGAGGTCATAATCACAGTACATACATTTTGAAATATACACATATATATTTGTAATACTGAATCACAACCAACTTCCCATGTTGCTCTGCAATGAAATGTACCACTTCAGGGGCTCAGAAATCCCACCGAGGGGACACACAGGGCCTCTGGGCTTCTCCTCTCCATTGGACCTTTAGATTATTCCCAGACTCCCTAATTTTATAAAACGATGCCACAAACCAATCTGCGTGTGTATTTTTATTTGGGGGGCATTCTCCTGGCATGGGTTCTTCAAGTGAATTACTTGATCCAAGGGTCAAAATATCAGATACCTCGTGCAATATTTACTTCGTAAAACGTTATCTTAAGTTACAAAAGCATCAATTAACTTCACTGATTTCACTACAACCTCTCCTGCAGTGCGCAGCATAACAAAAAGTTGTTTTTTTTTTTTAAATCCCTTTTCACCAGTCCCTTTTTCTGGTTTAAGCAACCAGTACAGGGGGCCTATGCCCGACAACCACACCTTGCCTCCACCCATGGTCATGTCCCATCTTAGCTTATCTGGGGTTAACAGACTCTCGATCTCCAGACACTTCTGGAAACGGAAGGAAGAATTCAGGGAAATAAGAGCAGTCCCTAGGAACAGTGCTGGATGTCTAGCTATCCCGATCCATTCCTCCAGACCTTTCCCAGGACCAGCTCAGTCCACCAGGCTCAGAGTTGGACCCTGCGTGCAGGGTGCCCGAGTCTACACACCCAGGAGCCTGGTCGGGAGGCAGCAGGGCAGGGGCCTACAGTGACACAGCTCTGAAGTTCAAAGGCAGAGCGGTTGCGTCCAGTTTGGAGCACATGGGAGCGGGAGAGGGTGGCTGGGCATGGCTCAAAGGGGAAGACTCTTCTGAGACTCACAGGTCAGGCCCTCGCGCTGCGCCCCTCTTGCTGGACGGCTTGCAAACATGATGATACCCGCCCCCCTGTGGAGATCCTCCTGCTGAGCTTCCTCACCGAGGTCCTGGGGCCTCACCCGGCCTGGGCCCAGGACGTCCACCCCAGCCCAGTGGACCCGGACCTCGGTGTTTCTTAGTCATCAAGGTCAGCTCTCCCTTCTGGCTGCTGTCACACTCTCTGCCGGTCCTGGAATGCACTTTCTGGCCAAGGGCTCAGACTAAGAGAACAAAGAGAAGGAGGGTGTGCGGGGTTAGAGAAATCTGACCCGAGTGTGAATCTGCCTTTAGCACTCTGAGCCTTCGGAGTGAAAGAACATTGCTACCCCATCGGTAAAGTGGAGAAGGGAAAGGCAACCCACTCTAGTGTTCTTGCCTGGAAAATTCCATGGACAGAGGAGCCTGGTGGACTACAGTCCATGGGGTCACAAAGAGTCAGAGTCAGATACGACTAAGTGATGGAGCATCTATCAGTAAACAAAGGATGTGGCAGTCCCTCCTACCCTGCACTCTGGGGAGACACAGGATGAGAAAGCACAGGATACTGACCTCAGAGGGCTGAGGGGCAGATCAAAGGAATGATTTCCGTGATCCCATACTCTTGCATCTTCCCCATACACAGAAAAGTACTAAATTCCCTAACTCAAGATACCTGGTTTTCTTTAATTAACAGTAATCTACTGATGTTCTGACTACCTGATCTTTGTTGCAAAAACTCCTGTGTATCCTGGCTCCTCCCTTGCCTCTTGGGAGCAGTATTTCAGAGCAATCTGAGATCTGAGAGACTGTGTTCCAGGGTTAAGTCTTCAATTTTGCCCACCAAATAAAACATAATTCTCAACTTTTAGGCTGTGCATTTTTTTTTTCAGTTGACAGCATCAAAGTGCTGTGTGACCGTGCGAGACTCATTTCCAATCGCATCGTCAATATCCAGCCAGTAGGACTGTTAATGAAGAATGGGACACTTGGGATTAGGTGCCTGGTCCAGAGTTGGGTGTTCTCAGGGTGCGTCTCCTTCCCCTCTCCATGACCTACCTCTCTGCTGACCCCAGGGCCTCCCTGGCTCACTGAGGCCACGTGTCCCAGCTCAACACCAGGTACCTCCTGCGAGTTCAGAGCTCTTTTCCTGACCGACTGAATTCGCAAGTCCAAGGTCATGGAAGATTTAAGCATAGATCTATTGGCTAAAAAGATTATTCTGTCCATGATTAATTTTCCACAGAAGTTATTCATAGCCTGACATTTTGTCATGAAATGAAAGAAGGGCCCTGAAAACTGTCCCCTCCCTCGGCAGAGCCCATCTCCATGTTCCTGCGTCTCTCACGTCCCACATGCCTTTAATGGAGATGATTTGTGTCCAGCAGGTCTGGTCCATCTCTATCCCCTGGGGCAAGACACAGATCAGCAAATGCTGAACAGACAGAGGGATGAATGGACCAACAAGCTAAGGGTTTCCAGCTCTGTCTCCCCAAATCCTCACATGGCGCCTGGAACACATGTGGCCCGGAGATTGAACTGCCAGGCTCATCTTCCTGATCCGAGCAGGTTCTAAGTAGAAATGGACAAGGATGAGTACTGAGCAAGTTAAATGCTCCCACTTTTCAGGACCACCCCGGTTTCATGGGCTGGGGAGCCTCAGGCACCCCCTTCCCAGCAGCCCCGAGGGCTCTGCCAGCCCCTTGATGCCCACTAAATTCTCCCGGAGCCGGCCGGGAGCAAGAGAGAGAAGCTGGCTTCTAGTTTCACCCGGCTGCTGCAATCTAGATTGGCTGGAGTGCATTGTTTAAATTGCTGAATGCAGGCCAAAGGCTCTGAGAAGAAGAGCACAATTTGAAACACGCAGTGAGCAACTGTGACGCTCCTGTCTCTTGGGGCTGCTGCCCTTCTATATCCTTACTCGCTGGCCCCAGAGCAAGGTCTTGGCCTCCCAGAGTCCTGGGTCCTCTCCTGATGCCCACCGCGTGGGCTGAGCTGAGGGAAAGGTGACAAGAACCCAAGGGCATCCCGGGTGTCCTTCTCATCACTGTGGGCAGCTGGGTCACCCTGCACCAGGGGGTGCCCCATCAGCCTTCGAGATGCTGACCCTGGTTCTCATGAGCACACAGGAAGGACAATCCTTGCGACCCTGTCTCTCCCAGGGGCCTGGCTGAGCTCTAAGGTGGGGGGCCTGGCCAGGAGGTCCCAGCTTCCCACAGGCCCGAGCAGGAGTCATGGACCTCGCCCCTCATCACTCACTCAGCAGACATTTACCAAATACTGGCCCTGGACCAATCTGGGTGCCAGGAGCCAAGGGCACTGAGCTGAAAGAGGTAGGAACCTTGCTCTCCCTACCCACCCAGGAGCCCGGCAAGGACAGCCACAGTCCAACAGTGCAGGCTCAGGGGAATCTATGGAGGTGCCAGGAGTCATCAATCCTGATGGGACAGGCTTTTCGGAGGAGGTGACACCCAAGACTCGGAATGCAAAGAGAAGGAAAAGGTAAGGGATGAAGGGCGTATTGTCAAGTTTTCTGAGGTCTCAGGAAGCCATCTGACCTGAGGGAGCCTCACTGCCCCAGCCATCTGTCCTCACAACAGGTCACCCTAGAGTGAGGGGGTCACAGGGATGCTACAGCAACCAGACAGACCAGGGCTTCCATCAGAGTCAGGATAAATAATCCAGGTACAGAGCTCCCTAGATCATCGAGCCAGCACCTCCACCGGACAAGGAGAAACTGAATGTTTATGGCTGTGACTTGTCCCTAGGGCAGCAGGGACTCAGCACTTTGCATCCATCCCCTTACCCCATCACCTTCTGGCCTTCCTCGGGGACCATTTTCATCGTCCAACTCTGAACCCCACTGCGAAACTGCCTGCCCACCCCTCCAGGCCCACCTGATAGCTCCAGCCAGAGGCCTGAAATCAGTCTAGCTCCTCTGAAGCCCAGTCCACCCACTGCCCTGCATCGACACTGGCCTTGGCTCCCATGGTTGTCCACGGTCATCTCCATGTAACAGAAATCACGCTGCTTCTCTCCTTTAAAGGCTTTAATGCTCCCCAGAACACCCATTGGAGAACACCCTGACCCTCGAGGCCCTACTTGAGACTGTCTGACCTCTTGACACCATGTCAAGATGCCCAGAGCCATCAACCTTGGAGCCCTTCATGTCTTGTGTATCTTGCATTGTTTGGGCCTCCCTTCACTGACCCAGGGTCTCCCTCCTGGAGGCCTTGCCCACCGTCTCCTGCACCCGCTGGGCAGGCCCTCAGTTAACACTGGGGTGAATACCTCCTGGCAAACAGAACCCCCACCAGGGGCTGCAGACACCATTCCTGTCTGCAGCCCTGTGGCCACCTAAACAAGTGCCAGCCCCGCACTCAGAACTGAAGGCTTTGCGGACTTGGCTCTCCTGAGGGCCTGTGAACCCTGCAACCCATTGAGGTCAGTAGAGAGGGCGCCACATACTCCGTGGCTCTTGCCTGGTGCTCCCCACTGAGGACAGAGTAACTTGGTTCCTCTGTCTCTCTCTCCCCTTGAGCCTTCACCTCCCCTGAGTGTGAAGACCAGCTTGGGCTCCAACCCCGGCCATCCCTGCTGTGCTGGTACACAGGGCGCTGCTCTGAGCCGCGATGCAGGAGGCAGGCCCAGGGCCTCGGGCACTCCAGAGCTCCATCTGCGGTCACCGCCGCCTCCAGAGGCCATCACAGTGGCTGAGTACGGACTCGCAGACTGTGTTCCATCTTGACTTGACCCCTCCCTGGCTGGCGGCCTGGGGTCCTCTACTTAACCCCTGATGCTTGCTTCTTGGAAGAAAAGCTATGACCAACCTAGACAGCATATTAAAAAGCAGAGACATTACTTTGCCAACAAAGGTCCGTCTAGTCAAAGCTATGGTTTTTACAGTAGTCATGTATGGATGTGAGATTTGGACTATAAAGAAAGCTGAGCACTGAAGAATTGATGCTTTTGAACTGTGGTGCTGGAGAAGACTCCTGAGAGTCCCTTGGACTGCAATGAGGTCAAACCAGTCCATCCTAAAGGGAATCAGTCCCAAATATTCATTGGAAGGACTGATGCTGAATCTGAAACTCCAATACTTTGGCCACCTGATGCGAAGAGCTGATTCATTTGAAAAGACCCTGATGCTGGGAAAGATTGAAGGCGGGAGGAGAAGGGGATGACAGAGGATGAGATGGTTGGATGGCATCACCGACTCAATGGACATGAGTTTGAGCATGCTCGGGAGTTGGTGATGGACAGGGAAGCCTGGTGTGCTACAGTCCGTGGGGTCACAAAGAGTCGGATACGACTGAGCAACTGAACTGAACTGGACATGGCTGGAGAAGTAGTTAACATAAACAAGGACCACAGTGAGGCCTAGCCTGGAAAGTGCTATTTCATCTTCCTCTTGCTGTTACTTACTGGTACTTGATTGATGCTCAGCAGAAGTTTGCTAGATGGACAGGGGAGTTAATTAAAACTAACCCCAATCCCTCCCTGGGTGGATGATCTCTGAGCTGTGCAGGGCTGGCAGGGCGGGGTCTGCTGTATTCAACTCAGCGATGGTGACGGCATAAAGGAAAGGGACACAGCACAGCCCAGATGTGTGGGGTCGGGAGCCCGAGGCTGCCAACCTGCCCAGAACTCAGTACTCTCTGCCCCTACCCTCGGGGACAGAAGCCAATGAAGACCACATCTGTTTCCTGACTCCCCTTATCTGAAACCGTCAGTCTTGACTTGGTCTATCCTCGGAGGCTGTTTCGCTTCACCCAGATTGAAACCAAGCATGTTTCCAGCACTGGGCTCCGCGCCCTGCGGCTGCGGGGTAGTGTTTGTGGCTGGACCGAGATTCCAGATCAGGCCTGGGTCTGCCCAAAGGCCTTGGAGACAAAGCAGAGATCTCTGAAGGAAATGTGGAGCTCAGAAGGGCCCAGTGGGTGTGTTTCTGGGGTAAGGTGGGCACTGGTCTAGCACAATTGCATAGGGAAGCTCAGGCTTGGTTCACCCTCCAGAGTCCAGAGGTCCCTGCAGCTCCGCAGGGGGCAGGGGGCCTTATGGGACAGGAAACTGGGGTCACCCCTGCACCCATCAACTCAGCGCCGGCCACTCTGGCAAGTCAGGGGCTCAGTTTCCTGGTCTCTAAGTGGGGACAAGGATAGAGCCCCCCTCTCGGGATGCCGTAAGCGGTCACGTAAAGCCTCCGAGTCTGCAGTGCACCTGGCAGGTGTCAACCATGGGCCTGGGACCTCTGCACGGAGTAGGGGTGGTGCTGAGCTGGGGGTGGTCACCTCAGGCAGCTGGCTTCTCAAGGGGAAAAATGAAACGACAAGGCTGAGTGAGCAGAAGAAGGGTGGGGTGGGGGCTGGGACCCCCTTAACTCATACGGAGCACCTGGGGGAGAGGAAGACCCTGTGACCACAAAAGTCACGGCATCTTGCCTTGTGGTGGTGCAAGACACGAGAAAGCACAGGCACGCGCACACACACACACGCACAGTCTGCAGCACAAGCCTCCCAGGGGGCGAGAAGAGCCTGACACTCACACAAAGCCCCTGCATGCAGACACACAGGGCCCGAAGCCAAGGTTAAGGCCGGTCACCCAAGAGGGACTGGGTGGGGCCCTAAAACTGGATGGATGCCTCAACGCGCATGGTGACGCCCCAGGAAGGGCCTGAATAGGAAGAGGTAGGGGGGAGGAGGCTTGATGACACCCACACAGCACATCGGGTTCTGCAGCTCGAGGAATGGACCCCCTCCCCCGCACCACCACACAGGCATCTAAGGGACCAGGGGCCTTGACTCAGCACCACGTCCCACGCACCGGGCTGATGAGCACGAGGTCCCAGCATACAGGCTCCATGTGGCTGCTCTGACTTTACAGAAACAGTCTCAGTGAGGCCTCCCAACTCCCTAGAGGGCACACAGCTCAAGGCCACCAGCCCAGCCAAGCATCCCACCCCGGCTGTCTCTGCCCTTCCTGTACCACCTCGTGGGCTCGGACACTCCACGCATAAACAGCTCATATGGAGAGATGTGTGCTCCGGCGTCCCAGCTGGGGTGGCCAGGAAACCAGCACTGGCGCCAAACCAGAGAACGGTTTTCAAACTGCAGACGTCAACCCAGGTCACAGAACCAATGGAACTGCCCAAAGCGGCATTTGTTTGCACATAAAAGCAAGAGCATGGAGACTTACCAGACAGCCAGGCACACAGTAAAGGCAAGTATTGTTTTGGAAATTTCCATTCCCACTGCGTGTGCATGTGTGTGTGTGTGTGTTGTGTGCATGCAGGCACGTGGGCGTGGGCGCCAGGTTATGACTACAGCACATGTATTTCTTGCTGTGGGCAGAGGTCGGAAAGTCTAATAGGCGGTAAGCCACGAAGGGAAGCCGCAGGGCTTTCACCACCCCTGGAGCTCGTGTCCCCAGCGGGCTCTGTTTTGATCACTGTACCAACAATGGGAGCCAAGGTCCCTGTTTCACAGGGTTGGTCACTGTGAGTATAAGACACACAAACTGAGAAGCACTGCATGGGTTATTAGAAAAAGTAATGTTGATGCCTATATTTTCCCCAAACATCACAGCCGGAGACCCAGGGATCCTTGCTTTTATGAAACTCACAGAAGGCTTGAGGCTTTTTACCTACAACAGCCCCCGAAGCACAAAAGAGCCTTTCACGGCAGCTTCTGTTATGGCCCGCTGCCCAGTCCTGCTCACTCCTGCTATAGCTCAATCCCAAGCCTGACATACAAGCATCACCACTCCGATCCTTCCATCCTTCCTTCCACCCCGTCACCCGGGAGGTCCAGGGCTCTCTCCAGGCCAAGCCCACTCCAGGCGAGGTCAGTTCTTCCCTCTGGCCCTTGCCCATGCTGTGCTCTCTCCCCCTGCAGGCTTCAACTTGCTCAGGCATCATCTCTTCCCAAGGCAGGCCCCCAGCTTCCTCCCCAGCCCAGCACCAGGGCCACCTCTGTGCTCCCCAGGCCCTGCGTTTCCAAGAGACAGTGGACCCCTCAGAGGCAGGGCTCACCTGTGCCACCGATGGCTGCTCAGGGCTCGTAGGAGGCCGTGCCCAGTGAGCAGCGGGTGGACTGACCAAACCCTGGTGACCCTCCCCCGTGTCAGTGAGGTGGCCAGCACCACCACTAGCGGTCCCAGCCCACCCGGGGCCTCACTCCCTCATCTCGGCCCCTGAGAAGTGCCTCCTGGGACAGGCAGGAAGCCTGGCGGGGGCCCAAGAGTGGACTGGGGCTTGGGGCCGTCCTTGGCTGCCAGGTCTGGGCATGGAGGACGGTGGTCCAGAGGGCAGCGGGGACCTGGCCCAGGTGAATTCCAGGCTGTCAGCTGGCCTCCAAGGGGAGTGGCCACATGAGGCCCCCAGACCAGGCAGAGCGACCTGACCGAACGGCCACCTGAAAAGTGGCCACAGTGGACGGGGAATGATGACGTGGGCCGCCCCGAGTGCTGGGGGGGACCAGAGGGGAGCCTACCTCCCGCCACCTCCCACCACACAGCGCCTGGTGCAGACCACCTGCCGAGTCCCTGAGCAGGTGGGAGCTGGTACATTCGATGATAAATGAAGGAAACACGACATCTGCTGCAGCCCAAGTCTATGAACTTGGGAGCAAAGCCTGCTGGGAGGTGGGAGTCGACAGGCCTGGGTGGAGCGGTTGGGCCCCCAGCCTTCAGGGGATGCCCGCCTGCAGAAGGAACCTTGCAGGGGCATCTGGACCATGTGCCAGGACCCGGGTGTCCACGCTGCCTACAGAACACCCCCTGGGGGAGGACAGTCTGGCATCCCAGGCCCCGCCCCTTACCTGTTCCATCCATCCTCTCTCGGCTCCTGGCTCGCGAGGCCTGGGGTACGGCTGGGGCGGTTGGGTCTCTCGCATCTGATCCAGGTCCAACTTGGGGTCCAGGAGCGGGGGGCACCCCGCTGATCTCCTGCTCCACCGAGGTGGTGGCGTTGAGCCGTGAGCGGGCCTGGGGCTGCAGTGGCGGCAGAGGCTGGGAGCCGGAGGGGCTCGGAGGAGGGGCGCTGGAAGCCATCCTGACGCGAGGAAAACCAGGGGGTCAAACACATGAGGCCAGCCAAACCCAGACTGCCCTGACCTCTAGCTTTTGGTGGAGGGACAGGACGGCAAAGGGAAATGGGAGGGCGCTGCCCAGCATTCCATGTGATCTCACTCAACCTCAAGACAGCCCCCATCCCTGCAAAGACACTCCCATTTTACAGATGAGGAAACTGAGGGAGGAAACTTGCTCGAGGCCCACTGGTTCGGCAGGTCCCACAGCAGCCATGAGCTGGGCCCTCAGCCTCCAGGCCTTGAGTCCCGGGCCTCGGATGTGCTCATCTGAGAAATGTGGATGTGGAAGGTTGGGAGGATTAAGTGAGATGGTCCACACAGAGCCCTGGGCACAGCGTCTGGCTGCGCTGGAATGAAGCTGGCCTCCCAGTCTGTCCACCCAAAATCTGTGCAGGGGACCTAATTTGGAAGATGGGGGATCTTTGCAGATGTAATCAAGGATCTTGACAAGAGAGCATCCTGGCTTAGAGTGGGCCCTAATCCAAGGACCGGGGTCCTTATAAGAGGGTAACACACAGACAGAGGAGGATGCCATGTGGAGGAGGAGGCAGAGATGGGAGATGTGGCTGCAGGCCCAGACACCAACAGCACCCGAAGTCAGGAAAGACAAGGAAGGACTCTCCCGCAGAGCCTCCCGGACAATCAACCCCGCCAACATCCTGATCGTGGACTTTTGCCTCCAGAGCTGTGAGATGAAAAGTTTCTGTTGTTTAAAGCTACCAAGTTCCCATCAATTTCTTATTAGAGCCCTAGGAAAGGAATACACTGGCACAAAGCAAAAGTTAAATAAACTTGAGAAGGGCTTCCCTGGTGGTCCAGTGGCTAAAACTCTGAGCTCCCAATGCAAGGGGCCTAGGTTCAATCCCTGGTCAGGGAACTAGATCCCACATTCTGCAACGAAACTACACCCCATGCCTCAGTGAAGACCCGGTACAGCCAAATAAATGAATAATAAGATATTTTAAAAAATAAATAAACATGAGAAGCAGAGGGAGGGAGGGAAATGGGGAGAGGAAGAGGGGTGGAAGACAGGTGCGGGGGAAACACAGCCCCTGGAGCAGGATGTGGTCAGGCCTCGCCAATTCCAAAGCCCCCATGCCAGGCCTGAACCCCAGAACACACAACTCAGTGAGCCTGACGGCACCGGATATGAGCCCATGCTAGACGTGGGTGATGGAAACCGAGGGGCTGGTGTGTCGGAACAGATGACTGGAACAGACTGGCAAGCACAGAGATCCAATGACCAACGGGGGCAAAGGGCTCAATTAGTCAATACTGCTGTTTAGCAACAGGCGAAAATCACCACTGACACAACTGAGCGTGACCACGAGCCCCAGACCATGGGGCTGAGAGCTCCAGGCCTTCCCCAGCCTCAGGACCCCACACCGGGGCCCTGGGGAGTGGGGGTGGGCTTCCACGGACACAGACACTGAAGCAGAGAGGACCGCGTGCACTGTGCGGGGGATCCCCAAGGGTCCCACAGCTTCCACCCCAGCCTCAAGGCCACATCCCCCCTCTTCACTGAGATGAGGAAATGAGAGCACAGCAGGGAAAGGCCGGGGGTGAGGAATCCGGCTCCCAGACTAACCCATCACGGCCACTGTGCCTGCCAGCTCTGGGGTCCTGAGCGGGTCACGTTCCTCTCTGCCTCTCAGTTTACTCGACTATAAACGGCAGTACTGTGAGGACTACATGAGATCAGAGACCAGAAGGGCCAGGCTCCCAGGTATCCAAAGTGCCCAGCTCCAGCTCCCCCGAGCCTGCAGGAGTGAGTACCTGATGCGTGCCTGGAGACCGCCGACACCGGAAAGAGTAAGAGGCCCCAGGCACCACGCCACTTCCCCGGGGCTACACATCCACGTCCGCACCATTCCCAGCTAGGGCTGTGTCCCAGAGATAGGATCTGCATCCGCCAAAGGACCCTGGAGATTTCAATCTGGGCACGCCTCCCTCGGAGGGACCGAGCCCTTATTTTAAAACATCCCCTTGGCTGCGAACCAAAAGCGCGTCAAGCCACATAGATCTCTGCTTGGAAACCAATGCAGTGCTCAGTGCTGTTCCCGAAAGCCAGGCTTCCGGGAACCAAACAAAGAGGCAACTTTTGTGAAATCCATCATCTGGGTAGATGGGCAGGCAGGCCCGGTGGGCAGGCGGCCAGCTGCAGGGGGGTGGGGAAAGTCAACCACAGATTCGGCAGACAGAACCCAGTTGTACAGGTCCCTGGCCGATCCGAGACAAACCACGCAGAGTCACGTCTGACCTCACCATCTCCTGTGGCTCCCACTGCCCTGGAATCAAGTGCCACCTTCCTGGAGTGGCAGAGGGCAGCTGGCCTTCAGAGCTGACTTAGGCCAGGGATCCTCTGTCACTACTAACAATGCAACAAGCATGTTTGGAATATGCCCTTCTCAGCAGTTCCCACGATTTCTCCTGCGGGGGTGGGGGGGGGGCAGGGGGCGGGAGGTGGCTGGCCTGGGAGGAGGGTCCTGCTGTTACCCTGCTGTGGTGGATGAAGAGATAACCTGTCCTTCCACGCTCATCCCCTTTCACAGACGCAACCCCAGCTCCAGAAAGGTGAAATCCCTACCCAAGGCCTCGTAGCTCAGGGGCTTGGAGGTGGAATTCAAAACCACAAAGCCTCTCGTTCAGAAAGAGCTCGTTTCTGAAAAAGAAGCCTCTCAAAATCTGCCCACCTGCCTCTGCTATCTGGCCCCCACCACGCCTTCTCTTCCCCCATTACTCACTCCCAGACCTTCGGTTCTGTGACCCCCACGTCTTAGCTCTCGAAGTCCTCCCCATACCTGGAAGTGCCCTCTCCGCCAGGACCAATCCTACGCGTCGTTCAAGTCAAGGGCCCAACTTGCCCCCTTCTGGGAGTTTCCCAGCTGCCTCTGCCCCAAGTCCTGTCTCCATCACCTGCTCTCAGGTAACCACACAGCACCCAGGGCATGTCTCCTGGAGAGCCCTCTCTCTGCCAGGGGGACAAGAAGAACTCACACATGTCTGTCTCCCCATCTACGAGGAACAATGGGTCAGGAGGGACAGCACCATCCCTCACCAGCAGGACACAATTTTTCCACCAAAAACCAACACAGGGAGTGAATGTCAGTTCTACCTTTCATTAGTAGCTACTTAGGGCTTCCCTGGTGGCTTAGTGGTAAAGAACCCACCTGCCAGTGCAGGAGACACAAGAGATGTGGGTTTGATCCCTGGTTTGGGAAGATCCCCTGGAGGAGGAAATGAATATCCACTCCAGTATTCTGGCCTGAAAAATCCCATAAACAAGAGGAGCTTGGTGGGCTACAGTCCATGGGGTTGAAAAGAGGCGGACAACTGAGCAACTGAGCACATAACCTCACAGGGTCTCAGTTTCCCCATCTGTAAAGAGGGAATAATGCCTCCAATAAAGGGGTGTTCTGGGGCGTAAGGGTGTGAAGAAAGAGAAAGCAGTCTGCAAACTATCAACCATTAAAAAAAAAAAGCCATTTCTCCCAAGTGCAAAACAAAGGCACATTCAGTTGAGAAACACCTTATAATAGAAATTTCAGGAGAATATGTAGCTTCTGGCTGGCCTCTTGGGCTGAGTATCATGCATGTCACATTACAATCACAAGGAAACTTTTAAAGTGAAATCTCTAGTTAGTGAGAATGGACGAACAGAGAAGGATTAATTTTCAGGTTTCCTGAGAGTAGGCCAAACCCTTTGTGGATCGAAGGCCTTGTTGCATAAAAACAAACAAAATGACCCATTGCCATGGATGGGGCACAGAGAAGGCTACAGATGCTCTCCCGGTGTGGAGGGACCCACAGCGGTGTCTGGTCCTTCCTTCTCTGACAGTCTTCCTTCTGGCATCTCATTCACTCGGAATACCTGCCTCCGTGCTTTGCAAGGTACATCTGAGGCAGTCTGGCCTGGGGGAAGGAGCCCTGGCGGGAGAAGAGGCAGCCCCATCTCACTGTGTGACCACAGAAAACAGGTCCCTCCCTCCGGCCCGGCCTGGCATCCTGAATCCCAACCACAGAATGAGAGCATCAGCATCGTGCTCTGCCCCGCCTTCAAGGCTCCTCCGATGCCCACAGTGGGGGTGGGGGTGGGGGTGGGGCAGACAACTCCAACTGCCACCCCAGGGACAGAGCGGTGGCTTGGAACCTGTCATTGTGTCAGATCCAGAGTGGCCGGCATTCTTTCCACATGAGCACCCAGGCATAATTTTACCCCAGCAACACACAAAAACGCCAGCAACCACGGAGCTCAGTTGAGGGTCTGCCACCCCCGGAAGGGGGCTACTGGGACCACATGACTACTGACAAGTGGAGAACAGCAGCATGTGGACTTCAGCCCAAGCTCTCTAACCCTTGCTTACAAGGGCTGAGACTACTCGGCTCTCGACTCCCAGGGGACCACCCCACCTCTGAAACAAGCCCTCAGGCGAAGTCTCAAAGATGTTCATGTGCTCTGATATTGGCTGCAACCTGGGATGCCCACTGTTTCACACCCACCCCACATCCACACCCAACTGTGAACCTGCATGTCTCTGCTCTTACACGACACCCCTCAGGTGTGTCCATCATACATTCATACATTCCAGCGCCATCCAGAGAGGGCAGGTGTGAAACTCACAGCCCCTCAAGATGCTGCTACACTATACAGCCATGAGCCACAACTTGTGTAAGAACGTTTAAAGGTAAGGACATATTTGTATAACTCTGGTGAGCAGGATTTAAAGCTGCATGATACTGCCCAGATGAAAACAAAATGCAACTGCAGAAAAAGATGGAAGAAAATCCACCCCCAGATGGCAATACTGTCTATGTCTGGGTGAAGAGACTAGGTGTGTGCTCAGTTGCTCAGTCATGTCTGGCTCTTTGTGATCCCATGGACTGCAGCTTGCCACACACTCCTTTGTCCATGGGATTTCCCAGGCAAGAATACTGGAGTGGGTTGTCATTTCCTCCTCCAGGGGATCTTCCCAACCCAGGGATCGAACCCACATCTCCTGCGTCTCCTCCATTGGCAGGCAGATTCTTTATACCACTGAGCCACTGAGGTAGTTTTATTTTATTCTTTTTTCTAAATATACTCCCCTAATTTTCTATAACAAATGTGAAGGTTTCTGGAATTACAACAAAATGTTAATTCTGAAACATATCTGTGACTGAGCCCAAAAGGAGAGGGTTGAGGGGTTCCCAGGGTCTGGGATGTCTGCTCTGGCCTGGACAGCCCGGCCGCCTGGCATGAGGCTGCTCAAGACAAGGGCACAAAGCCCTTGGAGATTCCCAGGTACCTATTTTTGCCCCAGAGTCTTAAGGGCCAAACCAAGGAACATTCCAGCTCTACCAATGTGCCAAGTTCACAGGACTAAGGGGGAATCAGGCTGGGGATGCTCCCGCCTGGCCAGGGTGGGTGAGTGGGCATGAACTGTGGGCTGATTCTGTGCCCAGCCTGTGCTGGACCTCCCTACCCCACTGAGGATCCTGCAGGGCCGGCCTTCAAGAACTCAGCCCATATGGGAAGGATGACATCTAAACACCCAACCACCAGGATGGCGCACTTGGTGGGGGGGCAGCAGGCACAGAAGGGGGCCACCCTCAGCCGTGGGAAAGGGGCAGGGAGGGGATTCTCCATGAGAGGCCCAGACCAAGCCTTCAGGACAAGCAGGTACAAGCCAGGCAAGGGTGAAGGAGGGGGAGGAACAGAGGTGTGCGGGCATTTCAGTGGGGCACTGCCCAGGAGAAAAGGCAGTGGACAGAGAAGGAGCTGGCAATGTGGTGGGGAAGGTGCAAATGGCACAGAACTGAGTCTGGGCAGAGGACACAGGAAGGAGAAAAGAGGTTGAGTGGACAGCCAGGAAGCTGGGGCAGGCCCTAAACAAGTGCCAGGCTTGGTGCTGGGGTTGAGGCCCCGGGCAAAAGGAAAATTGAGGGCCGGGCTGCAGGGCAGCGGCAGTTTGAGACCCATCCAGGCTGTGTGGGGACAGGCCAGGGAGACCGAGGAGGAAGCTGGGCAACCTTCCAGGGAAAGTGAGGAGGCCTGGCCCGGGGCAGGCATCTGAGGACAGCTCCTGGGCGAGGAGAGACAAGAGCATCCCCAACTGAACGAGAGGCTGTGGAAGTAGGATGTGGTCTGACTGGTGGCACAGGGCCATGGTGGTGGTGCCAGTTTCTGGGGAGAGGATCTGGGGGAGGGGATGGAGCTGTCCGAAGCATGGAGCAACCTCTCTACCAGACCCCTCTCGTCACCAGCATCATGGACCAGGGTTTGGTCTCTGTCCAGGCATTTTGGGTACTGAACTAGGTTCCCCTCTGCAACCAGCCCCAAAGGCCTATCCAGCCTTGGCTTGGGAGGGGCAGGGGTGGCCTGAGTGGGAAGCCCTCCACATCCCTTCTATCCTGGGAAAGAAGATGAGATGTGGTCTCCAGGCAACTTTTCCTGTGTCCAGTCAAGGCCCAGCTGCTGGGGGAGCAAGTATATAAAGGAACCTTCCTCCGAATCCAGGTCAGATGACAAGGGGGCGCCGGTGAGAATCACAGCCCCTTGCAGACAGAGGGCATAGGACGGGCAGCGGGCAAGAATGACCTCTGGGCTTCTCTTGGCGTGGCTTCCTCACTGGGGCTGCAGCGAGGGAGGCAGCCAGCACACCGGGTATCTGGGGCACTGCTCCCTGAGTGATGGATCCCAGAAGAAGGGAAAGCCCTTTACAAATGGGCCGAGTGCCAGGGGTCACTGTCCAAGGTGAGGAGAGGCAGGCACTTGTTCTCAGCGCCTGCCCAGGGGGGCACAGGTTTCCACTAGGCTCTGCCCCATCTGCTGTGGGGTCTTGGGCACATCATCAAACCCCAGTGAGCCTTGGTTTCCTCATTTGTCAAATGGGCTAATAATCCTATACCCCTAAGACTACTGGGAGAGTCAAATATTGTATAAGTGTTAGTTCCTTGTAATTTCTTAACATCAATTACAACCACCGGTGTGAGAGGTCCCAGATCCATCACACCCAGAAGAGGTGGGTCAGATTTCAAACAAAGTTTCCATCTGTCAAAGCAGAAACTGATGTTCCCCAGAGGGCTGGGATCACATGAACCCCCCAACACACACACACACACACACACACACACACACACACACACACACACACACACACACAATCAGCAGCCCTCATGGCGGGGGAGGGGGGCGGGGGGGGGGCGGGTGACAAGCGCCTTCCAGCGGCCCCAGGGGCACTGAGGGCAGCCCAGGGTCTCACCGAGCAGGCCGAGGGCCGCGGGGGAAGGGCCATCATGACGGGGCAACTCGAGACCCATGCTGTGGGGCGCAGGGGGCAGGGGCGCCCCTTTCCACCCACCGGGTCCCCAGCGCCAAGAGCCGCCTTCCTCTGAGGCCGGTTTTCCCGCTGGCAGTGGGGGGGGCGGAGGGTCGGTTTCTGAAACCAGGCTCGTGGGCGTGACGGTGCTCAGAGTGCGCGGTGCCCCCACGATGCCCAGGGAGCCCAGGCTTGGGGTTGAGGGGGCGCGCATCCCCGGGAGGAAGCCGCAATCCAGGCTCGGGCAGGGGGAGCTCTGAGTGTCGCGGAGAGGACGGGACCCTGGCCCTCCAACTTCTGGGGAACTTGCAAGGGACACTGGTACCAGCCGCCCACCGCTCAGATGAGGAAACTGAGGCCGAGGCGGGAGGCCAGTCCAGGGGCTCTCGGTTCCCTTTCCAGGTCCCGCTGCGACCGCCCCTCGCCCCGAAGTACTCACCGGCCCGCGAGTGGGCCTCACGCGGCGCTGCGACGCCCTTGGGCCTCCGAGCTCGCCACAAAGTTGCTCGGCAGGAGCTGGAGGGACCAGGGCCGAAGGAAAGCAGCCGAGACCAAGCGAGCTGTGCTGGTTTCAGTGGGAGCCGGCGAGCGCGACCAACAGCGCGGGGAGGGGCGGGGCCGGGGCGGGGCAGGGGCGGGGCCGCAGGCCGTCCTCCATTCCCGACGCGGCCCGGAGGACGAGGCGCCGACTCGGCCCGCTCAGCGGCCGGTCTGCCTGCCAATCACTCCGCATCTCCGCCAATCACAGAGCGCCTCGCCTGGCTGCCACCTACGGGCCCACGGCGCTGCCAAGCTCGGGGTCGCCGGGAGGGCGGGTCCGGCCCGCCCACTGCGAAAGTTTCCGAGCTAACTCGGGCCGCGCGGCCCAGCCCGAACCCCGGCACGCCACGCCACACGCACAGGGCGTCCGGGTTGCTGTGCAAGGCTGCACGCCCAAGGGAGAGGCTCAGACGACCTTTCACCCACTACTCTGGCCCCAGGCTCCTTAACTTCATATTTATTATCATTGCTCTTGCAATATTAACTGACACGTTGAGTGCCTACTATGCACCAGACGCCTTAATTTTCGGCCCCATCCAAGATGGAGAGGGCTGCCCTAATGGAGGAGCACGGATTGGAAATCCCATTAAATGTGACTCGTTTAACCAAGGACTGCTTTAAAAGCACAAGATCAAATGCAATATAGCATGCGTTCACAGAGTAATTGTGAGATTCGTTTAAAAATAGCTATTACTAGCCCAGGGAGTGGTGCATGGATGAGGCAGTCTGGAAACCCTCTTCTTTCGGTCCTGCTCTGGGGTCTGAGCCTGAAGAAGGAAATGATAACCCACTCCAGTATTCTTGCCAGGAGAATTCCATGGACAGAGCAGCCTGGTGAGCTACAGTCCGTGCGATCGCAAAGAGATGGACCCGACTAACACTACCCCTGGGGTCTGAGAGGGGTGGTTTTGAGATGAGGGCAAAGGTCTACTCTTATGCCAGGCCTTGGGGCTGAGAGGCCCAGGTTGGCGGCGGGGGCACCTCTTGGGCTGTGTCTGCTCTATGTCTGGTCCTCACAACCAACCTGAGATGCCTGTCCTGGGTTATCATTGCAGACTGTGGCTCAGAATGGCCGCTGGAAACATGTTACCAACAGGTTGAGAGCAAAGATTCCAGATGATTCCCAAGATGAGGTTTATCTACTGAACACACTACCTCAGGGAATTGTTAAAACCTTGAGATTCATATCAGGCCCCTCACTGTATTCCCAGGTGCCCGCCTCCATCCCATCGCCATCTTCTCGTGTGACCCTGTGAGGCCCACAGAGGAACGAAAGAACCAGACATCCAGCAGCACTTGCTTTGCTCCAGGCTCAGCTTAGGGGGCTTTCACATGTTTTTCATTTCACCCCCAATAACCCTGTGTGGCAGGTGGCATTGGGTTCATCTTTCCTGATGAGAAGATTGAAGCTCAGGCATAGATGGTTTATTTGTCCAGAGTCACACAGAATTCTTTCCTCCTTACAATATACTAATTACAGAAAACTTGGAGGATTACACAAAATAGAAAGAAGAAAAAAAAATCACAGGCTATTACTGTTCACATTTTGTAATGGTTTATGCATATTTAAGGAAGGGTTTCCAGAAATCACTGTGATTACACTGCACGTGTTGGTACATGTGTGTGTGTGCATTAGAGCAGCGGTCCCCAACCCCCAGACTATGGAACGATACTGGTCAATGGCCTGTTAGGAATCAGGTTGTACAACAGGAGGTGAGCAGCGGGCGACCAAGCAAGGCTTCATCTGCCACTTATCATTGCTCCCCATTGCTCGCGTTACTGCCTGAACCATCCCCTCAGCCAACCGTCCATGGAAAAATTGTCTTCTAAGAAGCTGGTCCCTGGTGCCAAAAAGGCTGGGGGCCAAGGCACTAGGGCAAAGTCCTAGAAGCAGAGTCACTAGATTCTGAGAGGATTGTTCACATTTATAGATACATTTTTCTAAAACAGGCTTCTCAAAGTTGCTTCCAGTTTATCTCCAAGGGGCACACACTAGCTTGGGGAATTACTTTATTTTTTACTCTTGCCTAATATGGTAAGTGGAAAATGGTCTCTTTGCAATTGCAATCTGCATTTCCATGGTAACTCAGAGGCTGGACATTATATATTTCTTAATTTTGAGAAGCATTCACTCTCTCATTTATCTATTGGGAGCTTAGAGGCTCTTTGAAAACGAATCATATGAGTTTCTTTTATTTCTAACCCAAATGGGTATCTTTGAAGGAGGAAATGGCAACCACTTTGGAATTCTTGCCGGGAAAGTGCCATGGACAAAGGAGCCTGGCGGGCTACTCCCTATGGGGTTGTAAAGAGCTGGACATGGCTGAGCGTGCACACACACACATGCACTCATCCCTACTGCTCATCTTCTCACTCATTTGAGAGGGCTGGAGACTGACCTGAATGGCTCATGCAGTCCGCTGTTGAGAACCAGCAGCCCTCCTTGCACCTGCAAGCCTGGGAGCAGAAATGCCTCCTCCAGCATCTTGACAGGACTTTTCCAATTCATTCGTCACTGTCTACAAGAACATAAGAGGCTTGTCATCCACTCCCACTGGCTGACCACTGCCTAGGAGACCACCATCAAGTAGAGGACAAAACCTTTTAAAGGACCCAATAAATAGAGGGAAGAAGACAGATTGAACAGTTCCTCCTGGGGAAGGAAGAGAGAAAATGAATTACAGTCAGAGCACAGAAACACTTAACATATGCCATGGGCTTCCTTGGTGGCTCAGATGGTAAAGGATCTGCCTGTAATGCGAGAGGCCTGTGTTCAATCCCTGGGTTGGGAAAATTCCCTGAAGAAGGGCATGGCAACCCACTCCAGCATTCTGGCCTGAGGATCCCCACGGACAGAAGAGTCTGGCAGGCTACAGTCTATGGGGTCGCAAAGAGTTGGACACAACTGAGCAACTAAGCACAGCACAGCGCATGGAATGAAAAACTTTAAAAGTCATAGGTAAATTCAGAAAGAAAATAGTCAAGGTGGAAAAAAAGTAAAAAACTGGGAGATAATGTGGAGGAAAAACACATGAAAATCATCAGGGAGAAAATGGGAGGCTTGCAGGCAGTTCTAAGAGGTACAGCATTTAAAGAACAGGCACTCCAAAAAGAGATTGAGGAGAAACAGAAATGAAGGAAATGCTAGAAGAAAATGTTTCGTGGGCTGAAGCTATGCCATGAAGTCTCCAACTCCAAGGATAAGGAGAAAGTCTTGCAGAGTTCCAGAAAGAGCCAGTCACATCCAAAAGAAGGAGAATCAGAGCAGAGTCAGATTCCTAGGTGACTTTGGGACAATATCTAGGGATTCTGAATGTCAGACACTGAGACTTTCCCCTCCTGTGATGAAATCCATGTGTCAGGGCAAAAGAAGGGAAATGTCTGACATGGCCAGACACAGAGAAGGTCCCTTTTGCCCACAGAAGTTTCTTTCTCACCAATACAGTTCAGTCAGAGTCAAAATCCCAAGATAGAACTCAGAAAATGGTGGTGGGCAGTGACCCTTGCAAGATATGCCTGGGATTCTGTACCATAATTGCTAAGTAGGGATTCTTGAAACATAAGCCACATACTGTAAGGGAAACCTGTGTAGCCTGGAAGTAAAAAAAATAGAATTGATCTTAGCAAAACCCAGGAGAAGAGGGAGCAAAGGGGTGGAGTGGAAAAGTTCAAGTTGCTGAGTAGAATTTCTGACTTAATGGGTGGAAGTTGGGATGACTGGGAGATTATGCACAAAGAGACAAAGGGGAAAAAAGAAACACCAGTAACAACAAAACATAATAAAAGATGAAAAATTTAAAACCATGGACATCAACTTTCATAAGAAATATGAATGGGCCTCATTTCCTATCAAGTCCATTAGACTGGGGAGATAAAGACAAATCCAGTTTAAGTGCTATTTCTAAGAACTACACCCAAAATGCTGACAGAGATTCAAAGTGGACTAGATTTGAAAACTGAAATTTAAAACAGAACAAGAGTGACAAATTAATGTTGCATAAAGAATTCAAGGCAGAAAACATTCACAGGAACAAAGAGGGCTATTATGTAATGGAGCAAGATACAATCTGCAGAGATTTGATAGTTATAAATCTTAATTCACCAGAAAATATAGCAGCTGTGATGGTTACTTTTATGCATCAATTTTACAGGGCCAAGATTTGGTCAAACATCAGTCTAGGTGTTGCTGTGAAGATATTTTTTAGATGAGAGTAATATTTTATATCAGTAGACTTTGAGGAAAGAAGATGACCCTCTGTAATGTGGGTGGGCCTCACCCAATCAGTTGAAGACCTTAAGAGGTAATGACTGAGGTCCCCTGAGGAAAAGTGAACTCTGCCAGCAGATGGCCTTCAGATTTGAGTTGCAACATCAACCTTTCACTGGATCTCCAGTCTTCTCTTCTGATTTTGGACCTGTCAGCCCCCACAAGCACATGAGCCAATTCCTTGAAATCTCTGTCTCTGTCTCTCTCTGTCTCTGCCCCCCTTCTCTCTCTCTCTATACATACATATGTGTGTGTGTGTGTGTGTGTGTGTGTGTGTGTGTGTGTGTGCGCGCGCGCGCGCGCTTTCGAGTTGTGGTGCTGGAAAAGACTCTTGAGAATCCCTTGGACTGCAAGGAGATCCAACCAGTCAATCCTAAAGGAAATCAATCCTGAATACTCATTGGAAGGATTGATGCTGAAGTGAAGCTCCAATGCTTTGGCCACCTGATGCAAACAGCCAATTCATTGGAAACGACCTTGGTGCTGGGAAAGATTGAAGGCAAAAGGAGAAGAGGGTGGCAGAGGATGAGATGGTTGGATAGCATCACCAACTCAATGGACATAAATTTGAGCAAATTCCAGGAGATAGTAAGGGACATGGAGGCCTGGTGTGCTGTTTAGTCCATGGATCACAAAGAGTCAGACAAGACTTAGTGACTAAACAACACAGATATATTAGACACAGATGCAGATGTTGATACAGATATAGATATCTCCCATTGGTTCTGTTTTTCTAGTGAACCCTGACTGATGCAGCACCCAAACTCATAGGGCACTAACTTAGACCTACTAAGAGAAACTACTAAAACACAGCTCTTGTCCTAATTCAATGCCATCTCTCTAGGAAGCCTGTCTTCACTTCCCCACAAAGTCGAAATAACCCTGTGCTTTGTTGTTGAGTATTGAATGAATGAATGGCTTCATAAGGAGCTCTTTCTTGCATTCAGGTCAGTGTCCAGGCTCTTTCATGAAACACCTAAAAAAGCCTCCCACAGACTTCCCTGGTGATCCAGTGGTTAAGACTCCATGCTTCCGCTGCATGGGGCGTGGGTTTGATCCTTAGTTAGGGAACTAAGATCCCACATGCCACACGGTGCAGCCAAAAAAAAAAAAAAAAATGCCTCCCACACTTCATTCTTACATTCGTAACTGCAGTTCTCTGATGCCTCACTGTTTTCAGATTCTGAATTCATGTTCTTGCCCACTTCCTTCCTATTTAAGATATTGAGACATTGTTAGTCGTTCAGTCATGTCTGACTCTTTGTGATCCCATGGACTGTAGCCTGCCAGGCTCCTCTGTCCATGGAATTTTCTGGGCAAGAATACTAGAGTGGGTTGCCATTCCCTTCTCCAGGGGATCTTACTGACCAAGGGATCGAACTCGGGTTTCCTGCATTGCAGGCAGATTCTTACTGATGAGCCATGAGGGAAGACCACTTCAGTTTACTCCACAAACATTCAGCGATGTCCTACCAGCTCCAGGCCTTGGACTACATGCCAAGAGTACAAGAAAAAATGAGGAAGGACATTGGTGAGTTATCATCTGAAAGACAGCAGAGTTGGGGCCTTTTTCAGATCATTATTAGGTCATAAATGGTCCCCTGGATATCAGGCCCTACCTCCTGGAATCTGTGAATGTTACATTATCTGGAAAAAAAATGTCTTTGCAGATGTGACCAAATGACACGTAATGTCATTACACGAGATGGGGTGATTATCCTGGATTGTCCAGGTGGGCACCAAAGACTGTCACAGATACCCTTGAAGGAGAGAGGCAAAGGGAGATTACACACACACACACACACACACACACACAGAAAGTGATGCGGAGATGGAGCAGACAGAGACTGGAGTGATGTAGCCACAAGCCAAGGAATGCCAGCAGCCACTGATGCTGAAAGAAGCAAGAAATGGATTCTCCTTGATTTCGGTGTGGTGACACTAATTTCCAACCTTTGGCTCCAGAAGTGTTGTTTAAAGCCACTGAGTTTGTGGCAATTTTTCACAGCAGCCTCAGGAAACTAATGTAATCCTGATGCTATGTTGCTTCTATGGTCTTGCTGTCACCTGCTGTCCACCAGGGTCCTGCAGATAAGCTGGAGTGAGGCATGGAAATTCCAACCTTTGCAAGCACAGCCTTGGGATAAACATAACCAGAGCATTGAACCAACTCCTTGGCATTCAAATCCATACTCATCAAAATCAAGGAATCAAGGGACCAGGAAGTTAAAGAAGCCGTATTGAGAGCTGGGTAGTGCCTTTGAATGACCAGGCTGAGTTCCACAGACCCAGTGACCTAGGTCCTGAGTGTGTAGCCTCCTGTGCTAGTGAGATCAGAAAAACATTGGGGCATGTCAGCCACACACTGGGCGTCTAGGACTGTGAGACCCTAGGACCACTCACGTATCCACATTTCTTTTAATTAATTAATTTATTTTAATTGAAGGATAATTTCTTTATTAATAATTGTGGTGGTTTTTGCCAAACATTGACATGAATCAGCCACAGGTGCACACGTGTCCCCCCATCGTGAACCCACCTCCCACCTCCCTCCCCACTCCATCCCTCTGGGTTGTCCCAGAGCACCAGCTTTGAGTGCCCTGCCTCACAGATTCCCATGAGGGATTCTGATGTGCGGGGAAATTTAAGACCTATGACTGTAAAGGTGCGTCATTGAAAGTGTGATCTTCGTGCCTGTTAGAGATGCAGAAACCCACTCCACCTCAGACCTCCTGAGTCAAAGTCTTCATTTCAGACACCCCTGTGATTCGTGTGGATGGTAAAGTAGGAGGCGCCCTGCTATGGGCTGCAGGTTCCCAGCCCAGGTTGCATGCATCTAAGAACCACATGGAAAGTCCACCTTGCCCAGGCCAAAGGAGTCAGAAGTTTGGATTTATGGGGAGTCCTGGATAGCTGGGAGCAGAGGGGCCGTGCTCAGCATTCAGCAAGTTCAGGAGCACATTCCAGCCATGTTCCCTCCGACCCCTTCTCAGCCTCCCTGCTGGAGGCCACTCCCCCTACCCTTGACCATGTCTAAGATAGGAAGCTCTCTTGGTGTTACATCTCAATGGATCTTCCTGACACTGTGACCGAGTGGCCTCTCTCCATCCCCAAGGAGGTGGAGGCTCCCCAGGATCACACATCACAGGGCGGGTCGGTGGCAGAATCTCTGGGCTTCCCAAGCCCCGCTCTGTCTACCCCCAGTTCTCTAAGCATCCCCCACCACCCTTCTTTCCTATGTGTCTTTATCAGCCCGAGCTCACAGTCCACTCTGCAGAATCCTTAAAACTGCAGCAGAAGTGTCCAGAGTTGTGACAGAGGGCCTGGCGCCGGTCACATGGCTCTGTGTCACCAGGGCCGGGTGCTACATGAGGGCCCCCCCCCAAACCTCACCTACCCACACCGGCCTGCACTTCCACCCCCCTACACTGCATTGTTGCTGGGGAGCTCTGAGCCCCCAGGAGTCTGAGTCGTGATTTACTCATCTCTGAAGGCAGTGTGACTGCCACTCTTAAGGGCCTTCCGATGGATGAGTCACCAAGCACATCGAGAAGTTTCATACTGGAAAAAAGACCTCCCAACACGCCAAGGCAGCTCTGGGGCAGAAGACAGACAAATGCCTGCACAGGGGAGAAGCAAGGCCCAGGCCTCCCCCTGGGTCCCCGTCACCCCACTAGGTCATTAGATGGGTTCTCTAGAGGGACGGAACCAATAGGACCTATACGGATATATAGAAAGAAATGCCTTAAAGAGATTCTCACGCAATTATGGAGGTTGGGAAGCCCCACCGTTTGCCTTTTGTAAAGTTGGAGGCCCAGGAAGGCTGGTGGTAGTTCCAACCCAAGTCAGAGCGCCTGAGCCAAGGTTCAAGGACAGGAGAAGATGGACGACCAGCTCAGGCAGTGTGGATTCACCCTTCCTCTGCCTTTTCTGTTCTATTCAGGCCCGGAACAGATGGAGGGTGTTTGCCCACACTGGTGAGGGTGGTCTGCCTTTCTCAGTCCCAACTCAAGCACTCTCATGTACACTATCAGAAATAAGGCCTTACCAGCTCTCCAGACACCCCTTGGTCCAGGCAAGTCAGCACATAAACTTAACCATCACAGCCACTGCAGCGCCAGGGAGGGGCACCCACCTCCCCCAGTGTTGGCTCCTTCACCTGAGAAATGGGCCCAGCCTGCTGCCCTGGGATGGGTGCGGAGGGGTGACTGTGAAAGCCACTAGCGTGGGGCCTGCCCATGGCATCATGAGGGCGGCTCAGGGGCCACTGATGATTTGGTCAACAAGCCACCGGGCTCCGTATCACCAGCAGCAGCAGCCACATTTGCCGAGAACCTCCCACTTGTTCCCTTCCTGGGCACTGCAGCATGAGATGGAAGAGTCTAGGCATATCCACTTCCTCGTTCTGGAGGGGCTTATGGACTGGTTTGGTACAGAAACTGGAAAACACCAGCCACCTGTTAGAGAACAGGAATGAGGAAATAACGAGGGAGAAGCCCTGCTGGCATACAGAGTCCCAGCATGGGAAGAAATTGCTGCCCTGGCTGCAGCAGTCAGGGAAGCCTCCCTGAAGGAGGTGTTGACTTTACATGCTTTGTTTTTTCTTTTTTTGGTTCTTTTTTCTAAAAAGTAGACTTTATTTTTTAAAGCAGTTTCAGGTTCACAGTAAAACTGAGCAGAGAGTGCAGATACTTTTAATATATATCCCCTACTCCTCAACACCCAGAGCCCCCTCCACTGTCAACAGACCCCCACCCCCACCCCGCAGAGTGGTACACTTGTTATAATCAATGAATCTGCATTGTACCAAGTCGCTTCAGTCGTGTCCGACTCTTTGCAACCCTAAGGACTGCAGACCGCCAGGCTCCTCTGTCCATGGAATTCTCCAGGCAAGAATACTGGAATGCGTAGCCACTCCCTCCTCCGGGGGATTTTCCCAACCCAGGGCTCCAACCCACGTCTCTAGTGTCTCCTGCTTTGGTAGGTGGGTTCTTTACCACTAGTGCCACATGGGAACCTCTAATATGATATCATTATCGTTTAAAGTCCATAGTTTACATGAACATTCACTCTTGGTCTTATACCTTCTGTGGCTTTAGACAAGTGTAAAATTACATGTATCCACCATTATAGCATCACACAGAGCAGTTTCACTGCCCTCAGAATCTTCTGTGCCCCTTCCACTCATCCCTGGTTCCTGCCATCAGTCTGGAAACCACTAATTTTTTACTGTGGTTTTGCCTTTTCCAGAATGTAATATAATTGGAAACACATAGTAGGAAGTTTTTATGAGATCGGTTTCTTTCACTTAGTAATATGCATATAAGGTCCTTCCATGTCCTTTCCTCCCTTGATAGCTCATCTCTTTTTAGCACTGTGTGGTATTCCAGGTAAGGATGTATCAGCTGGTCTATCCATCACCTACTGAAGGATATCATGGCTGCTCCCAAGAGATGCAGACCTGACATTAGAGTACAGAGCAGAGAGGGTCCTTAGTTAAGTCTGGCACAGGAGATTCAGGGACCTCTCTGAGCATCAACTCAGCACACGCTTTACCCTGCAGGTTGCTGGCAAGGTCCATAAACTAACCTGTGGGAAGTGGCCAGTACAGGGCCAGTACACAGCAGGACCAGTGGATTCTGGTTCCTGCACATCATCACAGAAATGATCAGTACCCCTTGCAAAGGGTCACTACACCTGGTGGCTCATTAAATCCACACTTGACCCTGAGAGTGTGTATTATCCCCAGGTTATAGACAGAGAGTCAGAAGCTCTGAGTGAACATTACCCAATTCGAAATCCTCCCCAAAACTTTCCAGACACCCACTTAGCAGCAGCGATAGGAACACCATAGATAGGTGTCAACGCGGAGACTGGCAGAGAAAACTGGGTGGAAAAAAAAAGCACTTTTGATATTTGTGGGAGCAATTTGGACAGTTTAGAAAAAGAGATATTGTTTTTGACAACTGTTAGAAATATAAGTTACCCAGAGAGCTTACTGTGATCGCAGATAATTGTTTTCCCGAAGTTTTTGACACAATGGAAGCTGTCAGACTCTGGCTGCAACTTGCTCTGTGACTTGCAAAAGAACTTCAAGAACAAGAAAGGAGAAGGAGCCTGGGTACAGGAGATTCTCTTGGCTCTTTGAGACTGTGTAGTACATGAAATGCGGCATGAATATGTTGAATTGAAATTTTTTCCTAGAGAAAATAGAGTATCGGTGGTTAGCCACGGTTTAGGTGGCCTTTGTGTTGCCTCGATGCAGGGACCATGAGCTGCCATTCCAGAGCACATCTATCTTGGTCCCTGAGCCAAGGGGGATGATCTGGCCTCATTCAGCACGTACACTCTGTCTGGGAGACGCCAGGATCCAGGATGTGCCCCACCAAGGGCAGCAGTGTTATTAGCAGAATAAGGTTCAGACATCTTCCTGAGGGCCTGTGGAGTTCAGACGTAGCCTGGGGGCAGCTGGAGAAAGGGTGACATTTGAGCTAGAACCCGAAAAAGGAACAGAATTTCGCTGTAGGAGAGGAGGAGGAAAAGGCTCTTCTGGAAGAAGGCAGGATGGGCGCAAAGGCATGGAGAAAAGATAGAGCAGGTTCGGTCCAGGCGGAGATCTGGGCTGATGAGAGCCAAGGGGTTGGGAGCAGCGGTCCAGGAGGCTGTAGAGGGCTGGTGAAGAGTTCGGAGGAATTTGCAGATTACCCAACTGGTGAAGGAATAGCAACCCCTTCCCCAACACCTGATGTCCCAAAGTGGTCCCCTGGAGAGGAAGAAGGCATGTTTCATGATAATCAGTTATCTACTGCTCAGTAAGAATCTATGCCCAAACTCAGTGGCTAAAAACAACCAATTCACCTGCCCTTGATTTGGGGTCAGGAATTTGGGAGGAGTCAGCTGGGTGGTTTTTTTATTGCAGGGGGCAGTGAGGGGTTAGCTGGGGTCCTTCATTTGGCAGCATTCTGCTGGTGGCTGAGCAGGGCTGGAAGGTCCAAGAAGGCTTTGATCTCAGCGAGGCAGTAGTGAGCAGTGATGTGAAGCAAGATCTTAATTCTGCGCCCAGGAAGGGAACCTGGGTAGCCTGGATGAAACCCAGGAATCCTAGTCACCCGACCAGCAAGGGCTAGAGACCAGAAGCTCTTTTCTCCTGGATCTTTCAGTTCAGTTCAGTTCAGTCGCTCAGTCGTGTCCGACTGTTTGCGACCCCATGGACTGCAGCATGCCAGGCCTCCTTGTCCATCACCAACTCTCGGAGTTTACTTAAACTCATGTCCATTGAGTCGGTGATGCCATCCAACCATCTCATCCTCTGTGGTCCCCTTCTCCTCCCACTTTCAATCTTTCCCATCATCAGGGTCTTTTTAAATGAGTCAGTTCTTCGCATTAGGTGGCCAAAGTATTGGAGTTTCAGCTTCAGCATAAGTCCCCAGTGAAAAATGGGTTTATCATGGAGGCAGAAACTGTGAATGCAGCTACAAAGTTTATTAGAGATATAGCATAACAAGTAGGGGAACACACAGAGAAATGGTTTGCTTAGTTGAGATAGGAGGAAGGCAGAGATGCACACCCAGAGAGAAAGGGTGTGGGTGTCCCCCTAGTGAGGAGGAGAGCAGTAAACAGTCAGTTAAGTCATTTATATAGGTCAATTCTTCCGGGTCTCTGTTTACCTTTAGCCAGTTATCTGGTTTCTTTTTCCACACCTGACCTATCCTGGGACCCTTCCCTGGCTGCGCCTGCATGCCCCAGCCAAGATAGATCTCGAAGGGAAGGCTTCTGGGAAGAGCAAGACTCATTATGGCCTAGCATTATCCACTAACTTTTGACCCCAAAGGAGCGTTTCTGCACATGTATAGTGTCTTCCTTGTTTCAAAAAGAGGGAGAGCAGAGGTCCCTTAATCCTTTACTCAAACAGGATCTTGCCCCTCTTTGTCCTTGCCAAGATTATTACCTTAAGGTACTTATAAGAGACAAAGACTGGCCATTCACCCTGTTTCTGTTGTTACTTCTGTTTCAGAGGGCAAGCAGGAGGCTGATTGTAAATGCCTTAACTAGAGAACACTGTCTCAGGAAATGCTAACAATTTTAAGGATCCAGCCTGAAGCCCACTGCTTCGTGCCCTGTGAAATACAAACAGGAGCCCCAGTTGTAAATGTATAACCTGGAACCCATTGATCTCCTACCTCAGCTTCACTCACATAAAGTGGACATTGGGCTCCTGCACATGGCCTCTGTCTCTCCGTGTGATTGCTTGGGCTTCCTCCTGGCATGGTGGCTGAGGGCAGTCAAGCTTCTTATGTGGCAGCTGGTTTACACGAGGGAGGGTCCAAGATGGGGAAGAAAGCTGAACATCCCTTAAGACCCAGCCTCAGAAATGAACATCTCTTTGCATCATATGTTCACAAGCTATTGTTCAAAATGAGTCACAGGGGAGCCAGCCCACATTTCACATGATGGGTGATGAAGAGTTTGCAGCCATTTCAAATCTGCCGCAGCATGGGACCCCCAGGAAGTTAAGTAACCAGTTCAGTGTCAGGCTGACATAGTGGAGAATCAGAACTCGGGTTCACGTCCTTGGCTCCCGGCCAGAGGTCTTTCCTCAACACACAGGCTTCAAAGGCACTTATCAAAAAAGGAAAATATTTTATCTAAAGAGACAAGTTGTTGGGATCAGGGCTTTGATTTTCTCCTTCCACCAACTGTCCAGAGACCTTTTAAAGAGTCTGCAGAAATGAATGAAAAGAGCCAAGTGGGAAGTCTTTGTCTTTAGAGAAAAAAAAGAAAAGAACAAGTGGGAGCAGTGTTACCAAGCAACAAATATAAGGCAGGATGATATGAACAGCATCAAATTAAATAGGGCTTCCCAGCCTTTGCGAAGTCACAGCTCACAGAGAAAATGGTACTTGTGCAGATTAGAGCAAAGGGGTGAGGCTGCTCCTATGGGAGCTCACTGGACCCAAAGACTCCAGGCATCTCGGGCAGTAGCAGATCCTAGTGCTGAGGAAATCACTATTCCAGCACACAGGAACCCGTTTGTTATCACTATCATTACCACTATCACCAGTACTACAATTACTGTCATCACCACTACCAGCACCACTATCACCACCACCATTATCACCATCATCACCATAATCACCACTATCATCATCACCACCACCACCATCCCATCACCACCACCACCACCATCCCATCACTACCATCACCACCACCACCATCACCATCACCACCATCCCATCGCCACCATCACCATCCCATCACCACCCACCCCACTGTCCCACCATCACCACCACCATCCCATCACCACCACCACCATCCCATCACTACCATCACCACCACCACCATCACCACCACCATCACTGTCACCACCATCCCATTACCACCACCACCATCCCATCACCACCACCACCATCCCATCATCACCACCACCATCCTATCATCACCACCACTTTCATCACCATTATCATCAACAAGGAAACAGAGCAGAAAAGTACCCAAGTAACCTAGGGACCTCACCTCTCTTCCTCCTCTCGAAACCAGGATAGTGCTAGTTAGCATTCACTGAGCACTTACTATGTATTGTCTCATTTGATCCTCTCAACAGCCACAGGGAACAAGTGTTGTTATCCACCTCCCCCCCCCCCCCAATTTTATGATTGGAGGAAGAGCGTCTTTAAGTAACATGTCCAGGGTCATATAGATCCTGGTGACAGAGGCAAGCCTGACTCATTCTCAGCCACTCGGTGCTTTCCTCTTGGTCCTCCTGTGAGATCCAAATGGCGTCCTTCTTTTACAGCAGAGGCTCAGAAAGGTTAAGAGACTTGCTCCAGGCCACTGAGCCAGGGACCAGATCTTGTCTTTTCCTCCTGGTTGGGGGCTCTGTGCCTGAGTCCACACCCTGAGAGCCAGCTCTTTACCCAGCCTGCCAGATTTTATGGTCTTCAAAGACTGCTGCCTTCTAGGTACTATGGCTGTTATCACTCAAAGACAATTGAATCCTCGTGTTAGAGCCCCTGGGTGTGTATCTTTATCTATGCCTCTCTCTGGAGCTTGCAGGCAGTTATCTTGCATGACCGAACGGAATGACACTTCTCTGGAGGTGAAATAACATCTGTCTGCATGTCTTCCTTCTCCCCACACCTTAGGCCACAGGAGGATGTGTTGATTAGAACTGCAAAAGGACTCTGCAATTATAAAGTGTTTATAAAAACTTGTTATGATAAACTTTCTGATTAGTAAGGCCTGTGGAACAATTGAGCTCTTGGATAGCAAGCTGACAGGGTCATTTCAGGAATTTATTACAACATGAAAAAGGTATTATGAGAAATAATTGCAAGAATTGCTACATCCAGCCTGGAGAAGAGATGGCTTGTGGAAGAAAGAGCAGGTTGTGCAGACTTTGTACCCACTGTGCCTGCTGCCAGGGCCACCATCCCCTGACCCTCTCCTGGCAGAGCAGGTCTCTGCTTGAAGCTCATCTCACCATTGAGAAATGGAATATTTCCTGCCATATCAGTAACAAAGGATGTCACAGTCATCAGCAATTGCAGCCTTCCATGTGAGCCAGTGAGCTCGGAGGAAACTCGGGAAGGAAAAGAGCACCTGCTGTCTAGCACCTATCAGATTGCAGCCACTCCACACAGTGAGCCCTAAGGAAACTCAGGATGTGAAAACACAAGATACTGGCCCTAGGTAGCTGAGGTACATAGCAAAGGAATGATTTCATTGAGCCCATTTGCATCTTCCCGTAATAGAAAAGCACTAACCTCCTTAACTTGAGATATCTGGTTTTCCTTTAATTCACAATAATCTTTTGATGTTCAGATTACCTGTCCTTTGTTACAAAACTTCTATATAACCTGGCTCCTTCCCTCCCCTCCTTGAAGCAGTTCTCTCAGGGTTACTTCAGATGCTGCCTCTCCAGCTTGAAGTCCCCAAAATTCCCAATGAATAAAACACCACTCTCAACTTTTAGGTTGTGAATATTTTAAAAGTCTGCACCATTGTAGGACTCTCTGATCACCTTGACCACCCAGGGCGTTCTCTTGGCCATTTCATTTCATCTGCAAGTCTAAAGATGAAATGGTTCCAGATTATTTATTTGTATTATTAGTCATTGAATGAACAAATGAACGGAGTGAGAAATGTTTTGAAACCCTCCCCAGAGCAGTCAAAATGACATGTTTGGTCATATCATCCTCTTCCTTAAAAACTGTCCAAAGACCTCCTCGCCCCTGCACTTAGAAGAAAAAACCCACTCCTTTTCCTGGCCCCCCAAGTGATACTGCCCCACTGAATATACACCCATCTCCCTTGTTCCCACCTGTTCAGCCACTCTGGCTTCCCTTCTGTTCTGAGAGGGTACCAAGCTCGTCCCACCCCAGGCCTTTGCCCATGCTGTTCCCTCCACCCACAATCCCCTCCCTGACCCACTCTTCACACGGTTACCCCATGCCCTCCTTCCTCCCAGACCATTTTATTCACAGCATGCTTCTTCCACCAATACCACCCATTACTGACCCTGCTGCAGGCTCTTCTAAGTGTCCCTTATTTGTTTGTGAAGCGTATTTTTAATCTTTCTTCTTTACTAGCCTGTAGGTAGATTGATGGTCAGAGCTGATCTTCAGTTACTCCACTGTATCTGCCCTAACAAAGTCCCTCAAAAGGCTGGGGCGAGGGGACTTAAAACCAGAATTTTCTTCTTTCACAGTTCTGGAGGCCAGAAGTTTAAAATCGAGGTATTGTCAGGGAGGTGTCTTCCTGGGGGCTCAGTGAGAGGATCCATTCCAGGCATCGTCCACCCACCCTCCCCATCCCCCAGCTCCCAGTGGTGGCCTGCAGCCCTCGGTGACCATGGCTTGTGGTGGCATCACCCAGTCACTGTCTCTGTCGTCTTGTGACCTTCTCCCCGGGTGACTCTATCTTCACATGGAGTTCTTTCCTGTGTGTCTGTGTCCAGATTTCTCCCTCCTTATAAGAGAACATAAATCCTTGGATTAGGGCCCATCCTATTCCAGGATGACCTCAATTTAACTGGATTACATCTGCAAAGACTCTGTTTCCAAATAAGGTCACATTCTGAGGTTCCAAGTGGACATAAATTTTGAAGGGGGCAATGCTATTCAGTCCTCTACACCCACCATCCCTGGCAAGCAGTCCACCGTATTTGTTAAACAAATGAATGACTCAATCAATTAATTATCCAGGTGACCATTTTCTCCAGATGGAGAGTGAGCATATATGTTCTGGAATGTCCTAGAGGACAGGACATGGGGCAAGAATCAAGGAGGAAGATTTCAACTCAAAAGGAGGAAGGACTAGTGGTGACTGAGAGGTGCCAGCGTGCTTCCACATTTCCTTATTTCACTGACCCAGTGGGTTGGTGGAGAGAGGACAGAAGTGACCCGGGAACATTGGTCATGGACAGCTGCCTCATCAGCAGGGAGCTCCAAGTCACTGGGCATCTGTGCCTCATGCCCAGCAACAGCTGCATCACTGTCTTGCCAGGGACTCTGTCGAGGAGCTTCAGATGGATGAGCAGAATCTAAGAGCCTTTCTAACCCTGAGGCTGTGTGATTTATTATCACAACCAAGACCGCAGGGCCAGTCACACCCAGAGGGCAGTGCCCACACTACTTCCAGTCCAGTACATGGTGGCCTGGGGAGGTACACAGGTGGGGTATGGCCTTTGGTGTCACACTCTGGCAGAGATGATAAACTATCTTCCAAACACATATCCTCCCCTCTTTCCATAGTGCCGCTGCTCAGGCAAGGACTGTATTTCCCAGCACCGCTGGTTCTGTATGTGGTCATGTGACTACTTCTCACCAATGAAATGCATGAGAAGTGACGTCACTTCCAGGCTGTGAGTATAAAGAAGCATGTGCCTTCTCTACACACTCCTTCTCCAACTGCCAGCCAGGCAGGAGGTCTGTGAAGCCAAGGAAATAGTGAAGTCACTGACTGGTAGAGCCTGGGTCCCTGAATCATCATGTGGAGGAAGGCTTCCCACCAATCAGGATCACCAGATTGCACTGTCAGAGAACAAAAACTACCTTCTACGGGTTAAACTACTGAGTTCTGGGGGTTATTTGTTACAGCAGCTAGCATTGTTTAATTGACATACAGACAAACCTGATTCTAACGCTCTGCTGGCCACCTAGCCTTGTGCAAGTATCTTTTGTTCTTCTAGCCTTGGTTATGACACAGGAGTAATACCTGCCTTCAGAGGTTGTTGTGAAGATTGTAAAAGGTTACTAAACCATGTAAAGTGATTTGCACAAAACCTGGCATCCATTAAGTAGCCTTTGTCAAAGTCAACTCCCTTCCCTGCCAAACCCAATACCTTTCTCAGGTCACCTAACAAATCTTTATCACTTTCCTGCTCTGGGCCAGACAAGACTACACATGCCCTCATAGAGGTTTTCCTGGGCAGACTAGGATATTACTTGAGTAACTAAACCTCTGAGAACTAAAGAGCCTCTTGATGAAAGTGAAAGAGGAGAATGAAAAAGTTGGCTTAAAGCTCAACATCCAGAAAACTAAGATCATGGCATCCAGTCCCATCACTTCATGACAAATAGATGGGGAAACAGTGGAAACAGTGGTTGACTTTATTTTTCTGGGCTCCAAAATCACTGCAGATGGTGACTGAAGCCATGAAATTAAAAGACGGCAGTTCTATTCCCAGTTTTTTAAGGAATCTCCACACTGTTCTCCATAGTGGCTGTACTAGTTTGCATTCCCACCAACAGTGTAAGAGGGTTCCCTTTTCTCCACACCCTCTCCATATGACCCAGCAATCCCACTGCTGGGCATACACACCGAGGCAACCAGAATTGAAAGAGATGCGTGTACCCCACTGTTCATCGCAGCACTGTTTACAATAGCCAGGACATGGAAGCAACCTAGATGTCCATCAGCAGACGAATCGATAAAGAAGCTGTGGTACATATACACAATGGAATATTACTCAGCCATTAAAAAAACACATTTGAATTGGTTCTATTGAGATGGAGCCCATCTCAGTTTCATTGGGATGAAACTGGAGCCCATTATACAGAGTGAAGTAAGCCAGAAAGAAAAACACCAATACAGTATACTAATGCATATATATGGAATTTGAAAGATGGTAATGATAACCCTACATGCGAGACAGAATAAGAGATACAGATGCATAGAACAGTCTTATGGACTCTGATGGAGAAGGTGAGGGTGGGACGTTCTGGGACAATAGCATTGAAACATGTATATTATCATATGTGAAACAGAACACCATTCCAGGTTTGATGCATGAGACAAATGCTCAGGGCTGGGGCAATGGGATGACCCAGAAGGATGGGATGGGGAGGGAGGTGGGAGGGGGGCTCAGGATGGGGAACACATGTAAACCTATGGCTGATTCATGTCAATGTATGGCAAAAACTACTACAATATTGTAAAGTAATTAGCCCCCAACTAAAATAAATAAATTTATTAAAAAAAAAAAGACGGTTACTCCTTGGAAGGAAAGTTATGACCAACCTAGACAGCATATTAAAAAGCAGAGACATTACTTTGTCAGCAAAGGTCCATCTAGTCAAGGCTATGGTTTTTCCAGTAGTCATGTATGGATGTGAGAGTTGGACTATAAAGAAAGCTGAGCGCAAAAGAATTGATGCTTTTGAACTATGGTGTTGGAGAAGACTCTTGAGAGTCCCTTGGACTGCAAGGAGATCCAACCAGTCCATCCTAAAGGAGGTCACTCCTGGGTGTTCATTGGAAGGACTGATGTTGAAGCTGAAGCTCCAATCCTTTGGCTTGATGCAAAGAGCTGACTCATTTGAAAAGACCCTGATGGTGGGAAAGATTGAAGGCGGTAAGAGAAGGTGACAACAGAGGATGAGATGGTTGGATGGCATCATCGACTAAATGGACATGAATTTGGGTAGACTCCGGGAGTTGGTGATGGACAGGGAGGCTTGGCATGCTGCAGTTCATGGGGTCACAAAGAGTTGGACACAACTGAGTGACTGAACTGAACTGAAACCTCTAAAAACAAACCAAAAGGAATGCTTATAGTTATTGAGAGAAGATCAGGAAGACAGAAGTGAGCCATGAAAATAAGTACCCTCTGGCCCTCTCAACCGGCAATTCCTGTGTTCCAGTCCCAACTCCACCACTGACTCTGAGCTCTCGGGACCTGGGATAGAGTCACATGCTTCTCTGGACCTCAGAGTCCCCATCTGTGAAATGGTTGGGTTGGAGCCTCCAGATGTGTCCCTCCATCATCTTACATGTCTCTCCCCACACTCAGAATCCACTCCACTCAGCACAGAGAAGAATGTGTCTTTACCTCTAGAATGCTGGGTGCCTTAAACCTCCAGGCCAGCCAGATACCCTGGATGGCACTGCTGTGACAGCCAGAAAGGCAGCTTAGGGGTAGATACAGGAGTTTGGAGATGGGTTCTATTTCCTTGGCAAATTCTGTGGCACAATATAGAAAGCTGCACCAGGAAGAGACCCACATCATCCAAGCTCAGGGGACCCTGGGAATCTCACAGTCTGACTGCCTACACTTTATGGATGGAGTCCTGTGGGCTGAGACTGGAAGCATCTCGCCTGAGGTCACCCCATGGCAGTGGGGGAAGCATAAGCACTCAGCACCCCAGTGCATGGCCCCACAATCCCACCAGGCTGGTCCCTACTGAAGGGTTTTCACCAGACCAGTGCTCTGACCTCTGATGGCATGCTCTCTACAAAAGCAAATTTCTGATTAAGCTTGCCATTGAGGAGGTAGGCAGAAAGTTTCTGTATTGAGGAAGGTGGCAGTGCAGGAGGATTTGACTCTTCTTGGTTACTCCCAGCCTTGTTACCGACATTGTTTTCTTTTTCCAAGCAAATGGTTGTTGTTGTCGTTGTTCTGTTGCGAAGTCGTGTCCGACTCTTTGTGACCCCACGAACTGCAGTACACCAGGCTCTTTTGTCCTCTGCTATCTCCTAGACTTTGCTCAAATTCATGTCTATTGAGTTGGTGATGCTATCTAACCATCTCATCCTCTGTTGCCCCCTTCTCGTTTTGCCATCAATCGTTCCCAGCAAATGGTAGGCAAATCAATTAAGCACTTGATTCTGGTGACCTCTAGTGGACACACTTTTAATAGCAATATGTAGGACTAAATGCCTAAAAGCTGTGGTTGAGAAAGATTGAAGGCGGGTGGAGAAAGGGAGGACAGAGACGACGAGATGGTCGGATGGAGACACCGACTCAATGGACATGAGTTTGAGTAAACTCCGAGATATGGTGAGGGACAAGGAAGCCTGGCATGCTGCAGTCCATGGGGTCGCAAAGAGCTGGACACGACTGAGTGACTGAACAACAAAAACAGCAACTGCACTTTTCCCCTGCTTTTGGAACATTTTCATTTTTCACTGGGCCCACAAATTTTAGTCGAGTGATGGGAATGCAGGTGAAAAGCACTGCATAAACTGTAGTGTGCTTAGTTAGTATTTTCTAACATGTTGCTATGGATGTGGGGGCTGCTGGCTTTCCAAGGTCCTCAGTATAAGTCACCACCACCAACAAAAGGACTAAACTCAAGGGACAAATAACTCAGACAACTTCCCCAAGCAGTTTATCTAAGGTTGTGACGCTAAGACTCTCACATGCCTGTAGATTCCGCATTTGTGACGAGCTCTCAGGTGATGTTTACGCAGCTGGTACCCAAGGCAAAATTTTGAGGAGGGAGGAGATGGGGAACCTTGATTTACCCACCTCTGAACACACAGGTGCTTCCATGTGCTACCTTACCACCCTGATATCAGAGAAAAGGCAGAGATGTGACTCCCCTGAGGACACACACACACTGGTGAGCACGGGACTTATACTGAGGACCTTGGAAAACCAGCAGCCCCCACATCCATCAGTTTGTTGTAAGCCTGAATCTAGTTTTGAACGTAATTGTATACGATGGATTTTAATGTTTATTGTCTAACATTTCCTGTAACTTGTGGAGGTTATCAGTTCAGTTCAGTTCAGTTCAGTCACTCAGTCATGTCCCACTCTTTGCGGCCCCATGGACTGCAGCATGCCAGGCTTCCCTGTCCATCACCAACTCCCGGAGCTTACTCAAACTCATGTCCATTGAGTCGGTGATGCCATTCAACCATCTCATCCTCTGTTGTCCCCTTCTCCTCCCCCCTTCAATCTTTCCCAGCATCAGGGTCTTTCCCAATGAGTCAGTTTTTCACATCAGGTGGCCAAAGTATTGGAGTTTCAACCTCAGCATCAGTCCTTCCAATGAATATTCAGGACAGATTTCCTTTAGGATGAACTGGTTGGATCTCCTTGCAGTCCAAGGGACTCTCAAGAGTCTTCTCCAGCACCACAGTTCAAAAGCATCAATTCTTTGGTGCTTAGCTTTCTTTATAGTTCAACACTCACATCCATACATGACTATTGGAAAAACCATAGTTTTGACTAGATGGACCTTTGTTGGCAAAGTAATATCTCTGCTTTTTAATATGCTGTCTAGGTTTGTCATAGTTTTTCTTCCAAGGAGCAAGTATCTCTTAATTTTATGGCTGCAGTCACCATCTGCAGTGGTTTTGGAGCCCAAGAAAATAAAGTCTCTCACTGTTTTCATTGTTTTCCCATCTATCTGCCATGAAGTCATGGGACAGGATGCCGCAATCTTAGTTTTCTGAATGTTGAGTTTTAAGCCAACTTTTTCACTCTCCTCTTTCACTGTCATCAAGAGGCTCTTTAGTTCTTCTTTGCTTTCTGTTATAAGGGTGGTGTTATCTGCATATTTGAGGTTATTGATATTTCTCCCAGAAATCTTGATTCTAGGTTGTGCTTCATCCAGCTCGGCATTTTGTATGATGTACTATGCATATAAGTTAAATAAGCAGGGTGACAATATGCAGCCTTGACATACTCATTTCCTGATTTGTGGAGGTTATAACAGAAAGCAAAAGTGACTTCATGACTTGTATGGAGTTCAAACACCTATTTATGCATTCTTTCACTATATCTTAATTACAAGGAAAATTTATTTTAAAATTGTCTTCCTCTTTAATCACGGGTTCATCAAAGCTTGATATGGAGATAATGCTTTTTTTTTCCATCAAAAGTGATAATCTTTACATTTAATTTCTATTTATAAGCCCTTGAACATTTGCAGTATTGCAATAGCTGTCAAAACCAGAGATTCTAAGCTCACTGAAGAGTTCTAATAACTCTTGGCATGCTGTATTGCAATGTCCACGTGTACACTTCAGTTCTGTAATAATTTACTGACAAAGTTTACTGCCAGAGCCCCAGCAATTCCTACCCCAGCCCTCAGGCCTGAGAGCTGATATTTATATAGGTCCCCCTGGGACAGACTCCTGGCATGAAGTTCCTCCTCTCTTCCAGGGTCTCCCACTCACCACCATGATCACCACCAGCAGCCCGGGCTCAGGTCCCAGCCCCAGTCACAACCTCCCGAGGACCGCACAGTGCCCCAGGCCACCCCAGGCATATGTGTGTGTTTGTAGCCCAGTAACCAAGCTAACTGCTTGGGGCAAAGCACTGCCACCTGGCACATCCCCTAAGTATGCTGTGTCATCCCGTCAGACGTCAATTATAAAGCACAGGTTCAAAGGAAAAATTATTATGGCTTTCAAGATGGCGACCGCGAAGCATTAAACTCAGTCTTTTTGCGAGCAGGGCTCTGTGAGACTTGAGAGGATGAATATCCGTGAAGCCAACCCTGGTGACCATCCTGGCCAATATTTACTGAACTCCCCACACGCCAGGACTGGTCTAGGAGCCCACGTAGTTCTCACAACAGTTTGATGAGGTCTTGCTATCATTCCCATTTTACAGATGGGGAAACTGAGAATCCTGGAGGTAAAGTGATTTATGCAGGATCACAGAGTTAGCAAGTGGCAGTGTCCAGGCACCTAGTCGGGCCCCAGAGCCAGTGCTCCTAACACATCAGCTGTACAGTTTACTCTACTTCATTCTAGGGCAGGAGGATTATCCACCATTTCTACCCTTAGAGTCCTCAGCGTCTCACCCGCTCTGGTCCATCTCTGCAGGCAGGCAGAGCTAGATGCCCAGGTTTCTATTCTCCTAGCATGAAGAGAGGAAGTAGTTCAGGCCAGAACTCTGACCTGCTCAGTCATAGACTCTGATAATCAAACACAAAGGGCCTGTAGTGAGGATGCCTGAGAAAGATTTATTCAACTATAAGCCCTGAAATCAACTTAGGGGATTGTGTCCAGCGGTTTTAAAATATGAAATAGAAGACAAAGTGTCAGAGTGCCCCTCTTAAGTAGGGTGACTATTGCCTTGCATGAGTTTGGTTTTAATTCTGTTTGTATGTGCTGGGTCACACAGCAATTTTATTTCTTTCTGTGCCTCCTTGAACAAGTCCATCTCAGATAATTATGTTTCAGCTCCTCTGGCCAGGGGATCCACCTAGGCATGCTACAGAAGTGCAGTGGCCACTCCTGCCATCTGAGGGCACCGTGGCCCCCTTGTGAGCCCCAGCACCCCCAGCGATTTGGTTTTCCTGGGTACGTTCTGCAAAGGCTGGGCTGGGAGCTGTGGAGGCACTGCCCAGAAGCATAGATAACTGGATCTGGAGGGAGTCAGATTTCAGAGATGAAGCTTTGGCTGTGGAGGGCAGGGCTTCTTGAAGGAGGCATCACTGAACTCTGAGACCCTGCCTCTCTGCATCAGGACCACCCCAACAGCATCAGTCCCACATCCCACCTAGGACAGTGGCATGGGGTTCAGCTCCCATGAGGGGCATGAGAAACCTAAATCCAAGCCGGTCCCCACGGTGCCTGGGGAATGGAGTCACTCCAGCAAAGAGGCTCAGCCGTGGGGATGAGCATGAGACAGGCATCCGCTCAGCACCTGTCGGGTGATCCAGGTGTTATTGTCACCATGCAACAGATCCTGGCAGGATGGTTGTCAGGGACAACAGGGTGCAGGGACACATCCAGTGTCCCCGCAACATGCAGTCCTGTGCAGGGTGACTTAGAAGGCACAACTCTTCGGTCCTGACAGTGACGCCACTAGGTGTCAACATCCCATTTTACAGAGCAGAAAACTGAGGCTCATGGAGGCAGTGCCTTGCTCAGAGTCCCACAGCTGCTAAGTGGAGATACCATGTCCAGGTATGTTTGGGCATTCCAACTTGATGTATTAGATGCAGGCTTGTCCAGCTCCCTTGCAGCAAATGAAGAAATGGAGATGAAGGGGTGGATTCCAGGCCCCGCAGGTTTTCGGAAGCAGAGCTGAGGTGAGGATCAACCCTGCCCCCCATCCATGGTTAAGTCTTCCACCTGCACCCAAAGAGACCCGCTCTCACCTCCTAGACACCTGGGCCCACTCTGCCTCACTTAGGACCTGCCACTACCTGCTTCTCTTGGTTGTTTGGTCCAAAGGTCAGGGTCTCAGCCCCTGGGACCTGGACACAGCTCAGGGGTCACCATCAGTGTGCTGTGCACCCTTCCAGGAGAAATCCAGGTTTTCCTGTGATGAAATAAAGGGCTGATCTTGGTGAGTTACACAACCATTGAGGCATTCGTGTTTAGGGCTGCCAGATAAAATATGGGGTATCCGGTTCAAATTGTTTAAACCATCTTTCAGTGTGTCTTAAATACTGCATGGGACATACCTATACTAAAAGTTCTTGTTTATCTGGATTCAAATTTAACTAGTGTTCTGTATTTTTATTTGCTAAATCTGGAAGTCCTCTTCGTGGTCTAATTTGGATAATCCAGGTATTCTTATTCAGCAAACTTTGTTGAGTGTAACCTTGGCTGTAGGTTAGTGCAGGACAGGGTCACTATAGGGAGGGAGAGGCTGAGTTGGTTTGAAAGAGAAAGACTGTCCTCCTGCAAAGCAGCTACCAGTCCTGTAGGCCCATGTGGTCAAAGCAAAGAGCTGAATCTCCATAGGATACAGTTGTCATGGAAACCAAATCTGATCTCCTTGCTGATGGCATCTCTGGCCAGTTACTGGGCTTCTCTCTTTCCATCTGTAAGTGGCTCAAGTGGACCTGCCTTGCAACGAGATTGGATGTGTGTGGTGGTGGTAGTTTAGTCGTCAAGTTGTGTCTGACTCTTGCAACCCCATGGACTGTAGCCCACCAGGCTTCTCTGTCCATAGGATTTCCCAGGCAAGAATACTAGGGTGAGTTGCCAAGCATCAAGTATGTACAAAGACCAAGTACAGAGCAGACCTTCAGCAGCACTGTCACTCTGGCTGAACGCCTGCCATAAGCATGCTCAGAGACACCCCATCAATGTTTTCTGAGCAGAGAGAAAGACTCTGGGATCCTCTGCCAGGACTCCAACCAGACTGTACACAGACCTCTGCAGGGTCACAGGCTGGCTTTCTCCTCTAGAAATGGCATCCACTGGGGCAGATACTGCCCTCTGTACCCCCCAGTTCTTCTCTACCCCCTTCTTCCTCACTAACTCAACCCAGCTTTGCTCTGGGCAGCCCTGTTTTCAGCTAAAACTACATTTCCCAGATTCCCTTGCAGCTATCTTGACCAAATGCCACCACCTTGGTCCCTGAGATTCAAGTAGAAGTTGCTTTCTGGAAATTCTTTCTAGAAACTGAGACTTTCTGGAAGCTCCTTGTAAAAAGAGGCAGACAAGCTTTCGCCTTACCCCCTTTGCCCTTCCCTTTGCCCCCATCCTGCCTGGAGCACAGAAGCAATACTGGAGGTTGGCAAGCTACCTTGTGGGCAATACATGTACACACAAGAACTGCTGTCCTAGCCCCTACTGCTCACCGCTGGACTGTTTGTTACATGGTGAGGCCATTGTGGTCATGTCTTTGTTGCAGGCAGGCAGGCCTAATCCTTGATGTCTACACCCCTGTGTGCAGGAACCACCGTGATTGCCCCTATTTTGTAGCTGTATATTGATTAATGGCCTATAAAGCCCCACAGCAGCCCCATAACAAACACTGTTGGGTCCCACTTACATCCCTTGTCCTTGCCACCCCAAGGGTCACACTGGCCAGCCTTCCAACCTTGGCCTTCCCAGCCCAAGGCTCTTCTGGTCTCTTGCGTTCCCCATGTCATCTGCATAGCAGGCAGGCAGAAAAAGGAATTAACCCCTCCCAGAAGTCATGCTCTAGCAGAGTCTGAAGGGAGTTGGTGGAGAACTACCCCATTTCCCCGGCTACTGAGTGGGGTGCTCTCAGGTGCGTGTCCCACCCTGGCTCCCAGAACTTCCCCAGGGGCTCAGCCACAGGATCTTGCTTGGACAATGTGCCCTCTCATGTCTGCCCTCTCCTCCCTGTTTCACTTCCCCACTCCTCTACCTGGGGTTACCTCCCAAACAACATGCTTGCCTGCAGGTCAGCTTCTGGGGCCTGGCTTTGTTACGTCATCTTCACTCCACCCCTTGTGGTTGATGGGCAGCGCTAGTGTCCTTATAATTCAGTAGAGGAAACTGAAGTTTACCTGTACCACGGAGACTGACCATGAGAGGGAGGGGCAGGTATAGGCTCAGGGATGCTGGGCACGAGGGCTCCGAGAGCAGGTGTGTGCAGTACTCTCTCTCTGTGCTTGAAGAGGCAGACACGCTCCACCAACATCTTCCCAGATCAAAGCTGCTCAACTTACAGTTCCTGGGAGCAATACTTACAGGGCAGACACTGCCAAGCCTGAGACAAAAGATAGACTGAGTCTGTTATGCAAACACACACACACACACGCATGATTTATTTTCTCCTGGGTCAGTAGAGTAGATGGCTCTCCTGACTCATCCTTGCTGTCCCATCTTCATGGCCCCAGGATCCTCCACTCTTCTTCCACTGAGGGAGATGGCTCTTTGGAAGCCCACCTCAGTGTTCCCGGGATGCATCCTGGGGTCCCCACTGGTGAAAGGTGGGCACTGCCTTACGCTGCAGAGTTGGGAAGGGAGAGAAGACAGTTTAGTACTAGGAAAAAGTTGTGGGGCCCAAGGGCCGCTTCAGATGGAGCCCAATCCACATCTGCTCTGCTTACCCCAGATGCTCCTGGAGAGACAACTGTGTCCTGGATGGAGAAGTGGGACAGGGTCCTTGAGGGGGGCACCCTGAGAGGAAGGCCTGCTTGGTATCCTGTGCACACAGCTCAGGTTCACATAGGATGGCTGAGTCACATCATGGTGCGTGCGTGCTTAGTCATGTCCGACTGTGAACCCATGGACTTAGCCCTCCAGGCTCCTCTGTCCATGGAATTTTCCGAGCAAGAATCCACTGGAGTGGGTTGCCATTTCCTTCTCCAGGGGATAATCTCGACCCAGGGATCGAACCCCTATCCCCCATGTCTCCTGTACTGGTAGGCGGATTCTTTCCCACTGTGCCACCTGGGAAGCAGGTCACACCATGAGCCTTGATTTACTCCCCAGTGTCACCCTCTGAGACCCAGAGTTTTGTGAGGTCATAAAGAAATTCCTTGAATTCCTGGCTTGAATAAAGTTCCTTGAATTTCTGGCTTCTCGGCACTGAGCCCTGGGCTCAAAGGACATCTCGGGATGGAGTGAACTGAGTGGGCTGAGGGGCACTTCATGAAGTAGAGAGTACCCAACTGCAGGAGCAGAGAAGCAGCTGAACCTGCAAAACTGCTTCCTGGACATTGCCTGACGCCAGGCGCACTGACAAATTTGGAGCCAATGATCAAGAAACGCTTTCTGAAAGCTGATCTTAATTCACATTATACTGTATCCTGTATACACATTACCCAGGCACCACATGCCATGCCTGCCATCATGCCTTCCTTGGGAAGGACACCCACGTGAACACACCTGGACATTAACCAAATCCCACAGCATCTTTCATCTGTTCCCCAGAGTTGCCAGTGTCATGACTGCAGTAAAAGGATCTCATTCACAAGGTAAGGTAGAGGCCACAGGGAGGGAGAAAGAGTAGGGGCCCATGAGCTTATCAAGACTGGAGAACACGCCTCCCACCTGCTTCCTGTAGCCAACAGGAACCCGAGCCTGGGTAACTCTTCTCCCTTAGGAGCACTCGCCACCTGGCACCTCTCCCTCCCTAAATCTCACTTGTCTAATTGGTTCTTGGGACAAGGCTGCCAGGTTGCTGGACTGGGGCGAGGAGAGTGGGGCAGGTCCTAGGCAGTTAGGGGCCCTTGGACAGTGGCTGTGTACCAATCAGTCTGGCACATTTCAATACTTTCAGACCTGGTACCGCCTGACTGGTGCATTACTGGCTAACCACCAGCACGGTGCCGGCGAGAAACAGATGGACTTGTTCACCGACAGCTTGTCTGTTTCCTACAAATGGGACGGTACCCCAGTCCCCTGCTAATTCACACTGAAGTGGGGTTTCACCATCATGGTGAACCTGTGACTCCAGCACACCACATTGGGTACCGGATGGAGCGCTCACCCCTGGCACCTCTCCCTAAATCTCACTTATATAATTGATTCTTGGGACATGGCTGCCAGGTTGCTGGACTGGGGCGAGGAGAGTGGGGCAGGTCCTAGGCAGTGAGCGGCCCTTGGACAGTAGCTGTGCACCTTCTCTTCTTCCTTCCCTCCCTCTCTCCTCCCCATCCTTGTTTGAGAGCATCCTTGTTTGTCCCGACCTGATTACATGTGAATTTTGATACTTTGTTGTTGTTGTTCAGTCGCTCAGTCCTGTCTGACTCTGCAGGCCGGGGCAAATGCTCTCAAGCAAGGATGGGGAGGAGAGGAGAACGGAAGGAAGAAGCGGAGGGGCCTCCAAGCTCCTGAAGCAGCAGGACCCGCTCCATCCCTCTCATTGCCAGGACCCTGGACCTCAAGGCTTAGCTATTTATAGAGCAGGGATGCTACACCCTGTACCCGATTTGGTATGTGCTGGACTCACTGCTTCACTGTGATGGTGAAACCCCAGGGGTCCCCCACCTCAGCGTGAATTAGCAGGGGACTGGAGTGCCATCCCATTCGTAGGAAACAGATAAGCTGTCGATGAACAAGTCCGGCTGTTTCTTGCCTGCACCATGCTGGTGGTTAGCCAGTAATGCACCAGTCAGGAGGTACCAGGTCTGAAAGTATTGAAATGTGCCAGACTGATTGGTACACAGCCACTGTCCTAGGGCCCTTAACTGCCTAGGATCTGCCCCCTTCTCCTTGCCTCAATACAGCAACATGGTAGTCATGTCCTAAGACGTTCCCCCTTGTTAATGACTTTTACCACCACTTCGCCCTTCTTTGTCTCAGGAGTTTGGGACTGTACTCTTGGGTCCTTCCTCTGTCAAGTCCTTCTAGAAGCCCACCTCCCACAGATAGGAAACTGCCTCGCACCTGAGTGCCCATGGCATCTTGCCCATGGGGGGCAGCTCTCCTCTGGGACATGTTGCACCCCAACAGTCTAGTGACTGAGGGTCTGTCCAGGCAATTAGAGCTTGAGGCCAGGGGCTTCTCCATATCTTCAACCCCTGGAAGCACGCAGATCAGGGACTGACACCCAGTGGGTGCTGGGTTTAGGATGACAGTATCACCATGCATCTCCACATCCCTCGCACCCAGCACCAAGCTTGGATGCGCTGGCCGTGCAAGAAGTAGGCTAAGTGAAGAAGTGAGGGATGCAGGCCCGACTAAGTGAATGGACAGAAATTTCTGGGCCTCAGTTTCACGGACCAGTGAGGACCTGGAGGAAGCATGTGTGAGTCCAGAGGAGCGGGGAGAGGGACTGCCCTAGATGGCGGGCTCACCCGTGTCCATTACTCGCAGGCCGAAGTGGGACAGCATGATGACTGTGTTCAGGTTCTCAAACTCCTTCTCCAGGACGACCCCGTAGGTCTTCAGGCCGGCCAGCTCCACCTCTAGCCACTGCTGTTGGTTCTGAAAGGAACACCCAAGGTGTTCATGTGGCTAGCTCCAAAACTTTCCAACGGAATGAACGAATGAACATATAGCTGAATGAATGCGTAAATAAGCAAGTGAATGAATAAATATATACCTATGTATCTAAGTGAGAAAGTAAATAAATGAACCAATAAATAAGTACATAATTATAAGGAAATAAGTGCACATGTAAACAAATAGGCGCCAAGTGAATAAGTAACCAAACAAGCAAACAATTAAACAAAGACGGTCTTGCAGCTGCTCTTGTAAGGCACACACAGAAGCCATGAACACAGTCAATCTCCCCTCTCTGAGTCCAGGGAATAAAACAGCTGCCCCACTGACAGAGCACCCCCCCTCCCTTGCTGTTAAAAATACTACTTGCTGCTGGACTCTCTATATCTCTCAGTATCTCACCTGCCCTCCTGCCCAGGTGTGTCCCTGCCTCCTATTATATAAATAGGCCTGGGGAGTGAGCTCGCTGAGGGTCAGGGACCTGCCCCAGCCCCACGGCCAGGGAGAGGAGCCCAGATCCACAGCTGGGCCTGATTTCCAAGTCAGGAAATCAGGGATTCTCGGGCTCCCATCTGCAGGGCCCCCAGCCAGGATGCCCCGCGATGGGGCAGCCCCAGGGCGAGGGCAGGATTTGCAGATAAAGAGTGACTGTGTGCCAGGCCCTCGGTCCCTCCCAACATCCCTGGCGAGGTAGACGTGGTTGTCCTCCTCTAAGATGTGGGCTGGGAGCTAAGTGAGCCGCTCTGCTAAGAAGGTCCCGGACAGTTAGGGACACCCTCTCCCAGCCCCACGGTCCACACCTCCCCACCGGCCAGGCTGCTGAGCAAGGGGCCTTGGCCGGGCTGACATCCAGGGACCTGTGTCAGGTGGGCCACTGCACAATAACTGGGGTGTTTCCTTTTATTTTATTTTTTTGTTTGTTTTAAACACTCACTGTTCTTTAATAAACTACACTCAAAGGAGTGTGGCAAACCAGGGGCCCCAACATGGGTAGCGGGCCAGGAACATGCAGAAATAGCAGGGCAAATGCCACGGGGCAGCGGGGATGACCATGGAGCCTTGAGTGAAGCCAGCAGGCACACACAAGGAGGCCCATGGCACGATTGCTGTACCTCGGAAACGCTCTGTATTTTACAGACAGACACACTGCATTTTACAAGAAAATGCAGCAAGTGTGCTCTAGCAGGAACTGTGAGGAGGGAAGCGGCACTGCAGCTTGCGATGTGTTGTTTTAATTCAGACCACGTGGTCTTCCTCTCCAGCTTCCTGACACACCAGGCCGGGCCCTGGGCTGAGCAGCGGGCTACAGAGATGGGGACTGGCTGCTTCCCTCCAGAGCGCCTCACCTGGAACTCCAGCAGCTGCCTCTGCAGGGCCTCCTGCTCTGCTTGCGCTCTTTCTAGAGTCTTCCTCAGCTCTCTGAGCTCAGATTCTTTGACTGGGTGGAAAGTGGAGAGAAGGCCATCTTTATCTGTTTCTTTCCATCCAAAACCTTCCCTTCTCTTTGAACCACATCTCACATAGGCATAGGGTTCCTTGATAGCTCAGCCGGTAAAGAACCCACCTGCAATGCGGGAGTCCCCGGTTGGATCCTGGGTTGGGAAGATCCCCTGGAGAAGAGATAGGCTACCCACTCCGGTGTTCTTGGGCTTACCTTGTGGCTCAGGTGATAAAGAATCTGCCTGCAATGCGGGAGACCTAGGTTCGATCCCTAGGTTGGGAAGATCCCCGGAGAAGGGAAAGGCTACCCACTCCAGTATTCTGGCCTGGATAATTCCATGGACTGTATAGTCCATGGGGTCACAAAGAGTTGGACACGGCTGAGCGACTTTCACTCCACATAGGCAACATTTGGGACCCTGATATGTGCAGGTGATCTCAAAACCCTCTTAAATAGAGTTAATTTTGTCCTTTGATAATAGAAAGGACGTCTATCCATTGGGGGAAATGTGGCAAGTATAAAAAGGAATAAAGAAAAACACCCTCCTCTTGCCTGCCAGAGATAACCCCTGTTAACATTTGCATGGATTCATGCATGCGTAGTTTTATATAGCTGAGATCATAAGGAAGTTGTGAAGAACATGGGTCTGAACCCAAGGACTTGGATTTAAATCTCAGCTCACTATCTGTGCAATCATGGGCAAGTTACTTAATCTCTCTGAGCTGCACCTTTCTCATCTTTAAAAGGAGGTGATACTATAACCGACCTCACAGTTTCTTTATGACAATTAAAAGGTAGTTATTATAAACTTCTTAGACCTGTACCTGGCTCATTGGAAGCCCTCAGTTATTTCCCATCTGATTATCTTTATTTATTGTTATTCTCCTCATGTTAATACCAACCTTTCATTTTTCCCACTTAATATCATAATATAACCTATTAGGTAGGTTATTCTTCCTATGATTATAAAACCCTCAGTCACCAAAGTTACTAGCAAGCGGTGGAACTTGACTACTCACTTTGAAGAAGCTTAAAAATGAACTCTTGCAAGAAACACAAGTCAAATGTAGCAAAACCCTTCTCTGGAATCCAGCCTCCAAGCAGAAGTGGGTCAGGATACTCAACTTCCTCCTCTGAGTCTCCTTTGTTCAAACTCTGACCTTCTTCTCCCTCCAGAAGCTCCAGATGCTTCAAGCACTCAGCAGAGTCTTTTTCAAATTCCCCTAAAAATCAAAGAAACCCCATGTCAAAGGTCAGCCCCTGAGCACAAGATGAGCGGCTCTTCTGGACCTGGCCCTCTCTCCAGATGCGGCCAAGCCCGTCCGTCCCTAGCCCCCCTCCCTGTGCCAGATCCCCAGATGTAAAAGAATGCACTGGGACTGGTGCTGAGTGGAGGCCAGCAGGAGAGGCTTCCTGGAGAAGGGGATCCTTGACTGAGATGAGTATATTTTTTCCAATTTTGAGATCTAATTCACATATCATACAATTTACCCATTAAAAGGGTATAATTAAATGGTTTTTAGTATATTCTGATATGTGCAATAACCACAACAATCATTTTAAGAATATATTCATCACCACCCCAAGAAAATCCTGGTTCCCTTTGGCCATTACCTCACATCCCTCTCCACTCCCCCAACCCTGTGCATACATGCTGAATTGCTTCAGTCATGACTCACTCTGCAACCCCATGGACTGTAGCCCACCAGGCTCCTCTGTCCATGAGATTCTCCAGGCAAGTATACTGGAATGGGTTGCCATGCCTTCTTCTAGGGGATCTTTCCAACCCAGGGATCAAACCCGCATCTCTTACATCTCCTGCATTGGCAGGCGACCACTAGCATCACCTGGGAAGCCCCAGTGCTAGGCAGCCACTTATCTGCTCTCTGTCTCTGCAAATTTCTCTATTCTGGACGATTCATATACAGGAAATCCTACAACATGTGGTCCTTTGTGACTGAATTTTTAACTTACCATGTTTTCAAGGTTCATCTACATTATAGCACATATCAGTACCTAACCCCTCTTCATGGCTGAATAATATTCCACTGCATGGATAGATCACATTTTGTTTATTCATTCATCAATTGATGGATGTTTGGGTTGTTTCTATCTTGGGACTACTATGAATAATGTTGTTATGCACATTCATAGTGTTGTGTGAACATACATTTTCAGTTCTCTTAGGTACATACTTAGGATTGGAATTGCTGGCTCCTATATTGGGTGGGCCAAAAGTTCATTCAGGTTTTTCAGTAACATCTTATGGACAAACCTTTTGGCCAACACAATAGTAATTTTATGCTTAACCTTTTGAGAAACTGTCAGAACTGCTTTCCTAAGTGGCTGTCCCACTTGACATTCCCACCAGCAGTGAATCAGGGCTATGATTTCTCCCCATCTTCTCCAAAACTTGCTAATATTCACCTTTTTGTTAGGATTTTGGAGGATAAACAGGAGGGAGAGCAGGTGCACAGAGGTGGGAAAGCCATTCCTGGAGAAGGGCAGCTTGAGGGGAGAGACAAAGAATCTGCAGAGTACAGAGCTATGGGGACCATTAGCCGTGTGAGCTTCCTGGAAGGTAAGCGGGGTAGGGAACTGGTCAGCTTATCCGCTACAGCCCCCAAGCTCATAATAATAATAGACCCCAGAGTGTGCTGAGCATCATAGAATTATCTTGTTTCCTTGCAGCAGCCCCATGAGGTCAGTATTATTATCATTATTCTCAATTTTGCACTTGAAAAAGAGAAGGCAGTGGGTAGAAAATTCAACCAGGGTGATAAAGGCAGTAAGTGGCAGAGGAGGGATGCAAACTCAGGTCATTCGTGGTGACAGGGCTCTGCCCACCTAAGATATCACAAAGGCAGGGATGTCTACTATCATCACAGAGAGGAGACACCAAGTATTAAACCCCCAAAGCCCCCTGTGGAGGCAGAAGGCACCCTAGCAGTTGCCCAGAAATGGAGCGTGACTGCTCATGGGTATGGTGCTGTCTGGGCTGATGGAAATGTTCTAAACTTAACTGCAGTAGTGGTTGCACATATCTGGGAATATACGAAAAACCACTCTCAGTGGGTGTGTTTTATGGTGTGTGAATTAGATCCCAGTGACACGGTTAAAACAATGAGCTCTGGGCCCTGGCTTCCCATCTGTGCCATGCCCTGGTTTTGGTGAGAGGAAACAGGGAGCTGGGGAGGAGACAGCTTCTTCTAGGGCTGGAGCAGGCGATCCGTGGGCTCACACTCACCTCGAAGGGCACCGTGAACCACGTGAGATCCACCTCCAGAGGGACGCATGGCTAACACCCCCTCCCATCAGCACTGAGACTCAGAGACCCAGAGACTCAGACAGTGCGGCTGCCCAGGGCCTGCTTTCCAGCAATATCACAGCAGTAAAGGTAGATGTGGAAATGCTCTCGAGAGCTTGACCGTTAACATAAAACTTGTAGGCTGTTTAGAGGGAACACTAAGCGAGGTGTGCCCATGTCTGTTTCCCTTTAAATAACTTTAGAGGTCCTCGGAGAGTTACATGGAATCAGAGCCACATGTATCTACAGCCTCACATCTCCCAGCACATGATTTTATAGATTTTGAAATGAGCCGTAATCCTCTCCAGCGGGTAATTTACACGGTATAACTCTAGGTATCTGAGCTCACGTGTTATACTCAATTGCAAGTAATGAGATGCATTTTCACCTTCACTGCCATTATTCATCTTCAACAAGACATTACTGAAGACAGTTTATTGCCTTACAAACCCCAGACAAAGGTCAGCCTCCTGTAGATCTGTGCATTCCTTCATCAAATGTCTATTGAGAATCTACTATGAGCAAGAGATATGTCCTAAACCGCATGGCTCCTTCCTTCCAGGACAGTAGACGTGTGTGTGTGTGTCTCTATGGGTATGTCTGTGTGTTTTGGCATGTCTGTGTGTGTGTCTTGTGTCTCTGCATGCATGTGCACACATGTGTTACAGGGTGATGGTAACAGTAGAAGAGGAAGATAATTTCTAACCAAAGGGTACATGCTGGAGTCTCAGGAGCACCCCCTCCCCGCAAATTTGGGACCAGGAACAACTTTCCTAAGGGAGGTGGCAACTCAGCTGCACCAAGCAGGCACAAGGCTCTGATGTCCATCCCCTGTGAGGCGAGCAGTTCATCCTTATGTTACCGATGTGGTAGTGGAAGCAGAGAGAAGTTAAGTAATTGGCCCCAGGCCACTCAGCAAGCAGGGTGCAGAAAAGAGGCTTAAGTCAGATCTATTTCTGTTTTAACAACATTAAAGAATAGGTGGGAAAAAAATATCACCTTTTAGTTTTGCACCTGACACGATGGTTTTCATTCTTTGAGGATCTTCCCTAGTCCCACAGCATACCTCTGACTTTATGTAGTTCCAATCATTGTAGGGTCTCTCTTTTTGTTCTGTGAGTCTCCTTTCATTTCAGTGAAAGAGGTTTTGATGGAAAGATGTTATAATAATCCATATACTTCAGTTTCTTTGGGACAGAGCTCTGCCTTATTCTTTCTGTGTCCCTAGCACCTGGCTCAGTGCCAGGAAGGAATAAGTACCCAGGAGTTATTTGTTGAACATGTTCATTCATTCATGCATTCATTTTACAAATACACATTGAGTACTGACTATGAGTGTCAGGCATGGCTCTAGATCCAGGGGATAATGCAGTGACTAAAATGGGCAATAAATCCCCAAACATGAAGGGCTTGTATGCTGGTGGGAGATAGCAAACAATAACAAAGATGGACAAATGAAAGAGGCTGATAGGAGATGATGGAATCAGGGAGAGAAAGCTGGAGAGGGGCCCAGGGAAGGGCAGGAGGTGTGCAGCATGGCCAGAGCTGGCCTCCTGGGGAAGAGGTCAGTTAAATAAGACAAAGGTCAAGGTGGGGAGGCGAGCCTTGCAGGGACAGGCTGAGTGCTACAGGCAGAGAGGATGCTGTGCTCAGGCCTAGAGGCCGCACAGGACGGTGGCAAGGTCTGGGAGCCATTAAGGAGGCAGTGGGGCTCCAGGAAGTTCTAAGGCCCCTGAAGGGTGGGGCCAGAGCAGGAGGGCCCTTGTCAATTAAGAGGCAAGTCTATTTGCGCTTCCTTGGAAGACCCACTCCCCTCTGACACACCCACCTAGCATTTAGAGTGTTTGAATAGACTCCGCCTTAAAATTAAATTTAAATGACAAGGGGTCTCTGGGCTGTGGGTTGGTGAACTGCCAGCATAGATGGAGTCAAGGTTTGCCTTGCCGCATCAAGCTGGTTGAGCTTCCCCAGTGGCTCGGGTAAAGAGTCCACCTGCTAGTGCAGGAGATGCGGGTTTGATCCCTGGGTTGGAAAGATCCCCTGGAGAAGGAAATGGCTTCAGTTCAGTCGCTCAGTGTCTGACTCTTTGCAATCCCATGGACTGCAGCACTCCAGGCTTCCCTGTCCATCACCAACTCCTGGAGCTTACTCAAACTCATGTCCATTGAGTCAGTGATGCCATCCAACCATCTCATCCTCTGTCATCCCCTTCTCCTCCTGCCTTCAAACTTTCCCAGCATCAGGGTCTTTTCCAATGAGTCAGTTCTTCACATCAGGTGGTCAAAGAAATGGCAACCCACTCCAGTATTCTTGCCTGGGAAATCCCATGGACAGAGGAGCCTGGCGGGCTACAGTCCATGGGGTGGCAAAGAGTCGGATATGACTGAGCAACTAAACAACAGCAACAGCTGAGCTGGTTACCTGTGAGGTTCTGCAGGTGCTGCTTCCCCAGCAGGTGCTCCCTCTTGTTATGCAGGGAACTGAAGAACTGCCTGCAGGTCCGACAGTACAGGTCATTGTTCTCATCGGCCTGTGGACAGAGATAGTTCCTGGTGAGCAGGGAGGAGGCACAGGGATCCTGCCTTCTCTGAACATAAGTGTCAAAGTGTTAGTCGCTCAGTTGTGTCTGACTCTTTGCGACCGTATGGACTGTAGCCAGCCAGGTTCCTCTGTCCATGGGATTCTCCAGGCAAGAATACTGGAGTGGATTGCTAATCCCTTCCCAAGGGATCTTCCCAACCTAGGCATTGAATCCAGGTCTCCTGCATTGCAGGCAGACTCTTTATCATCTGAGCCACTAGGGAAGCCCCCTCTTTGAATACAAAATTAGCTTAAAACAGCAGATGGGCTTCAGGTGGGTCCAACCAGGTCCAGCTAGTCTCTTTTCCCTCTGTGAAATCACTGGCTGGTTTGAGGCTTTTCCGAGCACAGCTGAGAATTTCAATTCATCCCAAGGTCTGTGTCACCGGGTGGGAGAGAATATTAGGATGTGGCAAAGAGGATACAATAGGGAGTGTTTGAGAATTGGCGGTTGTAGAGGGATAGCAATTAGCCAGGATAGTGGTGGTCAGGCTCTCTCACCCCATGTCCTTTCCCTCTCACCCTACATCCTGTAAACAATGACTCTGCATGGTTATGTAACACCTGAGATCTCAGGTGTGCACCATAGCATTGTGCACATGCATCATGATAGAATTGCTTGGCCACGTGCCACCTTTGTTCATGTATACTTATATAAGCACCACCCGAAACATCCCTTGCTGCTGCATCAGCCATTAGTGAAAACAGCATGTCTGCACTTCCTACAGTTCCTTGAATTTTCTTCCAGCTTCCCTGCACACGTCTTGCCTACCCTGGGTTCATCAATTAGTGAGACAGTGGTATTATCTGAGTCCACGACCAATTCTGAGTTTTTCATATGTTCAAAGAGTTTGCTTTGCAATCCTGAACAAACTCTATGACTAAATGACAAAGACGTGTCTTTTTATCAAAACACATATGCACCAACCTGTATGTGCCTGCCTATCCATGGGCCACTTCTGGAAGATGCAACAGCAACTGGTCATAGTGGACACCTGAGGATGCAGGGACAAGGTGGGTGAGGGAGTGACTGGGTCTGACCGAGCAGAAACCCACCTCGTACTGTAAACCTCTGTGCACTGTTTGCATTTTTAAGACCAGGCACATGTATTATTTTTAACAGAAAAATAATTTTAAAAGAGGTATACATATTTGATTACATGTATTAATTCAGAGATACAAAAACTTGCCAAAATCTGACAAGAGATGGGTCCTAGCACAGACCTGAAGTGTCAGCTCTTAACATCCTCTCATAATCAAGCTTTGAGCTACATAATGTTATGAGGAAGGCCATCCTCAGACTACCAGGTGCTGGAGTAAGGTCATAGGGTGGGTAAGGAAAAAGAAGAGGTTCTGGAATAGCATGGTCCCTGCTGGCATTCATCCATGGCGGGTGGGGAAAATGGTGGAGATGTGAGCCTGGCAGGGAGATGGAGGCCAAGTCACGGCAGGCACTGAGAGCCAGTGCGGGCTCCAGGGAGAGGATGGTTGGGCTGGTGGGAGGGTAGTTGGATGCGCAGAGCAGGCCCCTCCAGGGGGAGGGGCTACTGGGGGTGGCGAAACTCCATTCACGTGGCTCCTGCCATAGTGGCTCCAGCCTGGGTCACAGAGGGGCTGACCATTCCAGGTGGACAATAAACTCAGGAAGTCCCTTGCCCTCTAAGTCTCAAATCATCTTCTATTGATAAAAAGTGTTATACTTAATGTTTAAAGTTATTATAAATGCATGTTGAAAGTAATAGAAAAGGGATGTGTAAAAAGCAAAAGGTATCCAACATCCCATTTCTATTCACTGTAGGCAAGAGCTTCTTGGGTAGCCTTCCAGAAAGTTTCAACATAAACACATTTGTGTGTGTGTGTGTGCTTAGTCGCTCAGTCACATCTGACTGTTTGTGACCCTATGGACTGTAGCCCACTAGGCTCCCCTGTCTAAGGAATTTTCCAGGCAAGGATCCTGGAGTGGGTTGCCAGTTCCTACTCCAGGGGATCTTCCTAACCCAGGGATGGAACCCACATCTCTTGTGTCTTCTGCATTGGCAGGCAAGTTCTTTACCACGGTGCTACCTGGGAAGCCCCATAAACACATCTGTCTGGCCCCTTAAGATTTACTTTCAGTTTTTCTTCATTTGTGAAATATCTATTTCATCATTAAAAACTCAAAGGGTAAGTGCCTACAAATTACATCTTAGCTTGGACATCTGACAACCCTGGTCCGCACCACCCTGTCCTTGACCCTATAAGCACACTGTCTGCTCCAGGCATCCAGAACTGTTCACAGCCCCCCTTCACACGCCCTGCTTCACATGCCCTGAGCTGCTTCCCATCCCCAGGCCTCTGCACGTTCTGTTCCCTAGCCTAGAGCTCCCCCTTTGCTTCATTTCCATCTGGCCAGCATTTTCTCCAGGAATTTCCCATTTCTGCATGAGCATCATTTCAGAATCACCTGCCCTGAGACTGGCCCAGACAGCCTCGGGCGGGGTCCCTCTTGTTGTGCACGCATCTCTATCACAGCAGATCCTAGTGTCATGTGTTGCACACTTGCCAGTTCGCCCTGGACAGGAGCCGTGGGGCCGTGCTTCACCCACTTCTGCATCCTGAGTCTGGTGCCCCGCCTCCCACTGAGCTGGGCTTCACACATACTTGTCCAAGGAATCCGCAAAGAAAGGCCTCAATAAGGGACTGATGTGTGAGCCACGCTCCAATGATGCATGAACCCCTGTGCCCAGATGTTTTGTTTCCTGGGCTGCCATAACCAAGTACCACCAAATGAGGGCCTTAGAATAACAGAAGTTTACTCTCTCACAGTTCCAGAGGCCAGCAGCCTGAAATCAACCTGACTAGTCCAACATTAAGGGGTCGGCAGGGCCTAGTTCCCTCTGGAGGTTCTGGGAGAAGCTGTTCCTGCCTCTTCCAGCCTCTTGGGGTGGCTGATGCCTTCCTTAGCTTGGGGCCACATCACTCCAATCTCTGCCAGTGGTCACGTGGCCTCCTCCTCTTTGGTGTCAAATCTCCCTCCATCTCCTTCTTGTAAGGACACTTATGACTACATAATTGTTGTTTTTCAGTCGCTAAGTCGTGTCCGACCCTTTGAGACCCCACGCACTGTGGCACACCAGGCTTCCCTGTCCTTCACTATCTTCCGGAGTTTGCTCAAATTCATTTCCATTGGGTCAGTGATGCTATCTAACCATCTTATCTTCTGCATAATGCCCCTCTCTTAAGATCCTTAACTTCATCACAACTTCGAGGACTTCCCCAGTTTTTACTATATAAGGTAACATTCACAGGCCCCAGGGATTAGAATTCAGCTATCCTTTGGGAGGCACCATTTCTCAGGGGCCCACGCCAAATGAGGGTGATTATTTTAAAACCACACTCCCCCAGTACTTACATCAACTGCTGAGAATTCAAGGCCCTTGCCCTCAAATTCATGTCCTGGTGTACCTGTTCCTGATAGAGAAACAAACAGCATCATTTTACAAAGCACCTGTGTCAGAAAAGGCCTCAGCCTTGTTGGGGGAGAATCAATTCAAGGGTCAGAGGTGCTTTCTGAGGATGAAAACACTTATCCTAAGAGGTCTCCATGTTTTCTGCTGGAGGATCAGTGCTTGACTTCAGTTGCTCAATTTCTGGCTGATCCATGTTGATATGTGGCAGAAACCAACACAATATTGTAAAGCAATTATCCTTCAATTAAAAATAAATTAATTAAATACCTCAGGGAAAATGTGTAAAAATTTTTTTTAAAAGACATCTTAAAATCCCTTATTATATACCAAGAAAAAACATCAGATATCTCTGACTTCAATTTATAATAAACATCTAGCCAGGTACGAAATGAAGATTAGAGAGAAACAAGGAAAAGAATAAACAATTCATTTTTTACTAGCATGGCAGAATCTAGGTGGTCTTTTAAAAAATTGTTCATTATAATTATTATATTTTTATATAGGAAACTTTTAAAATTTACTGTGTTTTCAATAAGGCAGAAATACATCTTGTTTAAAACCAAGTTCTCTTGGAGTAGACTTTCCTTGTAACATGGCAACTTGTCATGTGATGACAATCTACAAATAATCACAAAAATAAGAATGCAGTAGGAGACCAACATGGCTGAAGGATTAAACAAGATGAGGAGTTCTCTGCTAAGTCTGACAAATGGCATTTTTAGGGAGAAATACATGAACAGAGAATGACAAGTGCTCTCTGGGGACACTTAGCCAGAGGTCTCAGGGCATGATCTGCTTAACTTTGCACATGAAGACCAGAGGCCTCACAACTGCCTCAGAACCATCTGACATCCCATTCTGTTAATGCCAATTATAAGCTAGACCAGTAGTTTTCAAAGGATTATTTTTATCTGGAGGTGCTTCACTGAAAACAAATGTTAAATGGAAACCCATGAAGTACAATGGACTGGAGTGGAACTGTCTGTGGACCAATCTGGCCCTCTGCTTGTTTTTGTAAATAAAGTTTTATTGGCACACAGTTGCATGCATTCATTAACATATTGTCTATGGCTGCTTTCCTGCTACAGCCATAGAGTTCAGTGGTTGCAACAGAGACCATGGTGCCCATAAAGAGGCTGGGGCAATGGGATGACCCAGAGGGATGGGATGGGGAGGGAGGTGGGAGGGGGGTTCAGGATGGGGAACACATGTAAACCCATGGCTGATTCATGTCAATGTATGGCAAAAACCACTACAATATTGTAAAGTAATTAGCCCCCAACTAAAATAAATAAATTTATTAAAGAAAAAAAAGAGTAAAGCATTTACTATCTAGTCCTTTACAAAAGTTCACAGATCCCTGCTCTGGATGAAGCTATGGTGGGGGGGCTCGTGCCCCAGAACAAAGGGTACAAAGTATGAATATTTGCTGAACTCACTATATGCCAGGCACTGAGTACCAAGTTCCTATGGTTTAACTTGCTCAATCAGCACCAGACACAATGCTGCTGCTGCTGCTGCTAAGTCGCTTCAGTCGTGTCCGACTCTGTGCGACCCCATAGACGGTAGCCCACCAGGCTCCCCCGTCCCTGGGATTCTCCAGGCAAGAACACTGGAGTGGGTTGCCTATTTACAGCCCCACTTTCCATATGAGGAAACTGAGGCCATGAATGCTTTAATGATTTGTGAAAGGTGACAGGGCCAGGATTTGACCCCAGTATTTGGCCCACTGAGCCCACACCTGACCACTATGGAGACGGTTCTCCGCCAGGCTCAGGTGGGAAGGAGAAGCAGCAAAATGGAGAACCGACGGGCTCTGTTGGGATGCTGGTCAGCCCCTAGCATGGGGAATGCAGGAAGAACACTTAGGATGGACAGTGATGCGCCCTGGTGAGAATGTCCAGTGCTGCTCTAGGTCATGTGCCCCTTGGTGGGGAACGTGCCACAAGTAGGGTGGAGTTCCTGTCTCTGCCTTAGGCCTGCACCCCCCAGAGGCACACTACAAGGATTTTGGTGCTTTTTTTTTGCACAGTGATCCCAGGAAATGCTGGTAGAGGAGAGGGGAAGTGGGTCAAGGGAGAGGGGAAAGCCAGTAGTGCAGTGGTAGGGTGGGGCGGGCGCTCACTGAGCCGAGGCCAGCAGTCAACAGGGCGCAGTCCCATGAGAAGCCTCTAGGGGGCGCGTGGGACACACTTCAGCAAGGCGGGTAGGGGCGACTTGAGGTCTTTATCCTCCACTGTTGACCTTCTTGTGTGCACTGGTTTAGGGATGTTCAGTGTTTTACTTGGAGAAGGCAATGGCACCCCACTCCAGTACTCTTGCCTGGAAAATCCCATGGACGGAGGAGCCTGGTGGGCTGCAGTCCTTGGGGTCGCTGAGAGTCGGACACGACTGAGCGATTTCATTTTCACTTTTCACTTTCATGCATTGGAGAAGGAAATGGCAACCCACTCCAGGGTTCTTGCCTGGAGAATCCCAGAGACGGGGGAGCCTGGTGGGCTTCCGTCTATGGGATCGCACAGAGTCGGCCACGACTGAAGCGACTTAGCAGCAGCAGCAGCAGCAGCAGTGTCTTACTTCTGGCACATCAGGCATGACCTAGGCTGGGCAATGCTGAGTCCCTGCACCAGCAGCATTGGCTGAATCAGTGGTGTGTTGGAAATACAGACCCCAGACCTGCTGGGTCAGAACCTGCATTTTAACAGGACTCTGGGTGATCCAATGCACTTTGCATAACTGAGTTCCGTAACTGCGGGTTCCTTTCCTCCTTCTAAGGATTAAAATGGGATCGCTGGCCCAGCACCACCTGACTGTTCTCTGACATTCCCCAGGAGAAGGAAGGAGTGGGGTGCCTCCTCCATAATAAGGTACAAGGTGTTTCAAACCCGCAAAAAAGAGCCACAAAGGGATGATGCCAGCTGCTCTGTGCGGGGGCGTGGCTCCTCCTCCTCCTCCAGTTTTGCTAAGGTGTAATTGACAAATTAAAAAATGTGTATCCTTAAGTGTTCAAAGCAGGTGACTGGATATAGTATACCTTACCCCAGTCAAGTCAATTAACACATCCCTCATTATACATAGTCTTATTTTCTGTAACTACGGTGAGAGCACTTGTGATCTTGTTGTTTAGTCACTAAGTCAAGTCTCTTTTGCAACCATAGACTGTAGTCCACCAGGCTCCTCCGTCCATGGAATTCTCCAGGCAAGAGTACTGGAGTGGGTTGCCCTTTCCTCCTCCGGGGGATCTTCCTGATCCAGGAATCCAACCTGTGTCTCCCGGGTGGGTACTTATGATCTACTCTGAGGAAATCCAATTCACAATGGGGAAAGGACAGTCTCTTCAATCAATGATGTTGGGAAAACTGGATAACCACATGCAAAAGAATGAAATTGGACACATCTTACACCACACACAAGAATGAACTTGAAATGGATTAAAGACTTAAATGTAAGAGCTGAAACTGAAAAACACTCCTAGCAGAAAACATCAGGAAAAAGCTCCTAGACACCCATCTTGGCAATGGTGTTTTGGATAGCACACCAAAAGCACGGTGACAAAAGCGAAAAATAAACAAGTAGGACTATATCACACTACAAGGCTTCTGCGCTGCAAACTAAAATGAAAAGGCAGCCTACGAAATGGGAGAAGACACCCGCAAACCGTACATCTCACAAGTGGTTAATACCCCAAATACATAAAGATGTGAACGTTGATAGAGGCTGGGACTAACACAGAGAGCTCTCCAAACCCTCCATCAGCTGTAGAACATCTCATAGCCCCAAGCCTGGGAGACAACAGCTGCAGCCCACCCCGGCCAGGCTCACTCACCGCACAGTGCCTGCACCGTGTGCGCTGCCCGCCTCCGCAGGAAGGCTCGGTAAGCCTCAGAGTTCTGGTAGGCCTGCAGCTCGCGGATGTAGCGCTGCTTGTCTTCATCTGCCTCACAAACATACCTCTGAAAGAAGGAGCACAAAGATCCTGTGAGACTCCCCTCCATCTGGAGGGGGCTGGCGGGATCCCCTTGTCCAACTTGCCTCAGTCTCTCTAGGATGGTACCAAGAAGCTATTTTTCATCTTCTACTTGCATACCTCCAGAGATGGAAACCTCACTACCTAACAGCAAGTTCACTCATCCTTCGAATGATGCAGACCATAGGGAAGGTCTTCCTTCCAATCAACTAGAACCTGCTCCCTCTGACTTTCACAACTGCCAGGTGTGGTCTGATGACCACAGAGGAGGGTAGCACCATCAGTGGCCCCCACCCCTACCAAGGGACCTTACACTTCAATTATGGCAGTGCTTAAGACATCAGAGCTTAACTTTGTGGAGGGTGCTGGGTGGAGAACAGGTGATAAAGAAACGAATCAGATCCAGCCCCAGGCTACCTCATCTGCTATTGTTTTCCCTCCATCTGGAACACTTGTCTCAGCTTTCCTGCCCTGGCCAAATCTTACTTATCCTTCAAGATCTATCACAGAACATTCACCTCCTGGAGAATCTTTCTCTGATGCCCCCAGGTTGGCTTGGACACCCCCACATTGGATTAGATGCCTCCTGGATACCACCCCCCGGCCCTGGTAGAAACCTCTGTCCCAGGCACTCCTCACTCTGGATTGTATGTATCCACTTTGGGGGTCCCGACCCCCTAGACTACGAACTCCTTGAAAGCAGGGACTTGGACTTAACTTCAGCCACAGAGGCTGGCACCAGCTGCTGTAACCCAGGGACTGGTGTGTATGTGTGTGTGTGTGTGTGTGTGTGTGTGTGTAGCCAAAATTCACTCTAAGAATGCTTGTCAAATAGTTATTATTCACAGTGACTATTTATTTTATGTACCTGGTAATTTGAAATAAATGATCATGTTAAGCAAAAAACTTTTAAAGCACTGATGTGTTGAACTGGGAGCTTCCCAGGTGGCACTAGTGGTAAAGAACCCACCTGCCAGTGCAGGAGACATAAGAGATATGGGTTCAATCCCTGGGTCGGGAAGATCTCCTCAAGGAGGGCATGGCAACCCACTCCAATATTCTTGCCTGGGGAATCCCATGCACAGAGGAGCCTGGCAGGCTACGGTCCATAGGGTTGCAAAGAGCTGGGCACGGCTGAAGTGACAGCATACACAGGTTGAAGTGGTCCTAACAAAGTATGGAGCTGAGCATGGCCTCTTTCCTTGGGCTTCTGGAGCCTCTTTCCACCAGCCACATGGTGCACGGCCTCTGTCCCATTCCTGCAGGGACTTGACTCTACCAAGGAGACAGCTGACAATGCTGGAGCAGGGCTTTTCAAACTACGACTTGGAGGAGCTCCAGACACAGCAGCTGGGGCAGGAAGAGAGGGAAGGATTTCTGAAATCGTGAAAGTAGTTCAGAGATTCCCTAAAATCTCGGATCAGAGGTTCTGCCTCTTGCTGACCCGTATGAGCTGTCCTGTGCTTTGTAATCACCATGCTTATTGCAAACCCAATTGTCATTTTTGTCTCAGCTGCTCAGACTGGAATGTTGGCAGCTTAAGCCACTGTGACAGGTGGGGACTAACCCTAACCATCTTCACCCAACTTAATCACAGTGGTTTTGCTTTGATCTCTATTACATGTTAGCAGGGGCATGTGGTGGGAACATTTCTTCCCCACTCCTGATGTTTCCTTCTATAAGGGGGGAGCTTAATCCTGCTGGCCTTTCCAGGATCACCCTACCCTCCACATGGGAGGAGGGGCTTGTTGAAGGGTAAATTGGGAGCCAGAACCAGAGATACTCCTTGGAGCCCCTCCTCTCTCCTCCCCTGAGACCTGATGGAGACAGACAGCCAGGGCCCCAGGCTGCTCTTGGCCAGAGTCAGGGGCCTGCCCTGACTGGGATGGCCACGGCTGTCCAACTGTCTGACTGGCTACTGGATCTACTTCCTGAGTGGTTGCAGATCTGAGTAGCGAAGGGAGGGACGCTATTAGTTGATCCCATGGCTCTCAAGTTAGTATTTCTCTGTAATAGTTCATTTGAACCAAAGGTTTTCTACGGCAAAGAAGTTGCAAGTGCAGGGGTTAAAGAAGTTCATCTCAGAGTTTTTGTATTTGACCCAAAGAAATGACACTTTGGAGGCAGCAGGCTATTCTGGGAAAAGTATGGGCTTTGGGGTCAGACATACTTAGGAGTTTGGGAGGGCTTCTTGTAGGAGGTGATACTAAATCAGGCATGGCTTGATCAGGGTGATTGGAAGGTAGCAGGGGACGAGGTGGCAGAAGTTGACATTGGACATAAATGCTGTGATAAAAGCATGACTCTATCCTCTAACTTAGTGTTGCTTCCTCTGTGATCCCAGAACATACTTCCATAGGAGGTTAACAGGAGCTCTGTGCATAAGGGGTTCCATGGTGGATTACTTTGAGAAAGCCTTTCACAAGAGGTGGCAGAGATTCTCGTGCCTTAGCCTGCTGTGCTCCATCTTGTCCTCCATACCTCATTCCAGGAGAGCATGGACCTCGTCTAAACTATTTTAAGTGAATCAGATTATACCAAAAGGCTCCAAAAAAGCCCCACAGAGGGAAAAAAACCTATTTCCCTTGATCTGCTCCATAATTTCCTAAACTTATTGGACAATTTAACCATTTTTCATGGATTCACCATTCTGCCTGACAGTTTGGGAGACAGTGGATGCCAAAGCCACAGAGACCAGTAATTGCTTTTGAGGGGTGCGGTGGGAGGCACCTTGTGCCTGTCTTCCGGAACGTTCCCTCTGGCTCCTGTATGAAAAGATGGCTCGGGGGGAAGCAGCCCCTAATCAAGGCTGCAGACAGCCAGACCCAGTTCTCTGTTCATTCCACGCAGAAGACTTACTTGCTTTTTCTCTTGTGGCAGCTGAGCCCACTGAGCGGCCAGCATCTTCGTGATTTCCGGGAAAGGCAGATTGGGGTGCTGGGCCCTCAGCTGGCTCCTCTGTTCGTTCAGGAATATCACGTAACTGCACCAGGAATGGAACACACACACAACAGCGCTGAGCTGCTGCTGGAGGGGAGGCCCTGGGGCCTGCTGCAGCAACTCCCACTTTCAGGTTTTCATGAAAATCAATAGTCATGAGTTTTGCCCATAGTTTTCAATCTAACCAGTGAAATGGGGGCTATTTGAAGATGGGGAAATATTTGAATGGCTGGCTTATCCAGAGACTGATGAAAGACTTAAGAAGGATTTCCCCACCTCCCACGGGAGGGGCATGAAGACTGGGTGGGCAACTCGCTCAAGCCTACTTGAGCCTCAGTTTCCCCCTCTGTGTTAGTGGCATAATATCACCTGTTCATGGGGTTGCTGTGTGGGTCAAATGCTCCAGGTACAAGCCTTCCCACCCTCATGATGAGGGATTTGTGTCGAGGGAGAGGGAGAAAGTCTGCAGGTGTTGGAGGTGAGATAAACCAGTCTTTAGACCAAAAGCCATGTGCACTGGAGTTATGGGAATACTGAGAAAAGACCTTCACCCTTTGAAACGTGTGAACCTTGAGGTTAAAGAGAAAAACACTCAAGTTTCCAGAAGAGTCAGGTGACTTCTCAGAGCAGTGGGAAGTGAATGGCTTGGGCCTCTTTTCTGCAGCCCAAGATGCCAGGGGATGAGTGACAGGTCTCAGGGCACTCGGGGGTTGCATTTGGAGCCTTGATGAATGTTCACTAGATCACCCAAGGCCGTGGAGTCCCAGGTATCATAAGCCTGGAAGGGAAACCAGACACACTGGCCCCACAGTCACCCACTTTCCTGTTTGTGACTCAAGCCCAGCTCTCCTTTGAGTATCAGAACCTTATACCAGCTTAAAGAACTAAACAACCCTCTCTCTCTCCCTGTGGTGTGAGACCCCATAACAATCAAGGGTCCTGAACAACAGATAAAGGCTGCGATGGGACACAGGCCATCCAGACTCAGCACATAGCACAAGCCATGTGGTGAGCCCAAAATATTACCTTAACAGTGGGTCAGGTAATCTCCCCACCTTACCCTGTTGTAGGAGCACGGGGAACAGCAAGATCCCTTGGGGGTTTCCTTTTCTTGCCTTTAGGCCAGCCTCCTTTCCTTTTCTGAAAGAGTAATACACAGGAAAACCTCAGGACTGTCAACAATGATTGACCATATTTGAATCACAGTCTATAATACAGCAACACACTAAAGAGTCCTTGCCACACTCTACCCATGTGGCCTCTGATCTCCTGGCAGCTCTGCAGAGTAGAGATGGTCATGCCCTGAAGATGTGGAAACCGAGGCTTCAGTTCAGTTCAGTCGCTCAGTCTTGTCCGACTCTTTGCGACCCCATGAACCGCAGCACGCCAAGCCTCCCTGTCCATCACCAACTCCCGGAGTCCACCCAAATTCATGTCCACTGTGTCGGTGATGCCATCCAATCATCTCATCCTCTGTCATCCCCTTCTCCTCCTGCCCTCAATCTTTCCCAGCATCAGGGTCTTTTCAAATGAGTCAGCTCTCCACATCAGTTGGCCAAAGTATTGGAGTTTCAGCTTCAACATCAGTCCCTCCAATGAACACCCAGGAGTGATCTCCTTTAGGATGGACTGGTTGGATCTCCTTGCAGTCCAATGGACTCTCAAGAGTCTTCTCCAACACCACAGTTCAAAAGCATCAATTCTTCAGCATTCAGCTTTCTTTATGATCCAACTCTCACATCCATACATGACCACTGGAAAAACCATAGCCTTGACTAGACGGACCTTTGTTGGCAAAGTAATGTCTCTGCTTTTTAATATGCTGTCTAGGTTGGTCATAACTTTCCTTCCAAGGAGTAAGTGTCTTTTAATTTCATGGCTGCAATCACCATCAGCAGTGATTTTGGAGCCCCCCAAAATAAAGTCTGACACTGTTTCCCCATCTATTTCCCATGAAGTGATGGGACCAGATGCCATGATCTTAATTTTCTGAATGTTGAGCTTTAAGCCAACTTTTTCACTCTCCTCTTTCACTTTCATCTCTTGGAGGAATGCAATCTCTGCCTGGGTGTCCCCAGCAGGTGCAGGAGCCAGGGATGTTTCCTCCCATTGTGTTATAACCATATGTGCTTAGTCACTCAGTTGTGCCCAACTCTTTGCGACCCCATGGACTGTAGCCCACCAGGCTCCTCTGTCCATGGGGATTCTCCAGGCAAAAATACTGGAGTGGCTTGCCACACCCTCCTCAGGGGGATCTTCCCAACCCAGGGATTGAATCCAGGTCTCCCACACTGCAGGCAGATTCTTTACCATCTGAGCCACCAGGGAAGCCCAATCACCAGGAAGCATATGGCCATATCATTGGGCACAAACAAGAAAGCAACAAGAGGTTTGGGTGACTAGGTTCAAGGTGAGGGGGTGGGGGTGGGGCCAGGCCTTGGTACTGGAGGCAGGATGTTAACCTCTGACCTTGACGACCTCAGCCTAGGTTCCCATCTCAGCTCTGCCACTTTGTCATGTGACCTCAGGCAAATTAGTAACATTCCTGTGCCTCTGTTTCCCCACTTGTAAAATGGGAATCATAATAGCCTGAACCTTGTGGGTTGTAATGACGATTAAATGTGGAAATAATCATGTAGTTCTTACAACAAAGCCAAGCATGCAGTAGGTGCTCACGAAATGCAGGCTGTCATGATCACATGCAGACCCCCTCCTGTGGCAGCCAATTCTCAGGAGGGAGACCAGAGCTACAGCTCTCTTTTCTGTTCAGTGTGTTTCTTGGTTCATCAACAGTGCCTGCACCCTTGCTGCCACTGGGATCCTGGGCCATGCTCGGGGGGCTAGAGGGCTGAATAAGACGCAGGCCTGGCTCTCAAGTGGCTCAGTCTGATGGAGGAGGTCTGGGGCATATAAATAATGGCAACAACTCATTTCATGGACTAAGTGTTACAGAATGACAGCCTAGACACCCTTGCATTCAGGGCTCAGTTCCAAATTTTTCCTAAACCAAACACACACAGGTGCCAAAAATGGGGCAAATAACCCAAATGTAGCCTAAAAACCTCTGTTCCAGCTGTTTCAGCTTTCCAGTTTTCCAGTTTTCAAAACTCCCTCCCAGACATACCCATTTCAGCCTTCCCAAGACCAGGAGATACACAGCTGGTCAGCGGCCCAGCAGGCTGGCTGGGAGATAATCTGATACCACCACAGCCAGGCCACATGTGCCAGGGGCCACAGGACAGAGGAGGTCAGGGCAGTGCCTGGCACTGGGGACTTAAGGAACAAGAACATAGAGTTCAGGCCATGCAGAGGCAACGAGCCAGGCTAGTAACCACACGTATTAGAGAGAGAATTCTGCAGAGCACCCGGCAAGGCACCAAGCATGCAGTAGGTGCACAATAAATGACACTCTTCTTTGCTCACTCCCACGTGATTGATCCCCGGAGTCAGAAAGGGAATGACAAGCCTTTCAGGACCCTGGAGAGCTCCCAGGTCCTGTGGTCAGCTCTGATTTCTGGTAATAAAAGCTGAAACCATCTCTACAGTCTGGTTCACCAGGAACTTTCCAACACACATGTTCCTGAATTTGAGTCTCACATTCCCTGCTCAAAGGAACTCTTTTAATCACCCCACAACACAGGAAGACACTCAGAAAGATGACGTGACTTGGCCACTGAATGGCCAGGCTGAGATTCAGAGCACACCATGGCTTCTGTTAGAGCTGTGCCTTCTGAGGGAGACCCCACAGCTGCCTGGAGTCACATGGGAGGTAGACCAGGTCACCTGTGCCCTGCATCACAGCAGCCTCCTCCTGTCTGCCTGCTCAGCTCCTCTGCTGAGGCACACAGGGAAAGTTGTTTGTTTTTAACTGGAGGAAACACTTCCATATATTTATTGTTACTTGTCTGTATTCTAGTTTTATAAGTCAAAAATCAAAATAAAAATGCTTATCATTTTACTGCCATCCTTGGCCCTTTGTTTCAGCTTCTTTATTCAAAGAAAATCCTTCCTGAGCGTTTTCTGCATTTGTCCAGAAACCATAGTTACAGAGACAAAGACACTTGGAAAGGCTGTGGGGATGTTTTTCTCTGAAGCTTTTTTGTTCTCACTGAATTTCTCACACAGGATTTAAACCAAATTGACTCTGCCCTAAATAGAGCCACGTCCACAGTGAGCTGATTATTAGCACCGGGTATTACTATGTGGAGAACATTTCCCACACACTTGAGTACGTTAGTTTAAAAGGAAAAGCAGAAGTAGAACATGGCTGTGCAAGGAAAGACATTGCAAAAAAGTGCAGTCAGCAGGAGAGCAGAAAATCAATGGATGGGCAAAATTCAAGGGGGAAAAAAATCCATCTCAATAGGATTCTTGACCAGCATAGACCTCTCATGTTCAGACTGCAACAGACAGTGAATTTTGGATATTTGGTTTTATACACCAAATTTCCATTGAGTGTAGGGTGTAGCAGAAGGTACAGTAGGGGCTTAAGTGGTAGGTATGGGCTGAGTTCCTGGATCGGATGAACCTGAGCCCCCTCTACCTCTGCAGCTCCTAACTGACACAACCAAAGGCAGCACTGCAGTAGGTGAGCTGACATTTGTAAAGGGCCAGGACATCTTGGCATATAGCAGGGTTCAGAGCATGTGTTCTTTTTATCGATAAGGTAGGAAAAACTCAAGAACATATCAATGAACCAGATTCTACAAGGCAATTTGAGCAGGTCTAAGGAGAAGAATCGGAGAAGGCAATGGCACCCCACTCCAGTACTCTTGCCTGGAAAATCCCATGGACGGAGGAGCCTGGTAGGCTCCAGTCCATGGGGTCGCTACGAGACGGACACGACTGAGCGACTTCACTTTCACTTTTCACTTTCGTGCATTGGAGAAGGAAATGGCAACCCACTGCAGTGTTCTTGCCTGGAGAATCCCAGGGACGGCGGAGCCTAGTGGGCTGCTGTCTATGGGGTTGCAGAGTCAGGCACGACTGAAGCGACTTAGCAGCAGCAGCAGCAGCAAGGAGAATATTTTCTTGTATGTAACTAATCATGTCAATCATTTGGGAACCATTTCAAAGCTCGGTTGATGATTATAATCATGGTTAGGAAAAGGATCTTGGCCCCAGTCGTTTTACAACTCGCCCAGAAAAGTCCTGGTGATTTTCACGTGGGCAGAGCTTTGTTGAGAGGCATGCAGCATTCCCCACCCACACCTGAATGCTGAAGATGTTTATTACAAGATGTTATCTGCATCACATGTTTAGAGACCACAAGAAAAGTTAAACTGTCAAAGGCTGGCTTCCCACCTTTAGATATCATGGTCCTAACTTAAAATTCTAGTTCATTCACCTCTGCAATCCCATGGACCATTGCCCACCAGACTCTTCTGTTCATGGAATTTTCCAGGCAAGAATACTGGATTGAGGTTGCCGTTTACTTCTCCAGGGGATCTTCCCGACCCAGGGATTGGACCCATGTCTCTTGCATCTCCTGCATCGGCAGGTAGATTCTTTACTACTGAGCCACCTGGGAAGCCCAAATTACTATTATCTGGGGAGTTTTAGTTATGTGAAGCTGAGCCTGATCCTAACTGGTACAGGGTACTGCTTCTTTTTAGTATTTCTCAGCAGACCTGGTTATCTCTTGCTGTACTTTCACAATAATAAAGTAAAAGAAAAAGAAAAAATATTTTGTTGTGCACCCATTATGGACCAGACCTTTCAGTATGCAGTAGTTGTTTAGTCTTTGGAAATTCCTTTAAAGTAGGTAATGTTTAGGCCTTCCCCAGTGGCTCAGGGGTAAAGAATCTTCCTGCAATGCAAGAGATATGGCTTCAATCCCTGGATCAAGAAGATCCCCTGGAAGAGGGCATGGAAACCCACTCCAGTATTCTTGCCTGGAGAATCCCATGGACAGAGGAGACTGGCGGGTTACAGTCCATGGGTTACCAAGAGTCAGACATGACAGAGCATGCATGCAAATAATGTTATCCCTGTTTCACCAAGAAGTAACTGAGTCTTGAAGAGTTAACACACCTTGTGCAAAGTGTCTCAGCTAGAAGATGGCAGAGCCATGCTTCCAATATCCATCTGTCTGCCTCCCAAGCCCACCTTACTCCCACTTAGCCACCACTTAACCACCACGGTGCCCTGCATGCCAACCCTCACCAACTGCCTTTCCCACGCAGAAAATGGATTAGGTCACCCCCCAGGTAAGAACTGCTCACCTCACCCCAGAACCTTCATCAAAACCCCAAGTTTCCTGGAATAGTCAGGCTCAGGAGCCACTCTTTAAGACCAAATCCTGCTCTGCCAATTACTGTGTGACCCTGGGCAAGTTCCTTGACTTCTCTGTGCTTTGCAGTGTTGTGAAGGTTTGAAAAAATAATGCCCAGGAGTGCCAGCCCAGAACCTGGAGCACAGAACATGTTTAATATGCAGGTGTTATCACTCATGTTATGATGCCACGACACTGTAGCATGAGAGGCCCTCCAAGCCTGGCCTGGACCGCACTTGCCTTTGGTTCCTCTGAGTCCTGCTCCTTTGGGTCCCCCGGGTCAGTCAGCCTAATGTGCTGCATGGGCAGAGATGCCAGGTCCCGGCAGGAGGTCTGGATCACAGAGCTCCCAGGTAGTAGGCTGCCCGTCCCATTTGGAGGTGGGACAAGGAATTCTGAGGGCACTAAAACAGCAAGAAACAGCCACATAAGGTCTGAGATATTGAAATCACCATCCCACCTAAAGTCTGTCCAGCACAGGGACTTTGTGATGTGAACATTTGCATTTCAAATGCCCACTGCTAAGTCACTTCAGTCGTGTCCAACTCTGTGCGACCCTATAGATGGCAGCCCACCAGGCTCCCCCATCCCTGGGATCCTACAGGCAAGAATACTGGAGTGGGTTGCCATTTCCTTCAAGTGACAGCAAATGCCTACAACCTGAGTCAGTGGTCATTTCCCCGGGGCACAAATGGTAATATCAGAGGAGGGAGTGCACAGAAACAAGTCTCTTCCTGGTGAGCAGAACAAGCTGAGGACCCAGGGCAGGCCCTCAAGCCCTGCTCTGCCAGACCTGGTTCATGGCCTCTTGCCCAGGGGAGCATCGCAGTTAGAAGTGTGGTCTCAGGACCCAGACCATCGGGGTTCAGCTCCCAAGTCCCTTGAGTTAGCTTCACACCACCAGCAACACAATCCCCTGCTGGGACCACGGCTTCCTCTTCACACAATTAGGGCAAACTTTAGACCAACTTGACAGAGTCATTGAAACACCTATTCACACCACAGGTATTTACAGGATGCCAACTGTATGCTGCGTGTGGCAGACAACAGTGTAGAACTGACAAACAGTCCCCCTGGAGTTTACATTGTGAGGGTGAGGGGTTAATCCCAAACTTAGAGAGTCCTCAGAGCAGCACATGGCCTTTAGTAGGCTCTCAGTAACGCCACTTATTTTACTGACAGTTTAAATCGGTGCATTTACAGAAATCTATCCTCTGAGAATGTCGAGGATGTTGTCTGCGGTCAAATAAACTCCTGATCTCCTGTGAAGCAGGCAGAATGGTGATTATGACCCCATTTTACAGATGGGAGGGAGGTGGGAATGGGACACTTTCTAGCTCAGATCTGAGGCTGAAGCTCCAATACTTTGGCCACCTGATGTGAAGAGCGGACTCATTGGAAAAGACCCTGATGCTGGGAAAGACTGAAAGCAGGAGGAGAAGAAGATGACAGAGGATGAGATGGTTGGATGTCATCACCGACTGGATGGATATGACTTTGAGCAAGCTCCAGGAGATTGTGAAGGAGAGGGAAGCCTGGCGTGCTTCAGTCCATGGGATCGCAAAGAGTGGGACATGACTGAGCAACTGAACGACAACAAATAGCTCCAATCTGTTAGATGTATGTACAATCCCCACTCCCCTCACACACACTTGACTGTAGCTGTGACTGTAGATGAAGTACCCGGAAGCAGTGATTCCAGAGAGACGCCTAGAATCACACCGGTGGGAAAGGCAAGTACGACTGAACCCAAGCCTCCTGGCTGCCAGTCAGAGGTCTGTCCTCTGCCTTCAACCTGCACTCTCTGTGGTTCCTCACGGGGAAGGGATGATAACAACTTTCAAGTTACCATTCTGAAGTGGTATCCCGGTTCAGTTCAGCTCAGTTGCTCAGTCGTGTCTGACTCTTTGCGACCCCATGGACTGCAGCATGCCAGGCCTCCTTGTCCATCACCAATTCTTGGAGTTTACTCAAACTCATGTCCACTGAGTCGGTGATGCCATCCAGCCATCTCATCCTCTGTCCTGGTAAGTATTACTTAACAACCACAATGCAGGAAATAGACCCTGCCAGACAGTTCTGGATGCTGATTTGTCTGAGGGTGAGGAAAGACAAGAAGGTATCCACTGACTTCCCTCTCAGCTTCCTGGGAAAGGGAAATGCTGCAAAGAGTGATGACAAAACCCAGCATTCTGGAACTTTCCTTGGCTTGTATCCACATGGCCAAGCCTGATTCAGTCTTGCAATCCATCACTAGGACTATTCTTGTTTTTTTAATGGTATTTTTGTTTTGAGTCATAACTTGTGGGTATGACTCAGAACTTGGGGGGCATTCCCATGGGTAATGGTAAAAGGCAGACAGCACCCCTCCCTGGTCCTCCAGCACCCAGTCCCCTCCCTGGAGGCTACGTTGGGAGGCTCTTCATGTGCCCTTCCAGAGCTAGCCTGTGCATTTACAAACATTTCTGTATCCTGCATAATGGCAAACTGGGTGCAATGAACTTACTTTACTTCTTTTGTTGACTATGTCTTTGAGTACTTTCTGCACCAGCCCATTTAGAGCTGCGGCATTTATCTGGTGAAGGGGGCCTGGAATTCTGCTGTGAGGATGGGTCACAGAGCAGTTAGCAGACCCAGTAAGAAATGCATGCTCCTCCTGGCCTTGCACACATATCATTTCACGCATGCAGTGGGCTCTCTAGAAAATTGGGTTGCTAGGTCAAAGGGCATGTGTGTTTCTAATTCAGATACCCCTCAGATGGCACATACCCCTCCACAGGGCTGGATCCATTTTACGCCCACCAGCAGTGCAGGACTCAACTTCCTCTTGAAGATCCCTGCCGTTGGACCCACAGGTGAGAATCCCACCACCTCCCTCTCTGCTCACATCTCCTTATGGCTCCCCTTGACTTTGGCATTAAATTCAGACCCCCTAGCCTGGTATTCAAAGCTCCAGGAGGCTGGGCCCTGATGTCTCAACTAGTCTCACATCCATCCAAATGATATAACTGACTCCAAAAGGTGGTGATAAAGATGGGTGATAATCAGACCCTTTATGCATATTATCCTATTTAATCTTCAGCATGACTCTAGTTGTCATGGCAACATCCACAGGTAGGGAAAGAAGTTCAGGTCAGTGACTCTCCCAAGTGCCCAGAGCAGGGCAGGGCAGATAGGACCTCCCCCCCATCTTGGGTTGCCTACTCTTTCCATCTCCCCAAAGCAGAAATCCTCTCCTATCCAGTACAGCCCAACTTCAGATGCCCTCATCCTGCTGTGCCAGCCCCAAATCTCCCCTGCCTCCTCCCTTCCATTCTTCCAAGGATCCAGACTCAGCAGGAAGGAGCCCATTTGGGGGGACAGCTCTCAGCTGATTCATTCATTCAGTGGACAGGCATTAGGACCAGAGTCAGACAGAGTGCCAGGCCACAGGCAGCAGCTGCAGAAACAGCAGTGGCTGACAATGCAGACTTCAGGGAGCTCTAGGTCCATATTGAGTCCCAGCTCCTAAGTGGGCAAAGTGGTTGCAATGGTGATTGCTTTGCCTAATATTGAGGCTCTAGAATGTTCTGTGACCTGCTCAAGATCTCTAATCCAGAGACAAATGGTGCTTGTCCTGGGGCCTTGGCCTCCCCTCTGGCTGGACAGTACAGTGGTCACACCTATACCTCAGCTAGAACTTTTGATCCCAGAGCCAGCTCTGCCACCTGTTAACCACATGGTCTCTTGTTCCTCAAGTTTTCTCAGCTGCAGGACTGGGCTACTAAGAGGCACTGGTTATTATAGTGCCTGGTACCCAGGAATCAGGCTGCTGGTAGCCTAACCGTCCTCAAAGTCCCATTGGAATGTGATAATCCAGTCTGCAAGTTCAACTTTAAGTTCGAATGCCACCTGCCCGCAGGTGACAGAAACACATTAGCCAGGAGCAAATCACAGGGCTTATCATGAAGGGCAGGAAACGGGCTTTTTCTGCATAAAGGAAGGTTCTGGACTGAGACCTGGATCTTTCCAGCATCAGTGTCAACATTTGCGCGGTAGACGCCGAAGCTCTGACACCCACCGACCTGGGCTCGAATCCTGGTTACGTAAGGGCCCGTGGGGCCGCTATTTTTCACTGTGGCGCACAGTCCCCGCCCCCAGGTAGCCAGGTCGTTACGCGGGACAGGTGAGAACAGGTTCGCTGAGCCGAGAGCTGCCCGATCGCCGCATAACGCAACAGCTCTTATGAGCAGAGCAGCCGGCTGACGCGCGCGCGCGCGCGTCCGGCCCCAGCAGCGGCTGGTGACAGCGGAGGGGGCCGGGATCTCAGGCTGTCATCGGAGCCGGGGTCGCCCCTCCATCAGCACTGGCGGCCGCAGACGGCGCCGGACCCGCTCTGGGGCCGCGCTGGGGAGGGGAGGAGGTCATCGGCGCAGGGACGACGGGGGCGGCAGCAGGGGGCGGACAGATGGGCATCTGCGCCTAGGGACGCGCGGGGAGCGGACCAGCCGGACGCAGGCCCGAGTCACGTGCCAGGCCCTGGGCACCGCCCCGGGCATCCACACCCGCGCCGTGAGGCCGGGCTGCACCGGGAAGCACCCACCCCGTCCCGGGGAAGACCCCCCAAACTCCCAAGGAGCGGGACGCGCGCGACCGAGGGGAGGGGCCGCAAGTCCAGGCACTGACCCGCAGCCTGGCCGCTGTCCCGCTGCATGTCGCCCGCCCTCCCGGGCCGCCGGCCTCGGCCCACCAGGTGCACCCGCCAGCGGCGGGAGCTCTGCCCCGCTCCCTGGGCTCCGTTTCCGACCCGCCCCGTGCGCCGTAGGCGGCCCTCTGGAGGCGTCACTCGCTGAGCCGCTGCGAGTGCCCGGGGCGCGGGCTTTGTCCGCCCTGGACCGCGTCTTGCTGCCGGGACGTGGGCGGGAGCGTGGGGCAAGAGTTCCAGCTGCGCAGGCCGCTCCGGGCTCCAGGCTTTCCGAGTAGCCGGGGACTGGGCGGGGCCAGAGAAGGAAGGGCGGGGAGTGGGCGGGGCGGAGGAGTGGGCAGCCCCGCCCCGCTACAGAACCCCCGCCTAGAATGCTGCGCGTCCCTCCACCCGCCCCCTCAGTTACATAAGTGCCTCTATTTATATGTCTCTGAATATTTTCAAGTCACATAGGAATACATACTGTATTAGCACTGTGGCGAAATTAGAAAACTCAAAGCAGCCAGCCCCCTCTCCCTGAATCCTGCCCCTCAAAGCCAACAACCTGTTAATACACGGAAATGCCTCCTTTACGCTAAAAAAAAAAAAAAAATCAAAATACACTTTCAAAGATAATTCTAAACATTTAGAGATGGCCACGAGCTCCACCCCGCCTTCAGTAGCAACACTTCCACATTCACATGTCTCCATCCAGCTTGTGGCAGGTGACTTGAAGGCAGTCATGAGTCCAACACACTCTCTGTGTGTAATTTTGAGGTTGCCTATAGGAATGCACGATCCCTGGAATCGGAGGATGTGGGTTCACCAGCCTACCTCTGGCTGTGATCTTGGGCTGGTTACTTCACCTCTCTGGGCCTCACTCTCTTCATCTGAGAAGTGGGGATAATAAATAGTGCCCATTATATAGGATGGTTGTAGGGATCAATGAGTTAATATTCCTAAAGTACATCAGAGGCACTCAAGGAATGTGTTATTGTTTCTGAGGTCCTTCCTCTGCATGGTTCAAGGGTAATGAGCAATAACTGTGTAAAAACATAATTTGGTCTTTTCATACTCTGCACAGCTCCCCACTCCATTCTTTTATTTTTATTTTTAACCAACCAGTGGCTTCAACAAATAAGCCACTAAAGCTCTCTGTTCCTCAGTTTCTTCCTATAGAGAATAAAGATAGTATTAATAGCATCACAGGGATGTTTGAAGATTAAATGAGATGCTGTGAGAGATGAGTATATAGAATCGCTGAGTACCAAGCCTGGTGTGTATTTCCTAGCTAATGACATAAATAGCTACTTTTAGCTGGTGTTTTCCATGTCCACAGGGAAGCCCCAGGGCTGAGTCAACCTGGGCTGGGACTCCAGAGCAGGAAAGGAGTCCAGGAATCCAGAGTGCCAGTCTTTCTTTCACCAGTGGAGGAAACTAAGTCCTGGAGAGAGACCGTGGCTTCCCCAAGTGATGGTCCTTCCACCTCCCCATGCATCTTCTCAATTCAATCTAATTAAATGCAGTAAATGCAGGATAAGATTCCCCTCCTTGCAAAACTGAGTTAAGAATATTCTCTTAAATCCTTGCGATTAGCTAAGAAAACTATGAAACAGAAGAACATTCAAATAAGATTTATATTTTCATACATTAGACTACATAAAGCCTCTGGAATCTAATCAGTAAAGTGTTGACAGAGGAATGGTTAAATATGTGAGTGGAACAGAATATCTTCTGCTCTGAACCAAAATTAAACCCCAGAATACATGTTAGGTTAATTTATGACAAACATAATTAATTCAGAAAAATAGAATTATTAATCAATACTATTAATTGGCTAGCCATCTGAGAAGAAAAAGGATGGACTTCAATCTAATTTCAAATGCAAAAGTAAATTCTAGATGGATTATAGACCTAAATTAATAAAGCAAACAATAAAAATAATACAAGACATTGGGATCCCAATAGCATGCTCAGCTAGACAGCTCAACTGGAACACCCTCCCCGATGAAAGTACTGAGATGGAGGATTATTTATAACAAAAGGCTCTGCTGAGCCCACAGGGAAATACCCAAGAACCACGTCTCCCACACAAAAAAAGAATAATCAGCTCAGGCTAGAGTGGTTATTAACACAGACGTCTGAGCTCCACTGGGTACAACCACCTAGAACGTGAACTTCAAGTTTTAGGGACTCATGCAAGTACGGTGGACCAATGAAACAAATCTGCTCATATCTGCTCCGTCTGGGAGGAAAAACCACAAATGATACGGATGATAGTCTGTCCTGATAATTTGAAGCCAGAGGACAGCTCCCACGTGTGTCTGAGTTTCAAACTTGCCCTGCCCCCAAGGTAAACACCCATCAAACTAAATTAAAATAGTTGTAAGTTACTATTGCCCCTTGGTGGCGATAGTGGTAAAGAACTCGCCTGCCAATGCAGGAGATGTAAGACACGCAGGTTTGATCTCTGGGTGGGGATGACCCCTGAAGGAGAGCATGGCAACCCACTCCAGTATTCTTGCCTGGAGAACCCCATGGACAGAGGAGCCTGGCAGGCTACAGTCTGTGGGGTCGCAGAGTCAGACACGACTGAGTGACCTAGCACAGCACACATCACCCCCTGGAGCACAAAATAAGCAGATACAAATGCTTTCTGGAGAAAAGGCATCTCCAATGTGGGCCCTTCACCATATACCATATATGAGCTCATAATAAAAATTACCAGACACAAAAATAATGCAGTATAAGTGAGAGACTGCAGTTCAGTTCAGCTCAGTCATGCCTGTCTCTTTGGGACCCCATGGACTGCTGCATGCTAGGCTTCCCTGTCTATCACAGTCTCCCAGAGCTTGCTCAAACTCATCTCAATTGAGTCAGTGATGTGATCCAACCATCTTGTTCTCTGTCACCCTCTTCTCCTCCTGCCTTCAATCTTTCCCAGCATCAGAGTCTTTCCCAATGAGTCAGTTCTTCTCATCAGGTGGCCAAAGTATTGGAGGTTCAGCTTCACCATTGGTCCTTCCAATGAATATTCAGGATTGATTTCCTTTAGGATGGACTGATTTGATCTCTTCGCAGTCCAAAGGGCTCTCAAGAGTCTTCTCCAACACTACAGTTGAAAAGCATCAATTCTTTGGCTCTCAGCTTTCTTTATGGTCCAAGTCTCACATCCATACATGACTACTGGAAAAACCACAGCTTTGACAAGATGGACCTTTGTTGGCAAAGTAACGTCTCTGCTTTTTAATATGCTGTCTAGGTTGGTCATAGCTTTCCTTCCAAGGAGCAAGCGTCTTTTAATTTCATGGCTGCAGTCACCATCTGCAGTGATTTTGGAGCTGAGAAAAATAAAGTCTCTTGCTTTCCATTGTTTCCCCATCTATTTGCCGTGAAGTGATGGGACCAGAAGCCACGATCTTAGAGAGTCTGCAGTTAACATTAATTTAGGATCCTCAAGTATTTCTGAGAGTAGACAATTAAATCACAGACTAAAATTAGTCATGTATAAACATAAAATTTTAGAAGAAATAAAAGCAAAATAAAAAGAGTTTTAAGAACAAACACCAAACAAAATGATCAGGAACATTTGAAAAAGAACCAACTAAAGCAACTTGAAATAAGAAATATAATCACAAGAATAAAACCTCAACTGATGGATCAAGCAGATCACTTGTCTAAAGATACAATTAGTTAACTGATGGACAGATTTCAGAATGTTACCCAAATGCTACTCAAAGTGACAAGGAAGTGACAAATAAGAGAGAGAGTTCTGAAGACACACATGATAGAATGTAAAAGTCCAAGCTGAAAAAAATGAAAAAACCTCAGTGATTTGTGGGCTATCAAATGGCTATATAATTAGAGTATTGGAAGAAGTACAGCAGGAAATAATATGTAAAGAAATAACAATAAAAAATTTAAAATTTGATGAAAATTACAAACACCAAGATCCAAAAATATCAACAAACCCCAAGAAGCGAGCACACCACACACACACACACATGCACCAACCCATGTCTGACATTGCTAAAAATCACTAATAAAAAAGATAATCTTAAAAGCAGTCAGAGAAAATATTACATCAAAAGAAAAACAAAGGTCGAAGATCTACACTACCTGAATTTTCAAGATTCAGTGTGAAGTCTGTGGCATTGGCATCAAAGACAGACAAATAGGTCAATGGAACAGAATAGACTCCAGAAATAGACTCACACATTATGTGGTCAATTGATTTTTGACAAAGGTGCAAAGAAAATTCTGTAGAGAAGACAGTCTTTTCAACAAATGGTGCCAGAACAACTGGATATCTATATAAAAATGAATTGTGATCCATACTTTGAACCATGTGAAAATTACCTCAAAATAGATCATAGACTTACGTAAAAATAAAAATTATAAAAATTCCAGGAGAAAACATCAGAGAAAATTGCTGTGATTTGGGCTTGGGCATAGATCTTAGGTACAATACCAAATGCATGAGAGGTTGTGTGCTCAGTCGTGTCTGGCTCTTTGAGATCCGATGGACTGTAGTACACCAAGCTCCTCTGTCCATGGAATTTTTCAGGCAAGAATTCTGGAATTGGTTGCGATTTTGTACTCCAGGGGATCTTCCCAACCCAGGGATCAAACCGGTATCTCGAGTCTTCTGCATTGGCAGGCGGATTCTTTACCACTGAGCCATCAGGAAAGCCCAATACCAAAAGCATATGACATTAATAAAACAGAGAAAAGACAAATGATATACTAGGAGAAACTATATGATTATACAAATAAATGTGTATCAACTCTTGCAACAAAACAAACCCATTTAAAAATATCAAAAGATTTGAATAGACACTTTATAAGAAGACATACAGACAGCAAGTAAGCACATGAAAAGATGTCACAGCATTAATCATGCAAATAAAAATGAAAATTAAAGATACAATGCCCTACCACTACACACTTAGGAGAATTCTAAAATTAAAAAGGCAGACCATGCTAGGTTTTGTCAGGGATGTGGAGGAACTGGAGCTCTCATATACTGCCGGTGGGAATGTAAAATGGTACAACCACTTTAGAAAACAGTTTGTCAGCTCTTAGAACTGTTAAACATGCATTCATTACCTGTTGTTGTTTAGCTGCTCAGTCATGTCTGACTCTTTTGTGACCCTGTGGACTATAGCCTGCCAAGCTCAAGAATACTGGAGTGGATTGTCATTCCCTTCTCCAGGGGATCTTCCCAACCCAGGGATCAAACCTGTGTCTCCTGCTTTGGCAGGCGAGTTCTTTACCACTGAGCCACCTAGGAAGCCCCATTTGTTACCTGACCTGGATTTTTACACTCTTAGATGCATATCCAAAAGAAATGAGGGCGTATGTTCACACAAAAACTTATACCTAAGCATTCTCAGCAGCTTTATTTATAACAGCTGAAAACTGCAAACAAGCCAAACACTAACATGTGAATGGACAAGCAAATGGTGGTGTATCCATCCAACAGGATACTTCTGAGCAAGACAAGGAGTGAGCTACTAACTGGTACAACAACCTGGATGAATCTGAAAATAACTACCTAGTGAAAGAAGACCAGGAAAACACCAGGAATGAGAGGTGGGTGTGGGTGAGGGGTAGAGGCAGGAAGGAGGGCTCATAAAACGGCTCCAGGAAGCCTTCAAAGGATGAATATGTTCATTATCTTGATTTGTGGTGATGGCTACATAGGTGTCTATCCGTGTTAATGTTTATGAGCATGTTATATATGGGTAGCTTATCCTTACTAATTTTCCTTTGATAAAGCTGTTACAAAAATTATAATTGATAGCTTTGAGCAAATATAATTACACCACACCTGCAATGCAGGAGACCTGGGTTTGATCCCTGGGTTGGGAAGATTCCCAGGAGAAGGGAACGGCTACCCACTCCACTATTCTTGCCTGGAGAATTCCATGGACAGAGGAGCCTGGCAGGCTACAGTCCATGGGATCACAAAGAGTTGGACACAACTGAGTGACTTTCATTTTTTTCAATTTATAAGAAATATCGAAGTAAAATAATGGACATTAGCACAAAGGAAAGGATGGGAGAAGACCGAAATATCAGGTTCACATTACATGGGAAGTGACACGTGTTATTTGAACTAGACTGTGATAAATAAAAGATGCATATTATAAATCCTAAGTCAGCCAGTAAAAGAGATAAAATAAAGGTATAGCTGAAAAGTTACTAGAGGATAGAAAATGGGATACTAAAAGCACTTAATTTAAAATTAAAGGAGGGTAAGGGGGGAAGGAATAAATAAGTGGGAAAAATAGAAAGCATATACCAAAAAGGCAGACTTTAGCCCACATGTATTAACAATAACATTAAAAATGGATGGATTTACCACTCCATGGAAGAGGCAGATTGTCAAGCTGAATAAACAGGAAGACCCAATGATATGCTATTTACAAGAAATCCTCTTTAAATATGAAGAAAGATGGGCTGAAAGTAAAAGTCTTTCAAAAAATAGACCATTCAATATTCTTAAGGATAAGAAATTTCGTAAGGCTATACAAATATCAGAAAAACACAGACTTCACAGCAAAAAACCAGAGAGGTTTCGTAATGATAAAAGGATCAGTTCATGAAGAAGACATGACAGCCTTAGTTATGTATATATGTAATAATAAAGCTTCAAAATACATGAATGAAAAAGTGACAGGACTGAAAGGAGAAATGGACAAACTCACAAATTTTTTGACACCACTCACTATCTTGGTAATTGACAAAAATCAGTAGGTGCGTAAGATCTGAACAGCTTTATCAACAAACATGACCTCATTGACATTCACAGACTTCTCTACCCATTGAAAGCAGCTATTGCATCTTTTCAAGTACAAATGGAAAATTTACCGAGATAGATCCTGTGCCAGACCATAAAATTACATCTCAATAAATTTAAAAGGGGCAAAGCTATACAGAGTATCATCTTCACCAATGGTAGGATTAAATTAGAATTCAGAATTAGAATTCAATAACAAGAAGATGTATGTAAAATCCCCCAAGTATTAGGAAATTAAGCAACACATTTGTAATTAATATGTGGGTCAAAGAAGAAATTAAGGGATTGACTGGAAACAAGGGGAAACAAAATATTTAAAATTGAATCATACATATTATGTATATAAAATTAGTGAACTACTTAACTGAGTTTAAAAGAATAGAAGCCACAATTAAAATACTGGACAAAAACCATGTAACCTGAGAGGGAAGTGATGGAGGTTAAAAGTACTTGTCGTTTGAGATGACAACTGAGAGTTTGATTAATTTAGGCTTCACAAAATAAATATGGTAAAACTTTCAGGTTAATCACTGAAAAGATGAAAATAAATTAAACCTTTCAAAGAGAGGAAAATAGAATAAGAAAAAAGTTCATGTAACCCAAAGGCAGAAAAAAAGAGAGAAAAAGGAGAAGGAGAAAAAAGCAAGACAAAATCAGATGGGTAGAAATAGCTCCAAAGAAACCTACACTTATGATCTGCTTAGGTGAACAAGCTGATTGGCTTAGGCTGAAGTGTTATTGTTGTAAAAACTCAAAACCCAAGTATACAAGACACACCTGAAGTGTGCGAAGGACACAGGAAGGTGGAAATCAAAGGATGAAACAAAATCTATGAAGTATAAGAAAGCTGTGGTAGCTTTTACTATTGAACAAAATAAACTTTAAATTAAACCATCATTAGGATAAAGAAGATTACTACCACATAATGAATTCAGCAGCAGGAGGCCACAAGCTAGAATTACATGCATGGTATACAAAACAAAGATGGAGAGAACTAGAAGGGGAAACCAACAAATCCACTGTCTTAGTGGGGCAGTTCACCACACCTCTTTTTAAAATTTTATTTATTGTGGTGAAATATAACATAAACCATTTTAAGAGTACAGTTCAGTGGTACTGAGAATATTCACATTGACACTGTGCAGCCATCACCACCATCCATGTCTACAACTTTTCCATCATCCCAAACTGAAACTCTATATCCATTAAACAATAACTTCCTGTTTTTCATTCTCCCTAAGCCCATCATAACCACCATTCTACTTTCTGTGTCTGTGAATCTGACTACTCTTGTTGTTGTTGTTCAGTCACTAAGTCGTGTACGACTCTTTGCACCCCATGGACTGCAACACACCAGGCTTCCCTGTCCCTCACTGTCTCATGAAGTTTGCTCAAACTCATGTTCACTGAATCGGTAATCCCATCCAACCAACTCACCCTCTGTTGCCTCCTTCAATCTTTCCCAGCCATCTTTTCCAATGAACCTACTGTAGGGACCACATATAAATGTAATCACACAGTATTTGTCCTTTCATGATTGTCTTATCTCATTGAGCATAATGTCATTCATATTGTCACGTGTCAAATTTTCCTCCTTTTTAAGAGTGAATAATATCTTAGTGTGCGTGTCTGTGTATATCAATCACATATTATTTATCCATTTATCCATGGATGGATACTTGGGTTGTTGCCACCATTTGACCATTCAGGTGTGACCTAAATACGTGGTTGCCACCACCACTAGGCCATTCAGCTATGACCTAAGTCAAATCCCTTATGATTATACAGTGGAAGTGACAAATAGATTCAAGGGATCAGATCTGACAGAGAGAGTGCTTGAAGAACTATGGATGGAGGTTCATAACATTGTATAGGAGGTGATGGTTAAAACCATCTCCAAGAAAAAGAAATGCAAAAAGGCAAATGGGTGTCTGAGGAGGCCTTACAAATAATTGAGAAAAGAAAAGAAGCGAAAGGCAAAAGAGAAAAGGAAAGATATCCGGAATGCAGAGTTCCAAAGACTAGCAAGGAGAGATAAGAAAGCTTTCCTAAGTGAACAATGCAAAGAAATAGAGGAAAACAATAGAATGGGAAAGACTAGAGATCTCTTCAAGAAAATTAGAGATACCAAGGGAACATTTCATGCAAAGATGGGCACAATAAAGGACAGAAATGGTATGACCCAACAGAAGCACAAGATACTAATAAGAGGGGGCAAGAATACACAGAAAAACTTACAAAAAAGATCTTAATGACCCAATAATCCTGATGGTGTGATCACTCACTTAGAGCCAGACATCCTGGAGTGCAAAGTCATGTGGCCTTAGGAAAAATCACTATGAATAAAGCTAGTGGAGGTGATAGAAAACCAGATGAACTAGTTCAAATCCTAAAAGATGATGCTGTTAAATTGCTGTACTCAATCTGCCAGCAAATTCGAAAAAATCAGCAGTGGCCACAGGACTGGAAAAGATCAATTTTCAATCCCAAAGAAGGGCGATGACAAAGAATGTTCAAACTGCAGCACAGTTGAACTCATTTCACATGCTAGCAAAGTAAAGCTCAAAATTCTCCAAGTGAAGCCTCAACAGTAGATGAACTGTGAACTTCCAGATGGTCAAGCTGGATTTTAAAAAGCAGAGGAACCAGAGATCAAATTGCCAACATCCATTGGGTCATAGAAAAAAGCAAGAGAATTCCAGAAAAACATCTACTTCTGCTTCATTGACTATGCTAAAGCCTTTGACTATGTAGAACACAGCAAACTATGGAAAATTCTTAAAGAGATGGGAATACCAGACCACCTTACCTGCCTCCTGAAAAACCTGTATGCTGGTCAAGAAGCAACAGTTAGAACCAAACATGGAACAACAGACTGGTTCAAAATTGGGAAAGAAGTTATGTCAAAGCTGCATATTGTCACCCTGTTTATTTAACTTATATGCAGAGTATATCATGCAAAATGCTGGGGCTGGATGAAGCACAAGCTGGAATCAAGATTTCCAGAAGAAATGTCAATAACCTCAGATATGCAGATGACACCACCCTTATGGCAGAAAGCAAAGAGGACCTGAGGAGCCTCTTGATGAAAGTGAAAGAGGAGAGTGAAAAAGCTGGCTTAAAACTCAACATTCAAAAAATAAGGTTATGGCATCCAGTCCCATCACTTCAAGGCAAACAGATGGGGAAACAATGGGAATAGTGACAGACTTTATTTTCTTAGGCTCCAAAATCACTGCCGATGGTGACTGCAGCCATGAAATTAAAAGATGCTTGCTCCTTGGAAGAAAAGCTATGACAAACCTAGACAGCATATTGAAAAGCAGAGACATTACTTTGTCAACAAAGGTCCATCTAGTCAAAGCTATGGTTTTTCTAGTAGTCATGTATGGATGTGAGAGTTGGACCATAAAGAAAGCTGAGTGCCAAAGAATTGATGCTTTTGAACTGTGGTGTTGGAGAAGACTTTTGAGAGCCCCTAGGACTGCAATGAGATATAACCAGTCCATCCGAAAGGAAATCAATCCTGAATATTCATTGGAAGGACTGATGCTGAAGCTGAAACTGCAATACTTTGACCACATAATGCAAAGAGCTGACTCATTGGAAAAGACCCTGATGCTGAGAAAGATTGAAGGCAGAAGGAAAAGGGGGCAACAGAGGATCGGATGGTTGGATGGCATCACCGACTCAACGGACATGAGTTTGAGTAAGCTCCAGGAGATGGTGATGGACAGGGAAGCCTGGCATGCTGCAGTCCATGAGGTCTCAAAGATTCAGACATGACTGAGTGACTGAACAACAACTGCCATTTGGCTATTGTAATTAATGCTGGTATGAATATGAGTGTACTGATACCTGTTCAAGGCCCTACTTTCACTTCTTTTGTATATACATGTGAAATTTCTGGTTCCTGTGGTAATTCTGTGGGCTTCTGTGGCTCAGCAGTAAAGAATCAGCCTACAATGCAGGAGATGCAGGTTCGATCCCTGGGTCAGTAAGGTCCCCTGGAGAAGGAAATGGCAACCCATTCCAGTATTCTTGCCTGAAAAAATCCCGTGGACAGAGGAGCCTGGTAGGCTCCAGTCCGTGGGGTTGCAAGGGTCCGACATGACTTAGCAACTAAACCATCACCATGGTAATTCTGTATTTAAGTTTTCAAGGAATCACCATACCATTTCTCACATGGCTGTGCCATTTTTACATTCCCAGCAACAGTGCATAAGAATTCTAGTTTCTCTACATCCTCTCAATACCTGCTGTTTTCTGGGCTTTTTTGATAGTAGCTATCCAAAATGAGTGTGAGTTGTCAATGTACCTCTTGATAATTTGTAAGCCAAAGAGGAAAAAAGAGCAGGTAAACATAGAGAAGATCTGAACAACACATTTATAATCAGCTTTATTTAATGAACACATAGAGAATCCTCAACTTATCATATAAAGAACATTTGTAATTTTAAGAAAGATACCATTTACGATAGCAAAACAAAATGAGAAATACATTTACTGACAGATATGGCAAATTATAATTTCATATCGAAAGATGTTTAGGAAGACCCAAATAAACAGAGGTATTTATCAATAGAAGGACTTGATATAGTATCGCAGCTCTCCAAATTGTGTGATTTCATGCAGCTCTGATCAAAATCCCAATAAGGTTCTTTGCAAAATTTGCCAAGCTAATTTCAAGATGTACATGGAAGTGCAAAGGGCTAAGAATAGCTCAAATGCTCCTTTAAAAGATGTACAAATGAGGCAGGATTAACTTTGACAGATATTAATACTTACTATAAAGTTAAAGTAATTATGACAGTGTGATATTGACACAGAGATAGACAAATGGGGTAAAATGAGCAGACTGTGAATACATGGAAATTTGACACATATCACAGGTTGCACTGCAGCTCACTGTGAGGAAGGATGGAGTTTTAAATAAGTGATGATGTGACAACTGGCTATTCCTATCAGGGAAGAAACTGAAATAGGATCTCTAGTTCACAGTGCACACAAAACCCAATTCCAAGGGCATTAGCTCTTAAAACGATAAAGTAAAACTTTAAAACATTTAGAAGGGAATATGGGAGAATTTTTTAGCGCTTCAAGATACGGAAGAACTTCTTAAGATGCAAAAAGCACAAATCATGAATGAAAAGGTTGAAAAATGGACCATATTAAAGTTAATCTTTTTATTCACCCCAAGTAAACTATATTAATATGAAATGACAAACCCATAACTGAAAGATATATGTAAAACATATGCTCAACAAGACATTAGTACATAGAAAGTATAAACAATCCCTGAAATAATATGAAAAAGACTACCTTGTAGAGAAATAGGCATGATACATGAAAAGGCATGTTCATTGAGACAAAGTATGAGTAGCCAGAAATACAGAAAGAGTTGCTGTCAGAGACACTCACAATTAAATGGCTCTGAGACACCACTTTACTCTCACCAGATCAGCAACAGCTTAACATTTAGCCAATAGTATATGTTGGCAAAGATGAGGAAGAACTGGATTTTTTGGAGAACGTTGGTTGGAAAATTAATTGGCATGAACATTTTGGAAAACTATTTAGCAGTTATCTTGCAAAGTTGAAGATGTTCATGGCCATGACCTAGCAATTCCATTCCTATGGTACATACTCTGTAATGACGCTTCTCAACCTGGGGTGACTTTGCTGTCTAGGGGGACATTTGTCACTATCTGGAGGCATTTTTGGTTGTCACATGTAGGTGGGAGGATGCTACCGGCATCTAGTGGTTAGAGGCCAGGGACAACTCCTCCCAAAGATTATCCTACCCCAAATGTCAATAGTTCTGCTGTTGAGAAACCCTGCTCTAGAAATCTATCTTTTTGCATCAGGAGATATGAATCCTCATGTCCACTGCTGCACTGTTTAAATAGGAAAAAAAATCACCAGATTATCTATTTACAGTTCAGCCACATGTGTCAAAATGGATGAATTTTAAAAACTCAATGTCATGTGAAAAGTAAAACTGTGTAGAATATATATTAATATACGTGTGCTAAGTTGTTTCAGCACAACTTAGGGTCGACTCTTTGCGACCCTATGGACTGTAGCCTACTAGGCTCCACTGTGCATGGGATTCTCCAGGCAAGAAAACTGGAGTGAATTGCCATGGCCTCCTCCAGGGGATCTTCCTGACCCAGGGATCAAACTCGAGTCTCTAATGTCTCCCACCACTGGGAGGTGGGTTCTTTACCACTATCACTACCTGGGAAACACTATATTAATATATATATACTGATATTAATATATATGATACCATGTGTATGAAGTTAGGAAAGAGATGGACACATGACAGAAGAATGGTTACCAACTGGGTAAGGGCTTATGTGACATGGTAACATTCCATTTCCAAAGTTGAATGGTGGGTACAATGACAATTATTTTTTAATATCTTTTTTCTTTGACTGTAGTAAAATCTTAAAGTAATGAATCCTATGATCACACCAGTTTCTACTTAATAGTTGTGGGTTGAATCTTCTGTTCAGCTCTTATTCTCAAAAAGGGCAATCAAAATTTCTTACTGTTTGGAGGACTCTGGTCATCTGAAGCTCTCTCAAGTCCTTATGGGGCTACACTGCTTATGTGCAGTATAATTTCACTGTTTTTTAAATTGTGCATTTTCTTTTAAATAAAAATATTTAATATAATTTTTAAAGGTCACACATCACTTACAGTTGTTAACAAAATATTGGCTCTATTGCCCGTGTTATTCAATACATCCCTGCAGCCTGTCTTACACCCAAAAGTTTATACCTCTCACTCTCTTACCCCTATGTTGCAGTCCCCACCAGTAGCCACAAGTTTGTTCTCTAGATCTGAGTCTGCTGCTTTTTTGTTATTTTCACTAGTTTATTTTTTAGATTCCACATATAAGTGATATCATACAGTATTTGTCTTTCTCTGCCTGACTTATTTCACCTAGCATAATACCCTCTAATTCCATGCACGTTGCTGCAAGTGGCAAAATTTGTTCTTCTTTACGACTAATATTACATTGCATGTGTGTGTGCATATATATATATGTGTGTGTGTGTGTATATATATATATATATATATATATATATATGTTGCTGTTCACTCTCAAAGTTGTGTCTGACTCTTTGGGATCCCATGAACTGTAGCACACCAGGCTCCTCTGTCCCTCACTATCTCCCAGAGTTTACTCAAATTCATGTCCATTGAGTAGGTGATGCTATCTAACCATCTTATCCTCTGCTGCCTCCTTCTCCTTTTATATGCATATATATTCTTTTCTACATGCATATACACACATATATATATCATCACAAATTTTGTGTGTATCTTTTCCCTTTTCTTTCTTTCCTCCTTTCTTTCTTTTCATTCTTTCTTTCAAGAAATCTTTCTTTCTAAGGCAGTATATAATGCAACTGACTTTTCCTGAAACTTTTCTATTGAGCTTTGGAGAATATACACGTTATATATATTACTTGGCATTCTTGCAATATTTCAGGTTGAAAATATTTTTGTAATAATAGAAAACTTTTTAGTATCTTATAGGGTCACATTTGCCAGCCAGGCCACTTTTCGATTTGCTGTACTGTGAGTAAACACTACCTAATAACTGTTAATGAAACCAATGTTTTTCTTGCAGGAAAATCTAGGAGGCTGCATGTATAGTCTAGGAATCTTGGAGACTTTCTAATCATGAACGAAACTCAGAATTTATATTTAAAAAGAAAGATGAAGTGAGAAATATTTACATATTTGATTATATAAAAGGTTTGTTGTTGTGTGGCAAAGATGCCACAGGTGAAGAAAAAATCACAGTTTATCCAGCAATGAAGACTGGATTTGGAAAAAGTGCCTGAACAGTCATGACAGGCAAAGATGTAACTGCTCTTAAAAACTGACAGAAGAAAAAAGCTCCCCCCCCCACCAAAAGAAAAGAAAAAAGCCCCAACTAAAAAGAGTTGAACAGACAATTCTCAAAAGAGCAAGTTTAAAGTTATGTATATATTCAAATTCTGCCAAATTTCCCAATAGACAGAGAAATGCAAACTAAAATAAGAAAGACGTATCACTTTACCCTCATCATAATGGCAACAATTATAGCACGCTGTAGCATCAGCATTGGTTGATGATGGGAAACAAATACATTGACATATAAGGGTAAGATGTCACAGAATCTTGGCAAGGTGACCTCTCAATGTCTACTAAAAGTTTAAACCTCAAACCAGCAATTCCATGCCTGGGAATCCATCTGTAGAAAGCTATGTGAGGACACACGTGCAAGGGTGTTATTGTCCATGGTTCTTAGCTGGCAAGGATGAAAGGATGCCTGCAATCATGGGAGCCATCCTTTCAACCTTACAAAAGGATGAGTCTCAATCCCTCTGGATGCTGGCAGGGATTTTCACCAGGTGTTGATGAGCGTGAAAAGTTAGAAGCAGATAAATGTAATTACGATGGGTTCAATGATTCCCCAAATCCCTGCATGTGTGTGCGCGCATGTGTGTACATCTGTATGTATATAGCATATAGTTACAAGCCTCCATAATAAAATATGCTGCATCAAAGTAGTCCATTCACGTAAATTAGTCACAAGTATCTGCACTGGAGGAGCTGCCTGAAGACCGGTCACCCGAGGGCCCATGAGGGTTACCCTGTGCATTGAGATTCAAGGTGAACTTTGTTTTCCTCTTTACATCTGCCTGTACTGTTTGAACTCTTTACATAAGCATGTATTATTCATAGAACCAGAAATAGTCCACAGAAAGCTGTTTTCATTGAAAGGGGGAAAGAAGATGAAGGAAGCCTGTCCTGGCTCAGGGACCTTGTGGCTGAGAAGGCCGGAGCCCCCACACTGATGGAGGTAGAGAACTAGGGTGCTTTCGTGCCTTGCCCCCTCAAGGCTGCTCCACGATATTTCTGGAGGAGAAGCCCCCACCCCACCCCATGCCATATGCCTGCCAAAGAGAACAGCCCTGTCCAATGAAAGAGCCTTGATCAGCTACTTTAATGGTCACCATTGTCTTTTTTTGCAAACTTTTAATTTTGAGATAATTGTAGATTCACATGCAGTTGTAAGAAAAAATACAGAGCAACTCACTGTACTTTTCATCCAGTTTCTCCCATGGTAATATCGTGCCAAAGTACAACACAGTATCACAATTAACCTTGGTACCAGCCATCCACCTTATTCAGATTTTCCTGGGTTTATATGAACTTGTGTATATATGTTTAGTCCCATGCAATTTTATGTATGCAGCTCCTTGTGCAGCTACCACGGTCAAGATACAGAGCAGTTCAAGACAAAGATCCCTGTTGCTAAACCTTTATAGTCACAGCCACTTCCCCAACTCCTGGCAACCACTAACCAGGTCTCTATTTCTAGAATGTTGTCACTTTGATAAAATTATGCATATGGAATCATACAGCTGCTTTCACTCAGCATAGTTCCCATCACCATCCTTTGGGTTTTAAAATGAACTGATGGAGAGCATGACCTTGGGATTGCAGAGACTTGGCTGTAGTTTCCAGATCCTTTTTGTTAGAGTGACTTGGCGTCTCTGAGTCTCCATTGTCTCATCTAGAAAATGGGAATCACAGCACCTGCCCTGCAGGGATGGAAGTGAAGTTCACTCACTCGTGTCCAACTCTTTGTGACCCCATGGACTATACAGTCCATGGAATTCTCCAGGCCAGAATACTGGAGTGAGTAGCCGTTCTCTTCTCCAGAAAATCTTCCCAACCCAAGGATCCAACGCAGGTTTCCCACATTGCAGGAGGATTCTTTATCAGCTGAGCCATCAGGGAAGCCCAAGAATACTGGAATGGGTAACCTATCCTGCATTGCAGGCGGATTCTTTACCAGCTGAGCTACCAGGGAACCAAGCTTTTCCGCTATGGTTACCAGTAGTGTTACCAACGGAGTATATTTAATAGCCTCAACCCTGTTTTAGGTGTTTTAGATCAGAATCTACTTAAAGAGCCTGAGCAGCCTGTGAAGTAGGTTCTGTTCCTCCCATTACTCAGATGGGGAACTGAGGTTCAAGTTGACCTGGGGACCAAATGGTAGACCCAGGACTCACATCCCAGACTGTCTGGCAGTTTCAAAATGGATCAGGTTCAACCATCCAGAGGTTTGTTGATGAGGTTGGTTGATGAGGGTGGGGGTGCCATTTAAGAGGGTTCTGATCTGTCTTCCTGGGACGTGGCTCAAACCGCCTTCGTTCTGACCCTCGACCTCATTCATCCTCAACAATTCAGTGGCCTCTGGCCTCCATGTCCCACCCAGTCTTCACGCAAATGCTAGTGTCAGCCAACCAACTCCAGTGGTGTCTTGTGCCAAATTCCTCAGTCACCATAAGTCCGTGTGGCCTTCACGGTTCTTATGATCCATCTGGCCTTGCGAGTGTTCGTGCTAAGTCACTTCAGTTGTGTCTAACTCTTTGCAACCCTATGGACTGTCGCCCTCCAGGCTCGTCTGTCCATGGGATTTTCCAGGCAAGAATACTGGAGTGGGTTGTCATGCCCTTCTCCAGGGGATCTTCCTGACCCAGGGATTGAACCCGCGTCTCTTATGTCTCCTACATTGGCAAGCGGGTTCTTTACCACTAACGCTACATGGGAAGCCCACATATCTATTGTTTTGTATTTGCTTTAAAGTTGCTTTGGGATGTTGCTAGTTTCTGTTGTACAGTGATGAAGTGAATCAGCTATATGTGTACACATGTCTCTTCCCTCTTGGACTTCCCTCTCCCACCCATCCCACTCCTGATGACCTTTAGGTCATCACAGAGCACTGAGCTGAGCTCCCTGTGCTACATAGCAGGTCCCCACTAGCTAGCTATTTTATGTATGGTAGTATACATATGTCAGTCCCAATCTCTTGATTCATTCCACTCCCCCCACCCCTACATCTACATATCTATTGGTTTCCTAGAGCTGTCATAATCAATTACCATAAACTGAGAGGCTTAAAACAATAGAAATGATATAGATTTCTGTTGTTTTAAGCCTCCCAGTTTGTGGCAATTCTACTGTTTTAAGCCCCCAGTTTATGGCAGCCCTAGGAAACCAGTAGAGATTTATATATGTTAACTTATTTAATCTCCACTCAAAGCTAGGAGGTTATTACCATTATAAGCTCCACTTTACAGATGGGGAAACTGAGGAAAGTCAAAGGGCAATGGCTTGCTTAAGGTCACCAGCTAGGAAGGGGCACAGGCAGGATCCAGGACAAGCAGCCCGGCTCCCGCAGAGATGAGCAGGAGCCTCACGTTCACCCTGGCAGAATCCCCTCTTCCAACACTCTCAGAAGTTCATGGCCATCACAGGCACGATGTCCTCATGATGCTGAGCTGAGACCTATCCCCCGTGACATCCTGGCCTGGGTCACACACCACAAGCCCATGTGCCAGGGAAGCTGCTTTTTAGAGGAGAGGATGGGTTCCTGGCCCCCACATGGCTGCTTGCTATGTCCTGGGGACCCTCAGCACTAGTGAGGAGGAAGTGACCATACCTGCCTCATGGGCTTGTCCTGAGGGTGTGGAGTGAGCACGGGGTGGCAGAGGGGCGTGGATTCACTGCAAAGCTAAGGATGGTGAAGGTGTACATGCCTCCAAGCCCTGGGGGGCCTGAGCTATGGGTTCAGGTGGTCACATAGTCTTAAAAATTTTGCAAAAGTGAGATATTTTAGCTGCAATTGGTCAAGATCACTGCTAGGGCTACCATAACAGGGTACCATAGACTGGATGGCACAGAAACATTTTCTCACAATCCTGGAGGTTTACAAGTCCAAGATCAAGGTGTCGGCAGGGTTGGTCCCTTCTGAGGCCTCTCCCCTTGGCTTGCAGATGGCCGTCTTTTCCCTGTGTCCTCAGGTGGCCTTCCTGTTGTGCGTGTCTGTGTCTCTAATCTCCTCTTCTTATAAGGATACCAGTCATACAGATTAGGAGCCACCCTAAAGACCTCATGTACCTTAATTAGCTCATTAAAGACCTTATCTTTAAATATAGTCAGAGTCTGAGGTGCTGGGGGCTAGGCCTACAACATACAAATTTGCGGGGGGACCAGTTCAGCCCATAACTCCCCCTCTTTCCCACCGATTTCCCATCATCATACTTCTGTTGGGAAGTGCTGGGGTGGCTGAAGGCATTTTGGGGATGTAGCTGAAGGGAAGTTGCCTGGAGGGTGTCTTGATGTGCGTTTCGCGGGCTATGTTTACATGGTCCTCAACCAATCTGTGTAGGTTGAGTTACTGCTCCCTGAGCGACTCGGATGGCTGCCAAGTGTGCCCTCCCCTACACCGTGCCAACCCAGGGGCACCTTGCCTGAGCATATGGGTAAAGGAGGAATGAGGTTTAAAAGGGAATCCTTCCCATGGGAAGACCTGGATTTGCAGAACTTGAGTCACAAGGCAATTTTGGAATCACCTAATCCAGGGCCTCTCAGGCTTTGTCAGACTCTGGAATCACCCGAGGCGCTTAATAAAAGACCGATTCCTGGGCCCTGCTATCTGAGGCCCCACTTCAGAGTGGAGCAGAGGAACTGGGCATCTGCAGTTTTATATGCTTCCCCGCGTGCCTGTGAGGGGCACTGAGGTTTTGGAAGAACTAGCAGAGTCATCTTCTGGAAGATTTATTTGAATTTGGACAACTGCCTTTTATCCCCCAAATTAATAAAATCACAGGGAGAAACTGAAAAAAAGCAAAAAAGCAATTCTTCCAAAACCTAGGGTTCACTTATGAAAGAATGATAGAGGTTGTCCCAAATTTGACAACAATCCTAAACATGTCCATGACTACTAGTGGTGAATTATGAAGCTGAAAGAAAGTTTCCTAATTAACACTTAAAAAAAAACATCCATCACCAGAGGAGTACTCCAAATCATTTTTTTTCTCCATAGAAAAAAATTTCACAAAATTGTCTTATGACACAATCCAAAAGGATGAAAATAAAAAAAAATGTAGAGAAAGATATTATAAAGGTGGCTATTAGTTAATTAAAAATTATTATAACTTACGGAGAGGAGGAAGGAGAGGGTGGGACAAACGGAGAATGTAACATGGAAACATATACACCAACATATGTAAAATAGATAGCTAATGGGAATTTGCTATATGACTCAGGGAACTCAAACCAGGGCTCTGTAACAACCTAGAAGGTTGAGAAGGGGTGGGAGATGGGAAGGAGGATCAAGAAAAAGGGAACATATGTATCCCTATGGCTGATTCATGCTGATGTGTGGCAGAGAGCAACATGATATTGTAAAGCAATTATCCTCAATTAAAAATAAATAAATTTACAAAAATTGTTTTCTTATTTCCTGGATTTTATATTGCTTGTGATAGCTGACAACTTAGAACATTTAAACATTTGTTCTGATTTTTTAAATGATTCTAAATAAATGTTCGCTTTTGTACCTAGTTTTGTTATGTAATTTTAAAATTTCTTTTTTTTAAAGAGAACCTCCAAAATTGTGAAAGCTCCAGGTGCTATGAAACCTGGTCCACCACTACTAGTTGCCCACTCAAAATCCTCTCCCCAATTCCTTACCAACAGAACCCTGATTTTGTTTCAAGCAACAATGAACCCTCCTTAATTTTTTTTTTAATTTTCAAGAAGCCAGAGGTGGCCATGTGATACTGACATGGTGGGATCATATAGACAATGGAATATTACTCAGCCATAAAAAAGGAATGAAATTGGGGGCATTGTAGTGATGTGGATGATCTTAGAGTCTGTCCTATAGAGTGAAGCAAATCAGAAAGAGAAAAACAAATATCGAATATTATTGCATATATATGGAATCTAGAAAAACGGTACTGATGAATCTATTTGCAGGACAGGAATAGGGACTCAGACACAGAGAATGGACTGTGGACACAGCAAGGAAGGAGAGAGTGGGGTGAATTGAGAGGGGGGCATTGACATATATACACTATCATGTGTTAAACAGCTAGCTAGTGGGAAGCTGCTGTACAGCACAGGTAGCTCAGCTCGGTGCTCTGTGATGACCTAGAGGGGTGGGATGAGAGGGGTGGGGGGGAGGTCCAAGAGGGAGGGGATATATGTATACATATAACTGATTCACTTCATTGTACAGCAGAAACTAATACAACATTGTAAAGCAATTATACTTCAATTAAAAAATTAATTAAAAAAAAAAGAATAGAAGTCTCTGAGACTAGTTTCCAGGAAAGTGGTTAAAGGGAGCCAACTCAGCTGAGGTATGCCATTTGCCCTTCCCTTTCGTCTTGACTAGAATAGTGTTGGGATCCTGGGGGAAGGGCGGCCATCTTGCCACCGTGAAGATAGTCTGAGGAAGAAAAATACGCTTTGAGGACGAAGGAGTGAAAGAGGATCAAGTCAGGGAGGTTTACCCTTGGGTTTCTTCCTGAGTGAAAAAAAATACTTAGTTTGCTTAAGCCACTGTATATCAGCATTTTGACTACTCACCGCCAAACATCAGTCAGTTCAGTTCAGTTCAGTCGCTCAGTCGTGTCCGACTCTTTGCGACCCCAGGAATCGCAGCATGCCAGGCCTCCCTGTCCATCACCAGCTCCCGGAGTTTACCCAAACCCATGTCCGTCGAGTCGGTGACACCATCCAGCCATTCATCCTCTGTCGTCCCCTTCTCCTCCTGCCCCCAATCCTTCCCAGCATCAGGGTCTTTTCAAATGAGTCAACTCTTCACATGAGGTGGCCGAAGTATTGGAGTTTCAGCTTCAACATCAGTCCTTCCAAAGAATACCCAGGACTGATCTCCCTTAGGATGGACTGGTTGGATCTCCTTGCAGTTCAAGGGATTCTCCAGAGTCTTCTCCAACACCACAGTTCAAAAGCATCAATTCTTTGGCACTCAGCTTTCTTCACAGTCCAACTCTCACATCCATACATGACTACTGGAAAAACCATAGCCTTGACTAGACGGACCTTTGTTGGCAAAGTAATGTCTCTGCTTTTTATATGCTATCTAGGTCAAACATAAACCCTAACTAATATACATGTATCAACGTACCCCAAACTCAATGGCTCAAACAAGAGAAATTGATTGTTTTTCAGTTCTGGAAGCTAGAAGTCTGAGATCAAGGTGTTAGCATGGCCACACACCCTCTGGAGGTGCCAGGGAAAGGTCTATTCCAGGGATCTTTCCTAGCTCTGGGGACTTGCTGTTAATCTTTGGCATTCCTTGGCATACTGATGCATCACCCCATGTTTCTGCCTTCACATTCACATGGCGTTCTCCCTGTGTGTGTCTCTGCATCTAAATCTCCTTTTAATGAGGACTCCAGTCATACTGGATTAAGGACTACCCCATCTCAATACAACCTCATTTTTAAAAACGTATTATTTATTTATTTATGGCTGGGGTCTTCATTGCTGTGCATGGGCTTTCTCTAGCTCCAGTGAGCAGGAAAGAAAGTGAAAGTGAAAGTCACTCAGTCTGACTCTTTTTCACCCCATGGACTATATGGACCATGGAATTCTCCAGGCCAAAATACTCGAGTGGGTAGCCATTCCCTTCTCCAGGGGATCTTCCCAACTCAGGGATTGAACCCAGGTCTCCTGCATTGCAGGCAGATTCTTTACCAGCTGAGCCACCAGGGAAGCCCAAGAATACTGGAGTGGGTAGCCTATCCCTTCTCCAGTGGATCTTCCTGACCCAGGAATTGAACTAGGGTCTCCTGCATTGCAGGCGGGTTCTTTGCCTGGTTTGGATGCACAGGCTTCTCATTGCAGTGGCTTCTCTTATTGTGGAGCACGGGTTCTAGAGTGTGCAGGCTTCAGCAGTTGTGGCACATGGGCTCAATTGCTCCTTGGCATGCGGAATCTTCTTGGACCAGGGGATCGAACCTGTGTACCCTGTACTGGTAGATGGATTCCCAAACCACCGGACAATCAGGAAAGTCCAGGACAACCTCATTTTAACTAATGAATCTGTGTGCCCCTATTTCCAAAAAAGGTCACATGTTGAGACACCAGGAGTTAGAACCTCAACGTTTGGTTTTTTTGGAACTCAGTTCAACTTGTAACGCCAAGCCCCGTACCCAGTGCCTCCACTCTCTGAGTGCCTCTTGACCAAGCATTGAGTAAGTCTTGCCAAATCAATTGCCTGACCCTCTCTGATGCTCCTCTTCCCTTGTCACCGAAGGTACGCCCACGCACCTCTTTGATCTCCACTTGCGTTTTCAGTCTGCAATTCATAGACAGCCAGTGTATCTGTTAATGAGAGTCTTAGATCTGTTCACAGATATTCCAGGTCTACTGGGAACATGGGAGGTCTGCACTTCCCACCCTGATTCAAGTCAGGTGTGGCCGATGACTTGTTTTAGCCAAGGAGCATAAGGCATATGTCTCTTCCAAGTGGAAGCTTTAGAAGCTGGTACAATTTGCCACCTTTCATTCAAAGTGCCAAAAATATTATGGGTACACAGTTTCAGCTTGGGCTCCTGACTGACTAGAGCCAGCAGAGCGCCCTGCTGGTTCAGGTAGGATGTGAGCAAGAAACAAGATGGTGATATTTGGGTTCATTTGTTAGTTGGGCTTCACATTGCTTATCCTGATGTGTACACTTACACAAATCTGACAGTGGTCCTACAGACCACCTTACCTGGTGAGATAGTCTCAGGATAAACAAATTCTTTCTTGTAGCCTGCATGTGCTGGCTTCTGCCCACCTTCCCATCCCACACACTCTTTGGATTCTCAAATATGTAACATTATGTGAGAGATGAACCATAAAGAAGGCTGAGCCCCGAAGAACTGACGCTTTCCAATTGTAGTGCTGGAGAAGACTCTTGAGAGTCCCTTGGACTGCAAGGAGATCAAACGAAAGGAGATGAACGAAAGCGAATGAATCAATCTTTGCCTAGCTAAATCCTACCCTTCCTTCAAGCCTCAGCTGGACATCACATGGTTCATTTTACTATTGTTGAGTGATGCTCTTTTGCCTAGTCGCGAAGTCTCTGCCACCTGCTGGCTGTGACACCTTCAATATTTTCCTTTAACCACTGACCTTCAGATTGCTATCTCTGGTTGTGTCTTCCAGACCATGGATGGCCTAGGACAGCCACAGTTCCAGGTGATATACACCCCTTCCAAAATGGGTGTGAACCCCCTGAGGGCAGGGACGAGTTTCCTGGGGTCCTTAGCTCTAGGTGGAGCCGTCTGCCTGCAGCAGCAGCTCCGACCCAGTCGGCAGCAGAGAGGCTAGCTTGGAGGAGCTCAGCAGCGGGACCCCCGCCCCTCCCGGGCACGAGTCGCCGGGTCCACTGCGCAAACTCAGGCCTCCTCGAAACTCTCCTCCAGGCGGCAGAACAGCTCCCGGCAACGGTCCCGTGCTGGGGCGGGGCAAGCGCCGGGCCCTCCCGTCTGACTGGCAGGAGGACGGGCCAACCAGAGGGGCACCCCGGGTGAGGGGCGGGGCCGCGCTGAGAGCCGGGCGGCCGGCGGCTGAGCGAGCTGCAGCCGGGAGTGTGCGGCACGCGCCGGCCGGCTGCCCGGAGCACGGTCCCCCCGCGTCGCTGCACCTCGCCCCTCGCCCAGCCCGAGCCACGCGCGCATCCGCCCGCCTTCCTCATTTGCTTCTTTCGATTTTTTTTTTTTTTAAATTTTGCATGAATCCTTCTTCCGTTCCGTTTTGTCCTTTTTAAGGCGGGGGCGGTGGCAGCGTAAGCTCGGGGCGGGGAGGGGGCGGCCGGAGGATGCGGTGCGGGGCTGCGCTCGCTACGCCCGCTGCTGCTGCTGCTGCTGCTGCCGCCCGGCTCGGGCCTGAGCACCGAGCAGGTGGGTACAGGTGCGCCGGGGGGCGGGAGGCGCGCGCTAGCCAAAGGGAACCCGCGGACCCCGCGATCGATGGGGCTGGCACAGTGGCAAGGGAGGTAGTGACCGGTGCCGCCCCGCCCCATCGCCCACCTGCCTCTCCCCTCCTCCAGCCTTCGCGCCCCGTTTAATACCGCTGCCACTTTCGCATCTCACCTCCGAGGTCCCCCACCCTTCCGTTCCCATCCCCCACTCCCCTCCAAATCCCCTTGCGGCGTATCCCGTCCGGAGGACTCTGCGTCGCCTCCCTACAGACGCTTCCCCCGCCTCTCTTCCTCACGCCACCCCCATTTCCACTCCTCTCCCCATTCCGCCCCCCATCTGTGGAGGGGGATGGGGACCCACCGGGTGCCTCCAGGGAGTGGCGCGGGGGATGGGGGGCGTGGTCGGCCGGTTCCCTGGATGTCCCACCCACCGAGTAGGTCTGGGTCCCCCGGATCTCAGCCAGCGAGATGGCCCAGAGGATGGAGCCCCGAGGCCGCGCCTTGGAGGCTGGGGGCCCGGAGGGCGAGGCCGCCCCACCCCACGCATTGCACACCCCCACGCTGCTCCGCCCACGTGGGCGCCAGGGAGGAGGCTAGAGAAACGCGAAGAAAGACTGGTACCCACCCTCCTGCCTGGCCGGCGCGCCCTGGGCGCACTCGGCCTCCGGAGATGGCGCACAGGGATTGGCTCCCGCGGCGCCCGGCACCTTGCCGGACGCCCTGCGTTCAGGCCAGCGGCTTCTCGGGCCTGCCGCACCTTCGCTCCCCGCCCCCCCCCCCCCCCCCCCCCTTTCGCTCCCTTCGCTCCATTGCTCCATCACTCCACCCTCCTGGCTTCAGGCTCCTGAGGATCCGGTCTTGTCATCCTTGATAGAGACTGCTTCCCACGCTGGAGCCTTTTACCTAAAAGCAGCCACCACCCACCCTCCAGCCCCACTTCCCGCCGACACACCACCAGCACCACCCCTCCCTACACACTCTGGTCTGCCCTTCTCTGGACGTCTGGGGCGGCCTGGGCTCTGCGCCGGCCTCTGCCCAGCTCTGTAAGCTCCGGAGATTCTGTAACTAACCCTGCTCCTTCTCCGCCACCCCCACCCCTTCCTTGCACACTCACAGGCACACCGTCCTTGGCCTTTGCTTGTGCTGTTCCCTCTCCGGGAACATCCCTCCTTCAGCTGGACAGCTCCTTCTAGAACAAGGCAAGGAGAGCCCCGCGGGCCGCCCTCTCCCCAACCTACACCCCCCCACCCCCACCATCAGCCTCAGTGTCCCTGTATAACAGAGCTGGACACACTGCCGTCCTATCCGATAGCCTCCGCCTCTTTGATCAGACTAAGAGGTCCTGGAGTGGGGTGCAGGCAGCCTCAGCCCCTCACAGGGGGAGTCACCCAGAGTAAATATCAGGCCTAAGGGCATCCCACCTCCCATCTCAGGGTGACCCACTGGTGGGGGCCAAGGCTATAGGAGGGGCCGGCTTCTTCTCCCGGGCCTTGGGCAGGTGGGTGGCTCTCCCATGAGCTGGAATGGATGAGAAGGAGGGGCAGATTTGGAGATGGGATGGGGTGGTTAGGAGCCCCCCTCCCCCTTCCTGCCTATAGGATGCTTGTCCAGCAGGACATCTGTTAACTCCCGGAGACCTGCTGCTCTGAGCAATCTTTTTGTTTCGTACAACTCGATGGAGGCTAATGGATGATTGCAAAGCTTTTGTTGTTGAGACTCCTGCATGTGGTTTGTAATGCTAAACATCCCTGTTCAGAGTCTGGGGTGGGGGGGAGTCACTCTTGCCTTGAGTCTTATCCTAGCGAGAAGCCCCTCAAAAGGGTCAGAATGTGGGGCCAACAAGTGAATTCATTGCCATTTTTCCTCCTTAACAAACCACCTACAGCTCCCCCACCTCCATAACCTCCTCACAAGTTCTTCCCATCCCGGCTTCCCTGGGCCACCTCTCCCTCTCCCTGCCACACTGTCTGAGGCAGACACTGTCTGAGGCCACCCCTGTGTCCCCAGATGTGTCTTCACATTTAGGGTTTCCCCACGGGCTGTGTTTTCTCCCCAAAACATTCCCCTCCTTTGTGTGTCTGGAGAACTCCTATTCATACGACAAGGCCCAGCTCTTGTGTTACGTCTTGTGGTGTTCCTCGATTCTGCTCAAACAGATTGAGTGGTTCTCTTATCTCTCGCTTCTCTGCTGGCTCAGGCGGTGAAAGAATCCACCTGCAGTGCAGGAGACCTGGGTTTGATCCCTGGGTTGGGAAGATCCCCTGGAGAAGGGAATGGCAACCCACTCCAGTGTTCTTGCCTGGAGAACTTCATGGACAGAGAAGCCTGGCTGGCTACAGTCCCTGGGGTTGTAAAGAGCCAGACACCACTGAGCGACTAAGACACACTTAGCTCTCGCAGAACCTCATATCTGTACATTGTATAATATTTATACATTTTTCCTTAAGAAGACCTTGCCCACCAGAGATGAGAGGCACAGTGAGATAGATCTGAGAGGCAGCCCCTGTTTGGTGGGGCTCTGTCTTCCTGGGGAGACACCTGTACTGTCAGCGTTATGAGACACGCGCAGAGGGAGAGAGCATGACAGCTCCCTTCCCCCCACCTGAAGCCTTCATGAGGAGGAGGCAGGATGGAGCCCATTTTTTTTTCTTTTTTAATTTATGTTTGGCTGAGCTGGGTCTTCATTGCTATGAGGGCTTTTCTCGAGTTGAAGAGAGTGGGGACTACTCTTGAGTCGCAGTGCACGGGCTTCTTGTAGTGGCTTCTCTTGTTGGGGAGCACAGACTCTAGGGTGCTTGGGTTTCAGTAGTTGCAGCATGAGGACTCAGCAGTTGCGGTTCCTTCCTGGGCACAGAAGCACAGGCTCAATAGTTGTAGCGCCCGGGCCTAGCTGTTCCGCCACATGTGGAATCTTCCTGGGCCAGGGATCGAACCCATGTCTCCTGCGTTGGCAGGTGGATTCTTTACCACTGAGCTACCAGGGAGGCCCCTGGAGGCCGATTTCTTAGTGCACAGAGCACGTTGGGGCTGGAAGATGAGCAGCAGAAGAAAGTTTCTGAGGAAGGCATCAAACAGCAGCAATTGCCCCTGCATGCTGTGATTTGTTTATCTCCCTAAGTGTTAAAGGACCCATTTGCCAATGCAGGAGACATAAGAGACTGAGGTGTATCCTGTTTCTTCTCTCTCTGACTCCTTCTCCACTGTGGTTGGAGCAACTTGCAGGGCTCCTGAAGCTGGGCTCACCTGTGTCCTGCTCTTGACAACTGTGTGATCTTGGGCAAGAGGATTAACCTCTCTGAGCCTCTGTTTCCTGCACAAATAAGGGCAGTGGTCTGTCTTTGGCTGAAATGGTGTGGGGATCAGAAGTGTGGCCTCTGGGCATCCGAGGCACTTAATAAGTGGTCATGAAGATGATTCAATGGACATGAACTTGGGCAAACTCTAGGAGATGGTGAGAGACAGGGAGGCCTGGCATGCTGCAGTCCACGAGGTCCCAAAGAGTTGGACACGACTTAGTGACTGAACAGCAACAACATAACGATGAAGGAGTGTGTGATACGTGATTTGGAAAAATAAACCCTTTAGCTTTGTCACAGAGTAAATGACCTGGTTAGAGGCCCTCGCCCTCTTTGTCCTTCCCAAGCTAACATCATCAGGCCAATAAGCTAAATGTTCAATAAGCAGGAATGAAAGATGAAGGGGATGGGTGCCATGTTGACTAATTCCAACTGTGCAGACTTGTGTGAGAAGGTGCTGAGAACGGTGCAGGAATCTTGAACTCAAAGTCCACTGGCCCCAGAACAGATCCTCTGATGCATCTTTTGTCTGGACTTTTTCCTGCTCAGTGCTGGAGCTCAGTGGTTATAGTCATCTCCATCCAATTCTTAGGAAAACTCTTTTTTTTAAAAAAATTATTGAAATACAGTTGATTTACAGTGTTGTGTTAGTTTCAGGTGTACAGCAACATGATTCAGTTATACATATATTTCAGATTCATTTCCATGACAGGTTATTACGAGATATTGAGCCTAGTTCCCTGTGCTGTATAGTTTGTCCTTGTTGGTTCCCTGTTTTAGGGAAAACCCTTGATGAAAATAATGGTCATAGGCTGCGGCTACCAGCTAGGTGAGGTGGGTTGTGAAGGAACAGGGCTGGGTTAAAGGACCCGCACTGAGGAACCAGTTCAGACCCTGCTGGCTGTGTGACCTTGCGCAAGTCACTTAACCTCTCTGTGCCCAGTTCCTTTCCCCGTGATGTTCACTGAAGGAAAACAGCTCTCTATGGTTGCTTAAACTCCCACTCCTGCCATGAATTATCTTAATTTAAACTGCCCAGAAGCAGGCAGGGTAAGGATTGCATGAACCCGTTTGTCAGGGGCTGTGCCTGGAGATGGAGCTGGAGGAACTAAGCAGTGGTGGAGGCAGGGGATAGTCTCCCTCCAGAGCTTAGGTGTTGCTCCATGAAGCATGCCGATTCCTGTAATGGAAAGACAACTTTCCTACAGGACTGATGTGAGAAATCAATCAGAAGAGCCTTCTTAGTGCTTTTAATAGAAACACGTTACCTTAAAGCCAGTAGTAGCTGTCTGTGTTGCTGTAGCCTGAGGCTCAGAAAAAGGCCTGCAGGCTGGCCACCAGAGGGACCTTGGCTTGTCACTCTAGCCCTGAATGCCTTCGGAAAATGTTTTCTTTGCTTATGCTTTTCCAAAGCCAGAGGGACAGCCCAGGAGCAGTGGGTCAGCAGTGAGGGGCAAGGACCAGGAAGGGGGTCCTGGGGTCCTCACGGTGGGAAGGGCAGGGGTCAGGAGCCTCACCTGTAGGGAGTGGGAAGGGGCACTAGTGCTTGCAGGGAGTGGCCCAGGAGGGCTTAATTACCAGGACGTAATTAACATGCTGGTACCTGGCAGCGGGGCTTCCCAGGTGGCGCCAGTGGTAAAGAACCTGCCTGGCAATGCAGGAGACATAAGAGAGGCGGGTTGGATCCCTGGATTGGTAAGATCCCCTGGAGGAGGGCGTGGCAACCCCCTCCAGTATTCTTGTCTGGAGGCTCACATGGACAGAGGAGCCTGACTGGCTACCATCCATAGAGTTGCAAAGAGTCAGACATGACTGGCACCATTTAGCTTACACGGGGCAGCAGAGAGAGGGCACTGGGATTCTCAGAGTGAAGGAGGAGCCAGCTCCCCAGTGGGGAGGGGGCCTCTGCATTTGTCTTTGGTGATAGTATTTATTTTCAGAACCCAAGGAATACCGTTTCTCTCACTGAGATCTACGGACATGAATTGAGACAAATGCTGTTTTCCTTAATGATAACTATTCACATCGCCTGAGTACTTACCAGGTGCCAGACTATCCACAAGCTACGGCTCATCCACCCGGTGCTTGATGTTGTAAATAAAGTTTTATTGGCACACAGTCATGCCCATTTGTGTACCTGTCATCTATGGCTGCTTCTGCCCTGTACTGGCAGAGTTGGGCAGTTGGCGCAGACATCTGTCAAGTCAGAAACATTTACTACCTGGCCCTTTGCAGAAGTTTGCTGCCCCCTGGTCTGTGCTGTTTCCCTGGTTTGAGTTCATCCAGTCCTGGACACAACCCCAGGGACTTCCTTGATAGCTCAGTTGGTAAAGAATCTGCCTGCAGTGCAGGAGACCCTGGTTCAATTCCTGGATCAGGAAGATCTGCTGGAGAAGGCATAGGCTACCCACTCCAGGATTCTTGGGCTTCCCTTGTGGCTCAGCTGGTAAAGAATCTGCCTGCAATACAGGAGACCTGGGTTCGATCCCTGGGTTGGAAAGAGCCCCTGGAGAAGGGAAAGACTACCCACTCTAGTATTGTTGCCTGGAGAATTCCATGGATTTTCCATGGGGTCACAGAGTCGGACACAACCCCAGAGGAAGATGCTTGCATTTCTCATTTTATCGGTGAGCACATAGAGGCTCTGAAGCCTACCCAGGGTCACAAAACTGGCAGCCCATGTTATTTTTTTTTGAGGAGGGGAAGAATTTATATTATTTGTTAGCTTCTAATTGAATCTTATACGTGTTCAGAGAATGTGGTTCCGTATGATACCTATTTTTAAAAATTTCAATCCCACAATTTCTTAAAGTCCTGGTAACTGATGACTCCTTAAAATATCTTTGTTTTAAATATATACATATAGTTCAGTGGCATTGAGTACTTCACAGTGTTGTGTAACCACCATCAGCATCCATCTTCAGCACTTTTCCATCTTCCCAAACTGGCAGGTCACGTTCTTAACCATGACCCCATCCTGCCTTGTGGGAGTTTTGTAGAAAAAAGCAAGCATCAGCAGCATTATAATTTAGCACAGGAGGCTTTGATGGAAGCCTTTGGATTGAATGCTGGTTTTGCAATACTCTGACTGTGGATGATTGTCTGTACCCTTTGAACCCTCTGGAGTTCAGTGTCCTCATTTGTGAAACGCGCATAGCCCCAGTCCCTGTCCCTGCAGACCACGTGGGTTCAAGGATGAAATAAAGAACAGAGGTGAAGGCCCAGCCTCATGCACTGGATAATATCTATGATGCTGTCCCTGGAACAACCACACCTGAATCAGGTGTGAGGTCAGTCTGTCCTCTCTGTGTGGCTCGTGGAGTCCCCTTTATCCTTTCCAGGTCCTGGAATCATCCACAGGACCATCGTGTATCCTAAAGCCCCCAGCTAGACCTCAGGGGACCTGTGTGCTGTGTGGATGCAGGTTTCCTGCTGACCTTTCTCTCCTGTGGCCCAGACTTGGCTGAAGGGCCACTCTAGGGAATGAAAGGAGGTTCTGTTGCAGCCATCCAGGGGCTGCCAAGGGCCGCCCATTGTGGCAGTAATGCCCTTGTGTGTGCCCGGTCAGGGGATGCGCTGGCTCGGCCTTCTGGCCCCCGAGCTTCCATCTTGGCTGTATTTTGATACAGGAGCCCTGGACTGGCCCCTGGTCCCTTCCTCAGGGCTGGGGGCAGTGGGGCACACCACTGAGGCATGTCCTGCTTCCCTTGCGGGACAGACCCTGAGGATTATAGGCGTCTGTAGTGGAGGCGTGCTGCCGTCCATGGGGTCGCGAAGAGTCGGACACAACTGAGTGACTGAACAACAACGAATAGTGGAGGCAAGAGTGATCGGGTAAAGTCGCTTTCTGCTGCTTTTAGCTTTGGAAAGTCCATCTTCTCTCTTTTCCGTTTCTATTCTGGTACTTCTGGAGGCTGATCACTCCTACCTGCTTTCTGAGACATGGGGTTTTATCTTATTTAACAGAATCACCACCTGACTCTTCTGTCGAAACAATTCTTTTTTTCCTCCTTTACCCTCTCCTTTTTAAAGCTGAGCTGGAATTCAAGATTAGCCATTTTAAAATATACAAGTCAGTGGCGTTTAATATTAATATATTCACAGTGTTGTACAGCCAACACCTCTGTGGGTTTAAAAACACTTTCATCACCCCCAAGGAAAACCCCTTCCCCCTCCCCCAGCCTTTGGCAACCATCCACCTGCCTTCTGTCTGTGTGATTCCCCTATTGTGGAATTTCATATACACGGACTCATATATAATATGTGGCCTTTTTGTCTGGCTTCTTTCACTCAGCATAATGCCCTCACGTTTCATCCAGATCGTAGCATGCATCCATACTTCAGTCCTTTTTAAGGCTGAGTAATGTTCCATTGTAACAATGGACCACATTTTGTGACTCATTCATTGTTTCCAGCATAGGTGGTTTACACCTTTTGGCTATTGTGCAGACTATTTGAAGCATGGCTTAAAGTGTTGAAACTTTCTTCCTAGGGCTCTGGCTGCCAAGATTCTGTTCTGGTGTTTCCACTCTCTCTTCCCATTACTCACTAATTCATCTGTTCGGACACTCATCATATAGCTGTGGATGTGTCCTCCACGCTCAGCTCTGTGCTGGGGACCTCTAGCCTTGACTTGCTCCTAACATCTGGAGAACGGTTTATTGATTTCTCATTTTCCAAGCCAGCGTGTGGGAGTAACCAGAGGCAGGAGGGCTGGCACGGGGCACCCAAGTGGCCCAGAGAGGCAGCTGGCACAGCACAGGGAGCCCAACCACCTTTCTGTGTGCTCCTGGAATGTGCCAGATGCTTTGCAGTTGGGTCTGCCCCTTGCTTCCTGGCCTCTTCATCTCCTGCCCTCTCCAGAACTGGCTTCTTCTCACCCTTCATGTCAGCTTAAATTACCCCTCTTTGGAGAGGTCTTCCCTGCCCTTCCCTGGGAGATGACCACCTGCCCCCTCCACTGTTACTCTCCCCTTTGTCCCCCTGTAGCTTCTGACATGAATATCTGAAGTGGGTTTGTTTCCCCATTTGTGATCATTGCCCTGTCCTCATAAGCTAGAATGAAAGCACAGCAAAGGCAGGAACCTCATTTGGCATGTTTTCTATCTCCTTGCACAGGACGTAGGCATGCAGTAGGTGCCCAAGAAATGTATTGCTACTGCTTGGAGTCAGATGTGAGTTAATTTTCAAACTTCATCTTGCTAGCTTAGTGATCTTGAGCCTGTTACTTAATCTTTCCGAGCTTCACTTTTTTCTTCTGTTCAGTACGGAGAAAGTCCAGTGTCCCGAGTCCCTGGGGTTAGTGTGGAGGTCAGAAATAACCGTGTAGACAGCCCAGAGCCTGTCGGTGTACAGTAGATGTTAGTGCTGCTGCTGCTGGTGATTGCAAAAGTTGTGCTCATAATAATTGTGAATGAGTCTCCTAAGTCATATGCTTGCATGCCCTGGAGAGTGAAAAAAACATACACTGAATTTCAAAGACTTTGTAGGAAAAAAGAGAATGAGAAAGATCTCAGTAATAACTTGAACGTTGATTACTTATTACAACGGAACCATTTTGGATATATTGGCTACATGAAATGTATTATTAAAATTAGTGTCACTTGTTTATTTTTACATTTTTTAATGTGGCTACTAGAAATTTTAAAATTGCATGTGGGGTTCACACTGTATTTTGTGGGACAGTGCTGCTCCAGAAGTTGGTGGCTTTGCCTTTGTGAAGTGTGTGGCCCTGGGCAAATGAGTCATATTTTTCCGTGCTTCATTTTCCTCCTCTGTAAACAAGCTCAATCTGATGACAAACAATGACAGTGCACATTTGAGGGTCCTGTGTGCCCGTGGAAGGAACTATAGCCCCATGAACACTAGTGGCTAGGCCCCTGCCCGTGGCAGCTTTCAGTCTGAGAGAGGGGAGACCCAAATAAAACACAAACCCCATCACTAAGATTGTGATTATTCTCTGAAGGGTATAAGTAAGGATACCTAACAAACAATGATAGAGTGAAGAGGGCTGGGTCTCTAGCTCAGAGCAATCAGGGCTGAAACTCCAATACTTAGGCCACCTAATTCGAAGAACTGACTCATCGGAAAAGACCTGATGCTGGGAAAGATTGAAGGTGGGAGGAGAAGGGGCCGACAGAGGATGAGGTGGTTGGATGCATCACCAACTCAATGGACATGAGTTTGAGTAAACTCTGGGAGTTGTTGATGGACAGGGAAGCCTGGCGTGTTGCAGTCCATGGGGTTGCAAAGAGTCAGACAGGACTGAGCGACTGGACTGAACTGAACTGAACTGAACTGTGAGGAGAGCTGGGGTGGATCCACCTATAGCCCGAGGCATGATAAGCTCTGTAACCAGCAGCCAAGATGAACACTTTGGGAAGACCTGAGAGCACTGGAACGCTGGGCCACTCTACTCAGAGTTGCCTCCACTCAGCGGCTCTGGCCTTTTTAATCCCTCTGCATATAATAACTGCACTAGACATTTTATATTCTGTGAAGAATTTGCAGTTCATTTCACAGAGCCCACCAGGAATGTGGGCTTCCCCTGTGGCTCTGCTGGTAAAGAATCCACCTGCATTGCGGGAGAACTGGGTTCGATCCCTAGGTTGGGAAGATCCCCTGGAGAAGGAAAAGGCTACCCACTCCAGTATTCTGGCCTAGAGAATTCCATGGACTGTATAGTCCATGGGGTCGCAAAGAGTCTGACACGACTGAGCAGACTTTCACTCACCCCGGAATACAGAGATCTCTCCTGAGCATCTCGTGGGCGGGGCTGCCCCATGGTCAGCACTGATTGGACGAGGGCCACTGATGCTGTGGCGTGGCAAGGCTGTCTTCTGGTTATGCGCACCTTCTCTGCTGGAGACCGCATCTTCCCTGCTTTCTGCCAGACTTGGGAGGGAGGCTTTATTGAGCTCCTCTCGATCTTGCCAGAAGCCACGAAGGAGACAAATCACTTCACCATTGGGAGCTCTGGTGTTTGGGGTGAGGGTCACAGCCGGACCCCGGCCAGGGGTATGTGTGCTTCACGTGGAGAGATGCCGGGGGAGGCTCTGTCCTGGTTTTTCTCGGGTCAGGGACATTCTCATCTTCCACACACACACACCTGCCAGCAGGTGCTTGATCTTGTGCTGCCTGCTGGGTGGGGGCTTAGGGGTGGGCCTTGCTCACGTGTAAGTGGAAATGGGTTGTTGTGGCTACAGCGAGTCTTCCTGTCCAGCCCTCATTGGGCTGCACTCATTGCTGGAGAAGAGTGACTTACCTGAGGTTGCCCACATGGAAGTCGCAGTGGGCGGGGGGCGGGTGGTGGTGGTGCGGGTCAGACCTCTGGCTACCCTGACACTTGCTGATTACTTCTGAAAAGAGTGCAGCCACCTTCACCTGTGTTCAAGGCCCCCATGGCCTGCTTCCAAACTCAATTCCCGTATCTCCCCCAGTGAATGGTACTCCTCTCCTAAGCACTGTCCCTTCTCCCAGACCCTTGCTTGCCAGCTCCCCCTGCCTGCAACAACTCCCTCATCCACCCCTACCTGTGAAACCCTGCAGGCTCCAAAGCCCAGTGTGGATGGTGGGGCCCCAGGAGGGACCTATCAGCTTGATCTACAAGTGAAGACACAGTGAATGAAGTCAGTGGGGCTGGATTAAGACAGGAAGAGCCTGGAGGCAGAGGAACAGACTCAAGAGGCTTCCTCCTGCTCTGCCCAGGGTGTCATGGCCTGCCCCTGCCTCTGTCCTCCCAGGCCTTCACCAGAGCATGCGTCCAGCCATACCATCTGCCTGCCGTTCCTGAGTGAGTCTGGCCTTTGCACATGCCATTTCCTCTGGCAGATCTGCCCATTAGCCTTCCCTGCCCCATTCACTTGGTGAACATCCTCCGCATGGGCTGAGCGTCCATCACCAGCCTTATTTCCTCCAGAAAAACTTCCTTGACAATACTTCCACATTTGCAGGCCACGTTGCGTGTGTCCCCGGGGCTCCTGCTGCCCTGGGTTTTGTATTCCAGCTGCCAGTGACTTGCCTGACTTTTCTGCTAGACAGAAGGTTCCAGGAAGTGGAGATGCTGCCTGGTCCACAGGGGGCCTCCCATAGCCTGACACAGGGTCGGGCCACAGTGGGTGGTCAATAGCTTTTGGCCTTTAGCCTCAGTGTTTGGTGTTGATAGTGTTATGACTGATTTGTCTTCACTTCTGAGCCAGGAAATGAAAAATGAGTATGTTCATCTGCATATAATGTCAGTGTTGGGAGGGACCTTAACCGTGTGCCGTTGGTTCTTCTCTCTGTTGTTTGCACTGAGTCCATTCTGCCCTTAATAAGCCCGACTCCTTCCTTGGCAGTGGCCACCTCTAGTGACATCAACTCTCCAAACCTTGGATGCCTCAGTACTTGTGGTTGAAACACCCCTGGTTGTTCCATCAGTCCTGAGATGACAGTTGTGAAGCTTCTATTATTGTTTAGTCTCTAAGTTATGTCCGACTCACTGTGACCCCATGGACTGGAGCCTGCTGGGCTCCTCTGTCCATGGGAATTCCTGGACAGGAATACTGGAGTGGGTTGCCATTTCCTTCTCGAGTGAAGCTTCTGTGGAACTTAATAAAGTTTTCCTTCTGCACAAGGGGGTTTCACTGCCTTACAGTGCAGCCTGCTTTTACTTTGGGGCAGAAAAAAAATGTTGCAAAGCTGTTCTTCAGAATCTAAACCATGCTTTTGTGTTCACAGGTCATAATTCTTGTTAAAGTGGTCTGATTTTTCCATTTCTCCAAAGCTGCACCTCAGAATATGCTCTGGAAGGCACATCTCTCTTTGGAAATTGGCAGGGCTGCTTTGTGGGCCAGGGTAGCTGGGCAAGTGAGCTCATTAAGCCCGGCAGTAATTGAGTTTCTGTGGCAAGTCTTGGAGCCTTTCAGGATCAGGGCCAGAAGAGGTTCTTTTGCCCACCAGACACCTTATTTTGAATAAAGGCCTGGAAGCCCCCAAGTTCTGCCTAATCTCTTTAAACTATTGTGTGTTTTACTTACATGATCTGTCTTTCCCTGTAAATTTTCCAGATATCCAGGACGAGTCCAGTTTATGAGGGCTTGGGCATTACAGATACCCTGAGTTTTCTACAGACATGGCTAAAGGCGCATGCAAGACGTTCATGCATGCGTGCTAAGTCGCTTCAGTTGTGTTCGACTCTTAGTGACCCTGTGGACTATAGCTGTCCGTGGGATTCTCCAGGCAAGAATACTAGAGTGGGTTGCTGTGCCCTTCTCAAGGGGATCTTCCTGACCCAGGGATGGAACCCATGTCTCATTATGTTTTCTGCATTGGCAAGTGGGTTCTTTACAACTAGCAAGATGCGTGCAAGACACTTCATACCAAAATACATGAACAAGTCCTGTAGCTAGAGAGGATATCAGAAATTGGGAGTGTCCCAGCTAGAAAATGGGGGAGGAGTTCTGGGTGCCCCAAACCTCAGGTGTTTACAACATAAATTGTAAATTTTGGATTTCATTATTCACAAGCTCCTGGATTGTAGTTTTGCTTTCTGGAACAGAGGGCTTTGTAGGTAAACTAAGAGGTCAGGTGACAAGGAGATTGGTGGGGAGGAGTGTTAACACTCCCAGGCAGGCATGTATGCTGATCGTTTTGTGGTGTCTTACCTGTTCATTGTAGTGGCTATAGAAGAGTCTCTTGCTCATTAGATCTTCGTTAGCATCTGTGCCAAGTGTCCGTGAAAGCAATGCCATAGCACTTGAAAATACCCATGGAACCATCCTTTTCCACCTTGCTCTGAAGCACTGAACTGTTATGACACTTCTCATCATCACATGTCATGAACGTGATCCTCAAAATGTTGTGAATGGCTCTATCCCTCCTCTGTGTGGGAAGCTCAGATTGTAGCCTCAAATTCTCCACCCTAGGAAGCTGGTAATGGACATTATTGTAGTTGGTGTTCCATGACTATTGGGTGAATAATTGATTTGCTCCTGTTTACTGGAACCAGAGAGAAAAATCAGGATTGATTAGCAAGTGAACCGTTTAAGAACCTAAAAATTGTTGGAGAGGTAATTTTGTATCTGAATTAAAAAGAGTTAGCTCTTTTAAGTTCTTGCTGTGACATTGGTCTGATTCATCTAATGCAAAGTAACATAGTAAAGGAGGAACAGAGGAACTAAAATGGCATGGGACATACAGAAAACAAAAAGTAACGTGGAGGATGTAAACTCAGCTATATTGATAATATTAATAACATTAAATGTGAATGGATTCAACAAGCCAATCAAAAGGCAGAGATTGTTAGACTGTATTAAAAATGACTTAACTTTATGCTGTCTACAGGTGATATACCTCTTTAGACTCAGATATACAAATAGATTGGAGGTAAAAATATGGAAAAAGATAACATCATTTGAAGAGCAACTATACGAAAGCGACAGTGAGTATACTGATACCATGTGTATGCTTAGTCGCTCAGTCATGTCCAACTCTTTGCAACCCCATGGACTGTTGCCCACCAGGCTCCGCTGTTCATGGGGATTCTCCGGGCAAGAATACTGGGTTAGGTTGCCATGCCCTACTCACTGCTATCATACCAGATAGATTTAAAATAAAAAAGCAGAGATAAATAGGGATATTTTATAATTACATTTAATTACATTTTATAATGATAAGAGGGTAAATTCAACAAGAAGATATAACAATTATAAACACATACGCACCTAACACAGAACAGCCAAATATGTGGAGCAACCACTAATTGAAAAGAAGGGAGAGGTAGATAATTCAACAGTAATAGTTGGATACTTCAATATCCTACTTTCAATAATGGATAGAACAACTAGACAGAAGATCAGTAAGGAAATAGAAAACTCGAACCACACTATAAACCAATCAGACTTAACAGATAGCAGTAGAATACTCCACCACCAACATCAGAATATGTATGTGTGTATGTGTGTTGCGCTCAGTCGTTCAGTCGCGTCCAACTGTTTGTGACCCTATGGACTGTAGCCCACCAGGCTCCTCTCTGTGGGATTTTCCCAGCAAGAATACTGGAGTGGATTGCTATGCCCTCCTCCAGGGGATCTTCCCAATCAAGGGATCAAACTCATCAATCCTGCATTGCAGGCGGATTCTTTACTATCTGAGCCACCAGGGAAATCTCCGTGTGTGTGTGTGTGTCTGTATATATATATACATATATGTAAATAACATTTTTAATTGAGGTATAATTGAGGCATAATATATTAGTTTCAGGTGTATAACACAATGACTTAATATTTGTATACATTGTGGAATGATAACCACAATGTCCAGTGAACATCTGTCACTATATATAGTTACCAAAAATTTTTTTTCTTGTGACGAGAACTTTTAAGATATTCTCTCTCAGCAAGTTTCAAATATACAACACAGTATTACAAACTATAGTTGCTGCTGCTAAGTCGCTTCAGTCGTGTCCAACTCTGTGCGACCCTATAGACGGCAGCCTACCAGGCTCCACCGTCCCTGAGATTCTCCAGGCAAGAACACTGGAGTGGGTTGCCATTTCCTTCTCCAGTGCATGAAAGGGAAAAGTGAAAGTGAAGTCGCTCAGTCGTCCCATGGACTGTAGCCTACCAGGCTCCTCCGTCCATGGGATTTTCCAGGCAAGAGTACTAGAGTGGGGTGCCATTGCCTTCTCCACAAACTACAGTTAGCAAGTTTCAAATATACAAAACAGTATTATTAACTATAGTCACCATGCTGTATAGTACATCCCCATGACTTTTATATTTTATAACTGGAAGTTTGTGCTTGGTGACCTCCTTAACCCATTTTGCCCACTCTCCTACCTACTCCCCCCACCCTCTGGCAACCACTAATCTGTTCTCTGTGTCTGTGAGTTTCATTTTGTTGTTCTTGTTTTAAGATTCCACATATAAGTGAGGTCCATGTGGTATTTTTCTTTCTCTGTGTGACTCATTTCACTTAGCATAATACCCTCAAGGTCCATCCATGTCTCACAAATGGCAAGATTTCATTCTTTTTTGTGACTGAATAATACTCCATTTTATATCTATGTATTTTGCATTTTATTTATCCATTCATCCACTAATGGACACTTGAAAGTCAAAGTGTTAGTCGCTCAGTCGTGTCCAGCTCTTTGCGACCACATGGACTGTAGCCCGCCAGGCTCCTCTGTCCATGAGATTCTCCAGGCAAGAATACTGGAGAGGGTAGCCTTTCGCTTTCTCCAGGGGATCTTCCTGACCCAGGGATCAAACCCGGGTCTTCCACATTGCAGGCAGATTCTTTACCATCTGAGCCGCCAGGGAAACCCTAGTGGACAACCTAGTGGGTATTTATGTTTTTTCAATTTTTTGGCCATTATGAATAATTCTTCAGTTAACATAGAGGTGCACATATCTTTTCAAGTTAATATTTTCATTTTCTCTGGATAAATACCCAGAAGCAGAAAATGCTAGATCACATGATAGTTCTATTTTTAAGTTTTTGAGGAGCCTCCATACTGTTGTCTGTAGTGGCTACACCAATTTACATTCCCACCAAGGGTGCACAAGGTTTCCCTTTTCTCCACTTCTTCGCCAAGAATATACTTCTCAAGTGCACATGGATCAATCTCCAAGATAGACCATATGCTCTGCCATCAAACAACTCGATAAACTTTAAAGGATAGATATAATACAAAATGTGTTCCCTGACCACAGTGCAGTGAAATCAGAAATCAATAGCAGCAAACACAGGGCCTGGTCCATAGCTGATGCTGTTTCAGCCTTGTCAGCCTGTCATCTCAGCCTCCACTTTTCCCTCCCTCCTCGTCCTCCATTGCTCCTCGTCACCCCTTGGACCACAGTGAACTACTGACTTCCTTACCCACTGTTTCTAGCTGCCATGTGTTGCTCACACTGCTCACTCCTGGAATGCCTAGTCCTCTGCCTTCTCCACCCTCCCCATCTTAGGAGGACCTACCTGTCCAGGCTTACATGACCACCTGCCTTAATGAGCCACAAAAAGGAGACTTTGTAATGAATAGATTACAGCAGTGGTTCTTCAAGTAGGGTCCTGGACCAGCAGTAGCATCATTGCTTGGGAACATTTCAGAAGTGCACTTTCTCAGGCCCCACCTGAGCTGCTGGATCAGAAACACTGGGTTAAAAGTCAGAAGTCTGGCTTTTAACTAAATTTGTCTGGAGAATTCTGATACCCCCCCTCCAGTTTGAGAATCAGAGTAGGAAGGACTGGTCCTCCACTTCTCTTGTAGTTACACAGTCTGGTTGTTTCTAAAATAGTTGACAACTGGTTGTTTCCCTCTAATAAGGATGATCATCTTGCTGAAGGGGACCTTGATTCTTAGAGTGCAAAGGATAGTCCTCCACCCAAACATGTAGATGTGAGAGTTGGACCATAAAGAAGGCTGAATGCTGAAGAATTGATGCTTTTGAACTTTAGTGCTGGAGAAGACTCTTGAGAGTCCCTTGGACTGCAAGGAGATCAAGCCAGTCAATCCTAAAGGAAATGAAATGAAAGTCTGCTCAGTCATGTCTGACTCTTTGCGACCCCATGGACTCTACAGTCCATAGAATTCTCCAGGCCAGAATACTGGAGTGGGTAGCCTTTCTCTTCTCCAGGGGATCTTCCCAACCCAAGGATCACACCCAGGTCTCCCACTTTGCAGGTGGATTCTTTACCAGCTTAGCCACAAGGGAAGCCCAAAAATACTAGAGTGAGTAGCTTATCCCTTCTCCAGGGCATCTTCCCAACCCAGGAATCGAACTGAGGTCTCCTGCATTGCAGGCAGATTCTTTACTAACTGAGCTACTAGGGAAGCTATCCTAAAGGAAATCAACCCTGAAAACTCATTGGAAGGACTGATGCTGAAGCTGAAGTTCCAATACTTTGACTACCTGATGTGAAGAGCTGACTCATTGGAAAAGATCCTGATGCTGAGAAAGATTGATGTCAGGAGGAGAAGGGGGCGACAGGATGAGACGGTTGGATGGCATCACAGACCCAATGCCTGTGAGTGTGAGAAAACTCTGAGAGATAGTGAAGGACAGGGAAGCCTGGTGGGCTGCAGTCTGTTCAGACGCGACTTCGCAACTGAACAACAACAAACCACCCAAACAAGCACACATTTCAAATTGGTGCTTAGTGTGAAGGGTATGTCAGCTGTCAGTGGCTTCCCGCAGGAGGAGGGCCGCCTGGCCCTGTTATACTATACTCTGTCTCTCAGGGTGGTGGGCGTGGACTGCTTCATCATTTCTAGGAAAGGAGTGCAGGCAGCAGAGTGTAAAACCAACTCTGAGCCAGGAGTCACAAGGCTTGGGTTTGAATTCTGCCCACCCTCTGCCTGTAATGCTTCCTCTACACAGTTGTTTGTGGAGTGCCTGCTGTGTGCTGGACACTTGCTTTCTGACCTCCTGAAGCCCACGGAGCAGGAGTGATAATAAAAGATAATCACAGAATGACACAATACCCTTCCCTCTGTCTGAGTCTGTTTCCCCATCTGTAATAATGAAGTGGTTTTTTTAAAAAATTGTTTTAACAGCTAATCTCCTCCCCCAATATACAAAACAGGGAGGCACTAATTTACCGTCACATTTATTTTATGACTTTAAACTTAACAGTGTTTCAAGTTATGAGTCAGCCCGTGAGAACAGTGAGGTTGGTCTGATGAATACAACTTTCAAAATTAAGTTTGGAGTGTTACTTGGGCTTTATTGTGGGTGTGAAACTAATCTGGTTTGAGAATCTTTTACCCACCACATTTGCAAATGGTAGCGTTTTTGTCAGCAACTTGTCTTGCCGTTTGGGGATCCATTTTCCTGGACATGACAGGAGAGTCTCAACCCCAAGACGTAAAGAAAGCTGAGTGTTTACCTAGTAGCCCAGGTCCCCGCGATGTAGTCTTTCGGTGTGCATCTCGTTTGAATTTGTATGCTCTGTCTGTAGTTTAAAGTTATTGCACCTAAAAAAATAGAATCAAACATTCTTGCTCCAGCACCCTGATCTTTGACATCCCTAAGCACCTTCAGGGAGGACCAGGGCTCCATGGAATGAGGTTTGAAACCCAGGCCTGGTCACCATCTCCCAGTGACCCTCAGTCCTCATGGTCTGCTCTGTTTTAGGTGGTTATTGTTGTTGTTCAGTTGCTCAGTCCTGTCCAGTTCTTTGAGACCCCATGGACTGCAGCACGCCAGGCCTCCCTGTCCATCACCATTTCCCACAGTTTGCTCAAACTCACGTCCATTGAGTCAGTGATGCCATCCAACCATCTCATCCTCTGTCGTCCCCTTCTCCTTTTGCCCTCACTCTTTCTCAGCATCAGGGTCTTTTCTAGTGAGTCAGCTCTTCACATCAGGTGGCCAAAGTATTGTAACTTCAGCTTCAGCATCAGTTCTTCCCATGAATATTCAGGACTGGTTTTCTTTAGGATTGACTGGTTGGATCTCCTTGCAGTCCAAGGGACTCTCAAGAGTCTTCTTCAGCACCACAGTTCAAAAAGCATCAATACTGGCTGCCATCTCTTCGCAGACACCTGTGTCTCTGTGTTGCCATCTGCTCCTCAGTATATCACATTGGGTTGTTGGTTCTGTCTCAGCCTCCAAATGTCCTCACATCCTTAGGACCATGTCCTGGGAAGGAAGAGCCTCTAGGACTGTCATTGATGGAGCTGGGCCAGGCTGGAGAAAGAGCCACATTAGAACCACACTCACCTCCCAGGTCTCTGTGAACAGATCTTGAGTGTCCAGTGCTCTCCAAGGATAATCTAAGGCTGCTACCCACCCACTTCTTCCTCAAAACGGATCTTGGGTTACTGGGAGTATTTGGAAGGATGAGCAGTCATACCAAGAAAGGTTGATGTCTTTCAGAAACCATATACCTGGCTGTGTCACCCCTCTGTTCAGCGGGCTCCCCTTATCCTAGAATGAAGCCCACACCCCCTGTCAACACATCTGTGGCCTCATCTCTTGATGCTCTTGCTTTCATCCTTTATCTTCATCTGCTCTGTCTGCTATAAGAAAAAATACCATTGGCTGCGCAGCTTAAACAACAGAAGTTTATTTCCCATAATTCTAGGGCTGATCAAGGTGCTGGCTGATTCCGGTGAGAGTTCTCTTCTGACTTGTAGATGGATGCCTTCTCACTGTGCATTCATGAGATGGACAGAGAGGAAGTAAGCTTTCTTGTGTGTCTGCTTATTAGGACACTGATCCTGTCATGTGAGCCTAATCATTTCCCAAAGGCTTCATCTCCAAATACCATCACGTTGGGGATTAGGGTTTCAACATATGAATTTGTAGGGGACACAAACATTCAGTCCATAACACTGCCCCCTTCCTTATGGAACAATGTCTTCCTTGAATTTTCCCTTGTTCTTCCTGTCTTTGTACATCTGTTTTCTTGCCATAGCACACCCTTTCTGCCCCCTCTAAAGGTGGCTCAGGCTCATATCCTCGGGTACTTCCCGACTCCCTAGGCCCTGCATCTTTCTGTCCCAAACTTGGCCAAACTATGAGGCTATTGTCTTTTACAGTTTTTCTTCCACACTGGTGGGAGTCCAGGACTTGGGTGGCATTAGTGTCTGAGGCCTCTGTGTCCAGGACAGGGCCTGGAAATGGGCAGCCACTGGGATCTTGAATGAATGAGTGAATAAACAAATGAATGAATGAATAAATGGAGCTTGTGCTCCTGCTTCTCTTCCTGCCTCAATGCCATTCAACCTTCCTTAGACCCCTGCTGCCTTGTCTGCATGTCTACATTTCACTCCCGCCAGGGTCCATTTCAGATGTCTCTTTCTTCAGAGTCCACTGGGATCCCCAGCCCCAGGTCTGCAGTTATCACCTGGGCTTGATACACTCTGTTTCCTTGCCTGCCTCCCTAACTCAGCTGGAACTCCTCACGTGGGTGGGGGCACCACTGGGACACACAGCCCTGAGCCATCACGTTCAAGGGACTGGGCAAATGTCTGCACCAGATGATGTCATCCTTAAGCATCTTCCTTCCCTGTGATGTTAGTAACCTGGTAGTGAGTAATCTGACCATACATTCATCTTGGTCTGGGCACCCCAGCCCTGTAACAAACCCCTGGTCTCACCCTGGTTGCTTCAGCTCACCCCTGTGCACCAGCTCTGAAGTCATTCTTTTGAGAGAAGCCAGGATGTAGATGAGCTCTGTGTACCCCTCCTCCAACTCTGTGCACACAGCAGGTGCTCTGTAGTTGGCTGGTGAGGAGTGCCCTAGGCATATCGAGCCCCATTGACTGGCTGGTGTACAAAGGATGTGGAAACCACAAAAGAAGTTGCTCTTAGCTTGAAAGTCATCAGTCACCCTGCTTGTTCTCAGCGGTGTGATTATGTGACTCATTTCAAGAGAGGTGAGAGAAATGGCCTGATGGCTGGGGCCTTTTCTGGGACTTGTTAAGGGGCCCTTGCACATTCATAAAGGGGAGATTCCAAAATGGTGCAGGGAGTTTGTGAAGAGTCAGCAAGTAGCAGCAGAAAGAGCAAACGCTTTGTATTCAGGTGGGGGTTTGAGCAAGTCCTTTCCTTGCTTTCAGCTGAAATTGTGTCCCTATTAAATGAGGAAAATAACCTGTGCTTCTCTAGGACCTCATGAGAACCAGGATTATGTATATAAAGACCTGATGCCTTCTTGCTGCCTAAGGAGTGGCAGCCATCTATCCCCAGGTATGCAGAATAGCTGTGGCTTCTTTAGTATTATAAACATAGTTTCTTTGACATTTTGTGGATGAGGCAGTGCCTGGGCTAGCCTGTGGCTCTGTCTTCACAACCTAGCATGATATCTGACACCTGGAAGCTACATAGCAGAGCAGGTAACAACGTGGACATTGGACCCAGACCACCTGGGTACAACTTCCCACACCTACTTGCTAGCTGGGCCACCTTGGTCAAAATACTTCCCTCTTTTCTACCTGGACACTAAAATGGGGCGCTAATAATACCCATGTCACGGGGCTGTGGATTATAGAGAATTTGGAACGTTTGGAAGAGTTTCTAGGACAGAGAGACTGCTGCATAAGCAACGACTGTTGTTATTACTACTTGCTGCATGTTTGTGGAACTGTTTGATGGGAGAGGAGCACTGGTGCTGCCGTGATGCTTTATTTCCCTTGCAGCACAGTTATCGGTTCCCATTGCTCTTTCCCACCTCAAAGTTTCTCTCTTGTTCAGGATCTGGTAAGATTTTACAGTGAAAAGCTAAAGAAAAAGGAAAACCTCACATGCACAGAATGTTCTAGAGGAAGCTTCACCATGTTCTCATGAGTGGTGTTAAATAACTCTCATTCCTTTAGCTGATGAGAATTTTGTTATGTGGGTCCTGAATATGAGTAGCAATTTTATCAGTAATTGTTTGTGTTTGGTAGGGAACTGAAGTAGGTGGTTTTCTCATGATATTGAAAGTTTTTCATGATTGAAAAAGTTTTACTGTTTTATGTAAGTGTTGCTGTTAATTTGGTGACATTTGATATATGTTGTCAGTATTCTTTGTTCTTGGAGGTGATGGCACAATTTGCAGGAAGGAGCCTTGCTTTTCTTTCCTAAAAATGGTCTTGAATGCCTTCTAAGAACATGCCAGGCATAGTGCTGGGTCCTAGGGACAGAAGAGAAAACAGACAATTCGTTGGGCACCTGAAAAGTGGCCTTAGAGTCAGACACACCTGGGTTCAGTCCTGGCTTTGCCACTTACAAACTGTGGACCTTGGGAAGGTGACTTCACCCCTTTGAGCCTCAGTTTCCTTATCTGTCAAATGCGGATGATACTGTTACTTGTTTCACAGGGAGGTTTTGAGATAGATTGAGATGGGTATCCCCAGTGCATTGCCTGGCATAGAGTAGGCTCCTATATGTGGCAGCTCTTGGTTTAACTGCTGCTTTTAGGCTTCAGAGGAAGGAGTCAGGCCTCAAGAGACCCATGCAGCCTGACTCTGGGCCACCCTCAGCCACTTTTATTTTGTTCTCTGGCTGACAGGATGGGTAGGGTCACCGTTTGCAGAGGAGGTGGCTGTGTGTGGGGCGAGAGAGAGAGACTTGGTTTCCTATGGGTTTGTGGCTTTGCAGCATTGTCCTGTTGATGGCACCTGCGGGTTTCTGGAAGGTGGAGGAGGCAGGACGTAGTAGATGGGTCAAGGTCTCCTAGCCAGCCACCCCAGACTTGGTCTGGACCATCCTGTCCTGATCCATCCAGTCTAACTCTTAGCTGCGGTATTTACTGAGTAACCCCTGGATGGATGCTTTATGCTCCTCTCTGGGCCTCTGAACCACTGTTCAGAGAAATTAGAAAGAAACGGAGGCTGTGGGAGGTTACATAAGTCATTAACAGTCAAGAGTTAGTGAATGGTGGACCCTAAGAAGGAAAGCCTTGCCTTCTCTCCATCCATGCTGGACCTTTCTGGGTGGGCTCAGCAAGAGGATTATAACAGGCTGAGGTTTGAGAGTCGGTCCTTCCAAGAGCAGCTTCTTATGGACTGCACAACACGATTTCATTTCATGAAAAAAAAAAAGCAAAAAGTATTTGAAAAGCACCTCCAATATTTATTTATATATATATATGTATTTTGCCCTCTCAACACATATGCTAGCTTTATATTTTACTGGAGTTCATCCTGTACCAACTTTGTAGCCTGCCTTCCTTTTTAAGTCGAGAAAACCCTGCTGAAGCTTTCCCCATCACATTGTTCCTTTGAAACAGGGACAGGAAGCAGGTGGTGGGCGTGGCCAGGGAGGCGGGGTGGGGATAGGAAGTGGAAGGGGAGGGGTCAGGCTCAACTTTAAAAGTCAGTGGCAGAAAGTGATGCCTGACTGGCCCGAAGTGGGAGAGGCTATAGTCAGAGTTGGGGTTGTTTGGGGGTAACCTCAGCGCTTTAGTGCACGTATTTGCTTTTGGAATTGAGGAGGCTTGGCAGGGGCGGAAGAGAGGAGCCTGGACAGAGTGACTACCTGCAGCGTGCGAGACGCTCAGGACGGAGCCAGATGCTTCCCTGACCAATGAGAAGATAAGGTGGTGACTCTGATGTAGGTAGTGGCATTGGAGAAGAGCAATGGGCTTGGCATTGACGTTCAGGGCAAGGCAGCCACTATTGTATGGCTGGGTTTATCCATGGAAGGGACTGCTTTTCTTAGCAGACCCTACAGTGGTGGCCTAAATTCTCATAATCCATACAGCATTCTCCGGAGGCAGAGTTTTCTTTGGCTCAGGTAACATGACTTGATGTCAGTCCTACAGGCAGTAAGAAATGGAGCCAGGATTCAACTTGGGGTCTGACAGGGAAGTCCAGGCTTTTTTAGGGAGGCCCAGGTTTTCAGAGGCAGCCTTGGCAATCATGGAGGACTTCTTGAAGCATGCGGTAATGTGGCTTTTACAGCTTTACTTGGCCTAGCATCAGGCCAGGGTAAGGAGAGCAGAGGATTGGGTTCAAATCCCTCCTCCATGTGTACATTTGCATTAGACACACCCTCTCTGGGCTCCATGTCCCGTCAGTACAATGAGGAAGTAGGACCAGATGGCCTTTCTCAGCACCCCTTCCGAGTGTGGGGCTCACTTTGTCTCTAAATACGTGTTTGCTAAATATTTTTCTCTTGAGGAAGCCTGATGTCTGACTGCCAACACAGCCTCCCTTCCTGAGCTCCCTTCCTGATTGCAGGATGCCACTGGGTGTCCAGGTAGGTGTCCCTGTTCATGACAACAAGACTGTGCCCTGCTCGCCATTTTGAAAGACTCTTAACTGTTGCTGGCCACCCAGGCTATCAATGATGCTAGGAGATTCACCCACTGGGTGATGTTATGGAGTAAGCCCTGGGGCCTGACAGATCTGTGTTCAGATCCCTGTCTTCCTGCATGTTCAGTGGAACCTTAGACCAGTCCTTTGACTCAGAGAACCTCCATTTCCATATTTGTTAACAAGGAAGTGTTATCTCACCTAATCCCCTAACCTCCCCACCCCCTACCCACACCCATCACCCACTACCCCCGCCCCAGTCCTCTTGGTTTTCTTGAAACAGTGATGCTTTCCATTTCTGTAGAAAAGTAGTCCTGGGGTAAGAGTGATAAGGAACTTGGTAAATGTTTGAAAAGATTTAAAATTAGATTAAAATGTAAAATATAGGTCTTCCCTGGTGGCTTAGATGGTGAAGAATCTGCCTCAATGCTGGAGACCCAGGTTTGATCCCTGGGTCAGGAAGATCCCCTGGAGAAGGGAATGGCAATCTACTCCAGTATTCTTAACTGGAGAATCTCATGGATAGAGGAGCCTGGTGGGCTACAGTCCATGTGGTCAGTTCCAAAGAGTTGGACACATCAGATATGCAGATGACACCACCCTTATGGCAGAAAGTGAAGAAGAACTAAAGAGCCTCTTGATGAAAGTGAAAGAGGAGAGTGAAAAGTTGGCTTAAAGCTCAACATTCAGAAAACTAAGATCATGGCATCTGGTCCCATCACTTCATGGGAAATAGATGGGGAAACAGTGAAAACAGTGTCAGACTTTATTTTTCTGGCCTCCAAAATCACTGCTGATGGTGATTGCAGCCATGAAATTAAAAGACGCTTACTCCTTGGAAGGAAGGTTATGGCCAACCTAGGTAGCATATTTAAAAGCAGAGACATTACTTTGCCAACAAAAGTCCGTCTCGTCAAGGCTATGGTTTTTCCATTGGTCATGTATGGATGTGAGAGTTGGACTATAAAGAAAGCTGAGCGCCGCAGAATTGATGCTTCTGAACTGTGGTGTTGGAGAAGAATCTTGAGAGTCCCTTGGACTACAAGGAGATCCAACCAGTCCATCCTAAAGGAGATCAATCCTGGGTGTTCATTGGAAGGTCTGATGTTGAAGCTGAAACTCCAATACTTTGGCCACCTCATGCAAAGGGTTGACTCATTGGAAAAGACCCTAATGCTGGGTAGGATTGGGGGCGGGAGGAGAAGGGGATGACAGAGGATGAGATGGTTGGATGGCATCACCGACTCGGTGGACATGGGTTTGGGTAGACTCCGGGAGTTGGTGATGGACAGAGAGGCCTGGCGTGCTGCAATTCATGGGGTTGCAAAGAGTCGGACACGACTGAACGACTGAACTGAACTGAACTGAGCAACTTTCATTTTCTTTTCACTTTTCAAAATGTAAAATACAGCTCAATTCAAGCTTTAGTAATTCTTCATCCTCATTCACTTGGACCATACGCCCTATTGGTTTTGCCTCTTGAAATATTCACATCCATGACGTCACCTCAGGCTTCTTCATCCCCTACCAGGTAAAGACACATAGCCTCAGGACACTGTCTCTGCCTCTGGGGGCCCCCTCCAGGCAGCCCTCCGTGTTGACCCTGAGCAAGCAGTCAGAAATGCATGGGTGTCTGACCTTGTCTTCCTGGCCATAAACCTCTCCAGTGGCTTCCTGCTGTGCACAAGGTCAAGTTGTAGCCGTTTAGGAATTTATTGTCCTTTTCCTGCCTCCCATCCCCCAACATTAGGCCTCTAATCACTCCAGGGTACCTTCTTCATCTATGTACCTTTAGTGCCTGGGGAAGTATCTGACAGTAGATTGTCAGGAAGTAGTAATGAAGGTACCTGCTGTCGTTATCTGTATGACTATCTGTCAGCTGTACTGAGCAGAACACATCCCCTGCTGTTAGGAGTTTCACTTATAGCCCTTTGGATGCCAGTGTTCCTATTTCTGATACAGATGAAGAACCTGGGGTTCAGAGAGGATAATGGGTCTTGACAGAATTAAAAATGATCATTAAGTAAATACACAGTTAGTCTCTTAAGCTCTTTAAAGGGAGCCTTGAGACATCTATTGGGGCTTCCCAGGTGGCACAGTGATAAAGAACCCACCTACCAATACAGGAGACACAAGAGATGTGGGTTCAATTCCTGGGTTGGGACGATCCCCTGGAGTAGGAAATGACAACCCACTGCAATATTCTTGCCTGAAAAATTCCGTGGACACAGGAGCCTGGGAGGCTATAGTTCATGGGGTCACAAGGAGTCAGACACAACTGAGCAACTGAGCACCCACACACATGAGGCATCTGTCACTTCAATTGGAAGAAAAAAATCTGAAATCTTTTCTAGGTGCAAGGAGAGTCCGGGATTGGTAGGAATGCTCCAGTTGTGGGCAGGGTCCTGGTCTAAGGCAGCATCCGCCTGCCTGGGCAGAGCTGAGTGGGAAATCCTGCCCGTGCCTGCCATGCTGGGGTGAGCTCCCAGTTGAAATCGGGCCACCAGTTCTGTTTCCTGTGCATAGCATATCGGCGATGTAGTGATAGTGAGATGCTTGTGGGACACTTCATCACTTAGTGCCTGTAGATGTTTAGTTACTGGTATTTTTCCACTGTGAAATTGAAAGCTATACCAAAGTTATGAAAGCATTTCATAAAGAAAAAAGCCACCGGCATTCACCTTTATTCCCAGCACTATCTGAACCACTATTTTAGTATCTTTTCCAGCATTGTCCAGGGACAGCATGCCGGTCGAGACCTGTGTCGATGAAACATTTTGCTTTTCATGTGGGCTGAAGGGCTCTGGTTTGGAGCTTATTTCTTGGTGCCTCAGTTCTATTGGGCTTCCCTGGTGTCTCAGACGGTAAAGCATCTGCCTACAATGCCGGAGACCTGGGTTCAATCCCGGGGTCAGGAAGATCCCCTGGAGAAGGAAATGGCAACCCGCTCCAGTACTCTTGAGCCTGGAAAATCCCATGGATGGAGGAGCCTGGTAGGCTACTTATAGTCCATGGGGTTGCAAAGAGTCGGACACGACTGAGCGACTTCACTTTTCGGTTTTATTACTCCTGAGCTGTTGGACTTGGGCCAGTTCCTCAACCTCTCTGGGCCTCCATGGCCTTAGCAATCAACGCTCTGGAGAACACCACTGCCAGTTAGGGTTGCTGCTTTCTGACATTGGTTGGGATACTGGTGAAGAGAGTCTCAGGGGAGTCATAGGAAGGAGGAGGAGGGGACAGATGAGGAAGGGCTTTATCCAAGCCAAGGAGTTTGATTTTCACCCTGAGGGCAGTGAGGTGCCAATGACAGTCTGCAAATATATTTTACTGTTTCAGATTCTCAAAGATGTAGTGGTGGACACCCAGATCAGGGACCCTGGATCAGAACTCAGCAGGGCTCAGGGTGGCCATGAATGAGGGGGCAGAGGGTGAGGAAGTGGCCAGGCTCCATCCCTACAGATGGGGAAACTGAGGCCCATAGTGTCTATGTGACTTCTCCAGGTAGACTCAGCAGTTGAGAGGTGGGAGCCCAGGTCCCCTGCTTTTCTGCACTGTGGCCCACCTGATCCACGCTGCCGGCTCCCAAAGACAGAAGGACCCCACTGTCATGCCCGCGGGTATGTGGTTTATGTTTTTCTTAGACACCGAGCGGAAGACCAGGGCTGGCATCACCTGAGGGTTCATCATCCCCGATCATGGTGCCTAGAAACCTTTCCAGCTGCCCTGTCCGGCTACTTGTCAAAGATTATTCTAGTGAGGCTGATTATTCTTGACTGTCTTTATGTTTTACTTTCCATTTGATTATTTGAGGAAGTTTGTTTGTGGTTTGGAGTACCTCTGACAGAGACATGACCTCATCCTGCATACAACTGCTTTTTAATTAAAGTGCTGGGTCAAGAAAAAGAATCATTTTGCTAAGTAGGACATCACTGCAGCAATTGGTGACATGCATTGGAATGGGAAACATATCAGTGATAAAATCTCCTAGTTTTGATAATTGTGTTGTGATCGCATCATGTCTTTGATGTTAAGAGATGAAAGCCACAGCACTGAGGGTGAGCTGTCTTGGTGTCTGCAATTTATTTTCAAGCGTTCATAAAAATAGACTTTTATGTATAGAAACATCTTTATAGATAAAGTAGCAGAGGCAAACTATGAACAATTGGTGAGTCTAGGGGAGATGTGAAGAGTTCACTATGTTATTCTTGGGACTTTTTTGCAGTTTTGAAACTTTGAAAATTGAAAAGTTTGTACTTTTCAATTTGTACTCCTAGCAGGAGAGGCTCGGTGAGGCTTGGCTGTGTTCACCATCCACCCTTTGGTCTCCGGCCTCTTCGGCATCTCCATCACCTCTAGGTAGAGAGAACTACTCACTCCACAGTTCCATTCTGATTAGCCTCTTGGGGACCAGTCTTGAATTAGAGACACAGACTTTTGACAAAATTCTTTCTACCTTCTTTAGAGAAATCATTTCATTTTCAGAATCTTTCCTTTTGGGTCAACTTTCCTTAAATTTTTCATTTCTCTTCTTCCTTTACATGTTTATTGTGTTGCCTTATAAAATTACTAAAGTCATGTTTTTATTGTAACTATTCAAACAAAGAGGAGAATAAAGAAATAAATTCTCTCCATCTCATGTGGGGTAACCCGTGGTAGGTGGAACTCCAGAACTTTCCCCTGTGCTTGTGAGAACACATAGAAATTCACACACACACATCTAGTAGGGCTTGGTGTCTTTGTTATTTTTTTCTTATCCTTTGCTAATCTGGGATCCCTACCTCTCCGTGAAGACATGACTTAAGGGCTCCCTTCTCCAGGAAGCCCTCCAGGCTCTGAGCACTGACCTTACTTCATTGCAGTCATCTGATTATAAGCCACCGCCCCTGCCAGATCGTGGGTAATGCAAGGGCAGCAGCTGTTTCCATTTCATCATCTGTACTCAAGCCGGGAGCTCAGGAGATGTACATTCAGTGTTTGTGGAGTGAACAGATGGGCAGGGCCAACATCCTGGGCAAGGATGCTGCCTGAGCAGAGCCTTGCGGGTAAGAGACACCTCCTCCTTCAAACATTCCTTCTAGCCCCCGGGAAGAGAGTTCCAAGGCTCTGGGCATCTGGGACAGAAAGTCACTTTGGGGGACATGGCCACTGCCACCCTGAGGCTCCCGTGCCCTGGCTGGCTGTTCTAACACTGATGCCCTGTGTGGGCCAGGCTGGTGGGATGGGTCATGAGTGACCAAGGGTAACCGGGGCTGGGTTCTCTCCTTTCCCCCAGGTCCAGTACAGGCTGGCCCGCTGGGGGTCTTGGGCGTGAGGAAGAAGCCCAGGCTAAGGCTGGAGCAGCACAGGATTTAGACATGGGCCTGGCCTGAGTCTCGTTATCTTGTCCTGTCCTGGATCCATCCTCATTAGAGGAGGCACTGCTTTCTGCAGCTGGGATTTATTAATCTTGTCTTCAGATCACCCGGTTGGTGCCAAGGGACCAGGGCACTGCCAGCTGGAGGAAGTTGAAAGATCAGCAGGATGTAAAGCTGAGGGGCTGGCGTCTCAGCCAGTATGCTGGGGAGTGTGGACAGGAGCATCCCTTGCTCTGGGCAGCTGTCCTGAGCTCGCCCGCCGGTTCAGGCCGGAGGGGTCTCAGCTCGCTTGAAGGCAGGACTATAGACATTAGAACACTGGACTGAGATTTCAGAGGATTTGTATTACTGGAAGAGAGTGGGCTGAGAATTCTCTAGTGGCATGGTGTGTCCTGGGAAGAGTGGTCAGCATCAATTGGGGAGCCTGTGGAGAAGTGAGAAATTCAGCTTTTCTGTTAGTTTCAATTATTAATGATGAATATTAATAATGCTTAACTATTAGATATCTTCATAGCTCTGTAAGAATATACACTTCAGCAACTTCAGAATTAGCATTTTCCCTATTTAATGGAATTATAAACTGAGTAGGAAAGTGACTTTGAAAAGTCAAGTCTGTGGACTCATTCCTGATTCCTTGGCCAGGCCCTGTACCAGGAGTTGACATTTGGAGATGAAAGAAACACAGCCCTAATCTCACCTGGTCTAGGTGGTTTCCAAGGATGAACCACCAATATGTAGGACATGTAAAGATTCCTCTTCCATCTTCCCACACCTATCACTATTTTGCATTCATTTCCTTGGCATTTGTCCCTGAACAAGCTGAACTGAATTGAGTTGGTCTAACCAACCAGGTGTCCCCAACCTCCAGGATCTGACATCTGATGATCTGAGGAGGAACTGATGTAATAATAATAGAAATAAAATGCACAGTAAATGTAATGTGCTTGGATCATCCCAAGCCATCCACCTACCCCCAGGTCAATGAAAAAATTGTCTTCCGTGAAACCACTCCCTGGTGCCAAAATGGTTGGGGAACGCTGGTCTACATGACAGTAGGTTCTATATTCTCTCTCTCAGTTGCTTGTCTGCCTATCCACCTAGGCTAACAGTCTTTGATGACTGGGACTGTATTGTGAATACTGTGGTGGCAGTAGTGATGGTGGTGCTGGTAGGGTGGTGGGGAGAGTGGTGATGGTGATGGTGTTGTGGTAATAAGGGTGGTGGTACGGGTGATGTTGCTGGTGGTAATTATGGTGATGCTGATGATAGAGGCAGTGGTGAAAGTGGCTTTGGTGCTGGCAGTGGTGATGGTGCTGATATTGGTGATGATGGTGGTATTGATGGTGGTGGTTTAAGGGTAGTTGTGGTGATGGGTGTTGGTGATAATGATAATTTGGTGGTGGTGGCAATGGTAGTGATGGTGGAAATGATGCTGATACAGTGATGGGGTGGTGGGGAGATTGGTGATGGTGGTGGTGGTGGTGGTGGTGGTGGTGTGAAGGTGGTTGTGGTGATGGGTATTGGTTACTGATAAGGTAAGAGACGCCTCCTCCTTCAAACATTCCTTCTAGCCCCAGGGAAGGGAGTCCCAGGGCCCTGGGCATCTGGGGACAGAAAGTCACTTTGGGGAACATGGCCACTGCCACCCTGAGGCTCCCCTGCCCTGGCTGGCTGTCATGACACTAATGCCCTGTGTGGGCCAGGCTGGTGGGATGGGTCATGAGTGACCAAGGGTGAGGCCAGGGCTGGGTCCTCTCTTTTCCTGCAGATCCAGTACAGGCTAGCCCTCTGGGTATCTTTGGGGTAAGGAAGAAGCCCAGGCCAGGGCTGGAGCTGCACAGGATTTACACATGGTGGTAGTGATGGTGGTGGTGAGAGAGGTGGTGGTGTTGCAGGCGATGGTAGTATTGTTGGTGGTGGAGATGATGGTGATGGTGTTGATGATGGTTGTGAGGATGGTGGTGGTGGTGAGGGTGATGTTGTAGTAGGGCTGGTGGTGGGAGGTGCTGATGGTAGGGATGGTGGTGGCTGTGGTTTTGGTGGTAGTGTGAAAGTGAAAGTCGCTCAGTCATGTCCGACTCTTTGCGACCCCATGGACTAGACAGTCCATGGAATTCTCCTGGCCAGAATATTGAAGTGGGTAGCTGTTCCCTTCTCCAGGGGATCTTCCTGACCCAGGAATCGAACCCAGGTCTCCCACAATGCAGGCAGATTCTTCACCAGCTGAGCTACCAGGGAATCCCTGTGTGTGTAGTAAAACTTAAAATTATGGGTCCACTTGTACTAGGCACTCATGTAAGCACTTTAGTTGTCAATCTGCTGCCTCTTCATAACAAGTTATGAGGTTGGAATTGCCAGTAGGCTCCTTTGCCAGGCGAGACACAGGGCTGCACAGTCAGTGTATGCTAAAGTTGGATTTGAACCCTGATAGATTGGCTTCAGAGCTGACACTAAATCAGGGTTAGCCAAGGGTGATCCTAGGACCTCTGGCATGACATCGCCTATGGAAATGCTGACTCATGGGCCCAACCCATTTGATCAGCATTACTGGGGATGGGCCAGCTAAGGGACATTCAAGGAGCTTGTCGTTCTCAAGCACATTAAAGTTTGAGAAGCTCTACATTAAACTGTCACCCGGTCCTGCTCTCAGTTGCTGAGTCAGTCAGCTTATAACCCAGGCTCGTGTGTCTCTGGCCTTGTTCCTTTGAGTGGCCTGTGTGCACCAGAGGTCAGGACCGCGGCCTCCTTCCTGGTGAGATGAGAGCTAATCCAAAGCGGAAGGGAGCAGGGAAAGGGGAAGAAGGGCACATCCCTTTCTCTACTGTGTGCTTGACTCACCTGGGCATCTAGTCAAAATGCAGGTTCTGAGTCAGTGGGTCTGGGGATGGGGGGCTGAGACCCTGTAACTCTCACAAGATCCCAGGGATGCTGACACTACTGGCCTGTTGACCCACTTTGACTTGCAAGAGATTCCACCCTTGAACTAGCATCAGCAGCACCTGAAGGACTGGCTGAACTCACCCCCATGTTTCCAGTTCAGCAGGTCTGGGTTGGGCCTGAAATCTTGCACTTCTAACAAGCTGCCTGGCTGTGCCAGTGCTCCGGACCTGGAGGCCACACCTGGAACAGGCAAGGCCCGAAGGCAGCGGCTGCAGCTTTGGCTGCACGTTGGAATCACCTGAGGACCTTAAAAAACTACTGAGACCTGCACCCCACTCCAAGATGCTGAGTCACTGGGACGGAGCAGGGCCTGGGCATCAGGAATTTTCACCCAAGGTTGAGAACCGCTGCTGGAGCCAGTTTTTTTTTTTTTTTTTTTTTTAACCCTAGTTGCCTGGGGAGGTGAGAATATGATACCATCTTGGCCCCTGGAGAGTTCTGATTCAGTGGCCAGGTGGAGCCCGGCACGGGTATGAACAATCAGTTCTCTGGGCTTTTCCAGTGGCCAGCAGGGCTGGGAACAGTTGCCCTGGACTGAGAGCTTGTGCCTGGCCCCTTGAGGCTCCTGTGCTGCTGGCTGTAGGTCCTGAGGACTAGCCTTGCACTCCAAGCCTCTAATTCCTGCCCTTGGCAGGAGGTGAAGCGCCTTGGACTCAAAGAGACTCTGCAGAGATTCTGCTTCTGCTGCTCCCCACTGGGCTGTGACCTCCTGGAACTTACTTAACCTTCCTGAGCTCTGCCTTCATCTATAAAGTGAGGGAAATAAACTATTTGCTCCAAGGAGTTGCCTAAGAAATAATGTTTATAAATGGCTTGCACAGCACCAGACACCCAGGAGTGCCCCTCAAGAACAGTAGCTGGGTTTTATTTATTTATTATTTATTTATTACTGATAAATCAAATGGAGCAGCTCTGAAACATGAGGAGTGGGAGAATCATGGGGGAACTTTAGGCTTCTGTGAGATTCATTAGGCTCCAGGGCTTCTGGTGCATAGCAGTTTGAAAACCACTGATATTAGAATAATCTGGTGGTTGTTATTAGCTAGTAGCTAAGAAGGACTCACTCAGTTGTCTCCGACTCTGTGACCCCATGGACTATAGCCTGCCAGTCTCCTCTGTCCATGGGATTTTCCAGGCAAGAATACTGGAGTGGGTTGCCATGTCCTTCTCCAAGGGATCTTCCTGACCCAGAGATCAAATCCAGGTCTCCTGCATTTCAGGCAGATTCTTTACCGTCTGAGTCACCAGGGAAGCCCAAGAAGGACACCCAGATTCTTGGCCTGGGGGGCTGGTGGGGTATTACCTGGGATGAGGAACTTGAGAGAAGCACAGATGTAAGGGTGGGAAGTGGGGAGCCCAGTTCTGGGCTGCTTGTTATGAGATGTCTGTGGGTCAGCGGGACGGTACGGATAGCACTTGGAGACATGCATTGGAAACACATGATGAGACAGTCCTGGGCTGTATTCCCACCATCTCTAAGGAAAGGCTCTGGTTCTTCAGCACTTAGAGCTTCTTATATTGCGCTGTGACATTGACATCTGAGTGAGATCCATTTGCAGCATCTGATGGGATGCTGTGTGCCATGAACTGGCTCTGGGTCTTGCTTATGGTCTGCTTTGGCCCTCAGGCGACACTTTGACCATTGCTTCCCCTGTGCATTGTCAACCCCTTGCCTCGCTTTCTCTGCCCTTCCCTCCCCTGACACCTGCTCTGAGGCTGCCTCTTGGAGGCCATGGTTAATGGTTTAATGTCTTGGGTCAGGCTTGGTTACAGTTGTCCTTAGTAGGCTCTGGGCATGGACATGGCTCCTCTCAGCCTTGAGGGTTTTGTTTGGTTCCCTTGCCTAATGGTTAAAAGTCAATTTAAAAATAAATCATATATATTCAACATTGCTAATTATTAGAGAAGTGCAAATCAAAACTACCGTGAGGTCCCATCTCACACTGGTCAGAATGGCCATTACCAAAATGTATACAAATAAATTCTTGAGAGGGTGTGGAGAAAATGAAACCCTCCTACACCATTGATGGGAGTATGAATTGATGCTGCCACTATGAAGAACAGTATGGAGGCTCCTTAATAAACTGAAAATAGAGTTGCCATATGATCCAGAAATCCCACTTCTGGGTATATGTCTGGAGAAAACCATAATTCAAAAAGATACATTCACCTCAAAGTTCATTGCAGCCCTGTTCACAATAGGCAAGACAGGGAAACAGCTTATGTGTTCATTTATTGAATGGATAAAGAAGATGTGGTCCATATAAACAATGGAATACTACTTACCACCGCCCCCAAAACAGTGAAATATTGCCATTTGCAGCAATGTGGAAGATGGTTAATTCTGAGTGAAGTTAGATAGAGAAAGTGAAGTGCGTGAAAGTCACTCAGTCGTGTCTGACTCTTTGCAACCCCATGAACTATACAGTCCATGAGATTCTCCAGGTCAGAATACTGGAGTGGGTAGTCTTTCCCTTCTCCAGGGGATCTTCCCAACTCAGGGATCGAACCCAGGTCTCTCGCGTTGCAGGCAGCTTCTTTACCAGCTGAGCCACAGGGGAAAGACAGATATTATATGGTCTCACTTATATGTGGAGTCTAAAAAATAATATTCAATACAAATGAATTCATTTACAAAACAGAAATAGACTCACAGACATAGAAAAAAAGCAGTTACTAAAGGGGAAAGGGGGAAGGGATAAGTTAGTATTACAGGATTAACAGATACACACTACTATATATACAATAGATAAACAGCAAGGATTTTCTGTGTAGCACAGAGAACTCTATTCAATATGTTGTAATAACCTGTATAAGATAAGAATCTGAAATATATATATATGTAAGTAGTGAATCACTTTGCTATATACCTGAAACTAACACAATATTGTCAATCAATTATACTTCAATATAAAAAAAAGAAAAAATCATGTATATATGTGTGCACACATACACACAGTTTCCCAGGGCTGCTGTAACAAAATACCACAAGCTGGGTGGCTTAAAACAGGTGTTTTTTTCTCTAGTGGGTGTGAACTGCTGTCTCACTGTGGTTTTGATTTTCATTAATGACTAGTGATGTTGAGCACATTTTCATCTGTCTGTTGGCTGTTGGTATGTATCTTCTTTGGAAAAATATCTATTTAAATCCTTTACCTATTTAAAAATGAGGTTGTTTGTCTCAATTGTTGAGTTGTAAGAGTTCTTTCTGTATTCTGGATATAGGCCCTGTTGACTAAAAAAAAATGTACAACTTGAGAGTTGCAAGTTAAGTTTTATTTGGGGCAAAATGAGAACTGCAGCCTGGGAGGCAGCATCTCAGATAGCTCTGAGAGACTGCTCCAAAGTGGCAGTGGGGGAAAGTCAATATATAAGGTTTTGGTGAAGGGAGAGTACCATGAAGTACTCATTTTACAAAAGGTTTTTTATTAGTCATGAGGATCTGATGTCACCATGAAGGGATATAGTGCTTCTCTAGATAAGAGGAGATGCAAGGATTGAGATCATAAAATTTGTTTCTAAAAACATCCAACTATCTAAAGACCTGTCCCACCAGATTCCCTGGAGCACAGAGTGCCTCACTTCACCCTGAACTCCCTCGGGTTGTTGAAGGTCAGCAGCTGCAGCAGCATGGGGTTCAATGTTCATAGAGGCAGATGGCAAATGCCTTTGTTGTTCAGTCATTGTTAATGCCCTTGGTAAGTGCAAATTTGTAGTTGACAGCCCCTTACTGGGTATATGACTTGCAAATATTTTCTCCTGTGGATATTCTCTTCGTTTTCTTTGTGCCGCCTGTATTAGTTTCCTGGGGCTGCTATAACAAATGACCACAAACTGGGTGGTGTGGTCCTAAAACAACAGAAACCTATCCTTTCCCAGTGCTGGAGGCTAGAAGTCTGAACTCAGAGTGTCAGCAGGGTCACGCTCCTTGTGAAGTCTCATCCTGCCTCTTCCAAGTTTCTGGTGGCTCCACGCATTCCTCGGCTTGTGGCCACATCACTCCAAACCTTCACCACTGTTTTCACACGGCCTTCTTCCCCGTGTGCCTTTCTGGTGTCCTCTTCTCTTCTTATAGACTCCAGTTCCAGAATGATCTCATCTCAAGATCCTTAACTTACTATGTCTGCACGTACCCCATTTCCAAATAAGGTCACGTTCTGAGGTTCCCGGTGGACATGAATTTTTGAAGGACACTATTCAAACCACTGCAGTGTCCTTCAAATTTTAAAATTCTGGTCAAGTTCAGTTTATCTGTTTTTTTGCTATTTGTGCTTTGCATATCTTATCTAAGAATTCATTGCCCAGTGCAAGGTCATGAAGATTTATTGCTGTGTTTCGTTCTAAGGGTTTTTTTTTTTTTTTTTTTGTATATGACGTGAAGTGGGTGTTCAGCTTCACTGTTTTGCTTGTGAATATCTAGTTGTCCCAGCACCATTAGTTAAAACGGCTATTATTTCTATCAATTTATCTTGATATTCTTGTCAAAAATCAAAATGACCATAAATGTAAAGGTTTATATTTAAATTTTCAGTTCTATTCCATTTATCTCTATGTCTGTCCTCATGCAAGTATCACATTATCTTGATCACTACAGTTTGGTGGTGAGTTTTGAAATCAGGAAATTTGTGTCCTCAAACTTTTTTGTTGTTTGTTTTCAAGATTGTTCATGTTGAAATTCCAGGACTAGCTTCTTAAAGAAGTCAGCTGGGATTTTGATAGGAATTGTGTGGAATCAGTAGGTAAATCTGGTCTTAACTATATTAAGTCTTCTGATCCATGAACATAGGATGCCTCTCCATTTATTAAGGTCTTCTTTAATTTCTCTCCACAATATTTTATATTTTTCAGTCTTTTACTAAATCCATTTTATTCTTTTTAAGTTATATTTTTCATTGGAGGATAGTTGCTTTGCAATATTATGTTAGTTTCTGCCACACATCAACATGAATCAGCCATAGGTATACATATGTCCCCTCTCTTTTGAACCTCCCTCCCACCTCCCACTGATATAGCCACTATGGAGAACAGTGTGGAGATTCCTTTAAAAACTAGGAATACAACTGCCATATGATCCATTTTATTCTTTTAAATATTATTTATTTTTAGAGGTTGTCCCTGAAACAAAATTCCCCACTGGAAGAGACTCCTCCAGTTTGAGAAATAATTGTGTCCCTCCTTTGAGTGCTATTTCTTCTGAAGATTTTCTTTCTAAGCTGAGCCTAGGGATTGAGGTCCAGCCCCAGCATTCATCAGGGGGACTGCTCCATAAAGTCTTAGAAACTCAGGTTGGAAGGAATCTCAGGGACCCTGGCACCAAGCTCTGCTTGGGCTATATTGAAGTTCTGAGTTGAACTGAGTCATTTTTTTCTTTGTTTCTCTGTTCATCTGTTCATCCATTCATCCATCCATCCTTCCATCCATTCACCCTCCCGCCTCTTTAACCCTATCACCAGGGTATCCCACATGGCCCTCTGTGCTGAGGGATAGAGACTGAGATGACTTAGACCCAGTGCCTGCCCCCAGGAAGCTCATAGTCCACAGGAAAAGAGGAGGCAGTCTAGATGACAGCCTCAAAGACACAGAGGCAGAGGTTAGGGGTGTTGGGGACAGAGAGAAGTCTGCTTATTTTAATGGAAATGACTGGAGTAGATAAAGTTGACGGTGAGGAGCCCTGGAGGGAGGTGAGACTGCAGCAGCTGGGACAAAGGAGGGAGGTTTGAGAGAAAATGGGAATGAGAAGGGGTCCAAGGCCAGAGAAGAAGCAGGTGTCGATTTTGGGAGTGCAAGCTTGAGAGTGACTGTCTGCTTCTCAGTTCAGCTTGCTCTGTCCCTTATAGAAAAATACCATTTTCTTCTGTCTCCTGAACAGTCTGTGCTGTTCATTCCTAGCTCATTTTGATTCAGTTACAAATGGAATCATCTTCCAGTTTTATCCACAAATTGGCTATTGCTGGTATATAGGAAAGAAAGCTATTATTTTTGTCAGTTAGACCTATTCATCTACTTTGAGGGATTCTAAAAGTCCCATTAGTATATTTAGTCCCATTTGGATATTTAGTATATTTCATCTTCTTGGGGCCATTGTTACTTCTCGCCACCCTAATTTCTTCTCCCTCTCTTTTTCTTGGCCCAAACCTCCCCTACCCCCACTCCATTTCCTGGTTCTCTCCCTCCCCACCGTTGACAGCAGCCTTCCACCTTGTCTTTCTAAGAATCCTCTTTGTTCACACAGCCGCCTTCCCCTGCCTCTAAATGGAAATACTTTCTTGGCTTATCCTGCTCATTAGAGCTGTGATGCCAGTGAGTGTCTCGACGTGGGGCTTTTCCCCTGAGAAAAGGGATCACTCAATTTGTGACCAGCTTGTCACACAAAGAAATCTTGCCACGGCCTCTGCTGCTTGGCTTTATTTAACGAGTCCCTTATTATTCCCATCTTTATGGATTATCTCCCTGTCTGATTGTTCCCTTAGGAAAGATTCTAGAAGTGAAGCTACTAAGCGAAAGCAATCCGTGTTTAAAATTTTTCACAGGAGTTGCCAAATGGCGCTCTAGAAGAGTTGTGCCAATTTGTACCCACCAGGAGTGAATGGGAGTAGCCATGTCCCAGGACCTTGCCAACAGTTCAGACCTTTGCCAGTGTGATAAGTGAGAATTCTCATCCCTAGTTTCGTTTTTGGACTTCAGTGAGGCTGAGCATCTTGTTGCCTGTGTACTGGCCACGTGCTTTTCTTTTTGGAGAATCGCTTCTTCATTATTTATACTTAGTTCTCTGTTGGCACGTTGCTTAAAGCAGATTTGATTTGTAAAGCTTCATAACCTAAAGGGGATATTAACCCCTGGTCTTTATTACGTTGCAATAATTTTTTTCCTATCTTGGACTCTGATGTTTTCTCTCTGGGATGCTTTTCCCTGCCAGAAGCTTAACCTTAGTGCCCTCTTTGAATGCTTAAACTATTGGCCTCCTCTAATACTTGTTTTTAGGAGATTTCTTTGTTTTGTGGTTTCTTTTTTAAAAAAAAAACCAAACAAAATGTATTTTTAAATTGAAGTATAGTTGATTTACAGTGCTTCAAGTGTGGAACAAAGTGATTCAGATACACACACACAGATCTATTCTTTCAGATTCTTTTCCATTATAGATTGTTACAAGATACTGAATATAGTTCCCTGTGCTATACAATAGGACCTTGCTGTTTATCTATTTTATACATAGTAGTGTAAATCTCTGTTAATCCCAAATTCCTAATTTATCTTTCCCCCTTCCACCTTTCCCCACTGGTAACCATAAGTTTGTTTTCTAAGTCTGTAAGTCTGTTCCTGTTTTGTAAATAAGTTCATTTGTATTAATTTTTTAATTCCACATGTAAGTGATATCATACTATATTTGTCTTTCTCTGTCCAATTTACTTCACTTAGTATGATAATCTCTAGGTCCATCTATGTTGCTGCAAATGACATTACTTCATTCTTTTTTATGGCTGAGTAGTATTCCACTGTGTATATGTACGTATATGTATGTGCATATATATACACATATAAGATGTGGTATACATATATGAGTATGTGTATATACACATATGTATCTGTATACATCTGTGGATACCACATCTTCTTAATCCATTCATCTGTTAGTGTAGCCTTGTTTTTCTCTCAATGTGTAATCCACATGAAAGTTGTTAAGGACCTAGATAGATATCCAGTTTCATTTGTTCCCAGATAGTTTGTCCTCTATCCCAGTCCAGTGGTAGTGCGTGAGCTGTTCTCTTTCTCCCCATTTGTGTGGGTTAAATTCCTGTGTCTGTCCTTGGATCTGTTTTTTGAACTTTCTCTCCCTATCTCACTTATCTGTTGATCAGCCCATATGGTATCCCTCAGAAAAGAGGCACAAACTCCCAGCTCGAAGTTTTCAAACCAGGTTTTTCTTTCCTTCAAAAAAGATAGATTTCCTGTCTGAGGATGACAACTCTGTGTGTGTGTGTGTGTGTGTGTGTGTGTGTGTGTGTGTGTGTGTGTGTGTAAGTTGCTCTGTCGTGTCTGACTCTTTGTGACCCCATGGACTGTAGCCCACCAGGCTCCTCTGTCCATGAAATGCTCCAGACAAGGTTACTGAAGTAGGTTGCCATTCCCCTCTCCAGGGGATGTTCCTGACCCAGGGATCGAACCCAGGTCTCCTGCACTGCAGGCAGATTCTTTACTGACTGAGCCAATCTGGAGGAGCCCAGAAAACCCTGTGGGGATGATCACCCCTATACCTCCGACCCTCTGGAATTTTCTCATACCTTTTTTCTGCCTAATCATATCTCGCCAGTAGCTCCAAAACTAAACTTTTATTTAACTTACGGACATTGACTTGCCACCTCCTCCACCAGGCCCTGTACTGGGTTAGCCACATGAGTTAAGCAGAGGCTTCAGAAGCCACGACCACTGCATACTTTCTTCACCCAGCACGAGCCTCTGTGGACCTGTGTTCACTCGCAGCACCTCTGACATTTCCTACCTGGCAGCAGGTGGCCAGGCAGACACCACCATTCCACTCCTGTCTCTGTGCTGGAAGGTTCTTGGCCTTCAAGTGCTTCTTGTTTGAGGTTGTGAGAAGCTGGCAGATGCCTGGGGGAAGCTGGGATGTCTGGAGCCCTCCCTCTGTGCTACCCTTACCTGTCCGCAGTCCTGACGGCATCCCTGGGAGGTGCTCCACCCTCATCATCCTCACTTTCCAGGTTGTGGGATGGAGACAGTGACGCTAGGGCAAAGGAACCCGGCCAGAGTCCTCCACGGAGGAAGGAGCGGAGTCAGCCTGCAACTGGGGCCCTGCCTCGTAGTGCTGATCTCTGTTGCCGTAGCCCTGGAAACGTGGCCCAAATAACTTGCGAAGCTGTAGAAGCTTAGTTAGCTCTTGTTCTTTGGGTTGAAGGAAAGTGTTAGTCGCTCAGTCGTGTCCGACTCTTTGCAACCCATGGACTGCAGCCCACCAGGCCCCTCTGTCCGTGGGATTTTCCGCGCGAGGATACTGGAGTGGTTTGCCATTTCCTTCTCTGGGGATCTTCCTGACGCAGGGATCGAACCTGGGTCTCCTGAATGGCAGGCAGATTCTTTACAGACTGAGCTTTGTTCTTTGGGGGAATAAAATGCTCCACATAAGAGAAACTGAGCCAACTTAGTGCTGTTGTTTAAGTGAGGACATCCCGGGAGTGGGTCCTCTCCTGCAGAAGCACTGTGGGAGGCTCCGTGCCGGGTACTTTACAGAAAGGCGGCTCTAACTGTGCAGGGAAAGGGACAGCATAGACAGTGAGCCCCAGTTTATGCGCGAGGAGGTGACGCCTCAGGGAGCTTAGGTGGCATGTCCAGGGCAGCCCAGGGGGACAGTGCGGCATTCTGGTCCAAGTTCCTGGCCCTTCACTGCCCTGACAGTTTGTGCCACTGGCTCATAAAAAGGTCTAGATGATGGTAGATTTTAGTCAGAAGGCAGGTGTTACAATGGAAAGTAGGTGCTAAAGTTTTATCTCTTAAGTTTGAGATGTTCTACACATTTGTATCTTTCTAAATGTCACGAATCACCTGGTATAGAAATTGCTGCTCTCCAGAGAATTTTCAAATGAACCTCATTTGGTTCTCAGAACAATCCTGTGCAGTGGGCCAGATTCTCATCCTCTTCGCTCTTTTTGCACATGAGAGTAACCAGCCTAGGGCATCCAGTTCTGTTCTAACCATGGCACCAGTTACAGCACATTCAGGGCTGTAGAGCATTGGCCAAGGGGCATCGGTCCTCCGAGTGCCAAGAAGTCACAAGAGGACCAGTAGCTGTTGCGGACAGACCGCATGCCAGGATGAGCCTCCAGGGAGAGGTGGGGCTGGGATGAACACAAGTATGGGCCAAAACCATCCTCTGGCACATCCTGTGGCCTCCAGGGATGTAGAGAAGCCTTCCAAATGATGCTGTCAGAAGTTTCCCAGGTGAAGACAGGTGAGAGCCTGTCATTCACATCAGATCATGGGTTTGCACCTCAGCAGCAAAGGGTTGGATGACTAGGCCTACTGGGGCCTCCTGCAGCTGAGAGCTCAGGACAGATGGCATTGGGTTGATTTTTGCAAATCATAAGAGAGGGAATGCACAGCAATCTGTTAGCCATGTTGGCATCTGACTTGAATTTTTTTGAAATCAGAATGATGTACTCAGTTCCCATATTTGAATAAATCTAAGATGACACCAGTTGAGAGATGCTTTATTGTTTTTTGTACCACTAAGGAAAGGGAAGAAACAATGCTGCCAGCTAAACCACGACAGGGCTAGGTAGTAAGACACATTCCGTGTCTAAAGTGAGAGAGCATGCAGCTCAGAAGCAAGGCACACGGCAGTGTTCACGTGTTCACGTGCTGGCGGATCGTGTCAGAGGGCTGACTTTGTGCTGGGTACAGCAAAGTGAAATTACATGCACAAGCCCTGCTCCTCTGAGGCACACAGACTGGTCAGATACTTAGATCTTCCAACAGCTCATGGCAGAATCATTTATTGATTGATGGGTTCATTCAGTCACCAAAGATTTTGTGAGCATCAGCTATATGCCAGACACTGTTCTAGGCACTGGAGACCCTAAGGTGAACAAAATTGTTCACGGAGCTGACCCTTTCCATGGCAGTGAATATTCATCTCCAGCAGTGATTCTCAAACATTACCGTGCAGAAAAGTCTGCATGCAAAGATTCTGATTGCCAGGCCCCACTTCCAGACATGGCCTGTCAGGAGGTCCAGGATGTGTGTGCACTCAGTCATGTCCGACTCTGTGCGACCCCATGGACTGTAGCCTATCAGGCTCCTTGTGTCCAGGGGATTTTGCAGGCAAGAATATGCTGGAGGAGGTTGCCATTTCCTTCTCCAGGGGATCTTCCCAACCCAGAGATCGAACTCAACATCTCTTGTCTCCTGCATTGGCAGGCGGGTTCTTTACCACTGAGCCACCCGGGGAGCCCCCTCAGGTCCAGGAGGGACCCAGGAATATGAATTTCCAGAGGCACCCTGGGAGATCCAGGGACAGAAGGACTTCAAACCAAAATGTGAGAAATAGAGTGTATAACTCTATTAGCACGGTAAGGACTTCTTAGCAGCCCACTGCGTAAATGGTCCACAGTAGTTCAGGGTATTTGCTAATATTTGGATGTTTGGCAGATACTTAGTTGTTTCTTGGTCTTCCTCTGGTGAACAAAATATCCGTGAATGTCCTTGCAGCTAAATTCCCCGTAGTTTCTTTCGGGTACATTGGGTACTTGGGCTGACTTTCTAAGGGTGAGGTTTGGGTCTACTGTAGTTCTCCCAGCTGCCATATCTGGCTCTGGCCTGACTGCCTGACTTCCTTTCCCACTTGTTAGCTGGGCGCTTCTGAGCAGCTTCCTGAATCTTCCCCTGATTTTCTCATCCCTAAAACAGGGCAATAATAGTAGCTACATTTTAGGGTTATTGTAAGGAGTTAACATAGGATGGAGGAGCCTGGTAGGCTGCGGTCCGTGGGGTCGCTGAGAGTCGGACACGACTGAGCAACTTCACTTTCACTTTTCACTTCCATGCATTGGAGAAGGAAATGGCAACCCACTCCGGTGTTCTTGCCTGGAGAATCCCAGGGACGGGGGAGCCTGGTGGGCTGCCGTCTATGGGGTCGCACAGAGTTGGACACGACTGAAGCAACTTAGCAGCAGCAGCAACATAGGTGCTTAGAGCAGGGCTGATAAATGGAAAGGCTGTGTTATGTGCATGTGAGCTATGGTGGTACCACGTTGGAGTGAGGGAGGGGTCTTGCTTTCTCTGCCCTTGTATGGGCACAGCAGTGATTCTGGAAGGAAGCTCTGGATGCCAGCAGCCAAGCAGCTATGATTTGATGCTGGAGACTCACTTTGTCATCATAGATCCAACTTCAGTCTGTCTCCCACATTGTCACCAGAAATTTCCTACCACATTGGTCTGGATGTGTTTCTCTGCTCACGGCTCCTCCCTTACTTACCACCCTGTGTGAGGATGAACTGTAAATTCCTTCCACACTGGACAAGGATGGAAGGCCCTTTAGAACTTGGCCCCAGCCCCAAGGAACACCCCCACCCTACCCCATCCCTTATACTCTGTGCTGTTCTGTAGAGGGAGAGACTCTCTCAGGGGAGACTTCCTATGGGAGGTGATGGTTGAACTTGGCCATCATTCTTGGGCCTTTGAGGAATGAATAGGAGTTTTCCAGGTGGAGAAAGGAAGAAGGGCCGTCCTGGCTGCTGAACCAGCACATGCAAAGGTGTAGCTGAATGTTTGGGGTTATGTCAGTAGGTCACTGTGGCCGGGTGTGGGGTGTTGGTGTGGGGCTGGGTAGTCAGTATACTGAGAAGGTTACAGCTATGAGCTGGATCGGAAGAAGCTCCAGTTGCTGGGTTGCAGAGTTGGGGCATGGTTTCTACACGCAGTGGACCCACCATGCCAGGGCTCTTGAAATCACGCTAAGTTTCCCTGCCTAACTTTTCATTAGTGCCTTTTTCTAAGCTGCGATTCACCTCTCTGTTCATCTTCTATTTCTAGTATTTAAAGGGCTGTAAACATCTGACAAACTCCTTGCTCAGTTGCTAAGGACACAGAAGGCTTCCCTTCAATTATTTAGCTCATTGCGAAACTGGGGCTTTGGAAGGCGACCAGTCTCTCTTTGCGCTCTTTGTGGTAAATCCCTTCTGGGAATGCAGATGCAACATCTTGGAGGGCTTTTCTAGCAAAAGGTTTTGCTGTGAAAGCGACCGAGTTATTAAAATAACTTCATGGGCTAAAAACATGCAAGCAGAGGGTGGAGACTTAGGAGCAGCTTCCCCAAACGCAGCCTCGGCACTTTTCACTGATTTGCTTCTTTTCCTCACCCACCTGGTTTCCTGCCTGGTTCTGCATCTGCCCCCCTCTTTCTCTGGGATGGCCATCTCTCTGAATGCAGCATTTATCAGCTCTGGGGAATACCAGCTGCTGCCTCCCACCGGGGGTGGTGGATGTCGGTCATGTCAGTCAGAGATGGAAAAGAGATGGGCTGTGGATTGTCCCTTGTGTTGAGCAGCCAGTATTTAGCAAGCACTTGCTGTGACTTAGCATGCATGCATGCTGTGGCACTAGTGGTAAAGGATCCACCTGCCAATGCAGGAGATGCAAGAGACTCGGGCTCGATCCTGGGTTGGAAAGATCCCCCGGAGAAGGAAATGGCAATCCACTCCAGTATTTTTGCCTGGGAAGTCCCATGGACAGAGGAGACTGGTGGCCCCCAGTCCATGGGGTCGCAAAGAGTCGAACATGACTGAGTAACTGAGCATGCATTCGTGCATACATTCTGTATACAGGACATGAGGCCAGACTCGGTGACAAGAGATGGAATCCAGACTTTCAGAGCTAAAGAGGCCTCAGGAGGAAGTGGTCATTTCATTGAGTATTTCTCCGTGGGGCACACATGGCTCTGTAGGTATGTGAGAAGATTTTAGGTAGCACTTGGATATTTCTTTAAAGATTTTTTTTTTGGTGTGGACCATTTTTAAAGTCTTTATTGAATTTGTTACAGTATTGCTTCTGCTTTTTGTTTTTGTTGGGGATCTTAGCTCCCCAACCAGGAATCGAACCTGCACCCCCTGTATTGGAAGGTGTTAACCACCTGGCTGCCAGGGAGGTCCTGACATTTTGTTTTAGTAGGAATTATTTTTGTGTGCATTAGAGAAAATATACCTAGCCCATCAAGCTTGTGATTTTGTAGATATTGTTGCTTAGAATCAAGCTGAAGCAGTGTATGTTTTTAAAACGTCAGTCATTTTAAAGAAAAATATTAAGCAGTTAAAGGGAAGTTGCAAAGGGGCATGAGGGAATTTTGGCAGAGGTTCCCCCAAATATTCTCTATCTCAATTGCAAAAGCCCTCTGAGGCATCCACTTAAAGTTGATTTTTAAAAAGTAGTACATGTTGTATGTGTTATATGCGAAAATTACAGCAGCTGCAACTGGACAACTTGAAACAGTGTACAGCCCAAATGTGCATTTTTCAAAGGATGAAATTGAGGCCCAGAGAGAGGCGATTCATGGTTCAAGGTCACACAGTGCTTTGAAGGAAGTGTAAGTTGCTCAGTCATGTCTGACTCTTTGTGGCCCCATGGACTGTAGCCGCCAGGCTCCTCTGTCTGTGGAATTCTCCAGGCAAGAATACCGGAGTGGGTTGCCATCTCCAGGGGATCTTTCCAATCTAGGGATCGAACCTAGGTCTCCCTGCCCTGCAGGCAGATTCTTTACTGTCTGAGCCACCAGAGGCCTATGAGGGAAGAATGGGAATCAAAACCCAGGGCTGATGGCGTTCAGCTCGGAGGCTCCCTTTCACACCCCAGATCCACCCTGCCTCCAAGCCCTGTGTTAACAGGAGGCTGGAGTGTAGCAATGTCTGAGTGGAGGCTGCCCTGGTGGGGGAATCTGAGTGCTGGGGACGTGGAGCAGGTGTCTGGGCCAGGTGCACAACCTTCTGGGTGGGGCTCCAGTTTGAGACCTGGTGGCTGGATTTGCCTGCTTATTTGTCAAGGAGGGTGGGAGTGGTGGACGTGCCTGGGTGTGGCTGGTTACAGCAAAACAGATGGTCCTCAGATGAGCAGGTCGGTGGTGTGGGTTATTAGAGTTACTTAGGAATACCCACTTCTTGGAGAAGATTCTGAAGACATCCCCATGGCAAGAGTGAAGGTCAAAGAACCAGAGTTTAGATTAACTTGGGAGTTAAAGCATCACGTAAACACCCTTAGGTCTCAGATGTTATGGCTGTCTCTCTACTGACCTCCTGTGTTTTGAGGTCTGACCCAGCTCGTCTGGTGCCTAGTATTATCTTTTCATTCATGAGACACAGAGCAGCTGTGAGATTCCTCAGCAGGTTGGCGGGAGGGTGGGTGCGGGGGCAGGGGTGGGGGCGCTGAGAGCAGAGGCTCCAGGCTCAGGTAATGCAGCTTTCACCAAAGAGGATGGAAGTCAGGCTTGGATAAGTTGTGTGTGTGTGCTTAGTCACTCAGTCGTGTCCGACTCTGTGCGACCCAGTGGACTGTAGCCCGCCAGGCTCCTCTGTCTGTGGGATTCTCCAGGCAAGAATACTGGAGTGAGTTGCTATTTCTTCCTCCAGGGGATCTTCCTGGCCCAGGGTTCGAACCTGTGCCTCTCGTGTCTCCTGCTTTGCAAGCAGATTCTGTACCCTCTGAGCCATCAGTCTTAGGATAGTTCATTAAAGCAGCTGTGGGGTGTCACGGCCAGAATTCAAAGAAATCTGGCTTTTTTTGCTGCCCTTTAGGGCACTGTCTGTTGGTTATGCGGTTCTATTCCGGGTAGAATGATCGGTCACATTCTTCCTTCCTCCTTCCCTCCCTTGCTCTCTATAGTGGTTCACGGTATATCAGCCAGAGTGGTGAGGACTATAACAGGTACCATGTCATCCCAGTGAAGTCAGCTCATGTTTGTGAGGGTGTATCAGGCGCCCAGCACTGTGTTAAGCTTTTACTTATATTATTCCATTTACTTCTCACAACAACAGTGAGAGTTGGGTATGGTTATTTAAGAATCCCATCTTCCAGGTGTGTGTCCCCTTGAGCTCACCAAAGGACCACCTGCTTCAGGTGGCGAACTGGGTGTCTTCTGTCTGGAGACATGACTGCCCCGCTAAAACAGAGGAACACGAGACTGGGATGTAGACAAACAGGAACCTGTTCCTGTTCCCTAACCGTCACAGTCTAGGGAGCTGGTTTTGGAGACCGGCATTTTCAAAGGTGCTTTGCAACGACTTTGCTTCTCATCAGCAGCATCAGGGCCATTTTCTGGGGCCCAGATGGAGCCTGTCAGGTTTCAGGGAGGAAGCCAGGCAGACGCTGATCCAGGCGCTGCCGGCTCCCTGGGCTATTCATCACCAGAAAGAGGCCGTTTCGGAGAACGCTGCTCAGAAGCCAGGAGTAGAAGCATGTGTCTATTCCTGGATGCAGAAACCACTCAGTTCAGCAAGCGGGGCCATGTCCCTGCTGCATCAGGCGCTGGGCAGGGCCCTGGAGACGCAGAGGTGGATGAGCGCACACGCTGCCCTTGAAGTTCAGGGCGCTACAGTCAAGGTTTAGGTGGACTGAACCCTGATGGGCAGATGCAGCTTCCCAGCCCGTTATCTTTGGCAGGCTACTTCATTTCTCTGGGTCACAGTTTCCCCTTCTCTGAAATAGGGGTGGGGTGGGGAGAATGCGAGCATCTCTTTCAAAGAATTATGGTGATCACTGAGCACGTAGCAGGAGCCTGCTCTTGGGATCTGCTCCTCTCTCTCTCCAGTATGTTCTGTGCTGTAGAAGCAGGGTGGGGGACCCTCGTTATCTCACACACCTTTTTACCTCCAAAGCTTGGCATACAGCAAACTTTGTGGTGTGTTTATTGAAAGAATGAATGTGATTATGGCCTTGGAGAGTTTGGCGTTTAGGTGAGTGGAGACCTGGGAAGATGGGCTGTGTTCGGGACAAGCAGGGTTCTGAATGGAGGTGACAGAGGTGCAGGGTTTGGGAGACCCGAGGCCTGGGCCAGGGGTGAGGAGAGTGGCCCGGCTGGAGAACATGTTTCTGTAGGGAGAGTTGGGAGTGGAGTGGGAAAGATCAACTGGGCTGCACTGCAGTTCTTGACCACCAGCTGGATACTCTCTGAGGTTTTGAGTCGGTCTTTTGAGCCTGGGGAAGAGATGTCTGGGCTTCCCGGGTGACTCAGTGGTAAAGAATCCACCTGTCAATGTAGGAGACGCAGGTCAGAGTCTCAGGTCTGGAAGATCTCCTGGGGAAGAGACAGGCTACCCACTCCAGTATTCTTGCCTGGAGAATTCCATGGACAGAGGAGCCTGGCAGGTTACAGCTCATGGGGTCGCAAAGAGTCAGACATGACTAAGCGACTAACACACACACACACACACACACAAGAGATGTTTGGACTCCCCAGGTGGCTCAGTGGTAAAGAATCCACCTGTCAATGTGCGAGATGTGGGTTCGATCCTTGGGTTGGGAAGATCCCCTGGAGGAGGAAATGGCACCCCACTCCAGTATTCTTGCCTGGGAAATCCCATGGACAGAGGAGCCTGGCAGGCGACAGTCCAAGGGGTCAGACACAATTTAGTGACTGAACAGCAACAACAACAAGAGATGTGTATCCTCATCTTCTCCAGCCTGGTGGCAAATGGAGGCCTGCTCCATGCTAGTTGGGAGCTGAGAGGCGCAGCCCTGCCCCATTCCCCGAGCTTATACCCTTGTCAGGAGAAAAAGACTCCACAGGTAGAAACAGAACTTAATATCATTTGGACTTTGTGAGCAGATATATAAATATTGAATTTTAAGTTAGGTAATTCTTTTTTTCCGTATTAATTTGGAGGAGAGATGAAATGAACTTTCCTTCTATCCTGAGCACGTATGGCACAAACAGTGCTTCACAGTCAGTTCTGGTTTCATATCCTGGACTCAGCGTTTCTTACCTGGGTGGCCTTGGGCCATGGCACAATTTCACGGAAGCTCTCTTCTCCTGTCTGTAAAGTGTTAAGAGTCATTCTGTGAACAGAAGACCTGAGGGTGAAGTGGGATGGCTTCACAGAGCCAGGCCTGGACTAAGTGCCTGTTCACTGCTGGTCCTTTCCTTCTGGGAAGAAAAGCTGCAAAGACACCATGTGTTGGGGACGGGACAGGGTAGGATTGTAAATTAATTTTGTTTTCTTTTCTGAACCCTTCAATTTTATTTTCTTTGATTAGCATGATTTTGCTTTTGTAATTAAGAATACGACTTACAAAGAAAAGCCCCAACAAGCAATCTGCTCAGTTGGGTCTTTGCCTCTGCAGACTGGCCCTGTGCCCAGTGGTGGCAGGTGTGGGACTCAGGAGGCCCCATGCCCAAAGTTTTGAAACTTCCCAGGCAGCCAGAGGAAGGGAGACACTTGGTTGGACCCTGGTACCTTTGCAAATCTTCCCTAGTGGCTCAGTGGTAAAGAATCTGCCTCTAATGCAGGAGACATGGGTTCGAACCCTGGGTCAGGAAGATCCCCTGGAGGAGGAAATGGCAACCCATTCCAGTATTCTTACCTGGAAAATCCCGTGGACAGAGGAGCTTGGTGGGGTGCAGTCCATGGGGTCGCAAAGAATCGGACATGACTGAGTGAGCATGCACTCATCTTTGCAAAACCATGTGTTCACATGTCTTTCCTGCAGTCTAAGAGCTGAAGCTTGAAAACCCTCATTTACTTAGGAAGAAACAAATGCAAAGTGGCACCAGTCTTCTGCTCTGGAAAAATCTGCTGGGCATGAGCCAGTGCTGGGGACAGTAAGTCAGTCGGCTGCATGGAGCATCTCATCAGGAAACACACAGGCCCTGACACACCGTGGCCATCACATCATCGCACTCCACTCCAGCCTGCATTCAACTTGGAATATGCCATAGAGTTCAGTTGGCATGTACGTGTAACCCAACCCACAGCATTTCCAGAAAGCCATTCTGCGATGGAAATCCTGCCTGACCGTCTTGTTGTCACTCACTGTTCTCTGAGCTCCTCCTCTGCCCACATATACTGTGGTCGATCCTGGAGCACAGAGCTGACCTGACCAGGTCCTAGCACCTAAGGAGTGGGTGTTCGGAGGAGGTCAGCTCTGCGAGGGCAGCGATTTCTGTCTGTTTCATGGTCACAGTGCTGAGAACCTCGTCCTTCAGAGTAGAGGCTCAATAATCCTTTGCCGACCAGACCAGTAATTACGTGGGAACAAGCAGTGGCTGGTGCTAGCCCAGCATGGCCAGAGTGGCCCTATCAGAAGGAAGCACAGGAGCTGTGGGTGCCCTGAAGCAGATTATGGAAGCTTCTAGAGGAGGAGACTGGTGAGCTCAGGAGAAGATAGTGTCCAGACTGAGAACAGGACCCCTGGTCAGAGGGAGGCATGGAGGCAGAAGCCATGCCCAGTGGGACCTGGGAGCTTTGGGGTGGGCATTTGGAGAGCTGACCACGTGGCATCAGAGGAAGTGGAGGCAGGTGGGTGCAGCTTTGGCTGTTGGGGTTAGGTTGGACCCCAAGCCTGGAGGACCCTGTGAAGCCATCTAGGCAACGGGATGACGTGATGGGAACCTGGAGGACAGCTGGGGCCCCCAGAGCCTGGGGAACAGACTAGACCCTCATTCAGAGACCAGCCTTCCTCAGCTGTCGGTTCACCGTGGTGTTGCCCAAACGTTCTTTCACATTTCTGTGACTGGCTCAAATATATTTTCTGTGGACAGCCAGTCCATGTTTCTTTGTGACTTACTGATGTGTACTTAAAAAAAAAACAAACTTGAAATTAGGCCCCTTAAGTGAATAAGTTTCAAGAATTGGTCCTTTCAGAATCCCTACGCCATTATTTAAGTGAAGCATCATTTTCTCACATCACCTCTAGCTTGTGTTGGGAAGAACTCAGACCAGGGTTCAAATCCTGCTCCCGTGATGTGCTGGCTGTGTGACCTGGGTTGGTGGGGTGGGGGGCATTGCTGACCTTTCTGCGGTTCAGTGCCCTGAGCTGTGAGATATGGGAGGTGGCAGGTGAGGTGATAGTTATAAGGGATAATGCGTGGAGCATGTCCACCATAAGCCCCGCCCATCAGAGATGATACATCTGATCCAATGGAGTCAGTGCTCCGTGTTGTCTGTATTGATCAGACTTTTCTAATTAAAGTTGGCTTCAGGGAAGAGGTTACCCAGTAAGTGAAGGTCATTTCCTTCACACATACTGGACTGCCATGTGCACAGAGGGCAACTGGGTCTATTGGGCAGGGCCAGGCTTTGACATGAATCAGTCCTGTGTTTGAATCCCCGTGCTGCCACGTATGAGCCGTGTGATGTCTCTGGGCTTGAGTTTCTAGTTTCTTAGCCTAGGAACTGGGCATAGTGATAATTTCCATCTCATGAGTGTTGGCGCAGAGATGAGAAGTCCAAAGCTGAGAACTGGATGGGAGTCTTCTGATTCCGGGTCTTGCAACTTCCACTTTATTTACCTGGACTGGGTTTTCTAGATAACAATTGTGTCTTTTAGACGTTCCATTTACACTAATGCTTAAAAGCCAAGAGTGATGGCTTACAATAATCAGCGCACGCATTTGTTAGGTAAGGTTTTACAAGTTCAGTCAGTTCAGTTCAGTCGCTCAGTCATGTCCGACTCTTTGCGACCCCATGAATTGCTGCATGCCAGGCCTCCCTGTCCATCACCAACTCCCAGAGTATACCCAAACCCTTGTCCACCGAGTCAGTGATGCCATCCAACCATCTTATCCTCTGTCGTCCCCTTCTCCTCCTGCCCCCAATCCTTCCCAGCATTAGGGTCTTTTCCAATGAGTCACCTCTTCGCGTGAGGTGGCCAAAGTATTGGAGTTTCAGCTTCAATATCAGTCCTTCCAATGAACACCCAGGACTGATCTCCTTTAGGATGGACTGGTTGGATCTCCTTGTAGTCCAAGGGAGTCTCAAGAGTCTTCTCCAACACCACAGTTCAAAAGCATCAATTCTGCGGCGCTCAGCTTTCTTTATAGTCCAACTCTCACATCCATACATGACCACTGGAAAAACCATAGCCTTGACTAGATGGACTTTTGTTGGCAAAGTAATGTCTTTGCTTTTAAATATGCTATCTAGGTTGGCCATAACCTTCCTTCCAAGGAGTAAGCATCTTTTAATTTCATGGCTGCAGTCACCATCAGCAGTGATTTTGGAGCCCAAAAAAACAAAGTCTGACACTGTTTCCACTGTTCCCCCATCTACTTCCCATGAAGTGATGGGACAAGATGCCATGATCTTAGTTTTCTGAACGTTGAGCTTTAAGCCAACTTTTTCACTCTCCTCTTTCACTTTCATCAAGAGGCTCTTTAGTTCTTCTTCACTTTCTGCCATAAGGGTGGTGTCATCTGCATATCTGAGGTTATTGATATTTCTCCTGGCAATCTTGATTCCAGCTTGTGTTTCTTCCAGACCAGCATTTCTCATGAGGTACTCTGCATATAAGTTAAATAAGCAGGGTGACAATATGCAGCCTTGATGTACTCCTTTTCCTATTTGGAACCAGTCTGTTGTTCCATGTCCAGTTCTAACTGTTGCTTCCTGACCTGCATACAGGTTTCTCAAGAGACAGGTCAGATGGTCTGGTATTCCCATCTCTTTCAGAATTTTCCACAGTTTATTGTGATCCACACAGTCAAAGGCTTTGGCATAGTCAATAAATCAGAAATAGATGTTTTTCTGGAACTCTCTTGCTTTTTCGATGATCCAGTGGATATTGGCAATTTGATCTCTGGTTCCTCTGCCTTTTCTAAAACCAGCTTGAACATCTGGAAGTTCACGGTTCACGTATTGCTGAAGCCTGACTTGGAGAATTTTGAGCATTACTTTACTAGTGTGTGAGATGAGTGCAATTATGCCGTAGTTTGAGCATTCTTTGACATTGCCTTACAAGTTACGAGGTGCCAAATGTGTGCCTAAGTTGAGCTTGTCCAGGCTCCTTCCCTACATGAATTCTAGATATTGCATCTCGGAGGAAGCATAGTTGCTGCCCTGGGGCATCCTGTGTCTTTCAGGTAGGGTCAAGTGGGGCTTCCCTTGTGGCTCAGCTGGTGAAGAATCTGCCTGCAATGTAGGAGACCTGAGTTCAATCCCTGGGTTGGGAAGATCCCCTGGAGAAGGGAAAGGCTACCCACTCCAGTATCCTGGCCTGGAGAATTCCATGGACTGTATAGTCCATGGGGTCGCAAAGAGTCAGACACGACTGAGTGACTTTCACTTTCACTTTTTCACTTTCAAGTTCAAGAAGACCCCGGAGAAACCTCCACTTCTGTAGATGTCCAGAGCAGAGCCTCAACCCCTGGCACCCAGGCTGCAGGTTGGAATCTCCTAGGAAGCTTAGAAAAATGCCCATGTCTGTGCCCCACTCAGTCAGTCAGTCAGTTCAGTCGCTCAGTTGTGTCCGACTCTTTGCGACCCCATGGACTGCAGCACACCAGGCTTCCCTGTCCATCACCAACTCCCAGAGCTTACTCAAACTCATGTCCATCGCATTGGTGATGCCATCCAACCATGTCATCCTCTGGCCTCCCCTTCTCCTCCCACGTTCAGTCTTTCCCAGCATCAGGGTCTTTTCCAAGATCAGTTCAATCAGATTCTTTCCGGTGGGGCACAGGGATGGTTATTTTTGAGTCCTTGGAGATTCTGATGTGCCAGGGGCTCTGTGTGGGAACCACTGGGGCATGAGGGCTGTGGGGGTCCAGCACAGGGACAAGACATGAGCTTCAGAGTCAAACTGCCTGGTGCCTCCTCTCTCCAGCTGTGTGACTTTGGGTAGGTCCCTTCACCTCTCTGACCCTCAAGTTCCTCATCAGTCACAAATGAGGAAAACACCATTTGCAGGGGTGTGAGAATGTTAGGAGATTCTGCATGGGAAGAGCCTGGCTTAGTGCCTGGGATGGAGCAGGCACTCGTGCTGTCATGGCTGCTTCTACGATTAACTGTTAACAGTCGTGCCAGTCCAGTGGGATGCACAGATACACCTGTGTCTTCTGGACAGTAACTGTTTTCTTAATTGTGTTTTCTCATGGTTCATTGGTAACGTGTAGAAATGCAATTAGTGGTTGTATACTAATCCTGTGTCCTGCCACCTTGCTGAACTTGTGTTTTAGTTCTTCGAGTTTTGTGGGGAGGTTTTTGTAGATTCCTTAGGATTTTCTATACAGAAGTTCATATCACTTGCAAGTAGGGGTAGTTTTACTTTTTCTTTTCCATTATGGATGCCTTTTATTTCTTTCTTCTGGCCTTATTGCCCTGGATACGTCTCTAGTGCAGTGTTAAATAGAAGTGATGAGAATAGACATCCTTGACTTGTCCTTGTACTTAGAAGCAAAGCTTTTAGTCTTTCACCGTTGAGTGTAATTTAGACTGTGGGTTTTGGGTATGGTGGATGCTTTTTATTTGGTTGAGGAAGTTCCCTTCTGTTTCCAGTTTGTTGAGTGTTTTAATCATTACAGGGTGATAGATTGTGCCACATGCCTTTTATGCATTGAGATGGTCATGAGGATTTTGCCCTTTATTCTATTAATATAGTTATTAAATTTGGATGTTACACCAACTTTGCTTTCTTGGAATTAATCTCACTTAGTCATGGTGTATAATTTTTATATGTTGCTGGGTTTATTTTTCTAATATTTTGTTGAAAAGTTTTGCATCTATATTTATAAGGGATATTAGTTTGTTGTAATGTTTTCTTGTGGGGCTTCCCTGGTGGCTCAGACGGTAATTTGCCCACAATGTGGGAGACCCATGTTTGATCCCTGGGTCAGGAATATCCCCTGGAGAAGGAAATGGCTTGTTTCTTTATAATGTTTTCGCCTGGTTTTAGTATCAGGGTAACGCTGTCCTCATATAATGAATTGGAAACTGTTCATTTCTATTCTACGTTTTGGAAGAGTTTAGTATTGGGGTAGGAAATGGCAACCTACTCCGGTACTCTTGCCTGGAAAATCTGGAAAATCCCATGGACAGAGGAGCCTGGTGGGCTCAGTCCATCGGATCGCAGAGTTGTCAACTGAGCATGCACACAAAGTACTGATTCTTCTTCAGTGTTGGGTAGAATTCACCCATGGTGCCATCTAGGCCTGGACTTGCTTTGTATCTAGGTGTAAAGTATGTTTAATATATAGCACTTTGCATCTTTATCATGGCACTGCAGTTCTCCCTGAATTGGAAAGGAATGGCTAACATGGCTAGGGCTTTGTTGTTGTTGTTTAGTTGCTCAGTCGTGTCCGACTCTCTGCAACCCCATGGACTGTAGCCTGCCAGACCTCTCTGTCCAGAGCTTTAAAGGATAAATTTACATCAGATTTTCATCCTTTAGCAGTTCCTTGGTAGCTCAGATGATAAAGAATCTGCCTGTAATACAAAAGACCTGTGTTTGATTTCTGGGTCGGAAAGATCCCCTGGAGAAGGGAATGGCTACCCACCCCAGTATTCTTGCCTGGAGAATCCCATGGCAGGCTACAGACCATGGGGTCACAAAGAGTCAGATGCAACTGAGCAACTGAGCACTCACACATGCATTATAAAAATGCATAGGCAGTAGTAGTGGATTTTTTGCCCAAATCAGACCTTTGCTGGCATCATGATAAAGCCCCTTCCTCAACCAGAATTGAAAGAGACACGTGTACCCCAATGTTCATCACAGCACTGTTTACAATAGCCAGGACATGGAAGCAACCTAGATGTCCATCAGCAGACAAATGGATAAGAAAGCTGTAGTACATATACACAATGGAATATTACTCAGCTGTTAAAAAGAATGCATTTGAATCAGTTCTAATGAGGTGGATGAAACTGGAGCCTATTATACAGAGTGAAGTAAGCCAGAAAGAAAAACACCAATATGATATATTAATGCGTTATATGGAATTTAGAAAGATGGTAACGATGACCCTATATGTGAGACAGCGAAAGAGACACAGATGTAAAGAACAGACTGTTGGACTCTGTGGGAGAAGGTTAGGGTGGGATGATTTGAAAGAATAGCATTGAAACGTGTATATTATCATATGTGAAATAGATCGCCAGTCCAGGTTTGATGCATGAGGCAGGGTGCTCAGGGCTGGTGCACTGGGATGACCCTGAGGGTTGGGATAGGGAGGGAGGTGGGAGGGGGGTTCAGGATGGGGAACACATGTACACCCATGGCTGATTCATGTCAATGTATGGCAGAAACCACCAAAGTGTTGTAAAGTAATTAGCCTCCAATTAAAATTTTAAAAAAAAGCGATAAGAATCAAAAATGAATAAATAAAGCCCCTTCCTCTCGAGCCTGTCTACCCATGCCAGCCTCTGTCTGAGCCTGGGTCAGCATCTCCCCTCTGATCTAATGGGTGTGTGAGATGATGCTGTGGTTCCATTTTCCAGATGAGGAGACTGAGAGGAAGGGAAGGTGCTGGCCCAGATCCACGAGTCAGTAAGTAGCCAGGGAGCAGGCTAGCCTGGCCCCATATCCACAGGCTTTCTGTTGTCATCTTATGACTGGAAAGAGTCACTGTGAGAGTATTCTTTTTCTTCTCCATTTTAATAAAAAATAATAAATAATGCTTGCTGTTCCAGAGCAGCAAGCATTAGAATATTCTGGAGGGCTTGTTAAAACTCACATTGCTGGGCCTACCCCCAGTTTCTGATTCGGTAGGTCTGAGTTGGGGTCGAAGACTTTTAATTCCTAACAACCTCCCAGTTGATGCTGCTTCTGGTCCAAGGACCGTGCTTTGAGAACTGCTTTTCTAGGGGAGGCATCCTAAGTTAATATTTTAAAAAAATTATCCATTAGCTGTAGGTGAAACTGTAAGAGGCTAAGTGGGACCTGGGGTGGATATAGCAGGCCTGCCTCTTGTCTTTGTTTTGCAGTATGAGGGGGCTGACCCCTGAGGGGCCCTGGTCACTCTGATCAGCCTGAGTTCAGAGAGGGCCCCAGAAGGAGCCTGTGGCAGCTGAGCCTTGAGCCTTGGTGATGGCAAAAGGAGGTCTCCCACTTTCAGATCCAAATTCTGGATCTGACGGGAGGCCGCAAAGCCCCTAAGTCTATTCAGAAAGCTTTCAGAACATATCCAAAGGCAAATAGAAACAGAATAATAAAGACTTAACATTTTCTGCAAACTCCACGAGGTGTCAGGGTGCTGTACAAAGTGCCTTACGTCTATTAATTCATCTAATCCTTGCAGGTGAGAGCTGTCACCGTCTGTACAAATGGACCACTACGTCTCAGAGAGGTTAAATAACTAGCCCAGTCACCCAGCCAGTCAGGGCCAGAGTGTGTGCTGAACCTGAGTTTCCCAGAGCCTCTAGAAGGCATCAGAGTAGTTTTTCTCTTTATGTTGATAGTGTGGTCTCAGACAGGAGGCCACATGTGCACATGTGTGTGTGCACACAAACACACGTGCACACACACACACATACAGTGCTGGACTGAGGGAACCAGGATCCCAGGTTAACCTCTGTCACTTCCCACTGTATTGTTTAACTTCTCCATCCTCAGTGTCCTCAGTGAACAGTGAGGTTGGGTTATTATCTCCGAGGTCACTGTAACTCCCACGGTATCATTTGTCACTTCATAGAAACCTTGCACTGGGAGTATTTAGAAAACTGTGTCTCTTCGTGGTTTAGTCATAGGTTAATCTCAGCCCCTGTAGATTGAATGCTGATTGTGGCCCATGCCCTGTGCTAGGAGCTTTCCATCATCATCTCCTGGAACCCTCGTGTCAGAGTCCAGAAGCCGTGAACCTGACCCCTATGCCAGCTGCTTCCTAAGTCTGAGAGCAATGACTCTAGATATATTTTAAGAATTGAAGATTGGAAAGTGGATAGCAACATTTTGCTATGTTAGTTTAAGAAATATCAATATTATGAAATAAAATAAAAATATACAATTTTTTAGTATCACCACGTCTACCTAGAACTTTTATTGTGTGACAGATCAGTGCGATGCTCTGGCTGAAGTTGCAAAAAAATATCACACCGAAAGCTCTTGACTCAGAAAAAGCAGAATCTGAGAAACCTCCTGAGAAATCTGTATGCAGGTCAAAAAGCAACAGTTAGAACTGGACATGGAACAACAGACTGGTTCCAAATTGGGAAAGGAGTACATCAAGGCTGTATATTGTCACCCTGCTTATTTAACTTATATGCAGAGTATATCACATGAAATGCCAGGCTGGGTGAAGAACAAGCTGAAATCAAGATGGCCAGGAGAAATATCAGTAACCTCAGATACACAGATGACACCACCCTTATGGCAGAAAGTGAGGAAGATTTAAAGAGCCTCTTGATGAAAGTGAAAGAGAGTGAAAAAGTTGGTTTAAAGCTCAACATTCAGAAAACAAAGATCATGACATCCAGTCCCATCACTTCATGGCAAATAGATGGGGAAACAATGGAAACAGTGAGAGACTTTATTTTTAGGGGCTCCAAAATCACTGCAGATGGTGACTGCAGCCAGGAAATTAAGACGGTTGCTCCTTGAAAGAAAAGCTATGACCAACCTAGACAGCATATTAAAAAGCAGAGACTTTACCTTGCCAACAAAGGTCTATCTAATCAAAGCTATGGTTTTTCCAGCAGTCTTGTATGGATATGAGAGTTGGACTATAAAGAAAGCTGAGTGCTGAAGAATTGATGCTTTTGAACTATGGTGTTGGAGAAGACTCTTGAGAGTCCCTTGGAAGGTAAGGAGATCCAACCAGTCAATCCTAAAGGAGATCAGTCCTGAATATTTATTGGAAGGATGGATGCTGAAGCTGAAGCTCCAATACTTTGGCCACCTGATGCGAAGAGCTGACTCCTTGAAAAAGACCCTGATGCTGGGAATGATTGAAGGCAGGAGGAGAAGGGGGCGACAGAGGATGAGATGGATGGCATCACCTATTCGATGGACATGAGTTTGAGCAAGCTCCAGGAGTTGGTGATGGATGGGGAAGGCTGGTGTGCTGCAGTCCATGGGGTTGCAAAGAGTTGGACATGACTGAGCAACTGAACTGAACCGTTATGAAAACATAGGATTCCCATGTTGGGCTGGCTAACGTTGCTTGTGCAGGTCTAAATGGGTTCAAGCTCCCTGGAAAGGTTGCAAGGTTTGGCCAAAGAACCTATTTGTGGGACGGGAATATTTCTAAATATTCACAAAGTGCCTGCAAAGGGAGGTTCAGTGCAGCTCCTCTCAACAAAGAAGCATTGGAAACAGCTCAGTGTCCAAAAATCAGAATGGATACACTCAATGGTGTTACCACTTTTCAGAGTCTCACACAAATGCTTATTTTATGGTGCAAAGTGGTGAAGACAAGATAGAAAATGATCAATGGACACAAGTTTGAAAAATAAGTAAACAGTAAACGCTGCTGCTGCTGCTGCTAAGTCGCTTCAGTCCTGTCCAACTCTGTGCGACCCCATAGACGGCAGCCCACCAGGCTCCGCCGTCCCCGGGATTCTCCAGGCAAGAACACTGGAGTGGGTTGCCATTTCCTTCTCCAATGCATGAAAGTGAAAAGTGAAGGTGAAGTCTCTCAATTGTGTCCGACTCTTTGCAATCCCATGGACTGCAGCCTACCAGGCTCCTCAGTCCATGGGATTTTCTAGGCAAGAGTACGCTACACCTAGAAAAATCAGACAGACTGGGAGGAAGAAATCAAACTGCTACCAGTGCTCAGGGTGGGTTGTAGGGATAAAGAGAAGTTTCTTTCTTCTTTCTCTGTGTTTCCCCACATCCCTTAAGTGGAGTAGTGGTCTCAGTCACTCAGTCGTGTCTGACTCTTTGCGACCCCATGGACTGTAGCCCGCCGGGCTACTCTGTCCATGGGATTTTCAAGGCAAGAATATTGGAGTGGGTTGCCATTTCCTCCTCCAGGGGATCTTCCCGACCCAGGGATCAAACCCATGTCTCCTGTGTCTCCTGCATTAGCAGGTAAATTCTTTACCACTGCACCACCAGGGCATGCTTTTTTAAGTGGACTTTTAAAGTGAAGGGAAAAGTCTGATCAGCACTGTTTCAAAGTCTAAACTTCACTAGATGCCTTGAGGGCTGGGTGTTCCCTTGCAGAGGGGAGCAGTTTCCCCATCATGCAGGCCTCTCATTGGTTGCCAAGGTCACCTAGAGCCATGATAGTCAATAGCAGTCCTCAGCATCCATGTCCTGGGGGACTTTCCATTTGGTACACAAATAGCTCCTAGCCAGTTAAGAGGAAGGAGACTCTTGAATTGGAGGATGGGGGACTTGTGGAGGGGTCATGAGGAACAGGACCAGTATTTGTTCTGTGTACTGTCGGGAAGAATTGAGTGTATATACCACCTTTGACCCTGGGAGCCTTTTCTCATTCTACGTGGTGTGATTAGGATGGTTGAGACTGAGGCGGGGAGGCACCTTTGGTTCAGGAATGTTCCCCTCGCTGTGAGTGCCGGGCTCCGTGCACATGCTGTGCTGGGAATATGGTCCCACACCTCCGGCTCCGTCATGGCTCAGCTCTTGGGAAAGCGCTTCACCCTGTCAAACCCTCAGTTTCTGATTCTGTGAAGGGTGGCAAAGAAGGACGCTGTTTTGGAGTGTCTGCTATAGGACAGGCGCTGGTGCCCCTCCTAAAGTGTTTTCAGTTGATATTAATTATCTTGATTGCAGTTCTTATTTAATTACGTCTTTCTCGATGCCCAAAGGATACCTTTCATCAGATCTGAGAAATGATATTCTATCAAGTTGTCTGAACACTTTTTTTTTTTAAGGGGAGGAGGTGTGGCTGGTCATTGCAAACTCCTTTTAACTAATTAATTTTATTTTTGTCTGCACTGGGTCTTCGTTGCTGTACGTGGGCTTTCTCTAGTTGCAGTGAGCGGGGGCTACCCTGTAGTTGCGGGGCACAGGCTTCTCATTGCAGAGCCGGGGCTCTAGGTGCGAGGGCTTCAGTAGTTGTGGCACAGAGGCTTAATTCCCTTGCTGCATGTGGGATCTTACCAGACCGGGGATCGAACCCATGTCCCCTGCATTGGCAGGCAGATTTCCAACCCCTGGACCACCAGGGAAGTCCACGTCTGAGCATTTTTTTTTCTTTTAGAGAATTTATTGTTTTATTGAAGGATAACTGCTTTACAGAATTTTGTTATTTTCTGTCAGACCTCAACATGAATCAGCCATAGGTATACATATTTTTTAATCCCCTTTTTGTATACAAACATTGTATATTCATGTGGAAAATTTGGAGGAGACAGACGAAGAGATTAAAAGTCACTGATTTTCCCGCAAAGTGACTGTCAAGTCCCTTCTCTTAGCGCATCAGGAGGGCTCATCTCTGACCCAGGAGGAGTCTGAGAAAGGCCAGTCTGCACCCACGGAACAGCCTTAAATTGCCCTGGGGAGCCTGGATGTCTGTCAGGCCCCGTGCTGATGGAGCAGGCCCTTGGTACACACTCCAGCAATGCCCCTCAGTACAGCCTTTCAGGGGGCGGGGGCGGGGGGCGCTGCAGCCCCACAGCTGAGCTGGCCACTCCTTGCAGGGAGGCGTGTGTGGAAGGCTGTCTGTCTCTCAACAAGCTCCTCTGCCACACAGAAAGGAGAGAAACAGCAGGGGACAACCTCAAAGTCCAGCTGAAGAACCATTTTCACCTTTATCCTACTCCCGCCAGTCTTTTTCCCCTGTGTGTACAAAGTGGTTCCCTTAATCACTAGGACAGAAGTTCATATGCTGTTGCCATTACTTAGTAAGTAGTCTGCATTAGTTTCCTGCTGGCTGAAGGGCCCCACACTGGGCAGCTGAAATGGCACAAGCTTACTGTCTCCCAGGTCTGGAGGCTGGAGTCTGCTCCCTCTGAGGCTGTGAGCAAGGATCTGTTTTCAGGCCTCTCCCCAGCTCCTGGGGCTTTGCTGGCCCTTCTTAGGGTTCCTTGGCTTAGAGCTCCATCTCCCTGATCTCTGCCTTCATCTGCACACGGTGTCCTTCCTGTGTGCCTGTCTTTCCAAATGTCGCCTTTATACATGGCACCAGTCATATTGGATTAGGGCCCACTCTGATGACGTCATTTTAACCTGATGACTTTGTTAAAGACCTTTTTTTCCCAATAAGGTCACATTCTGAGATGCTGGGGGATTAAGACTTCAACATACAGATTTTTACAGGAGGGTAAGGAGTTTAACCTGTAACATATATCAAGAACATTTCTCAGTATCATGAAATGTTCTGACATTATGGTTTTCAAATGTTTTTGTACTTAGAGTGGAACCCTTTAAACAATGAAATGTTGAAGTCCTTGGGGAGGTTTCAGAGGAGTCCAGAGGTGAATGGGTCTAGCATCTACTGTTGTGTGTTTGTGTGTGTCTGTGTGTATCTGCATGTGTGTGTATGTGCAGGTGTGTGTCAGAGTATTAATTATTAATATTAACTGATGAAACGGTTAATAGTTAATCATTAATTGTCCCCACTGTTCCCAGAAGGGTGGGGAAATAAGTGATTTTTAATTTTATCTTTGTCTTCTTCACATTGTCCACAATGAACATGTAATTCTTATTAACTATTTATACTCATTAATATTAATCACAATAAAAAATTAAATTGTGACTTAATTAACAAGTTAATGCAGCTCATGCTGCGCTCACAGCAGCCCAGCCCTGTGAGGTGGGGTTATTCCTTTCATCATTTTCCTGGGTGGAGAAGGTAACCTGCTCAGAGACACACAGCTAATCAGGGATAGCTCACTCAGTCTGATGCCAGAGCCAGCCCTTGAGAACCCTCCAGTCCACTGCCATCCTGAGGTTCTGGAATGAGAAGTTGTGTCGGTGGAGTGTAGGTGAGGTAGGGTGAGGCAGGGTCTCTTCGTCGTGAGCGTGAACAAAGGATTGGATTTTCTACTGTGTCTTTTACCACTGCTCTCTGTCTTCCTCCTTCATTTTAACTCAGCTTTCGGGGCACCCCTGTGCCCATCTCTGTCGGGCTCCTCTGACCGGGTGTGGCACAGGGAAGCGGGTGCTGATGGCAAGGCTGGAAGGTGAAGGAGCTTTCTGGGTGCAGTCAGGACCTGTTGCCCCGTGGGTTCCAATCAGATGACCACAGTAGAGGGGGAGCAGACCTGATCTGTTTGGTTTTTTTCCTGGCCTGGTCATTCCTTGGAAATCTAGATTCTTTACATTAGTTTGGCTCTTAACTAGTCTTAAGCACCATCAAAAGGAAGAAAAACAAGCAAGAAAGGGATAAAAGGTGGAGTGGTGATGGCACGGGCCCTTTCTGGCTGTGTGAGCATGGGCAGAGGCTGAGCCCTTCTGGGCCTGAGCTGTCTTGTGTACAAAGTATTCCGCACAAGCCTCCCTCTTGGGCTCACGAGGGTTGATGAGGTGACTCTGCAGACACTTAGCACATTCTCCTAGGTCCCTAATGGCATTTTCCTCATTCCCAGAGGAGATATTATCACTGGGGTGCTGAAATAGGATATTTCAAAAGTGCTTAATTATCCTCATGGTTATTTGGGTGTCAGTCAGTTCAGTCGCTCAGTCGTGTCCAACTCTTTGCAACCCCATGGACTGCAGCATGCCAGCCTTCCCTGTCCATCACCAACTCCCGGAGCTTACTCAAACTCATGTCCATCACACTGGTGATGCCATCCAACCATCTCATCCTCTGTCGTCCCCTTCTCCTCCTGCCTTCAATCTTTCCCAGCATCAGGGTCTTTTCAAATGAGTCAGTTCTTCACATCAGGTGGCCAAAGTATTGGAGTTTCAGCTTTAGCATCAGTCCTTCCAATGAGTATTCAGGACTGATTTCCTTTAGGATGGACTGGTTGGATCTCCTTGCAGTCCAAGGGACTTTCAAGAGTCTTCTCCAACACCACAGTTCAAAAACATCAATTCTTTGGCACTCAGCTTTCTTTATAGTCCAACTCTCACATCCATACATGACTACTAGAAAAACCCTAACTTTGACTAGACAGACCCTTGTTGGTAAAGTAATCTGTCTGCTTTTTAATATGCTGTCTAGGTTTGTCGTAGCTTTTCTTCCAAGGAGCAAGTGTCTTTTAATTTCATGGCTGCAGTCACCATCTGCAGTGATTTTGGAGCCCCCCAAAATAAAGTCTCTCACTGTTTCCATGGTTTCCCCATCTATTTGCCATGAAGTGATGGGACAGGATGACATGATCTTTTTGTGAATGTTGTGATTACATTTTGTGAATGTTGAGTTTTAAGCCAACTTTTTCACTCTTCTCTTTCACTTTCATCAAGAGGCTCTTTAGTTCTTCTTCACTTTCTGCCATAAGGGTGGTGTCATCTGCATATCTGAGGTTATTGATATTTCTCCTGGCGATCTTGATTCCAGTTTGTGCTTCATCCAGCCCAGCATTTTGCATGATGTACTCTGCATATAAGTTAAATAAGCAGGGTGACAATATACAGTCTTGACGGACTCCTTTCCCAATTTGGAACCAGTCTGTTGTTCCGTGTCCAGTTCTAACTGTTGCTTCCTGACCTGCATACAGATTTCTCAGGAGGCAGTAAGGTGGTCTGGTATTCCCATCTCTTGAAGAATTTTCCACAGTTTGCTGTGATCCACACAGTCAAAGGCTTTGGCATAGTCAATAAAGCAAAAGTAGATGTTTTTCTGGAACTCTTTTGCTTTTTCGATGATCCAGCAGATGTTGGCAATTTGATCTCTGGTTCCTCTGCCTTTTCTAAATCCACCTTGAACATCTAGAAGTTCCCGGTTCATGTTTGAAGCCTGGGTTCAAGAATTTTGAGCATTACTTTGCTAGCGTGTGAGATGAATGCGATTGTGTGGTAGTTTGAACATTCTTTGGCATTGCCTTTCTTTGGGATTGGAATGAAAACTGACCATTTCCAGTGTTGTGGGCACTGCTGAGTTTTCCAGATTTTCTGGCATATTGAGTGCAGCACTTTCACAGCATCATCTTTTAGGATTTTAAATAGCTCAACTGGAATTCCATCACCTCCCCTAGCTTTGTTTGTAGTGATGCTTCCTAAGGCCCACTTGACTTCACATTCCAGGATGACTACACCATCGTGGTTATCTGGGTCATGAAGATCTTTTTTGTATAGTTCTTCTGTGTATCCTTGCCACCTCTTCTTAATATCTTCTGCTTCTGTTAAGGTCATACCATTTTTGTCCTTTACTATGCCCATCTTTGCATGAAATATGCCCTTGGTGTCTCTAATTTTCTTGAAGAGATCTCTAGTCTTTCCCATTCTATTGTTTTCCTCTATTTCTTTGCATTGATTGCTGAGGAAGGCTTTTTTTTTTTATCCCTCCTTGCTATTCTTTGGAACTCTGCATTCAAATGAGTATAAATTTCCTTTTCTCCTTTGCCTTTAGCTTCTCTTCTTTTCTCAGCTATTTGTAAGTCCTCATCAGACAACCATTTTGCCTCTTTGCATTTCTTTTTCTTGAGGATGGTCTTGATCCCTGCCTCCTGTACAGTGTCACGAACCTCCGTCCATAGTTCTTCAGGCACTGTATCTATTAGATCTAATCCCTTGAATCTATTTGTCACTTCCACTGTATAATCATAAGGGATTTGATTTAGGTCATACCCGAATGGTCTAGTGGTTTTCCCTACTTTTTTCAGTTTAAGTCTGAATTTGGCAAGAAGAAGTTCATGATCTGAGCCACAGTCAGCTCCTGGTCTTGTTTTTGCTGACTGTATAGAGCTTCTCCATCTTTGGCTGCAAAGAATATAATCAATCTGATTTCGGTGTTGACCATCTGGTGATGTCCATGTGTGGAGTCTTCTCTTGTGTTGTTAGAAGAGGGTGTTTGCTATGACCAGTGCGTTCTCTTGGCAAAACTCTGTTTGCCTTTGACCTGCTTTGTTTTGTACTCGGAGGCCAAATTTGCCTGTTACTCCAGGTGGTTTTTGACTTCCTAATTTTTCATTCTTGTCCCCTGTAATAAAGAGAACATCTTTTTTGGGTGTAAGTTCTAGAAGGGCTTGTAGGTCTGCAAAGAACTGTTCAACTTCAGCTTCTTCAGCATTATTGATCGGGGCATAGACTTTGATTGCTGTGATATTTAATGGTTTGCCTTGGAAATGAACAGAGATCATTCTGTTGTTTTTGAGATTGCATCCAAATACTGCATTTCGGACTCTTTTGTTGACTATGGTGGCTACTCCAATTCTTCTAAGGGATTCTGCCCACAGTAGTAGATATAATGGTTATCTGAGTTAAATCCACCCATCCTGTTTATTTGGGTGTAAACAGACTTCAATATGGATACACAGGTGCCTGTCGGAAGCCAGAGCACTCCCGTAAGTGCTGAAGGAGTGGTCCATTCACCGTGTGATTCTTCCCCTCCCATTATTTCTTGATTCCAAGACACCGGTCTCTCTCAAGGTGTTAGGTGATGATCTGAACATTTGTAAGCATTTTCGTGGGAGCCAGAAGCTCTACTGGGCAGTGCTTTGGGGAGGAACCAGTGAACTTGGCTGTCAAAGGTTTGGGTTCAAATCCAGGCAGCCTGTGGGTCTTAGATCCTCTCTCCTTCCGTGTAAAATGGGGCCATAAATGACTTCCCAGAGGGTTTGTGAGGGTTTTAATGCAGTGAATATTTGGGGAACTAGAGTGTTTCACTCTGCAGAGTGCTATGTTCATGATGGCATTGTTATTAAGGATGGGCCAGGCTGCGTCTGGGAAGTGCCCATCCCTGGAGTGGGGTGGGTCAGCCCTGGCAGCCTCCCACAGCTGGGGGCTTGGGGAGGAGTGGTTCCTGAGGAGACTGCGCCACCCTGCTTGAGCCCCCAGACTCCAAACAGGTGGCCCTGCATCTTTCATTTCCCTCTGCCCAGGTCCTGCTGTCCGGCCGGGACCAGCTTAAGATGTTGCCTCCGTCACCCAGCCTCCAGCTGGAAGCCACCTCTCTTGCCTCTGGGTCTCCCCAGAGGGTTATCCCTCATTATCATTTTCTGTTTGGGGCTGCGATCATTTATGAACACATCACCCCTTCCCTGCTGGACTTGAAGTTCTGGTAGGAGGGGGGATAAGGTTTATCTCTCTACCCCAGGGCCATGTGTGGTGTGCATGAAGGAGGGACCTGCAGTGTCACCTGTGTGCAAGCGCAATTTCCTTTTTCACTGGCACTCGCCAGCTGCTCTGAGGCCAACGCCAAGGTCTCGCTGCCGCAGAGTGCCTAGTCTGACGGCGGAGACAGTACCAACACAGTGCGATCAGGGCTGTGAGGAAGAGAAGCCCAGGGGACTGTGGGTGTGAAGAGGAAGCCCCCTACCCTTCGGGGGGTAGAAAGTGGCATCCATGGAAGGTCCCTGGGGGAGGTGATGCCCCTGCTGAATTTTGAAGAAGATGTACAGGTGGAAAGGAGGGGGACAGGCATTTCACGAGGAGGTTTGTGAAGCCATGCTGCGGTAACAAAAGAACACTGAAAGGTCAGTTCTAGGTCACCCACGCACTGGGGCAGGTCCACTGGGGCTCTCCTCCAGCAGCGATTCAGGGATCCAGCCCTCCCCGTCTGGTCAGGCCACCATCTCTGCATGTGACTTCTGAGGTCTGTGCAGCAGGAAGAGAGAGAAGACACACATGGGCTCTTACGTGCCTTCGCTCAAAAGGGAGAGAGGTCACTGCTGCTCACATATCATTGACCAGGCATGTGCCCCTCACATGCTGCAGGGGAATCTGGGAAATGGAGGGAAGTGAATGGGGATTTGCTGAGCATGCAGGGACCTCACTTCCAGAGATGCAGGGGCCTCAGAGAATGTGGTTCTAGCCCCAGAGCTTTTAGCTCTGCAAGAAACTTGATAAAACTAACCTCCTCCCCCACCCATTTTGAGTATTTATATCATGGTTGTAAAAGAGACCCACGGACAGAACAGAGTTCAGAAGGTAAAGGGAATCTGATTACAAAATACAAGGAAGGATTAATTTGTTTGTAGAACTTTCAACACATTTTTTAAGGAGCTGGGTGTAACATTGGCCCCATCTCTCTCTTGCGCTCTCTCTCTCCCTCTCAAAACATAAATAAGCTTTTTCATATGGAAACAAAATCTTTGTATTTATCAGTCTCCTAAGCCTTACATAAGACGACAGAGGATTATATGGTTGCATGGCATCACCGACTAGATGACATGAGTTTGAGCAAGCTCCGGGAGTTGGTGATGGACAGGGAAGCCTGATGTGCTGCAGTCCACGGGGTCGCAGAGTCGGACGTGACTGAGAGACTGAACTGAACTGACACCTTACAAAGAAGTTGTGAGCAGGGTTATCATCCCATTTATGGCGGGAGATGCTGGGGGTGAGATTTTCTCATAAAATATTCAGGAGCACATGCTGAGATTCCTAAATAGGTAACTTCACAATTCTAATTGGCATGGGCTTTGTCTTTGTGATTTAATTTAGACCGTCATCATGATTGCTGGCGTTCTTTTGGGTCCCATTATTTTATATGTGCTTCTTGAGTGTGACTTTTATAATATAATTTTAATCTTACTGAATGTATTACAGAGATCTTTCTTTAATTCAAAAGGGGTGAGTTGTACCTTTTTGGTTGTAGCTTAGAGATGGTGGCAACATTGAGAGATTAACACTGGGTGTCAGTTTGAGCTTTCATTTCCTTTTGCTGACGATGAATGCGTAGAAGTTGACTGGCTTTTCACGTGAAAGCCCTACAAGGTCAGTGTTTCCTTGTAGATAGCCTGTAGTTGGGTCTTGTATTTTGAGCCCTTCTAATAGTTTCTGTCTTGTAATTGATGCACTTAGACCACTGATTATTTTTTATTGAGGTATAATTGGCATGTAACATTATAATAGCTTTAGGTGGGCAACAAATGATACAGTATTTATATATATTATAAATTGATCACCACAATAAATCTAGTCTTCATCTGTCACCAGGCAAATTTACAAAAATTACTGTTTTTGTGATGAGAACTTTAAGATCCATTCTATTAGCAACTTTAAAGTATGCAACACAGTATTATTAACTATGCTAGCCATAGTCACTTTGCTGTATGTTATGTCCCTTAGACCACTGATGTTTGAAGTGATTATTGATAGAGTTGGATTAATGTCTATCATATTTGTTATTGTTATCTATTTTTGACCCTGTTTGTTTCTGTTTTTGTCTTCCACTCTCTGCTTCCTGTGGTTTTAATTGAGCATTGTATATGTTTCCATTTTTTTTCTTTCCTTTGTTAGTATGTCAATTGTACCTCTTTAAAAAAATTATTTTTTAGTGGTCACCCTCGAGTTTGCAGTACGCGTATATAACTAACCCAAGTCTACTTTCAAATGGCACCATATTGCTTCACGTGTAGTATAAGTACCTTATAATAAAGTATTCCTATTTAATTCTTATCCTTGGTCTGGTGTATACGTGTTATTTTTTTTCCCTCTGGATTCTTTCAAGATTTTTCTTTATCTTTGATTTTCTACAGTTTCACTATGATATACCGAGGTGTAGGTTTGGGGTCATTTATTCTGTTCGGTGTTCTCTGAGCTTCCCAGATCTATGATTGGGATCAGTAATTTTCAGAAATTCTCAGACATCATTGCTTCAAATATTTCTTCTGCTCCTTCCTCTCTCTTCCCCCATTATACATATGTTACACCTTTTGCAATTATGCACAGCTACAGGGTCTTCTATTCTGTTTATTTCAGGGTTTTGTTTTTTAAAAATTTGCATTCAGTTTGGAAAGTTTGTATTGATGTACCTTCAAACTCACTGATTCCTGAGCCAAGACCTGTCTACTTAGGAGCCCATCGAAGGCATTCTTCATCTCTGTTAGAGTGTTTTTGATCTCCAGCATTTTGGGTGCTTTAGAATTTCCATCTCTGCTGACATTAGCCATCTAGTCTTGCATGTTGTCTACTTTTTCCATTAGTGCCCTTAGCATATTGATCAGAATTTTAAAATCTCAGTCTGATAATTCTAACATCACTGCCATATATTAGTCTGGTTCTGATGCTTGTTATGTCTTTTCAAACTGGTTTTTTTTTTTTTTGCCTTTTAGTATGCCTTGCGTTTTGTTGTTGTTATTATTATTGTTGAAAGCTAGACAGGAAGTATTTGGTAAAAGGAACCTGAACTGGCTCCCACAAAAGTCTCTGTTCCTGGGTTGCTGTTTTGGTAAGTTGTTTTTCTTTGTGTTTACCTGTCTACAGCCATTTGCCCTGTGATCTCAGTTCTCTGATGGATACAAGAAAAGGGACTGATTTTCCACTTGTTCAGTTTTTTTATTATATGAATGAGAGTGATGACTCCCAAGTTTCTTACACACCAGACCAGAAACTGGAAGTTTGATTCCATTGTTTCTGTGTTCTTCCTTCCTTCCTTCCTTTCCCCACTCATACTTTTTTCCCATCTTTCCTTCCTTCCTTGCTCCTATGGAGGGCCCCCTCCACCCTTTTCACTGGGCAAGACTTTGCCAAAGTGGCCACAGGGCAAATAACTGCAGTGCTACCTTAATATTCAGTTTTTCTGGTATTTTGGAGAGGTGGCACCCATGAGTTTAGACGTGCCCTCTGTGTGTCCCTGACCATGAGTCTTGCTGTTTCAGGGTCTCCCAAATTCAGAAAGGCCTCCCTTCCCTGAACTTGGCTGCACTTTACTTCTTTGGGACATATCAAGATGGACATGTTAGAACCAAGTGACGGAGGCTGTCCAAAGATTCCTAGGCCCTTCTGTCCTTGTCGAAGTTGGTGTCCTTTGCTGTGAAGGCTGCAGCCGTGCCCATGACCCTGGCTTCTAAGGTGAACATGCGCTGATTCTGTGACCGGGGTGACAATGACAAGTGACAGTGGCAGGTGATTCTGCCATCAAAAGGAAAGGGTGTTCTGACCTCCTGCTCCTTTATTAGGGATTGAAGAGTGATGGTCCTTGGAGAAATTTCACTCCAATGGCCTTTCTACCGTTTTAAGGTACAAAGGACAGGTTTCCTCCTATTCTGCATGTGGAGATATGGAAAACGTCAAGGGGTCTAAGAGGAGGGAGCTTCGGGCTGGAGAGGCTATCAGCATCCCAAGGGCAGGGAGGGGAGGGCAGATACTCAGTATTGTGGTCCCATGCCCAGCACAGTGCCTGCATGTAGGAGGCAAGCCGTGAGCTCGTGCTGAGCAAATGAGAGAGTGACGTGTTCAACCTGCCAAGCCACTCTCAACACCCAACATGGTTACCCGAGGGCAAGACAAAGGTCCTTGATGCTGCAAGCTTGTCATTTTGCTGGGAATCATATTCAACTATGGGAGGCGAGTGTGGATTCAGCTGGCAAGTGAGCCAAACCCTCTATTCCAGGCACTCGCATCTCTGTCCACATGGAAGTCAGTTCTTACATAGTGATGCTTGGCTTCATGGTTGGGGAATTATTTGTACCAAGGACTCAGGAATTCTGCATCCCTTGAAGAGTATGTCCTTCTTCTGCCTGAACTTTGTAGCTGTGAAGCCATGCCTGGGCTGGATGTGGAAGGAATGTGTGTGACGCTTTCACAGTTCAGCAGATGTCCAGAAGGGGTCCTGATGTCACCAAACACCTCTCTGGGCAGACACGTTGCTTGGTACTGGAGAGTAAAGCGAATAAGATGGTTTCACAGGAGTTGAGAATCCAGCCGGGCAAGCAGACAAGGAGACGTGGCCATTGGGCCTGATGGCAGGAGCCTCACAAGGCATCCTCCACTATGTGTAGACTTTCCTCTGAGTCAGTGGGACCACAGCAGGTTGACAAGTAAGAATTGCCCTGTGGGGCAGACGACCCCATGGGGGCCTTCCTGTCCCTGGAAGGACTTTGGAGAGAGGCTGGAAGGCCATGTGTGGGGGCTCCTCCAGAGGAATGACGGGCCCCAGGCTCCCCACCCACTGGCCTCGTCTTTGTTTATCTTATTTGTTCATAAAGACACTAATCCTTTTCACGAGGGCTCCTCTCTCATGATCTAATTATTTCCCAAAGGTCCCCTTCCAAATAACATCACATCAGACATTAGGATTTTGACCTATGAATATTGGAGACACACAAGCATTCAGTCATTAGCTTGTGGGTGTGTACTCACTCCTCTGTGGTGTATGTGTGTGGTGTGTGCATTGCCTGTGTGTTTCAGTACAGCGTGTGCATTGTGGTATATGTGTGGTATGTGTGTGTGTGTATATGCAGTGTGTGTGTATCTTTGCATGAATGTGTGGCTTGTATGTTGGGTGTATGTTTCAGTATAATGTGTGCATTCTGAGGTGTATGTGTGTGTTTGCGTGATGTATGTAGAACATCAACAGAATCCACCCCTGCCTGTCACTAGAGGGATCCTCAGAGCTTCCTTGGATGCAAAATGTATAACCTGGACTAGCTGAGGAGGTCAGCCTGTTGCAGGCCCCGTGGTGGGACGGTTCACAGCTGGGATACTTGGTAGCAAGGGCCGTGAGTCCCAGCTCGGTGGGAGTGGGTGGCCCTGGGTGTAGGGAGAGTCTGGCGGGGGGTGGAATCTTGGCTCCCGTGGCCCCTGGAATGAAAGGGTACTAGGTGAAGGGTCAGCCAGCCCAGGAGGGGGCACCCAGCTGCTATGATGAATGACATCACTGGTGCCCCCAGCCTCATTGCGCTGTGGTGACTGCGTGGGTGGTACCCACCCCACAGCCTCTGAAGCACATGGCAAGCTCTGCTGCCAGTCCCAGTGACCCCAGGCAGGCTTTGACCTGTCTGGGCCTCAGCTTCCTCATCCATAGAATGGGTCTGTTCTCCTGTGGTGACCCCCAACCCCGCTGGCCTCCTAGTCCAGGTGGTGGGTGAGAGTCGTCCTGATGAGGCTTGGGCTGCAAGGACACTCCGACCTTGCATGCGGGGCCAAAGAGGGACGAGGCCTGGCTCGGGTCGAGTCCTGGGGACAGTTAGCAGGTAGCCGGGGGTGGCTCTGTCAGACGGGGAGACATGTGCGGAGGACTGGAGGGGACGGCAGGCGTGGCCCACGGTGGCTCCTGCTGGCTCGGGCCGGGCCGCAGGGCTGCATGGAGGGCTGCCCTCTGTGCCCATGGGCCCTGTCCCCCGCAGGTGGTCAGCAGGGAGTGGCAGAGGAGGGTCACCCCACTGCCTCTGGGTGAGGGGGGCCACATGCAGGCCAGGAGACAGGGGAAGCCACGGTCAGGCAGGAAGGGGTGAGGGCTGGCCAGAGCCATCGCAGGAGGGGACACTTCTGAGAACCGGTAAGAACAAGGCTTGGTGGCCGGATGCTTAAGGGTCAGGAGCCCTGGGGGCCAAGGTAAAGACTGAGAGCCACCCAGAGGGTGTAGAACAGGGCCCAGGCGGCCAGGCACTCCCAGATTGCTGGGGCCAGTGGCTGTTGTGTCATCATTTCTAAGACCCGCCAGCTCCGGGGTTCTGGGGTGTGTGACGGGACGCAGAGGCCCTAGAATCCTGGCTGCAGGTGGTCTGCTCTGGAGGTAGCCGTGATGCCAGGCCCCACACGCTGGACACATGGCCTGCTCCACTTTGTGGCTGGAAAGTCCTAGGAAATTACAGAGGTTGGTGGCAGAGCGGGGCTGAGTGACTGAGCCCTGCTTCTCGTTCCAGGTGCCCCTTCCAGCCCTTCACACCTGAGCCCCGAAAACGTGTCAGGACAGCTCTGACTCGGTTGACTTTACTTATCACTTCTTATAACTCTTTTGAAACTTCCACTGACTATTTCACACCCGTGTTGTATAAGAAAAGAGTGTGGTCGGTGAGCATGAGCACCTTTCTAATTTGCTATAACTGAAGAACGAGATGTCCTCAGAATGTTAATATTTTAGGCCTTGCAGGCTTTTTAAGTGTTAAGGGAATTATTATTTATTCTATTTTGGGGGGGGGTGGTAGAAAAATCTTTGCTGTCTTTTCATTTTCCTATCTGTTTGCCTCTTGCAGAATACCATATGCAAGTTGTGTGGTATGTTCTGCTGTTGTTTTGCCCTTCTAATGTCCTTGCTCTTTAACTTTTGTTTTATTGGAATGTAATTGCTTTACAATGTTGTTAGTTTCTGCTGCACAGTGAAGTGAATTTCTTTCCCTTCTGCTCTGGGCTGGGTGGACCCAGCTTGCTAGCCTTGTGTGTAAATCATGAGATGGTAGGCTATGAGGGAAGGAGGGACAGGAGATTTGCCTGCGGGGGGTGGTGTGTGCTGGCTTAAGACTGATGTGAAAGGCAGCCGGGAAAGCAGCAGGGCTCAGCGCTAAGAAGCTAAGTTATCTTAAGTCATTAAACAAAGGAATGAATGTATCCCCTGAGCTTTTTTCCCCCTCATTCCCAATGTATTGCTTTCCAGTGGCTGCCCTAAAGAATTCCCACAAACGGAGTGGCTTAAAACAACAGAAGTTTACTGTCTTACACATTTGGGAGGTCAGAAGTTCAAGGTGTTGGTGGGGCCCTGCTTGCTCTGGAGGCTCTAGGGGAGGAAACTTCCTGCCTCTTCCGGCTTCCGGTGGGGTGGTCTGGGGCTGTGGGCTTCTTGGGCCGTAGCTGCCTCGGTGTAGTCTCCCCTCTCTCCTCACATGGCCCTCCTCCCTTCTGCGTGTCCTCTCCTCTGTGTGTCTCTCACAAGGGCACGTCATTGACTTGAGACTCACCCTAATCTTGGATGCTCTCATCTTGGGATTGTCAACTTGATTACATCTGCAGAGACCCTTTTTCTAAATCAGGGCATGTTCCCAGGTGCCAGGAATAGATCTGAACGTATCTTTTGGGGGCCACCGTTCAGCCCACTCTAGTCCTCACCAGCCAAAAGCTGACCCACGTTGCTTGGGACCTGCTGCCCAACCAAGCACCCCCAGAGTCGCGCTTAAACCCCGTCCAGGACCAGCGTCACTGGTGCACGACGAGGTCATAGAGGCCGTCAGGGGGCCCACCTCTTGGTTTAATGCTCTGTGTCATCATCGTGAAAGTCTGGATAGCTTTTGAACCCAGACCCTTGCATTTCCATTTCGCACTGGGCTGCACATTCTAGAGCTGGTCTTGACTCAGTCTGTGGTCTGCAGGTCCTACGAGGTCTGACACATTTGCACCCCTTGTCTCCCTCCACTGATGACTTGAGTGATACTTGTTAGAGGTTCCAATACCCTGTTTCCTCCTTCTTTTCAGCACCAGTCACAATCCAGGGTTATTTATGTGTTCATTTCCCTGGTTGTCTCCCTGGCTAGAAACTTCTGTGATGGCCGGGACCCTGTCTGGTCCTCCATCGCCCCCTCAGGGCTAGTGTGACTTCTGGAATGCAGCTTCTCGGGTCCGCTCTCCTTCCCAGCATGGTGCCAAGCAGTCACATCTCCTGGCTGAGACTCTTGGGCTCCTCTGTGAGGACTGGGCTCTACTGGGCTCTGCGGGCTGCCCTGAGCTCTAAATGAAAAACCCCAGCACAGAGCAGGCACCAGGCTCATCGCAGATGGGAGTGTGACCTGCAGTTGCTTCTGGGGGCAAGGCCTTTGCAGAAGTCATTGGCTGTGGGCTGATCATAGTGACGTTGTGTGGCACTCTATGCCTTGGGCTGGACTGGCCTTGGGTGTGTCCCTGACACAAGGCCGAGTTTGACTAGGCCTAGAACCCTGGGTACCTTCCCCTCTTGCATCCGTTCATCTCAACAATTATTGAGGTCCAGGCCTGGCAGATGTTGAAGGTGGGCATCGAGAGCAGCAGGTTTGGCCTTAGCTTATTGGAATCTATTTGTCCTGGAAATACTGAGCTCAGACTTTAGGCTGAGCACAGGGTGAAGCAGACAAAGCTAGAAGTCAAGTCCTGTCCTTGAGCGGTTGCTCGTCAGGTGGGGCTGACAAATGAGCAAGCAGATAGGGCAGCCCTCAGCCTGTAGTTGTGGGTGCTCAGAGGAGGCATCTGACCAACGTGGAGGGCATCTGGGGAGGCTTCCTGGAGGAGGCATAATGGGAGTTGACTGTGAAAGGGGGTGGGGAATTGGCTTTCTCTGTCAGAGAACTGCCTTCCCTGTGGCCTACTGGGGGAGTGTATTGGGCCTGGAGTGTGAGGTGGGCAAGGGAGAGGTGGTGGGGTGGGGGAGTGACATGACTCAGACCGTGAAAGGCTTGCATGCCTTCAGGGGTCAGGGTTCTCATCAGAGGCAGCCTGAGCCTTAGATAGCTTCTAAGCAGGAGAGTCTCTGTGCCTTTCCCTTTTGAGGCCTCAGTTTTCTCATCTGTAAAGTGGGGGATGTGTGCTGAGCTTCTAATGAGATGACGGCATGAACGCACTTTTCCAGGGGGTGCTGCGGTTGGGGTAATACAGTGGGTCATCCCCAGGCATGGCCTCTTGTCTCTGTCCTTTGGCCCTTGTGCTCTCGGGGTCATGAAAGCTTGACCAAGGGGGCCTTGGGTCCAGCCGGTCCAGGGCCTGAGAAAAAGGCGGTATCTGGGACTGGCCTGGAGACTTATAGCCACTGTTCTCATGACCCCCAGACACTCCTGGGTTTCCATTCCCGTTCCCACTGCTGACCATGGCCGGGTTGCCGCCTCAGGGCTTCACGGAGTGGCGGTCCAGTCTGGCTACCTGTGTCCAGCCTGCTGTACTGCCTCGGGCAGGTGCTTTACCTCTCTGGGCCCAGAGCCTCATCTGAAACCTCCCTTTTCCCAAGCATCTTCAGTGATCATGGGAGGGGCTGCTAGGAAGGAAAGAGGCCTTCCCATTTGTCAGGCTGCTGGCAAGCTGTGACAGTGTGATACCAGGTGGGCTGTGCCTTGATACCATGGCTTCTAGCGGTGCCCAGTCCCAGCACAGATCACCTTGGCCTTCATGGGGACAACTGGAGGCTGGCATTGCTCCTCCTAATAGATTCAGCTTTGTTTTGTTTAGTGAGTGTCTTCACTGGGCCAGGCACCTTGCCAGCACTTCAGATTCTGGTCCGTATGAAGTCAGTGCTGTGGGTCCCAGTAAACAGATGGGAAAACCAAGTCTTAGAGAAGTTCAGGGATGTGCCCAGGACCAGTGACTCAGACGGTAAAGAATCCACCTGCCAATGCAGGAGATCCAGATTCTATCTCTGGGTCAGAAAGATCTTCTGGAGAAGGGAGTGGCAACCCACTCCAGTATTCTTGCCTGGAGAATCCCCATGGACAGAGGAGCCTGGTGGGTTATAGTCCATGGGGTCGCAAAGAGTCAAACACAACTGAGTGAATAACACCTTCACTTTCATGAAGTCAGTCCTGTGGGTCCTATTAAACAGATGTGAAAACCCCATCTTAGAGAAGTTCAGTGACTTGACCGGGACCACCCAGTTGAGGAAGTATAAGCTGAGATTCAGTCCCAGGTCTGCCTCTCTCTAAAGGATGGCCCTTTGCCCCTTGCTGGGGTGACAAGGGCACCCTGTAGAATAGTCAGCTGTGTCCTGGGGGCATGGTCTTTGACCTTTCCTCTTGGGGAAGCATCTTTCCCTTCCGGGCAGCCATGAGGTGGAGTCAGGTGGAGTCAGGTGGAGCTGGAACTGCGTCCCATTGCACCTGGAGGGTAGCTGGCACAACAGCTTCTTTCTCCTGTCCTTCCCAGCTAGAACCAGCTAGTTTCCTCAAACTGGCTCTCTCACCTTCCTTTAGGGATTCCCTCATAGCTCGGTTGGTAAAGAATCTGCCTGCAACGCAAGAGACCCCGGTTCGATTCCTGGCTTCAGAAGATCGCTGGAGAAGGGATAGGCTACCCACTCCGGTATTCTTGGGCTTCCCTGGTGGCTCAGCTGGTAAAGAATCTGCCTGCAATACAGGAGACCTGGGTTCGATCCCTGGGTTGAGAAGATCCCCTGGAGAAGGGAAGGGCTACCCACTCCAGTATTCCGGCCTGGAGAATTCCATGGACTGTATAGTCCACGGGGTCGCAGAGTCAGACACAACTGAGTGACTTTCACTTCACCTTCCTTTAAGAAAAATGGCATTGTTTTTTTTCTGTAAAATAGTAATAGAAAATTCACTTTACTCGAAAGAGTATGAAGAGAATAAGTAGCTGCTGTCTCATCATCACTAGGCTGTCCCTGCCGACACCTGGGAAGTCCGCCTACCTCGTCCTCACCTCTATGTTCCCAGAACATAGGGCCCGGCGCCGAGCAGCTGCTCCACACATAGTTGTCACCAAATGACAAAGATGAACAAACACAGTTCAGAAAATTGCGATCACAGATCATATTTGTCCTTTGACGCTGCCTTTTTCACTCTTGATGATGCTGGCCTTTCTCCCTGTGGGGTTTGCTCCCACCGCCTGGATGTAATTTACCTGACCTGTCTGTTGTGGCTGAGCGTTTCGTCTCTGGGAAGAACATCTGAGTGTTTGTCCAGAGACCGAATCTCTGCTTAGCTAAAGTGCAATCCTAGAAGGGGCGTTGTGGGGCCACAGGATGGAACAGAAGGAGCAACCTTCCCTTTCCCAGGTGTCTGGAAGATGCTTCCTGCTCCTCGGGCTATGGGGAGACACACGGCTGATTTCTGAGAAGCGCTATGGTTGCAGGAGAAGGCAGGTCAGAGGAGAGAGGAATGAATTATGGTTTGTGCTCTGATAAGTCCTATTGGAGCAAATGGAATTCATCCCTCTCTGAAAACAGAATGTACCTTTCTGGAATCGATCCGGGGTTGGGGGCGGGGGGGGGGGAGGTTGATTACCCAAAATAAGCCTCCGTGGCACGCTGAGAGACAGTGCTGTCTCCTATTCAAGAGAGTGTAACTGGCCTCCATTACTGCCTTCCCAGATTCCTAGTTGGATGGACATCCCGGGCCCCCAGGGCTAGCAAGTCATGCTGGACTTGAGTTCATGGCCATTCCACGTCCCTAGCTCACCGGACCTGGTGGGACCTGCTGGCATTGACGAGACCCCGCCCGCTCCCCATCCCACACTTTCCCCTACTTCCTCCCAACTCCCACCCCACCAAGCAGCCCCTGCCCAGGCCATGGACCCCATGTTGCTGAATCCGATGGCCACTTTCCAGTCTCCATCTTCACCTCTCAGGAGCTGCCCCTGCCGAGCCCTTCCCTCTTCTAGAAACACTTTCTTCTCTTAGCTTCCCTGGTTCTCCGTTTTTCTCCTTCAAGCTATAGACTTCTCATTTACTGTTTTCCTTGCTGATTTTGTATCTCCTCCCTGACCTCCCAAAGGTGGTCTTCCACCACTCTGGACTGTCCCCTTGTTTTCCTCTCTCTCTCTGAATTCTCTCCCAAGGTGATTAATCCCAGCCCCCCTTAGGTAGCTTACGTAGCTTCTCTGCGACTCACTTGCCTCATCTCTATGATGGGCTTGATAACTACACCTACCTGTCTAGGTCCTGCAAGGATGATACGCTCCCCTTCTCTCATCACAGGATTCGGCACATAATAGGTGCCTGGTAACTGTCTTCTGTGGTCACTCATTCATTCTCTCCTTCACTCAGCAAGTGTTGATGGGGTGCCTCCTGCATGCTGGGCTCTGTTCTAAGCACGGGAACACCAAGAGAACTAAACAGATGTAGGCCCTGCTTACTTGAAACTCATATTCTGGTGTAGGGGAAATAGGAAGTAAGTGAATGTCCATTTGTCATATGGAAAGCAGTAACAAGGCAAGAGCGAGGAGCAGGGGGCCCAGAGTCAGGCTCACAGCGCAGAGCAGCCTGGGGTTGGCTGGGCACAGCGCTGGAGCTGGGAGCCTGTATTGTCTTGCCTCAGGCTGGCTTGGGCACCTCCACTGGGCCCAGAGCTGGCGGTTCCTGGAAGTGCAGAGGGACCACTAACCATAAAGGTTAGACTCCAGAAAGGAGTCTAAAAGCCCAGTTTGCAGAGTGTGGTCCTTAACCCCGCTCCGGCTTTGTGCTCTCAGAGCACAATGTGATACCAGGTGGGCTGTACCTTGATACCGTGGGCCCCCCTAGGGTCCTGCCTTAGGAACAGGCATCCGGTGACTGAGGCTCAGTGACATTTGCAGACCAAGGCTTACAATTGCTTAGGTGGCATAGTCTCATCTTGACAAGGCCAGGACTGGGCCAGACAGAGCTACCCAGTGAGGAGTGGTCACAGGGAACCTCACCTGGTAGCATGGGAGACATGCAAATCGGATTTCTTGGGGGGTGGACCATACTAGGCTTCCAGGTGATTCTAATGCAGCCCCAGCTGGAGAAGTGCTCGGTCAGTGTTGAATGGCAGGGCATCCTTGGGTTAGCAGTGCAAGCTCAGGGAGGGAGGCCTCGGTGAATGCTGGCTGCACTCCTGTTAGAGTGCCCCAGGCAAGAGGGACACTACCCACCCCCCCACCCACCGCTTCTGCTGACCTGGCCTCCTTCTTCTCCCAGGATCCCAAGTGATGGTGGTTTACACAGAGGAGGAGCTGAGCCCTGCGAGACTGGTTAGCACGGCGGAGCTGGGAGCGGCGCCTGCTGGCTGGCAGGAGTGAACGCGAGATCTCAGCATCTCAGCTTGAGAGGAAGCATGTCTAAAAAAGGCCGGAGCAAGGGCGAGAAGCCCGAGATGGAGATGGACCCGGTGCAGATGGCAAACGAGGAGCTGCGGGCCAAGCTGACCAGCATTCAGATCGAGTTCCAGCAGGAAAAGAGCAAGGTGGGAGGGGCGGGGGTCTCCCGGCTCAGGTGAGGGGTGGGCTGTGAATTCCTGGTGGACAGACTGCCCCGGGAGGGTGTGTCCCAGGGCTGGGGTGAAATTGGACATTCCACCTCTCTGAGCCTCAACTTGCCCCTCAATAAAATGGCTATAACGTCGGTACAGAGGCCACATGGGTGAGAATCCTGTCCCACACCCTACCTTTAGCTCTGATCTCAGGATAGTTACTTCACTCTCCATACCATAACTCCCCTTGCCTGCAAGATGGGGTCATAATAAGACTACCTGATGGGCTGGTGGTCAGGAGTGAGGGTGTAAGTACAGATACATGAAGGGCTCTGTATGGAGCCTGGCTCTGTGATGGGAGCCTTTGCTCTGGTAAGGCAGATATGAACTTTGGAGCCAGTCAGTACAATGCCCAGTTGGGTGCCAGTCAAAGGGCAGGCATGAAGGGCAGCCAGTGACAGTGGGAGGAGCCCAGACTTTCTAATCTTGCAGACCTGGCTTTAGACCTCACCTAGGCTCCTGACTGACTTCACGATCTTAGACAAGTAACCTAAAGTCTCTGAACCTCCATTTTCTCATCTGTAACATGGCATTGTAATGACCGCCCGATTTAAGGTTGTCTTGGGCTTCCAAGGTAGCTGTTGGTAAAGAATCCGCTTGCAATGCAACAGGCTCAGGTTCGATCCCTGGGTTGGGAAGATTCCCCTAGAGAAGGAATTGGCAACCCACTCCAGTATTCTTGCCTGGAGAATCCCAAGGACAGAGGAGCCCGGCAGACCACAGTCCATGGGGTCGCAAGAGTCAGACACAACTTAGCGATTAAACCACCACCAAAGATCTATAAAGAAAGCTGAGTGCCGAAGAATTGATGCTTTTGAACTATGGTATTGGAAAAGACTCTTGAGAGTCCCTTGGACTGCAAGGAGATCCACCAGTCCATCCTAAAGGAAATCAGTCCTGACTATTCATTGGAAGGACTGATGCTGAAGCTGAAACTCCAATACTTTGGCCACCTGATGTGAAGAACTGACTCATTAAAAAAGACCCTGATGCTGGGAAAGATTGAAGGTGGGAGGAGAAGGGGACTCCAGAGGATGAGATGGTTGGATGGCATCACCATCTCGATGGACATGAGTTTGAGCAAGCTCTGGGAGTTGGTGATGGGCAGGGAAGCTTGGTGTGCTGCAGTCCATGGGGTCGCAAAGAGTCAGACACGACTGAGCGACTGAACTGAACTGAACTGAAAGATCTCAGGTGATGGAAACAGAGAAAGCCCTCCTTGCACAACCACGGTCCTTTATGTTGGTGTGGTTCTGACCCGGGTGGTTTGAGGGCAAAAGCAGGCAAGGTGGGAGGTGCTTTGCCAGCCCAGAGAGGAGCCACCATTTATGTGAGAAGAGAAAGAGGATGGGATTTGGGCTTGCTCCTGGGGGACCCATCTGAGGGCCACACAAGGAGGTTGTACCCTCAGCCCCGCAGGTCCCCTCCCACCCTGCCCATAGACCTGAGGGCGGGGAGGGCCTGCCCCCGGAATAGCTGCAGGTGTCTGCTTGAGATCTGGGACTCTGGCAGCAGCTGCAGTGCTGAGAAGGATCCAGCTCCTGGGTGGGGAGGGGGCTGAGGCTTGGTCCTTGGCTCTGAGCCCAGCTCAAGACGGCTGTGTGGAGAACAGAGGCAGAGTCCCCAAGCTGGGGCGATGAAGACTGGGCTTCTGGAGCTTGGGGACACGTGTGCCCCTTCCCGTGCCCAGACTCTTACGGGTTCCAGAGGCAGTGCAGCCACAGTCTTTCAGCACAGCTGCTGGTGGTGCAGCCTGTCCACGCCCAGGAAGGATTCGCCTGCCAGGATCCCCTGGGGTTATCCGCTGCCCAGCTGGGCCTGAGCAGCTGACTAGGAAGGAGCAACAGTGGCTGTGTTTGTGAAGCCAGTGTCATTTGACCAAGTCTCCATTCCACCTCCACCACCTATCCCGCCTTGAGGTCTTGGGGCAAGCAGGGTAGCTGCATTATGCCTCAGTTTCCCCATCTGTTAAATGGGGACATCTGATGTGTCTGCCTCTCTGGGTTGTTTAAGGAGTGAATGAGAGTCATATCCAGGGCCCCGGGCACCACCTGTCATGGGTAGTTACTCAGGGGTTGGCAGCCATTTCTTATATGTCTGCTATGCAGGCCACACCAGGTACCGTGGAGAGCCTCCTGACCCTCGCAGTGACCTGTGAGGTTAGATGAGGCTCTCCCCACTTTGTGGTCCTTTAGTTGCTAAGTGGTGTTTGATTTTTTTGTGACCCATGGGCTGTAGCCTGTCACGCTTCTCTGGCCATGGGATTTCCCAGGCAAGAATACTGGAGTGGGTTGCCATTCCCTTCTCCAAGGGATCTCTCTGATTCAGGGATTGAACTCACATCTTCTGAATTGGCAGGCAGGTTCTTTACCGCTGAGCCACCTGGGAAGCCTCCTTCTCCCCACTTTACAGGTGAGCAGACTGAGGGTCGGGGAGAAGAAGTAGCTGGATTTCCGTAAATAAAATACCACAGACTTGGAGGCTTCGACCACAGAGATTTATTTCCTCATAGTCCTGGAGGTTGGGAGTCTGAGATCAGGGTTCAGCCAGAGTTGGTTTCTTCCTGGGGCCTCCCTCCTCAGCTTGTAGACGGCTGTCTTCTTCCTGTGTCCTCAGATGGTCTTCTCTGCGTGGGTCTGTGTTCTAATCTCTTCTTATAAGGGCACCAGTTGTATCGGATCAGGATCCACCCTCATGACCTCATTTAACTTAGTGACCTCTTTTAAGACTGTCTTCAGTTACAGTCACATTCTGAGGTTCTGGGGGCAAGGGGGTTGGTTAGAACAACCACACAGGAATTTGGTGGACACGATTCAGTCCATCACAGCAGGACAGTCCAGTCGTAGGTGTTGTCATGGGGTTGGAAGCCTGGCCTACAAGAACCCCAGCCTGTGCCTCCCTGTCCCCAGCACTTCCTGCCTCCATATGCCCTGGCTGCCGTGTTCTCAGTCCAGCTACCTCATGGCCCTTCCAAGGGCGTGTGGAGAGGGTTTCTGTTCTTGGAGAATTCAGCAATGTGTTTACTGGCTGGTATGACAACCTGTGAAAGCCGCTCAATTATGTCCAACTCTGCGACCACAAGGACTATACAGTCCATGGAATTGTCCAGGTCATGGAATTGTCCAGGTCACAATACTGGAGTGAAGATTCCCTTCTCCAGGGGATCTTCCCAACCCAGGGATCGAACCCATGTCTCCCACATTGCAGGCAGATTCTTTACCAGCAGAGCCACAAGGGAAGCCCAAGAATACTGGAGTGGGTAGTCTATCCCTTCTCCAGTGGATCTTCCCGACCCAGGAATCAAACTAGGGTCTCCTGCTTTGCAGGCGGATTCTTTACCAACTGAGCTGTCATGACAAACATACGTATAAACCTTACAGTTGCATTTAACTGCTACTTCTATATGATCTTGTGATACCCAGTTTTCATGTTGCATTTACAGTGTTGTTACTTCAGCAGAGGAGCCCATAGGATCAAGGGTTGTTGGGAACACACCTGTTGGTTCTTCGAGCCCCCCTGGGCCTGTGCCCCAGGCCTGGACTGAGCATTTGGAGGTGACTCAGAAATGACCCCATTCACAGACAGGCTGGGTGCTCAGATGCTCAGGGAGCTAGGCGGATGACAGTACTTGACTTGTGGCACCAGAGATTTTAGGAAACCATGCAGTGGTCAGAGGAGCCTGAGAAAGCTTTGCAGAGGTGGTCTGGAGCCAGCTCTGAAAGATTTTGCTAGCTGGTGAGAAAGGGAGCAGGATTCACACCATCCCAAGTATCCAGCATCACCTAGGAGCTCCCTCAGTGTTATCTGGGGTGCCAGGCCACTGGGGGCAGAGCCCTTGACTTGTTGAATCCCACAGTCTGGGGTGGGTAAGGGCAGAGAGGGCAGTGGTCAGTACATGGGCTCAAGACAGGCCATGGAGGTTCCAGCTGCTGCCCATCACTCAACAGCTGGTGATTCTTGCAGTGAGCAGCCCATCCTGGTCTTGATCTACCCTGGGTCAGGGACTAATCCAGCTACAGAAGCGAGTCAGCCCCATCCTGCCCTTCAGGGGCTGGCCCAGTGGGTATGCTGGGAGGGTTGGAACTGGGATGTGTTCTGTGTGGTGATGGAGGGAATCACACTCCAGGGACCCAGAGGAGGCCCTGACCCAGTTGAGGAAGGCTTCCAGACCCTCCTGGAGAATGGAGGGAAGGCATCAGGCAGAGGGACCAGTGAGCCTAGGAGCCCGGACCCCCAGGGGAGTGGATACTGTCATTGGTTATTTACAAATTGCCAGGCCATCATCCTTTCCTTTGTTCTTTCGCTCAGTCCACGGCTGGTTATTGAGCATCTACCGTGTGCCATGCTCTGTCCCAGAAACTGCGCTGCCCTGGAGACCCTCTCCCTGAGCTGGTGTCTAGTGGGGGAGGTGGGGAGTAAAGGCCAGGAGATGAACATGTGATATTTGTGCCATAGTGAAAAGTGCCAAGAAAGTAAGGCTGGAGAAGCAGGTGGAGAATAGTGGGGTTGAAGTAGGGGTGGCTCTTTGGGGAGGTGGTCGGCAACAAAGGGGCGCTGCAGATGGGGGAGGGCAGGCCCTGCAGAGACCTGGCCGGGAGCCTTCCAAGCAGAGGAAACAGCTCGGGAAAAGGCCTGCAGGTGGGAAGGTGCCTGTGTGCCCAAGGTGCAGCAGGCAGGGAGGTGGCCTGAGCTGGGCGGTCAGGGAGGAGGATCAGAGAGCCATAAACCTGGGTCATTCCTGAGGGCCGGGGAGGACTCGGGCTTGTGTGTTGCAGCCCCAGAGCTCTCCAGGGTTTCTGTCTGTGTTCTTCTGTATTTTTTATATGTATCCATTCAATCATTTATATCACTACAAACTCTCATTTTATACTTTGGGTTGTAATCCAGTATGATTAGGTTGGCCAAAAAGTTCGTTTGGTTAATGAATACGTCGTTCAACGAAGTTCTTGGTGAAAATGTCTTTTATTTTCACTTAAAACTGAGTGGGCTTTTTAGCCAACGCGATACCTTATTTTGCTCAAACCGTTCCAGCTTTGGCCACTGGATCTCTTCCAGCTGGCTCCTGTGTCCCTTTGACACCCCTGCCACTGTGGCTTTTCTTTGTTAGTTTCTTCTCGGGCACACCCCTACTTTCTGATCCTGTAAGGTGCTCCTGGTTCATCTTGGATGTTCCCTGCCCTATTCCTAGAGCCACTCACCAAGGACCTCTGGTCGCTTTTATTGGAAAATGGCATGAGAAACCAATATCTGGGCACTGGCGGTGCTCACCACTGCTGGCATCCCATTACTTCTGGGCTTAGCTAGAAGAACAAGGAAGTGTATGCATATATACTAATTGTGTATGTACACATGTCTAAGATATTTCTAAATGTAACATCTAAATGTAACATCCAAATGTATATTAAGTTAAAGGAGAGTTCTTACTGACATCCCCAGCCTAATCCACTACCACTTGGATCCTTTGGCCTCCTCCCCTTGCTTATGGTGTCCTCTCTCCAGCAGAGAGAGCCTGACCCCACCACCCACTCAGTTACTCAACACTGCACACACAGGGGTTTCAGAACAATTAGCCTGCACCCTGTGGATTCAGAGGGTAGCGGAGGGAAAGCATCTAACATATGAGTGCAGAGGCCTGTGATGGCCACCAGGGGGCGACTCAGGGGCGAGTGCACAGGGGCAGAGGCAGGGCGATTGGTGAGGAGGTGACTGCCCTGCTCTCTTAGAGGGCTGCAGCTGCCAGCTTGAGCCAGGGTGGTCGCAGGGATGGGTTGAGGAGTGGGGGAGACAGCCAAGCGGAGGCTGACTTCACTGTGCCTGTTGTGGGCGGGGGGTGGGGGTGGGGGGGCAGCGTTCTTCCCGCCAGCCCCTCCCGCCTCGATGCGTGCCCTTTCTCGGTCATTTTTCCCTTGTTGCATTTAGAGCCCAGATGCTGAGACAAGGTTGGTAAGGTCCCCTCTTTTCCTGCTGCCCTTCTGGACTTGGTGGGGCAGCTTACAGGTGTCTGGCAAGTGCAGTGACACTTCTGTCAACCTGCTCAACTGGATGGAATTAAGGACGGGGTGCTCTGTGCACACGGGGGTCGCCCTCGCCTCACTGTGCTACACTTGGGTCCTTGCCTGGACTCGACCGTGGGCTTTTCTAGGGAGAGCTGGTAGGACCCAGCAGGGTCTTCTCCCCCAGCCCATCCACTGTGAGTATCCCTGGCCCCTCTGTTACTGTTAGCATCAGCTGGCCCCCTCTGCCCCTCCCAGGTACAGGCCCAGCCTCCCCCACCCCCAGGCTGCTCTGCACACCCCTCTGTTCACACTGTCCACCTCCCTCCTTCCTTTACTTAAGGGGGACCAGACTTCCCTTCATCCACTCATCCACTTTCAGCTTTCCTCCTCCCAACAGTCTTCAAGGGGCAGCTGTTGACAGACCTGTTTCATAGGGAGGGATCTGGGAGGTTTTATAGTCAGGGTTCTTCAGACAGAAAAAGAACCAGTAGGAAAGAGAGATGGAGGGGGATTTTTTTTTTCTTCAAAAAAGGTGGCTCACCTGGTCATGGAGACTGACAAATCTGAAATCTGCAGGACAGGCAAGCTGGAAATTTCAGGGAGCATGGATCACAAAGTAATGAGGCAGAATTCCTTTCTCATCAAGGCATCTCAGTCTTTTCTGTTAAGACCTTCAACTGATTTAAGGCCTTAAGTGAGGTCCACTCACATTATAGAGGCTCATCTGCTTTACTCTGGGGCTGCTGATTTAAATATTAATCATTAAAAATACCTTCACAGCAGCATCTAGACTCGTGTCTGGCTGAATCATCTGGTACCACAGCCCTGCCCAGTGGATACGTAACCATTAACCATCTCGAGGTTAGGTAATTTGCCAAGGGAAATGCGCTCATCGGCACAGATTCAGAATCCGACAAGATCCCATCCTTTTGACTTCAGATCACTGTCCGTGTTAACCCAGGAAGTCAGGACGGAGTTGTTCCCTCAGAAGGAGCATGCTGGAAGCACTTAGTTCCTCCCTGGGAAATCATGCTCAGTATTTAAAGTTCTGGCATCCTGGCCCTTAGTCCCTTAGGAAGAGGCCCATTCTAGCTCTCAGGCAACATGGGCCTTCTGACTGGTCCTTGTTTTATTTCCGTGATTGTGTGTGATGTAAGGAGACTTGTGTCTTTGCCTGATAGGTTTTATTTGCTTTTTTCCCTGCTGTTTTAAGTAAGGATTTGTCCACCCCAGGTAACATTGTAAAACTCACCTAAAATTAATTTCAGCATGTTGGTGTGCTATAAACAGTGTGGTCCGGGGGAAATGATGCCACTTTCCATGGAAACAGCCTGTCCATGAGAGACACATTTGTTTCGGTTCTTTGGAGATGGGTGTCATTTAGAAAACAAATGGTTTCCTGTGTAATGTGTGTAACTGTGTGATATTTGAAATGGAAAGATCGAATAAAGCCTTTTGAAGTATTTGAAGAAAACACTCCCTTGGCACATTTTACAAATAATGTTCTGTTTGCTGAATAGACGAATACGTTCTGGTGGGGCTGGCAGCCTGGCATCTGCAGAACACTTTCTCTGGGGCCAGGGACCTGGGAGTAAAGCCTGGCTCTGCCCCTTGGCAGCCCCTCACCCCAGGCAGGTCACTGGGACATCACTGAGGCTTGATTGCATGCATGCTAAGTCATATCCAACTCTTTGTCACCCTATGGACTACAGCCTGCCTGGATCCTCTGTCCATGGGATTTCCCCGGGCAAGAATACTGGAGTTGCCATTTCCTCCTACAGGGGATTTTCCTGATCCAGGGATCGAACCCACGTCTCCTGCATCTCCTGCATCGGCAGACAGATTCTTTACCACTGAGCCACCTGGGAAGTCTGAACCTTGGCTGCCTTGTGGCGAAACAGTTGCCCTCATCCTGGGGTGACGAGGGGTTCATGTCGCTGCGGCGCTGAAGCCCCCCAGTCCCGGCTGGGGAGTGAGGGCACCTCCGTTACCCCCCCCTTCTACCTTCACCTGCTCCGTCTCCTCTAACTCCAGAGCTCAGGACAGGAGCACTGGAAATGTATTTCTGGTCTACACTTTGATGAGACAGATGATTACTGCAGGGCATATTTTGTGACTGATAAAATTGTCTTTCCTCAGAAAAACTCCAAATCGGAGGGGATGTCAGAGCCTGACCCTCCTCTCCAACACCTTCAGATGGTTTTCCACGGCTGGGGAAATCTCAGTAAAACAGTAGGGAAGAGTCTGGGCGGCGCTGATGGAGGTGGCTGCAGGGGGAACTGGAGGGTAGGGGCCCAGGAGGGTCTCAGGGGCCTGTCATACAAGAAGGGACTTGGGGAGGTGGCAGCGAGCCTGGCCGGCACCCCCAGCCCTGGCCCTGACCCTGACCAAGTCTCCCCGCTCTGGCCGCAGGTGGGCAAGCTGCGCGAGCGGCTGCAGGAGGCCAAACTGGAGCGCGAGCAGGAGCAGCGACGGCACACGGCCTACATCTCAGAGCTCAGGGCCAAGCTGCACGAGGAGAAGACCAAGGAGCTGCAGGCGCTGCGCGAGGTGCTCATCCGCCAGCATGAGCAGGAGGCGGCGCGCACGGCCAAGATCAAGGAGGGCGAGCTGCAGCGGCTGCAGGCCACGCTGAACGTGCTGCGCGACGGCGCGGCCGACAAAGTGAAGACGGCGCTGCTGGCCGAGGCGCGCGATGAGGCGCGCAGGGCCTTCGACGGCGAGCGCCTGCGGCTGCAGCAGGAGATCTTGGAGCTCAAGGCGGCGCGAAAGCAGGCGGAGGAGGCGCTCAGCAACTGCATGCAGGCCGACAAGACCAAGGCGGCCGACCTGCGCGCCGCCTACCAGGCGCACCAGGACGAGGTGCACCGCATCAAGCGCGAGTGCGAGCGTGACATCCGCCGGCTGGTACGTGTGCGGCCCCGCCCCGCCTCGCGTGCACGCCGGTCCTGCCGCACACACGCACTCCCGCGCTCCCCGCGCATGCGCACCCTATCTCTCTCGTACACAGGAACCATGTCTTGTACACAGACAACCCCTCCTTGCGCACATATGCGCCTCCCCTTGTACACAGTCACCCTGTCCTCCCCGCCTACAGACAACGCCTCCTTCCGCGCACACGTGCCCCATCCTTCCCTGACGCATGCGCGTGGCCTCTCTGCAAGCATGTGCCCCATCCTCCCCTCCTGGAGCAGTAAATGGGGACCACTGAGCTCCCAGCTTGGCTCTTGGCCCTAGGGTTCCAGCAAAGTCCCTCCCATCTTGGGCGTGGAATGGAGGCTTCAGCAGGGCTCTTCTGTCGGTAGGAGACACCGTAAGAAATTGAAGGATTGGAGGTGGAAGGAGCAGGTGTCCTTTTGAAGTTCTATCCAGCTGTCCATCCCTAGACTGGTCACCAGCCAGTGACAGAGCATCAGTTCACATCTTAACAATCCGCTATCAAAATGGCAGAAGAGATGCACTGATTTTAAATTTCTAATATATAGAAAATGTAAGCACATACCAGGACTGAGGTCTCAGAGGTGTTCTGCAGCCCCTTTCCCCTCCTGTATGGAGGCGGTGTTGTCACCTAATAGGAAAAGAAGGCTTTGGAGAAGGTCTTTTCTGGGTGTGAATCCAGACTCCTTCACTTGTGAGCCGTGTGACCCCAATCAGGTTGCATACGATCACTAAGTCTCTGGTGCCTCATCTACAGAAGGAGAAATGATCACATATCTGTTCCAGCATGCTGAGAATTAAGTTAAGCCTCTATCAACAGCCTATAGTTTCTGTAATAGGAGACATATAAAATATGTTCCTCTGTCATAGGAAATGTATAAAAAAAGTGAAAGTGTTAGTTGCTCAGTCGCTATAGCCATGGGCTATAGCCCATCAGGCTCCTCTGTCCATGGGATTTTCCAGGCAAGAATACTGGAGTAGATTGCCATGCCCTCCTCCAGGGGATCTTCCCCACCTAGGAGTCGAACCCAGGTCTCCCACATTGCAGGCAGATTCTTTACTGGCTGAGCCAGCAGAGAAGCCCCAGGAAATGTATCCTTAAGGGAAATAGAATGGGGAGAAAACAAGTATTTGCCCAAGAGATGGACTGAGCTTAATTTAAAATGTACTGAGGACTTGGTGTCTGTGTGTGAGTCACTCAGTTGTGTCCAATTCTTTGCGACTCCATTGACTGTAAGCCCCCAGGCTTCTCTGTCTGTGGGATTCTCCAGACAAGAATACTGGAGTGGGTTGCCATGCCCTTCTCCAGGGGATCTTCCCAACCCAGGGATTGAACCTGGGTCTCCCACACTGCAGGCAAATTCTTTACCATCTGAGCCATCAGGGAAGCCTGAGGGCTTGGTATCTGTTTCCATTCCAGTGCCAAGTAGAAATATCCCCAGTTCAGATTGTCCCAGTGTGGGGGGGCCACTTAGGAGACTAGAGTGAAAGGAATTAATGTCCGTTTCTCCAACTATTCCCCCACTTGATAAATGTCCCTGCTCAGACAGGCCTCATGACAAACTGTTCAGAAGGTGGCCTGCATTTTGTTTCTTTGTCAGCTGAACTGGATTAGAAATGCAGGAAGGCTTCCAGGCTTCCGCTTACACATTTAACATGCCTCTTAAGAAACAGTTGAGGAGAAAAAGGCAATTGTGGTCAGTGTGGGGCCATTGGACTTGTTCCTTAGATCAATTAGGATTAGGTCTGAGAACCCTGTTACACAGGGGCTTAAAATCTGGAGTTTATTTCTCTGTAATGTGCAAAGTCTGGACAGGGCTTCACAGAGTAGTACAGGCCACAGGGCCTCTCAGCTTTCCCCTCAGAAGGGGCTCTGCGAGGTGGCCCTGTTCCTCATGGCCCCTCCTGCCATGGAGTGCCAGCCATCACATCTTTATCCCAGGTTGGCAATAGGAGGACAGATGAAGGAGGGTGTAGTCGTCTTCCACCCTCAGGTGGTTGCTGGGAATCCTTGGCCTTCCTCTGCTCACACTGTATTACTCCAGGCTCTGCCACCACGTGGCCTTCCCCTTTCCCACATGGCCATGTCTTGTCCTCTTTTTATAAGGACACCAGTTAGTGGATCTGGTTGTGCTGTGTTAGTTGCTTGGTCGTGTCTGACTCTTTGTGACCCACAAGAACTGTAGCTCACTAGGCTCCCCATCCATGGGATTTCCCAGGCAAAAATACTGGAGTGGGTTTTCATTCCCTTCTCCAGGGGATTGTCCCAAACCCAGGGATCGAACCCAGGTCTACCTGCAATGCAGGCAGATTCTTTACCATCTGAGCCACCAGGGAAGGCCCACCCCAATCTGTTATGACTTCATCGCAGCTTAACATCTTAGTTACATCTGTAAAAATCCTATTTCTAACAGGTTCATATTCTGATTTTCCAGGTAGATGTGAAGTTAGATGGGGACACCATTCATCTACAGGTACCAAGGAGGAGAAGACAATGAGTCTTGGGGTAGCAGCTTGATTCCACAGACCTTGCTAACAAAATTATCCCCAAATTGATGGATTTGTTGGGAACTGGCTAAACTGAGGTGTTCACTGAGACACGGGCGCTGTTGGATGTGCCTGCTGAGAAGTGGCTAGATTCTGTGCCTGTGGGGCAGAGAGACAGCATAGGGAGGGCTCTGGAGAGGCCGGCTTGAGTCTGATTCATGGATCTGCTGCCGCCTAGAGTGTGGGCACATTCACTGCTCTGGGCTTCAAGCTTATCTGTAAAATGGGATAATGTCTACATAGAGGGTCTTTTAAAGACTGAGAAAGAGCATGTCTCTTAAGTACAAATGTCCTCCTGAGCTCACAGTAGCAAGTAAGTAAGAAGTGATAGCCATCACCCAGACTTGTTTTTTCTCTATCAGTTAGAATTTTATGGTTGCAAGTGACAAAAACTCTACCTCAAACCAGTTTTCTTAACTAAAGTAGCTGGACTAGCCTCAGGCACAGCTCCAGTGGGACTAATGATGTCACCCAGGACCTGGGTTTCTTAGGCTCTGCCCCGTCTTTTATCATTCTCAGACTTTAGACTCTCAGTGTCCTGGTGAGATGCCATCATTGTGTCAGACTCCACGTCCTCACAAGAAACAGCCAAGAGAAAGTGAGAGAAGCTCTTTCTTAACTCCTAAGAGGAGAAGGCAATGGCACCCCACTCCAGTACTCTTGCCTGGAAAATCCCATGGACAGAGGAGCCTGGTAGGCTGCAGTCCATGGGGTTGCTAAGAGTCGGACATGACTGAGCGACTTCACTTTCACTTTCACTTTTCACTTTCATGCATTGGAGAAGGAAATGGCAACCCACTCCAGTGTTCTTGCCTGGAGAATCCCAGGGACGGGGGAGCCTGGTGGGCTGCCGTCTATGGGGTCGCACAGAGTCGGACATGACTGAAGTGACTTAGCAGCAGCAACAGCAACTCCTAAGAAGAAATAGGAGGGTCCTAGCAGCAGCAGCAACACCCTCTTCAGGCTGTTGGGTCTGAGTAGGTCATGTATCCATCCCTGAACCAATTACTATTAAGGGGCGTGGCCATGCCTATGGTGTGAGCCAATCAGGGCCTGCCCTGGGAATTTGGAGCAGTGCAGCCCCACCCCCTCTCATGGTGATAGTGAGAATGTCAGAGAAGGAGAAATGGATGCAGGGACCAATCCAGGAATGTCCCACACACTCACGTGATGGGGTTTAGGGAAGCTCAAGAAGGTCACTGTCAGACGTTCACACTTCATTACCATCCTCAGGGCAGGGGGAAGGATCATGAAGATCAGGCTGGGAGCCAGACCAGAGTCAACAAATAAGAGTGCCTTCACAGCTGTGTGAGCTGACAGGTCTCCTAACCTCTGGAACCTCAGGACTCTGGCTGGGGAAATGTGACAACCTAGAAAATGTTAGCTCCAGAATCTATTTCACATTGTCCATCCATTCCTGGATGTGTGATTGGGTTTAAGCCCTTTGCTCACTTACTGGAATCAAGTAGGGAACTGATGCTCTTCTAAGCTGAGAATTTCCGGAGACAACTTGCTTGTGAAGCTGTGCCCTCTTGTGGAAGGAACTAGAGTAATGTGGTGGCGGGAGGTGTCCTTCCCGGCCCCAGAGCAAAGCCAGAAGTGTGCAGCCAGGATGATGAGGGGGACAGACTGGAACCCTACCTGTTAACTTGTAACAACTCGCACCACTAATTCCCCTGGCTTTATTTTTTTCTCCTAGCACTAAGCATGCTCTAGGCTACTCCAGTATTGAATTCTGCTTTTAGCTACCCTCCCTTCTGGAATGGAAACTCTGAGGGCAGGGACTCTGTGATCTGTTTTGCTCCTCAGTGTTTCCCAGCATCTGTTGATGGCACTCAATTCAGTATTGTTGAATTCAGGAAAACAAGTTTAAGTAGTTTAAATTAATGAACTCCTTCCCCATGTTCTTACTGTTTCTGGGTTGAAATCGGCAGTGGCAACAATGTTTCCCGCATCACTAAGAGTTCTTCCCTACAAGGGGGAGCTGCTCCCCATCACCTTCAGAGCAAGTTTAATCAAAGCTGGGAGCTGCAGACGGACCGTCACCAGGGGGCGCAGCAGGCATGTTCTGCAGGTGCTGAAGGAGACGCTGCACTGGGCGCATCCTTGGCTGGAGATCCAGGAGATTGTCTTGGGGGGCGAGGAGGGATGCAGAGGGCAGGGGAGCATCCTTTTTTGTTTTCTTCAAAGAAAGACCACTCAAAGAGCTTGCCAGAACTCTGGGACTTTGCTTGAAAACCTCAGTCTGGAGTTTTAAGGGTACCATTTTCCTCCTTTGTAAATCTCAGTTATATTTTTATCAGTTTTTCATGGTCTGCTGTTTAAATAAGATAGCCAGGAGCTAAAGTAGATTAATGATGGCAGCCAACATTGATTGTGTGCTTATAAGATGCCAGGCTCTGTGATAAATTCTTCCTGTGGTTGATCCGAATCTCCCCCTAGTTAAACAGGGTGTTCTCAGTGTCCCCACATTACAGAGGCTGAGGCTAAGAGAGGTGACCCAGCCTGCCCAGAGTCACACAGCTGGTGGGGGCAGGGATTTGAGCTTACTTCTGTCTGCCCTCAGGACAGGGCTCTTAACCAGTATTCTCTGCTTTAGCGATCTGTGTCTCAATTCAAGGTATTATGATTCAGAGGTAGGAGTTTCAACTTCTGATTCAGGTTACAATCAACTTCAATTTGTACCCTCTGAGAGTGTGCTGAGTGAGAAGGGCATTTGTATTTGTTTTCTGGGGCTGCCTTAACAAATGGCCACAGACGCACTGAAGTTTATTGCCTCACAGTTCTGTATGCCAGAAGTCCAAAATCAAGGGGCCGGCAGGCCCGTGACCCACTGAAGTCTCTCGGGGAGGGCCCTTCCTTGCTCTTCGGCTTCTGGGGCCTCCAAGCGTTCCTGGGTTTGTGCCTGCATCACTCCAATCTCTGCCTCCCTCTTACATGGCTCTCCTGTGTGTTTTTCCTCTTCCTCTGCGTCTTCACTTTGTCCTGTGGGGATGCTTGTCTTTGGATTTAGGACCCACCCAGTTAATCTAGGATGATCTCATCTTAAGGTCCTTAATTACACCTGCAAAGACCCTTTTCCCAAACAAGTTTCTATTCGCAGGTATCTGAAGTCAGGATGTGAACATACCTTTTTAGGAACCACAGTTCAAACCACTGCAGTGTTCTTCATATTTGCACACCAAAGGAGATAAAAGACTAGGAAGGACAGTAGCTACTACTTATTGAGACCTACTATGTGCCTGCAACAGTTATAATTAGAGTTGTTTATTTTATGCCTACAGTGTGTTAGGCACTTTCCATGTATTCATTTCACCCTCACAACATCCCCATGACTATCCCCATTTCACAGATGAGAAAACTGAGGCATAGGAAGAAATCAGGTAACCAAACCAAGGTAATGGAGCCAGTGAGTGGTGGCCTTAGGGCCAGAACCCAGCAATCCAGGAGCCTTGCTCCTAAGCAGCCTGCCTATCTGCTGTCCCCTTCTGTCCTCATAGTTCCCCTTCTGGGTGGAGGTGCCTACATCCCCATTTTACAGGTGAGCCTGAAGCCTGGAGAGATCAAATGCCTTGCCAGAGGTCACACAGATCACCAGTGGGGGTTTAGTCTCCAGTTCATACCTTCTTACTCCATGCCTAGTACTTTTCCCTCTGTGGCAAGCTGTTTTATAGCACATGGCTTTAACCTTTGTGTTGGGTAATCAAGGCAATATCCACATTGTATCACCTAACATACAGGCTTGCTCATGGCGGGCATGCACAGGTATGTGTTAAATAATACCATGTCATAAAGACTCTATCCAGAGCTTGTTGAGACCATTCTTACTAAAGTATTAGTATTCTTTTCAGAAGTTTTTTGTGTACCTCATCTCAGATAGAATTTATTCCTAAATCCCATGATGATAATCACTGTAGTTGGAACTATTGTGATTTTTGTCAATTAATGAAACTCTAGTAGTGGGAAATTTTCTATTTTAACACCTGTATTAGTTTCCTAGGACTGCTGTTACAAAGTACCACGAACTGGGTGGCTTAAGCAACAGAAATTTATTCACTCACAGCTTTGGAGGCTAGAAGTCTGAAGTCAAGGTGTTGCAGGACTTTGTTCTCTGAAGGCTCTAGGGGAGGGTGCTTCCTGCTTCGTTCAGCTCCTGGTGGCTCCAGGTGTTGCTTGGCTTGTGGCCGCATCACCCCAGTCTCTGCAGTCATCTTCTTCCAGTGTTTGTGTGTCTTTTCTCTTATAAGGACACCAGTCATTAGCGCCCACCCGACTCCACTATGACCTCACCTTAACTAATTATATCTGCAAAGACCCTATTTCCAAATGAAGTCACATTCTCAGGTGGTAAGAAGGGCATGGATTTGGGGAGGGGGCACGCCAGCACAGTGCCCTTCCTGGGGCGGTTTCCCAGCTGTTGGCTTTTGTGTCCAGAAACAACTGAAGTGTGTGGTGTATGGCAGAAGCTTCCCTTTCATAAGCTTCTTTCCTGTGGGGAATGAGGGACGAGGCTGGGCTGGGCGAGCTGGGGCTCACGCCGAGGCTTGCACATGGGGAGACCGAGGCGCTCTGGGGCCCCCAGAAGCAGCCAGTCGGTTCTCTGACTGTAGGGCTCCGAGAGATGTCAGAGCAGGGGGCGGAGGATGGAGCGCCAGCCGCATACAGGGAGTTAATGTTGTGGGTGAGGACTTGGCTGGTCAGGGAGAGGCTACAGATGGGACGAGGAAACTACTTGGAAGCTACAGACTTCCATGGTGACCAGGGGAGAGCGAGTCTGTAAAGTAGATGGAGACAGTCTCACAGAGGGCGAGAGGGTGGGGGGAGTTGATGAAGCAGGGTGTGGGTGAGAGTGTCAGACGGGGTGAGGAGAGAGGACAGAAAATTGTCTGGTGAGTTTGGGGGCCAGGAGAGGGTTGAAGACCTTAGCAAGAGCTGTTTACTGGAGGGGTACAATCCACTCCAGTATTCTTGCCTCGAGAATCCCCTAGACAGAGGAGCCTGGTGGGCTGCCGTCTATGGGGTCACACAGAGTCGGACACGACTGAAGCGACTTAGCAGCAGCAGCAGCAGCAGCAGGAGACATGGCCAGATGGGAGTGGGAGACAGGAGGACAACCAACTCCGACCAAGCTGAGCTGCAGGGGGCAGGGTGGGGGAGTGGCTGGATGGCCCTGGAAGGTCACGATTTGACTTTATTTCATGGAGATAAGAGAGAAACATGCATCAGTTTCGGGGTAAGTGTCTGGTTGATGATATAGGTGCTTGAACCCGCAGCTCTGTGCTTCTCTGTGCTTCTCTGTGCTGGGGCTGGTGATTGACGGAGGAGCAGGGCCTGGGCCGTGCCCTGCGGTGTCTCTCTGCCCTGTGTTGCCAAGTCCAGCCACCCTGGATCCACGGAGCTTCTGAACCTTTCCATGGGCCTGAGGCCAGCAAGGGAGAGCTCTCCTTTGTAACAAGCCCCTACAGTCAGCTGCTTGTTCTTTTTCTTTGCAGATGGATGAGATCAAGGGGAAAGATCGTGTGATTCTGGCCTTGGAGAAGGAGCTCGGTGTGCAGACTGGGCAGACCCAGAAGCTGCTTCTTCAGAAAGAGGCTTTGGATGAGCAGCTGGTTCAGGTCAGAGAGGCTGAGCGGTACCACGGTAGTCCAAAGAGAGAGCTCCCACCTGGCATAGGGGACATGGCCGAGCTCATGGGCATCCAGGTGAGGGGCTCACGAACCACTGGGGCCATCGAGCTGACACCTACCCGTCATTCCTCCCACTGGTCATTCTTCTGGTGAACTTGTCTGCCTGCCTTCCCCCCATCCCTCCTCCTTCCTTCCCATCCATCTGCGTACCCTCCCTTCTCTCCCGTGCAGACATTTCACTGTGGCCAGGCCCAGTGCTAGGCACAGGGAGTGCAGAGGGGAAGAACGGGCCAGGCTGTGTGTAGACACCATGTGAGGTCCCAGCATCTCAGTGGTGAGCGAGGTGGGCACAGTGCCTGCCCTCAAGGAGCGTCCTGGCACGTTGGTGATGTGCCTTCGTCAGAGATGCCTGGAGAGCAGGGGCTGGGCTGGAGGGTCCCAAGATGTTAGGGAGCTAGTGGATGGTTTGCGGTCTCATCACCTTGGAGATGGTCTTTCCACATGTTGCTTGACTTGGGGGAGTCCCAGCACGGCTGACAGTCCCCCTAATGAGGAGCTCACTTTTGTCCTGAGAGTTTTCCGAGAAGGGTCCATGAAGTGCTCTGACTCAGTTAAGCTTTTTCAAAGTACATTCATGTCTCGATTCTATTTTAGGATCAACATATGGATGAGCGAGACGTGCGGCGATTTCAGCTAAAAATTGCTGAACTGAATTCGGTGATACGGAAGCTGGAAGACAGAAATACCCTCTTGGCAGACGAGAGGAATGAACTGGTAATCAGCAACCCCCGCGCCCCCCACAGAGGCAGATGGAGCCTGCGGGGTTCGGGAGAGCAGTCCTGGGGCCACAAACTAGGCCCTAAACAGGAAGTTAATACCCAGGCCATCTGGTTTTCTCTACTTCCCCCTGATTTCTTCCTGATTAAAAGTCGAACACACGCTTGTTGAAGAGACCTGTTAGTACCCTTAGTTTCTGCAGGAATTTATCGTGAGCTGACAATCAGAGAAGTTCAGTGAGGGGTCCATGGAGAGGGGGTTCATTGCAGTGATGTCTCTATATAGTAGCAACCAAAAGTGAACCAAAGTGAAACGAAACCCCACTTGTTCGATCCTCAAGTACTGATCAAAATAACTATGGAACGTTTATGCAGTGAACTGTGTGCAGTCATTAAGAATGGTGTTTTATATCATATTTAACTGCCATGGAAATTTGTCCACAATAAATTAAACGATAAAAGCGGTTTACAGAACAAAAATACATCATCGTCATCCTGGATATTGGAAGTTGTTTTAGGGAGTGTGATTATGGACAGTTTTTATTTTTTGCTTATCTGTTTACTTTCTTTTGCATAAAAGGTCACATAGTTCTAATTTTAAAAGTAGTGAATGTGGACTTCTGGTTAAAAAAAAAATCTCGAGTAAAAATAGTAACTTCTTGAATATGTTTAAATTTGAAGGATAAACAGTTAAACTAATTTTTATGGAGTGGTAGTCAATATATAAACTTCTTGACAAATGCCTCATAGTATCTCTCTTTATTCAAAATTTTACTATAAAAGTAAGTGTATCTGTATTTTTGAAACACATGGAGATAAAAAGTGTTAATAAGTGTCACTTCTTCATGGTTTTAACAGGATCAGAATAATTTCACTTCCTTCCAGTATTTTTAAAGGCATATTTTTATATAGCTTTCATCAGACAGTCCATCTCATAGTATGTCTCCACTTATTGCGTAAATGTTCATGAGCTTAAAAAAAAAATCCCTCACGAGAGGCAGAATTGTTTACTAAATGGATTAGAAAAAATACCTTGCTTGAAACAATTCAGACATTCTGGAGCATTTAAAGAAAGAATCGATACGCTTGCCAGAACTGGGATTTTTTTTTAATTTATTTTTAATTGGAGGATAATTGCTTTCCAGTGCAATTGTTGGTTGTTTTTTGCCCTACAACAGCGTGAATCAGCCATAAGTATATATATGCCCCCAACTTCTTGAACCTCCTTCCACTCTCACCGTTCAACCCCTCTAGGCTGTCACAGAGTACCAGGCTGAGCTCCCTGTGTTACGTAGCAACTTCCCACCAGCTGTCTTCTTTTTAATCTATTACACGCGGTAGTGTATACGTATCAGTGCTACTTTCTCAGTTCGTCCCGCCCTCTCTTTCTCCCGCTATGTCCACGAGTCTGTTCTCTATGCGAGCGTCTCTGTTTTTGCACTACACATAGGTTCCTCAGTACCATTTTTCTAGAATCAATATATATTCGTTAATATGCAATATTTATTTTTCTCTTTCTGACTTAACGTCACTCTGTATAACAAGCTCTAGGTTCACCCACCTCTCTAGAACTGACTCAATTCGTTCCTTTTTATGACTGAGTAATATTCCATCTTACATATGTGTACCACAGCTTTTTTATTCATTCGTCAGGACATCTAGGTTTCCATATTGTATATAGCAGTGCTGGGATTTTAAAATCATGAGATAACTACTGTTAATAGTTTGAGGTGTTTCTGACATGCTTTTAATGTTTCTGTGAATGTCCTGACACCCATGAAGAGCCTTTTTTGTTGTTATTTTATGGTTACACACAGGATAGTTTCCCTGTGTATTATTGTTTTGCAACTTGCTTTTTTCCCTTGATGTATCAATTACCCTATTTCCCAGCAATGCCTGAAGATCTCCCTTTGTCTTTGTAACAACTGTGTCGAACTCTGTCCCTGTGGCCAAACCATGGTCTATTCAACCACTCCTCTACTGGTAAAGATTTAGGCTATTTCAAGTTTCTCTGCTATTATAAACAATGCCACACAGAAGATACATTTCTGTCTTTACTGGCTTGAACCTTTGTTTCTGCAGGATAGATTTCTAGAGGTACAATGTATGAGTCAAGGTACATTTTACATCTTAATGACTACCATCAGTATTTCATCTTAACTTTCTCATCCTGGTGACCCAAAGAAGAGGTCTGCAGTCAGTCCCTTGTGTTTGGTTCTTGGTTCTGGAACTTTCTGTGTGACCTTGAGCACATCGCCCCACCTCTCTGTGGCCAGGTTCTTTGTCTGTGAAATGGGGATGGGAAGAAGCCCCTCCTGGGATAGAGGTACTGGTTAAAGGAGAGGGGATGCCTGGACACATGGTGAGTACCTGATAGATGCAGTGGGTCTTGTAACTGTCATCATATGGATGAATATTTAAGTCGTTTCTAATTTTCATCCATTAAAAGAACCCTGCAGAAGCTATACCCATGCATTTAGTTCTCGTAACAGGTCTCTGAGGCAGTTACTACCATTGTTGTTGTTCAGTCACTCAGCCATGCTGGGCTTTTTGCAACCCCATGGACTGTGCACACCAGGCTTCCCTGTCCTTCACTATCTCCTGGAGTTTGCTACTATTATTCCCATCTTATAGATGAGAAAACTGAGGCTGAAAGTTTGGCTGTGGCCTTGCAGCTAGTGTGTGTGTCACCGAGGACACTGTATGCAGACGGAAGAAGTGTGGGTGCTTCTAGTTGTACAGTCTCTCAGTCCCTGCTTCGTACCCCCCTCCACCGTCGTTTCTCGTGCCTCCATCTCACTGGACTGGCCTGCACACAGCAGTCAGAGTGATGGATTGTTCTAGAAGGCAGACCCAACCACAGAATGCTTATGCCTCAAAGTCTTTGGCCAAAGGAGGGTGGGCAGGGAGGGCTGGCGAGCTGGGGGTGGAAACCAATGATAGAGTTCTCAGCTCCCTAAATCAGGCCTCACCAGGCCCACCCAGCTCTTCCCATCCCCCACATTTCGTGTTCCCACTGCCATCCATGAAGCTCCTTGGACGCGCCGTGTTCTTGCCCCTTCTGAACCCCTGAAAGTGTGCCTCCCCTGTCTGGAACATCCATGAGGACCTGTCTCACTGTGTTCTTACCTCTGCTACCATCTTTGCTCTCTTCCCCCATCTCTTGGATGGTCACCCCCATGGTGTCTTCCCTTTGATGCAGCCCCTAGGATAGGACCTGGGTCCAAGAGGGGCCCTCCAGATGCTGACCAGATTAAAGACTGGAGGGACACCCTACCAGTCACAGGGACCATGCTCAGAGCACTCAGGGAGTGTCTCAGGGCTGGGTGCCACCCCATCTATCTCATACAGGCAGCACTGAGCCGGGCCCAGGGATCCTCTGTTGTCTGAAGAGTGTTGAACTTGCAACTAAGTCTGCATCCGGGGAGAAATGGTGGCCAGGAGGAGCTAGATGGCTGGACTGACCTTTATGCATGTGAACCTTGACCTCTGGGGGTTATGCCTGGAGGTAAGGGAAGTGGGGATGCAGCTCAGGCCACTTGCCAGCAGGGTGACCTGAGGCAGATCTCTGGGTCTCCCTGTTAGGATATACCCCTTCCTTTTGCCTTGCCCGAGGCCTTCTGAGGCTCAGGTGGGAGCCTGCGTTTGGAAGCCAGGTATCTGTGGGCTCTTTCTGGTGTTTGCATCACACAGGCCATGTGGTCCCTGCAGGGGCGGCCCCAGCCAGGTGGGATCTCTGCTGGCCTTCACAGCTGGGTCTTACAGCCGCTGCCCTCTGTGTCTGTCTGACCGCAGCTGAAACGCTCCCGCGAGACGGAGGTCCAGCTGAAGCCCCTGGTGGAGAAGAACAAGCGGATGAACAAGAAGAATGAGGACTTGCTACAGAGCATCCAGAGGATGGAAGAGAAGATTAAGAATCTCACGCGGGAAAATGTGGAGATGGTGAGTCATGGACCTGGAGCCCTTGTCTCTGCCTGGGCTCCTCCACCGGGTCTGCACCTCTGTTCTGCCATCTCCACCTGGGGTCCTTAGGCCCAGCCCTCTTCTCTCAGCTTCCCCATCCCTGAAATGGAATTGAAAACATCAGTGCTATAGGGACAGGGAGAGGGTGGAGTGATGGCACAGAAGGTCCTCACAGAAGACCTAGCACTGTGGGGGTATAGCTCAGTGGTACAGCATTTGACAGCAGAAGACCTGGCACACTGGGGCAGCTCAGTAGGCCAACGATTACGATTTTGCTCCAAGTGCTTTGAATCATGGCCTTTCATTTGCTCCAGCAAGAATGATTGGTCTTTGTGGTCAGAGTGATGTCTTGCAGCTGATAGTTTAAGGCATACTCTGAGTTTCATTGTCCAAAGTAGTCTCAAGCATGCCTATTGTACAGCTGAGAAGACTGAGGCTCCGGGAGATGGAACACCCTTCTCCCTGTTCCCTGGCAGGTCCAGGTGTGAGTGTGCGTTTGTTACCCTGTGGCGTGCTCTCTTTCCCCAGCACCCAAGCTTTCCAGGCTCAGGGCAGATGTCCACCTCTCCCACCCCAGTGCCTGCTAGCCCTTCCTGTCGGCAGTGGGCACGGTCAGCCCCGCCTTGAGCCTGGCTCTGGTCGGCAGCTGTCCGCTCCTCCAGTGTGGGGACCAGGGAGCAGTCATCCCTCCCTCCATCCTTCCATCCCGTATCCCCAAGCCCACACTCCTGTGCCCTGACGCACGGTGGGTCCCTGACAAGGGCTGTGGATGAGTGGCCCTGCAGTGTCCTCTCTTCCCTTGGCTGCAGAAAGAGAAACTGTCGGCCCAGGCGTCCCTGAAGAGGCACACTTCCTTGAACGACCTCAGTCTGACACGGGACGAGCAGGAGATTGAGTTCCTGAGGCTGCAGGTGCTGGAGCAGCAGCACGTCATTGACGATCTCTCGCTGGTATGTCCGCGCCTGCGTCAGTGCCAAGCCCTCTGTGGAGTGCCAGGAGACATGAGCCTCCGGAATGGCATCAGGGCTGCAGGCAATGTTGGGGCACCGACGGGCAGGGGAGCGTCTCACGTACCTCCTCCTGGTGATGGGGCCTTCCTGCTCCGTTCTTCCAGAAAGCAGTCTCCACTTGGTTTACACGGTATCACCGATATCTGGGAGTGGTTTCCATGGTTACTCTTTTTGCTCAGCTCTTACCCTGAGTTTGCTGCCATTAAGAAGCAGCATCAGCCTCTTTTGAAAAGAATCTCTGGCCTTTGTGGAGTGGGTGTGATCGATCTGTCCTGGAGACGTCTAATGGTTTTTTTGAGCCTATTATTGCAGACTGTGAACTTGAAAATCGGAACCTTATAATCAGACCGGAATTTGAAGGACTTGCTAAGATCTGTGGGTGTGTGTGGGTGTGTGTGTGTAAGATCAGGGAGGGGGGAGTGTGAGTACGTCTTAAGGAGGTGGAGTGTGACATCCAGAGAATTCTGCTGCTCTCTGTGGAAGGAGCTAAGGGACCAGGAAGGGAGCATCTATAGTGAGCTTTAGTTGCATCTTAGAAGCAAAGAGTACTTCAAAAAATAGAAAAGCCAGTGACCAGAGCTCTAGAAAAGGCTTTGACTATAAGTTGTCCATTCACTTTGCTTGCCCATCTCTCCATCTCTGCTCCCTCCTTCCACTCACCCATCTATACTCCCTCCCCTCTTTCCATCCGCCTTCCCATCCTCCCCCTCTTCCATCCATCCCTCCCTCCCTCCATCCTGCCCTTATTCCACCCCCCATTTATTCATTCAACCTTCCATTCATCTTTGCTTCATTACACATAAAAGTCTTTATGCCACATAAGGTGAAAAAACACACCCAACGAAACGATGACAGGGTCGAAAGAGGAATAATAAACAGATAAGATGAGAGAAAACAAAGATGACAGCGTTAGTCAAGATCAGGAGGGATGCATGCATGGACCATAAGGGCCGTTGCCAGGCACCGTATTTGTCTCTGGGTTTCCTGACAGCCAAAGAGGATAGGAACATGTGATAAGGAAGGAGAGAATGTGCTGGTTTCCTCTGGGGCAGAATGCTGCTGCTCCTGCTACTACCCCGTAGGTGCCATTTCTACTGACAGAAGCCACAGGTAATCACAATCTCTTGCAGGGCAGGTTCTAGCAGTTATAGCAAAGGAAGAAGCTGAGAATCAGAGAAACGAGCTGTGTGTCATCAGGCCTGGAGGAGGCCCCATGGGGATTTGGCCACAGCTCTGTGTGAGATCGAAGCCACAAGATTTTTTCTTTTCTGTTTGGGGGTCACTGACAGTAGGTAACTAGTCAACACTGCCTGAAGTTTTATAGCTTCCAGCCCCAAAGGCAGGCAGGCTTGAGTTTTACAGGACTGGCCAACCTTGGCATTTTTTTTCTGGGAGGGTCCAAGTCCAGTTCATGTTGTGGCTCTGTAGCTATCAGTTCTGAGAAGCAGCTGTGCCTTGGGTGCTCAGAACCTGGGCCTACCCAGGTCCGGTGCAGACAGGTACGCGCAGCAGCTTTGTGAGTTACGCCCTCTTGGAGCCAGTGGGTCAGCAGATGTGATGTGAGACTGGCTGAAGATGCAAACAGTTGTTTCCTTCTAGGAGAGAGAACGGCTCTTGCGGTCCAGAAGACATCGCGGGAAGGGCCTGAAGCCACCCAAGGTGAGCCAGCGGTGGCACAGCTGCCCTGCTCTGGCTCCATGCCAGGATCTGCAGGGCAGGTGGTCCAGGGATGGGGGAGGGGAGAAGCGAGCAACCCATAGAGGGGCCCTAAAGGCAGACACCGTCACATCTCTGCATGTTTGATAGGGAAAAACCTGTTATAACTACTTCTCAAAGCAACATAAATACCCAGGCCATGGACCTGGTTGGTGTCATTTATTCATGGAAAATTTACAGATGTATCCTGTGTTTAGGCCTCTTGGGATATGAGCCCAAAATTAAAAACATAAATACTTAGACCTTTTGAAGGATTTAAAGGATACCTGGTCTTGTTTTATAACATCTGTATATCCTGTTTTGAAAAATCAGGGCCTTTAGGCTTTTTTAGAATGATGCAGAATGCATTCTTCCTGGAAAAGGTGGTTTTGCCCATTTTATAGAGATAGTGTCCAAATGTCCAGTGAGGCGAGCAGAGCCAGGCTTGGAAAACTCAGATGCCCACAGGGACCAAGCTGGAAAGTAAAAGAGCAAATGGGTTGTGTTTTTTTGAAGATTTTGTTGATGTGGACCATTTCTTAAGTCTCTATTGAATTTGTTACACTATTGCTTCTGTTTTATGTTTTGGTTTTTTGACAAGGGGGCATGTGGTATGTTAGTACCCCGACCAGGAATAGAACCCACACTCCTGCATTGGAAGGTGAAGTCTTAACCCCTGAACTGCCACGGAAGTCCTGCAAATTGCTACTTTTAAAAAAATCTTAGTTTGCTTTAACACCTGAAAACATTTTTCACTTCCATGAAGATGTGAGCCTGGTCACCTTTTTATTAAACCAGATGCCCCTCCTGGTTTATCTTTTGGTAGAGATATGGCTATATAGAAATATTTCTCATCTATAAAGAAAACAGCCATGCAGATGTCTTACCAAATGACCATGGATATATGGCTTTGGTGTCAGTGGGACAATAGGGAGTGGTGGTGACTGTGAAAAACTGAGTCCAGAATATCAGCTGCTATAAGAAAGTGAGCCAGGTGGTGTCAGATATTTCAGTCATTCAAGAGACGTGGAAATCTCTACATTAGTTTCCTAGGACTTCTGTAACAAGGTACCACAAACTGGGTGTCTTAGAAGAACAGAAATGTATTAGCTCAAGGTTTTGGAGTCTACAAGTCTAAAATCAAGGTGTTGGCAGCACGATCCCAACCTTTAGGGAAATCCTTCTTTGCTTCTTCTTAGCTTCTGGTGATTTACTGGCAAATTGGTATTATTGGACAAGATTTTCCTTGTCTTCAGTTCAGTCAGTTCAGTTCGGTCGCTCAGTTGTGTCCGACTCTTTGCGACCCAATGGACTGCAGCACGCCAGGCCTCCCTGTCCACCCCTATCCGTTCCTTGTCTTAAAGCTGCACAACTGCAGTCTCTACTTTTGTTGCCATGTGCTGTTTTCCCTGCGTGTCTCTCTTTGCATAGCCATCTTCTCATAAGGACGTTAATCTCATGGGATTAGGGGTCCACCCCAATCCAGTGTGCCCTCATTTTAACTGATTCTTGCAATGACCCTATTTCCAACTGAGGTCACACTCTGAAGTACTGAGGGGTTAGGACCTTAATATAACCTTTTGGGTGGGGGGGGGTCAGTTCAACCCATAACACTTTTATGTAAAATCTCAGGATTGTGAATATTGGTGCAAATTGTTTATAGTACACTTTGTGGGCAAAATAAGATATACCTTGAACCAAATTTGTACATTTGGATAAATGTTTACTTATAGCATCTCATTTAATCGTCATAGCAACCCTGTGAGGTTGGCATTATTTATTTTTAATTTTAAAATTACAGAAGTATATAGATACAAAATATAGAAATGAGTCAAAAAGGAAAACTAAAAGACTGGCATTTAAACTCAAGTCTAGGGCTCCAAGGCCCAAGCTTATGCCACCAAGTCAAGTTGAACGAGGTACAGGTCTCTATGCACTGACATTAGACTCTCAGAAATGGGAAGCGGTTCAGCAGAACTTGGTTATATTTAAATACATATTTTTATTATGGAAGTAGTATAGCCACATTATAGACTCTTTGGGTCATAAGTGGTCCATCATGGCAGTACCTCCCCAGTGCAATCAATGGCGTTTTAATGCAATCGCCTCCCCCCATCCTTGTTCTGCTTCAATATTTTTAGATAATGTAGCTGTAATTATAGAATACGTTTTTGTACCCTGGGTTTTTACTTACCATTATACTATGAAGCATTTTTCCATGTTACGATGCTGTCATCATAAATATGAGTTTTCAAGACTACATAATCTGTTGAGTGGATGGGCCATAAATTTGTTTAATGTTCTGTGTCTGCCGGGCGTGTCTGCTTCCAGCTCCTCCCGGTTGTGAATAATGCTGCAGTAAATGTGTCTACGCTTAGACCGCTCTTTACCAGCCAGTTCTGCTAGATTCCCTGAGTGTTGAACATTTCATAGAGTGACCACCCTTTCCGTCTTCTTGGACTCCCCACTTCTGTAAATGTAACCACAGTGAACTTCTTTTGTCCAGAAAACTTTGTCCGTAGTCTGGATCGTCCCCATGGATAGATTCCCGGAAGTCTACATGTGGGTCAGAGGGTGTGAAGGCTTCAATCAAGAACACTCACCCTTCTGTCTGCTGTATAGAAGGGTTGTGTCATTTTGCACAATTGTCAGTAATGTAAATGATGGCCATTTTCACCACAAGACATGTTTAAAAAGCAACCATCTAAAGGAATTCAGTTTGTTGCATGAACTGGCTGTGTTGTGGTCTCATATACCCCAGAAAGGCTTTCAGGAAACCCAATTTTGTGCCATGACTATATTTTTTAAATGTTATCAGAACATCTGGAATAAGAGATTGTTTCCCCTTTTCCTGTTTCTGAGTGTGTCTATGGGAAGAGAACTTTATAAAGGCCTAGACTGGACTTAGGATTTGCTAGGCTTGCATGTACTGCAGGCAAGGCGGGTGGGAGCTGTGTCCTGCTCACTATGTCCTGGTCATTACCTGGCATAGAGTGGGTGCCCCTAAATAGTTGTTGCCTGAATAAACAAATTGCTCTTACTGGAAAAAACGCATTTACCTAACACTGGATCATTCCAGGATGTGGACGTTTGGTCACTGTAATTACAAGAGTTGGACGCCACTAGAAGGCAGAGTCTTGAAACCTCTAGGGAACTTCCTGACCTGGTTTGGGGTCTTTCCCACATACTGTGACCCACCAGTATCTTCCTTTTTCTCAGGATTCAATGTAAACAGAGCCCCTGCCCTGAAGTGGCAGGAGGTAGTGGGTCAACCATTGGAACGTGCAGCCTAGCAAGGGAGAGATGTGTCTTAGGAGAGATCTGGGCCCATAAAGAATGGCTAAAATCAGTACAATTTGCTCACTTGCCTTGACAGTGCAGCTGAGATCTTGGACGAGGCTCAGGAACCATAGCCTGGAGCAGCAGGGAGTCAGACCAGCTCCTAGCTGTGTAGCCTTGAACTCTGAGAACTTCAGCTTCCTGGTTCTTACAACAAGCATCATATCTATGGGATCAAATGAAGCGTCTGGCTCCAGGCCCGAAGTGTAGACAGGGATCAGTAAATTGTACTATCCTTTTTCTTTCTCCCTTCATCTTAAATGAGTAGCTTTCCTTTGGAGGGCCTGTTAGATGCAGATTCCTAGGCCCTGCCTCACACCCCCCCCACCCCCTTCTAATTCATGGCCCCCATTTTTAAAAGAGGGGGCTTCCCTATAGCTCAGACAGTAAAGAATCTGCCTGCAATGCAGGAGACCTGGGTTCGATCCCTGGGTCAGGAAGATCCCCTGGAGAAGGAAATAGCAACCCACTCCAGTACTCTTGCCTGAAGAATCCCATGGACAGAGGAGCCTGGCAGGCTACAGTCCAGGGGGTCGTAAAGAGTCGGACAAGACTGAGTGACTAACATACTACTACCACATTTTTAAAAAGAGAGAGGTAGTCTCAGGCAGCAGTGAGGTGACGTCCCCATCCTTTGAGGGAGGCTGGGAAACATCAAAGCACCACTGGAGAATAGGCCCTTCCTGGAATTCAAGCGTCATCTCTGTGGTCCCCTCTCCTGAATGGACCAGGGGTCTACTGTCACCAGGACACAGGTCACCCCCAGGGATCCTCTCGTAGGTCACTCCTGGTCCGCGGCTCCTGCATTCACTCCGATAGTACACCTAAAACCTATCCAAACTTGACCTTGCGCCCCAAGGCCAAGCCCACAGCTTTGTGGGAGGAAGAACTTGGGCACCCGAAGCTGCCCTGGGACAGAAGCCGGGGTGCCATGCCTTAGCCTAGCCACACACTTGAGTGCTTTCTGTCACGTGCATGCTTTCTCCATTTTTAAGTAGCCAAAGAAACCCTTTTTCCCCTCTCTGGTTATTTCCACTTGACTTTGTTCCCAGACTGCCTTTTTCCCACGGCTCCGTGATTAGCCTTTGAGTGTGGGGAGGGCTGGCTCCTGCCTTGTTTGCTGGGTTATGAGCCATTCCTAGCACAGCGCCCAGCCCACACCGTAGGGCTCAATTGCATGGACTAAGGGGGCTGTTCATCCTTGCAGTCTTGCTGGGGTTCCCCTCCAGGCATTAGGCAGCCAAGGGCTTTCGCTGGGTGTTTCAGTCCCTGGAGGGGCTGAGGGCTTGTCCTTTCCAGCCTGGGCAGCAGCCCATCACCTTGTTCCCTCCTCAATGTCCAGGCAGGTGGCTAAGCTCCACATCAGAAGCACGTGAGGCCCCCCCGGGAGCTGCTCCAAGGGCTGCCTGCTGGGTTTGTGGGTAAAGGACTCGGGAAAAGATTGGGGCCCTGGAGATGGAACATGGGCGCAGTTTTGAAGGTGCAGGGCCACACTCAGGCAGCTGAGTAGCTCAGCCGCACGTGCAGTCTGTACTGTCCTAGGTGGGGCAACATCGCAGGTTGCTGGGCAACGGAGAGAGGGAGAGCAGAGCTAGGAGCCTGATTTAGCCATTTCACCTGCCCAGGGCACCTTACCTAGCATAGCAATGCCCATGGGGACATCCAGATCACTTCCAAAGACTTCGGAATAGACAGGAAGTAATGGTGGTCGTAGGCAACATATTCTAGCAGGACAGGAAACCCCAGCACCGGGAGTGAGCCTGGGGTTGAGACTCAGTCTTCAGAGAGGACCCGGCTCGAAGGCAGGTCTGCAGCTCCTGGACCCCTGCCTGGTGTTAGGAGGGGACCCTAGATCCAGTGTAGAGGGGCTTGAGGCAAAGGCTCCCTGATTCCAGACCCTCCCCTCCAGGCCCTTGCTTCCTCATCTGTCTCCACCTCCTTCCTTTGGGTCCTCATCTGCTGTTCTGGGACCATTGCCACAGCTCTCTGGCTGCTCCCTTGCTTCCAGCATCTTCCTCCCACCAGAGCTGTCTTTTTAAGGCACAGGTCTTACCCTGCCACCTTCTTCCTAAAAAAACCCTCTACTGGTTCTCCATTTTTTTAGGAGATGAAGCTAGGGCTCTTTGGCTGGGCCCTCAGGGCCTTCCGGGACCTGGTCCTGCTCACCTCCTGCCCCAACCCTGTGGCAGCTTGTGTCCACAGGGGCTGAGCGGTGAAAGCCAAGGCAGAACAACTCTCAGTGCCTCCCATCCCCCCATCCCTCTCACCATTGTCTTGGTGCATCTGCCTTGGGCGTAACAGAGCGTCAAGTGATGGGTACAGAGGAATTTTCACTCTTGAGGAATTTCTGGCAAAGGGGGTCTAAGTAGATCCAAGAGGCAGCCCACTGTACACGTGTCATGATTTCCGCAGAGCCAGGAATCCTTCTGCCAGGCAGAGGCTGTCTTTGGTTTTTCTTGAGGGTCCAAGTGCAGAGCAGTTTAGAGAGAAATCAGTCTTTAGGCTTGTTGCAGAACTCAACAGTTTGCAGATGGCTTGATTTCTAGGATTATCTCCCTCCTCCCCATTAGCTGAGATTTTTTTTCTATTGCTAGTGCCAAAAATTCAAAGTCGTTTAAGCAAATAACCGAATTTATATAACTGAGAAGTCTAGGAGGTGGTTTCAGGTATGGCTGGATCCAGATGCTCACACGCAATTGTCAGGGACTTGTCCATCTTCATCTTTCAAGTGTGCTTTCCTCTGGACTGGCCTCTTTCTCAAGCAGACTCTCCCATGTGGTGGCCCAAACAGCGTTAGCAGCTTTGGGCTGGCATTATACCTGACAACCAACCGTTGTGGTCAGAGGATGTCTCTTCTCAGTGGTTCCAGCAAAAGTCCCAGGATTGGTGCTCCTTGGTTCAGCGTGGTCACAGGTCCATTCCCGACCCAGTCCCAACTCTGGTGGCACCTCATTTGGAAAGACAACTTAAAGACTTAGCACTAAATTGCATAGTGTGACCTGGTTACATAGCTCATATCATGGCTACTTTGAAAGGATCAAACATTAACGAAGTTGAAATATATATGAACTTGGCTATATGTATTTTTTTCTCTTGTGAATTGGGGCTTCCAAGGTGGCACTAGTGGTAAACAACCTGCCTATCAATGCAGGAAACTAAGAGACTTGGGTTTGATCAGTCCCTGGGTTGGGAAGATTCCCTGGAGGAGGGAATGGCAGCCCACTCCAGTATACTTGCCTGGAGAACCCCGTGGACAGAGGAACCTGGCAGGCTGCAGTCCATGGGGTTGCAAAGAGTCGGACATGACTGAAGCGTCTTAGCACACACTTTTGTGGATTATTCTTTGCCTCTTAATGTTGCTTTGTGCTTAGTCGCTCAGTCATGTCCGACTCTTTGTGACCCTGTGGACTGTAGCCCACCAGGCTCCTCTGTCCATGGGGATTCTCCAGGCAAGAATACTGGAGTGGGTTGCCATGCCCTCCTTCAGGGTTGCTTTAATACCTTTCAAATAAAAAGGTTTACTTTTTAATGGTGAAATCTACCCTTTTTTCCCTCCAGGAGGGTTTTTACATTTGATCTTGTGGCTAGAGAAGCTTCTGCAAGAAGGTGCCCTCATAGGTGCTACATGGGTGTGGGAACTGAGGACCACTCTAGTTGCCATTTTTCTACTGGATGGTGGTTTGCTTCAGTTCGTATAAATGGTAAAACAAATGCTTATGGAGGAATTGCTAAGAACCCATGCGTTCAGCTAGTTTGGGGCACGCACAGGGTGAGGGGATGAACAGAGAAATTTCCTAAGCACACGAGGCAGGAGGCACCTCCCCGTTTTGTGCTCTGGTCCTGAAGAAGGCTCTCTCGGCGTCACGGTTGCTAGTGCTGTTCCCAGATGCCCCGACAACAGGGCGACTCAGGGAGCCTGGGACTGGGAGGAAAGTCCCCAGAGAATCAGCCAGCCTGAAGGCTGTCTGCTGTGACTGATTCACCCAGGCCCGGCCTCTGGAAACTGGCTCCTCTCAGCCCGTGATCTGCCCCAGAGCCGGCATCCCTTTTAATAAAGGCACACCTTCTGGAGCATCCCGCTTATTCTCAGAACGGTGCAGCGGAGAAGGCAGGCAGTGGGCCTAGTGCAGTCAAGGAAACGAGAGTGCTCTGCAGAAGAATCGGTGCTTCCTCCCAGGACTTGAGAGAGGCCTGGAATTTGGTGGCAGTGATGTGGCTTCCAGCTCCCCTGACACACACGGGCTAGCGGGTCCCAGACTCTCCACCCCCCAGCCCCTCCATCCCTACCATGGAGTACATCCTGTTTGTGCTGTATTTCTCCTTTTTCCTCTGTCTCTGCACCCTGGTGTGTCTGTACTTTTCTGGCTGCCAGGAGATGACCTACAAGCACGAAGGTAAGCGGCCAGCTTTGAGGGTCAGTTGTGGTCATGTGAATATCAGCGGCTGTGATTGGAAAGCTCCTTTCTGTGACCACGATTATTGGGAATGACATGGACGAGGAGAGAGGAGGCTGTGAGAAGCTGGACTCAGCCAAGGGGTTGTTTATTTGGGGGGGGGGGGTGCCTCCCCTTCTCCTCTCTGTTCACGTGATCTGCTAAGAATGAGCACCTCTGTATATTCAGCATGTCAGTGGAGAAGAAATGTTTGTTTTCCAGTCATTGTTGCCCAAACTGCATTTTAAGCATTTGAGTTGGTTTATAGAAAGATGTCAGCAAGGCAAGGCTTTGGTGGCAAAGAAAATGGAAGTCCAGAGAGGTGGGCCCTTTTCCATAGAAGACGCACTTGGAATGAGCAAAGATGAAAATCTTATGCTCCTGAAGTTATTTTTTCCTTAGGAAATTCCCAGAGAATTTTGGAATGATGGAGGCTCCAAAAAATCGACAGTGTCTGTTGTGCGTGACTTTCTTTAAAAACCTGATTATGAGCCGAGTATTTGAGAAACAGTATTTCCAGGTGATGTTCCTTTCATTCCTTGGAGGCGTGTATGTAATTTCATGTATATGAACATGCAGTGGAAGGCAGGGTTGCTTGGTCTCCAGAGAAGACAGCTACCAGATTTTCACTTGAAACATTAAGATGTCTTTTTTTTAATCTTGTTTTTCATTGATAAAGGCATAAATTTATGTGGTGCATTTTGGCTTCCCATATGATACAATCAATTAAAAAAAACTAAGTTTCAAGAAACAAACCAACCCCACCCATACGTCACACAAGGTGGGGGTGAGTCATGGTGACCTCCTTCCTGCCTTGGGATTTGTGTGTGCTGTGAATTTATGGATCGTCTCTTTTGTGGTTATAGGATTATATATTTTTTATTTTTTAATTAGAGGAAAATTACTTTACAGTGTTGTGTTGGTTTCTGCCATACAACAACGTGAATCAGTCCTAATTATATATGTTTTTCCCCTCCCTCTTGAGCCTCCCTCTCCCCTCCCACCCCACCCCTCTAGGTCATCACAGAGCGTCAGGCTGGTCTCCCTGTGATTTACAGCAACTCCCACCAACTATCCACTTTACACATGACGGTGTATATTTGTCAGTGCTGCTTTCTCAATCTGTTCCACCCTCTCCTTCCCCTGCTGTGTCCACAAGTCAGTTCTCTATATTATACTTTGAATGTCCTTGTGTGTTTGATCCCGCCTTCAGAGCTGTTTCTTCCTTCCCTCCCTGTAGCCTGCTTCCTCGGATTCTGTCTCTGGAGCCATATGATACCTCAAGGTACTCCGCTGGGGTCTAGGCAGGTCATTACCTCTAAATGCACAGCTACAGTGTCTGTAGTTAAAACCCTGCGTTATTTGTCATTGTTTAGTCACTAAGTCATATCGGACTCTTTTGCAACCCCACGGCCTGCTAGCCTCCTCTGTCCATGGGATTTTCCAGGCAAGAATACTGGGGTGGATTGCCATTTTCTTCTCCAGGGGACTCTTCTGGCCTAGTGATCAAACTCACATCTCCTGCGTCTATTGCACTGCAGGCGGATCCTTTACCACTGAGCCACCCGGGAAGCCCAATACTCTGTTTAAGGGCTCAGTAATTCCCAGGCGGCACCAGTGGTAAAGAACCAGCCTGCCAATGCACAAGACATAAGAGATGTGGGTTCGATCCCTGGGTCAGGAAGATCCCCCTGGAGGAGGGCATGGCAACCCACTCCAGTATCCTTGCCTGGAGAATCCCCATGGACAAAGGAGTCTGGTGGGCTTCCGTCCATAGGATCACAAAGAGTCGGACATGGCTGAAGTGACTTAGCATGCATGCAATTGAGTATTTAACTGTCAGTCCCACAGAGTTTCAAAAAGCAGGTCACCCTAGGTAATGGAACACTGAGTCATCACCCCCCCCAGAATGGCCCACAATGCCTGCAGTGGGTGACCCCCGCCTGGCCTCGTGTCCTGGCCGTGTGGAGACCGTGAAGCTTGATGTTTCCTGGGGCTGCCTCCATGTGCTGGGCAGGGCCCTCGCTGCATCACTGCTCACTGCTGATCAGCACAACGGGCCTGTCCCTGGAGGCCTTGCAATTAGCAGTGTTTACAAGAAATAAGGTCAGCTGAGTGGCTGCCCGGAAAAACAAGGAGCCTGGGGCTCAGGTGAACCGCGTGTATGCAGAGGAACTGAGCGCTATGAATGTGTCCGCCGCCGAAGGTCATGGCCACCGCTCCCTGGAGGTGTGGTGTCTGGAGCATCATTGACACAAACTCAGGGGGGATTTCTCAACCCGGGGGGCGGGGAGTGTGCCTTTGAGCATAGAATTGTCTCCTCCAACCTCCTCTCAGAGAGGAGTGCGTTTGACATGGACGGAGTCTAGTAGGGACTCATGTTCCTACCTGGTGCACTTGCTTGAGATGCACAGCCAGGTGGCTGCCCACCGATGCTGGCTGCAGGAGCGAAGGAAGGGACGTCACGTGCAAACCCAAAGCTACTTGTGGGTGAACGTTTGTTTACCGTTGAGTTCTTTGCAAATACTCATTGAACAACCAGTATTTCTTGAGTGTGTCAGACCTTGACATCAGCACAGTGTATCTTATGTTAGGCAGTGATGAGCGCTATGGAGAAAAATAAAGGCAGAAGAACAGAGAGGCTGGGGTGGGGATAGGTTAGTTAAGACTTTGATATGGTGGTCAGGGAAGCCTTTTGATAAGTTACGTTTGTGCAAAAACTGGAGGCAAGGGAAGGAGAGAGTCACGTGGGTTCTGGCGACAACATCTCAGCAGTGCAAAGGCCCTGCAGCAGGCATGTGGAAGGCGCGGAGGTGTGCTCGGCAGTGTGGCTGGAGCCCAGTGGTGAGGAGGGAATGAGGCCAGAGCAGAGCGGGGGCAGGCACAGGGCCTGTGGACCTCACTGTCGATGTTGGCTTCCACTTAAGTATAGTGCAGGGCCAGCGGGTTTTGAACAAAGGACCAACACAACATGATTCTTGTTGCAAAACAGTCACTCTGGCCACAAGGTTATGGGACAAAGGCAGAAGCCAGAAGACCAGTAGTGAGAGGTGATGGTGACTTGGACCAGGAGGGAGGTGCTGGTTCGTGGAGGGTTGGATCGTGGGTTGAAGATCGAGCCGGCGGGGTTTCTCTCAGAGGCGTGGAGCATGGGGTGGAGAAAGGGGTTGGTTTTTGGCCTGAGGAACTGTAAAGATGGAACTACCAGTGGCGAACACATGCTAGCCCGAACATGAAAACAGCAGGTTCGGGAGTGTTAGGTCAGTGTTCACCAGCCCCCCTGGAACTGTCGAGGAGGTGGTTGATGTGTGACCCGGGAGTTCAGGGGGCAGTACGTGCCCCACCTGTGTTAAATCAACAAAAAGCATAAGGCGAAAGCAGTTTGCGGAAACACAGATGCCAAATGCAAGGCCACCATGGGCGACAGCCGTGGCCAGGTGCCTCCCTCAAAGCCTCGTGAGAGATGCTAAACTGTACCGGATGACAAAGGAGCCTCCCTTCCCCTTGCTTCCTGGTTCTGAATTAGTTCCTAATCCTGTTAGTGGCACCAGCCACATTTTTCTGACATCTGGACCCAAGAGCTTGTACACAGGCATTGGCTCTGACAGAGTGGGAGGTGCCTGAGCATGTGGGGAGCGCCTCTGTGTGTTGACAGGTGGGGAGGGACCTCTGGGAGAACCTGGTTCAGATTAACGAGTGGGAGCCTGGAGCTTGGCTCTGGATTTAGGTATGGTTCTTTCTTCACGGTCAAGAGCATCCCCTGATTTTAAAAACAAAAATCCTTCTCTGGGGCTATTTGGAGGGGTGGGGGAAAGCCAGTGTTTCTAGGACAAGGGATGTTGATCTGGTGATTGTGGGTTGGCCTCTGAGGCCCCAAGGGACGGAAGCTCTTTGGGGCAGGGGCCAGGCCTTGTTTTGATTGGTTGTGGCCCCTCAGGCCCTACCCAGGGTCTGACCCATAGAGGGCGCTCAGTCAGGTGTTCACTTAAGGAATGAATGAATAAGTGAGCAAATGAAGCCCCATTTCTTGTGATATTTGGGGTGAGAGAAGTGCTGGACTGGGTAGCTGGAAGCCCAGCACACAGAGCCTCAAGACTGCCTCTGACTCTGACCGGGTGTATATGGGTCCATTACACCATTCCTTCTAATTTTGTAAATGTGCTTGTTAAACTAAACTAAAATTGCCTCTTGGGGCACATCTGGTGAGGACCTGGGCCCCCTGCCCCGCAACTTGCCCAGCCAGTCAGAACCCTAGGTCCACCTGTGGACACTCTGCCCCTTTCACCATTCCGTGTCTGACCTAGAGCCCGACATCTCACATGGCCTGCCCCGCCCTCCCTTCCCCCCATTCAGCATAGCAAAGATGCTACTCACCATGTGTTACCACGCTGGGCACGTTGCTCGGTGACCTCACTTTATGCTCATGGGTGAGGTGGGGGTCCTGTGTCCCTCTGATGAAGAAGGAAGCTGGCTCTCAGACAGGCTACATGGCTCCCTTGCAAAAGGTCATCAGCTCGTGAGCCTGGAGCCAGGGTCGGGCCAGCACCCTCTGCCACCCTCCACCCTCTGATCACCTCCGGCCGCCACTTTCCCCCTCAGCAGTCACGGCCCCCCACTACCACCACCCCCAGGATGCCCTGGTGGCCCTGATGCACACTGTCGCCCCTCTGCCCATGGACGACAGAGTAGGGGTATCCAGGTGACTCTTGAGTCCCTCTCTCATGCCATGCAAATTGCCTTTCACAGAAGCATGTTGTGGAGACATTTTTTGGATTTGACGAGGAGTCTGTGGACTCGGAAACGCTGTCAGAGACGTCCTGCAACACGGACAGGACGGACAGGGCTCCGGCCACGCCTGAGGAGGACTTGGACGATGTAAGCAGGCCTCACCCCCGGGTGCTTGTAAGAGGGTGCCTCCCACCTCACCTGGCCTCTGTAGCCACACTTGCTCCCTGTGAGACGAACCTCGTAGGACCCGTGTGGTCACAGCCTGTGCCCAGGGAGGGGGGTCCCCACTTTCATGGGTTCTGAGAATGGCGATGAGGGGGTGCCTGTAGCATGGGGGGGACCCTTTCCCTTCCCAGCACGGATTTCACACCGGAGACCTGTAGCCACGGCGGTGCTGCTTGCCTTTTGTCGTTAAAACTGCTGTGTGGTGGTCTGCCCCTCGCCCGCCCCGGGCTTGTACACACACACACCGGTGTATATAAAGATGGCGTGTCACTGTAGGAGAGGATGCGAGCAGCAGGGAAAAGAGCAGAGGGAAGCCCACCTGGAGCCTCTCACCCCGACTCCTCTCACGCTTTCCTGATCCTCCGTCTCCACGCACATCCACCTTCCTGTCCTCTACTCCAGAGAGCCTGAGTCACACAGGAGCAAAGAGCTGTCAACCTCTCCCTACCCCACCCTGCCCAGTGGGATTCACTCCGGAAACCCCAGTCAAACACGATCACGTCAGACACAGGCTTTTTGATTTGCCTTTTTCACCAAGAACGTGTAACAGGCATCTTTCAGCACCAGACGCTGTGTTGGTCGTCATACTCCATCCTGAGTGGACCCTCACGGATCCGCTTGTGTGTCCAAACTAACGGGCTCCTGATGAGAGGCGTTACAGGGATTCCAGTTTTTCACAACTGCAGTGATGCTTTTTGGGTGGTTGTCTCCTTGGGAGAAATCCCCAGAATGAGACCTGCGGGGTGGGAAAAGTGAAAGAAAGTGAAGTTGCTCAGTCGTGTCCGACTCTTTGTGACCCCATGGACTATAGCCTACCAGACTCCTCCATCCATGGGATTTTCCAGGCAAGATACTGGAGTGGGTTGCCATGTCCTTCTCCAAGAGATCTTCCCGACCCAGGGGTTGAACCCGGGTCTCCCGCATTGTAGGCAGATGCTTCACTGTCTGAGCCACCAGGGAAGTCTAAAGCCACCAGGAAGTGGGGTGGGAGGGGCACCTTTTACAGCGTAGATGCACACTGTGCAGTCGGGACTGGCTCACCCTTGCTCCCCTGCACACGATTCAGTGATTCCTGGGGTTCAGGGAGCTCCGGGGAAGATGGTAGAGAAGGGCTTCTTCTCCACAGTGCTCTCTCTAGAGCCCTCCAGTTAGGTCCTGGCTGCGACCGGTCCATTAAGTAACAGCTGGCAGCGGTTGTGACATCTGCACATTGTCTTTGCCTGACTTGACCCTGGCACTGCCATTCATATCAAGTCACAGGCTTCCTCATGCTTTTCTCTTCCATGACGTGAAGATGACAACCCGAGAAGAGGCTGACCTGAGGTTTTGCCAGCTGACCAGGGAGTACCAGGCCCTGCAGCGAGCCTACGCCCTGCTTCAGGAGCAGGTGGGCGGGACACTGGATGCAGAGCGAGAGGCCCGGGTAGGTGCCGGGGGGAGGCGTTGAGTGGTCAGACAGAGGCTGGGTGTCCTGTGCATGCCCTTCCCAGCAGCCAGATTCTGTAGGGGTGTTGAGAGGGGATGGGGGGCTGCCTGGCAGCCTCCGCTGTGGTGACATTCCAGTGTTTGGCAAACCCGATGGGAGCTACCTGCCCGTCCTCAGTGCAGGAGCAGGGTTTGCAGAAGAAAGGCTGCTGTTTCAGTGTCCTGTGCCCCTTCCATTGGCAAGAAGGGTTTCAGAGGTTTGACTCGATGATGAAATCAGAATCACTGTGAAACAGACATCTCTCTTTCCCAGCTGAGAAACCCCCAAGAATGTTCCTAAGAAGCTCAGGCAGGGCTGTCCAGGTGCTCGAAGCCCACCCAGCACTCACTCTGGTACCTGCTGGCCACCCAGGTCTGGACAATACCAGCCCTCACGCTGGGCTGAACTCCACCTTCTAGTAACGTCCACTCACTGGCCATTAGCCTATCTTCGGGAGTCGCATGGACCAGTCTTGGCCAGCCCTTCCCTCTGAAGGCAAGAGGCACCCCTGGGAGTGCTCCTGCTGGGGTGACTTTTCACTCCAGCGCACCCCCATTTCATTCCCACCACAGCCCCATGAGGTAGGAGGTGGTGAATGAGACTGTGGAGGGAAGCTCCTGGGCTACAATAGTGTCAGCCTGTAACCTGTAGGTCAGAGGAAGTACACTGTTGGAGGTGGTTTGGACTGAAGCATGGGTTTCTTATTTAAAAAACTTCATCTCCTTGCACCATTCAAAAGTCGAGAGATTTCACGTAGAAATCTGGGTTCCTGGCTTCTCTTGAGAGCTCAGAGCATTGGCAGCACTAGCGTTCCCATTCTGTGTAGTCACCTTTGGCTGCAGCTGCTCAGTGGCAGCACCCCCTGAGTTGAGACATGTGCCCCTGGTTTGCCACAGTCCCCACCACTCCCTAGTACCCCTCACCCAGTCAGCCTCTCTTATTTATACTACCTGCCTGGTCCTTGGGGTATCTGGTTTTCAGCCCTCGCTGTAGGTGACACCTCTGTCAGGAGATGGGCTGAGAAAGGGTGAAAGTGTGGCTGGTGTTGGTGGTACAGCCACAGCACTGGATCAGGAGGCTGGGCTTGGAGTTACCCTCACTCGCCCTCATGAAGAAGCTGACGGCTTCTCCAGGCTGCAGGCTCATCTCTCAACAGGGGTAATGCTGACAGCCTCTCAAGGCCTTGCAATTCTTCCAGGTGTCACACCCATAGGTGACAGAGGAACCAAGCATGCCGTCAGCACGTGTGCTCCTAAAAAAAGGACCTGTTTCTCAGGATGGGGTGCCACCTTGTCCTTTCCCCTTCTCTGTCATCATCTGGGGTGACCTGCTCACTTCCTGGTCTTTTGCATTTCAGACTCGAGAACAGCTCCAAGCTGATCTGCTGAGGTGTCAGGCCAAAATCGAGGATCTGGAGAAGTTACTGGTTGAGAAGGGCCAGGTGAGCAGAAACGGTCACATGACCTGTAGCTCTTTGCATTTCTGTCCCCTTGGTGGTGTCGCTGGGGTCTTGGTGTCCAGGGGGATGGTCTGTCGATCTATATCATTTGCTCTGGAGATGTGAGAGAAAAAAAAACTGTTAGCAGAGTTCATGCGGGACTATCCCAGCTCATTTGCCTCTTTACCAAGTTTTAAAAAATCCAACATTAGTTACGAGAGTCTAACTTGGCTTTTTCTTTGTTTGCCAAGTGCACAAGAATAGGAGACAACTCCAAACATAAAGTGATCAGCAGAATCTTTTCTGACTTGAATCTGGAAGAAAAGCTGACACTGCCTATGAGGATTCAGTTGTGCAAATAAACCTGCAGCTAGCTCTGAGTGATGACAGAGGTGGCCTTGGGAGCCGGTCCAAAACTCTCCATAAAGCAGGAGAGCAGTGCAGAACATACACTGCAGCCAACAAGCCACAGGCCAGCCCTACCCCTGACCTGTTGCACAGCCCTGGGAAAATTATGTGATCTCTTGTGCCTCAGTTTCCTCATCTTTAAAATGAGGCTAATAATAGTACGTAACACATAGGGAATGGGGGAGTAGGGATACTCAGCAGTAGTCTGGGCAGAGTCCAGGTGAGAGATGAGGCGATTTTCACACTCCTGTGCTCACCTACCATTGACCTCAGCTTCCCTCTTAAAGGCTTAGTTCACAGGTTGAAACTCGCCCAACCAGTCTATAATTAAGTTAACCTCCCACCTGAGGTGCTAGGCCCTGTTTTTGGGCATACTCTGCCCCCAGTTCCTGCTAAATAAAGGGGCCAGTCTGGCACAAAACACATGGCCATTCATTCAGCGAGCACTTCACCAGAGCCCTTGCCCTGTGCCAGGCTCTGTGCTCGGCATGTGGAATAATGTATCAGTTAGCTATCACCGCCTAACAAATCACCCCAGAACTGAGTTGTTTACAATAATATAAATTTTGTGTGCTTATAGTTCTATGGGTCAGCAGTTTGGGTGGTTCTTCTGCTGGTCTCCCCTGGGGTCACTATAGAGGCTTCATTTTCCAGGTGATTGCAGCCAGATGGCCCCAAATTAACCTCACTGTCCTGTCTGTGCATTAGTGCCAGCTGTTGGCCAGGCTCTCATGGTCTCTTGTCCTCAGGGAAGCTGGCTCCTTTAACTAAATGTCTTGGAGCAGGAAGAAAGGGCAGCCCCCAAAGCACAAGTATAGGCCATGCCTCTGCCTGCATCACATTTGTTAATATCCCAGTCACCAAAGAATGCTGCAGCCATACCCAGCGGCGAGGTTGCTCCTTGGGAGGAGCTGCAGAGTCACCTTGCAAAGGGGCAGAGCCATGGGAGGGATATTGCCAACAACCTCCCACAGGAAAAAAGATGATTGGATCCAGCTCTGGACTCAGCCTCATGGGCCTACACGTGTGTCAATCCTGGGACGACACAGGGTGATACATGATGGGTAGAGTAGAAGGAAGGGATGGAGAAAGTTCCCTCGTTTGTACCTTCATCCATCCCCTGGCATTTACTGAGCATTGGCTGTGTCCCGGGCACCGTGCTAGACCCTGGAGATGCTGGTATAAAGGCAGACTTAGCCCCCCCGGCTCATGGAATGTTCCTGGACAGAACTTGTCCAGACAAAGATGTGGTTAGGCAGAGAGTCCTGGATGAGCAGAAGAAGTGTGTTACTGTGATGACACCAGGTCCATGAGCACATCCATGGGGGTGTGGCCTGGACACTCACCCTCCAGCCTAAGAGAATGAACCCTGGAAGGGTCTGCCAGGACCAGCTCAGCTGCGCTCCAGGTATTTTTCTGTCAGTAATAACAGATGTTCAGTTCAGTTAAGTCACTCAGTTGTGTCCAACTTTTTGCAACCCCATGGACTACAGCATGCCAGGCTTCCCTGTCCATCACCAACTCCCAGAGCTTGCCCAAACTCATGTCCATCGAGTCGGTGATGCCATCCAACCATCTCATCCTATGTCTTCCCCTTCTCCTCCTGCCTTCAGTCTTTCACAGCATCAAGGTCTTTCCTAAGGAGTTGGTTCTTTGAATCAGGCGGCCAAAGTATTGGAGTTTCAGCTTCAGCATCAGCCCTTCCAATGAATATTCAGGGCTGATTTCCTTTAGGATGGACTGGGTGGATCTTCTTGCAGTCCAGGGGACTCTCAAGAGTCTTCTCCAACATCACAGTTCAAAAGCATCAGTTCTTCAGTGCTCAGCTTTCTTTATGGCCCAACTCTCACATCCATACATGACTACTGGAAAAACCATAGCTATCATACAGATGAGCTCCCTGAAATTTAGGGAACGTGAGTGAAGGAGGAATGCACCACAGACCTGCCAGTTCTCTTTTTCAGGATTAAACATTTAGAGCAGTGGTTCCCAACCTTTTTGGCACCAGGGACCAATTTTATGGAAGACAACTTTTCCCCTGCCCGGGGGGCAGGGGTTAGTTTCGGGATGATTCAGCACCTTACATTTATTGTGCTGTCTATTTCTAATCTGACTCACTAGAACTGACTCACTAGAATCGACTGAGTAGAAAAGACCCTGATGCTGGGAAAGATTGAAGGCAGGAGGAGAAGGGGACGACAGAGGATGAGATGGTTGGATGGCATCGCCAACTCAATGGACATGAGTTTCAGTAAGCTCCGGGAGTTGGTAATGGACAGGGAAGTCTGGCTTGCTGCAGTCCATGGGGTCACAAAGAGTCAGACACGACTGAGCGACTGGACTGACTGATTTCTAATCAAATGCCTCCACTGATCTGACAAGAGGTCTGGTTCCACGGCCCGGAGGTTGGGGACCCCTGGTTTAGAGGGACAATGCGATCATTCTAACTGCTCTCCTTCTCTCTGACCTTTTCATAGAAAGATTCATATGAAGTAACCTTTCCCACTGATGCTTTGTTACTTAACTGTCTGCTTCAATGAGTATGAACATATTTAGTACTTTTCCTTAGGATTCCAAATGGGTTGAAGAGAAGCAGCTGCTCATCAGAACAAACCAAGACTTGCTGGAAAAGGTATGTGGCACCAACACCCTGAGCCCTGCCACAGGGGATCATGGAGCCCGAGGCCTGCTCTGGCCGCCGGAGTCTCACCCATGCCCAGCCTGAGGGCTCCCACCCACTGGTCCTGTCTCTGTCCTCTGGGTCGGGGCCCGCAGAGCTGGTTTGCAGACGTGGTGAGGGCTGCCAGTCCTCCTGATGCTGGGCTTCCAGGCCGCCTCTGCCATTGCCTTGGATTCCAGACCACTCCCCACACCATCTCACCCCCCAACCCCCTGCCACCTGCTCCCCAGGCAGGGGTTGGTGGGCAAATCCTCAGGCGGTCATGGTCCAGTTCATCTACTGGAGGCCGTGGTGCTGGCAGAGCCAAGCTTGACCTTCCCTCTGTGGTCATGGAACTTGCAGGGAGTCGGCTTGAGTGGTAAATCTAATGCTTTGGGACAAGACCTCAGCTTTATTTTTTTCTTATTTGTGAACAGTTCAGTGATTTTTTTTTAAAGTAAATTTACTGAGTCATGCACCCAGCCCCACTATGCAATTTTTAGAACAATTTCAGCCTCCCTTAAAGATCCCTCTTGCCCCTTTGTAGTCACCCTTGTCTCTCACCCCTCAGCCCCTGGCAACCTGCTTTCTGTCCCAGTAGATTTGCTTGTTCTGCACCTTCTGTACTGGTGGAAGTGGACTGTGTTAGGCCTTAGCTTCTAAACATCCTCAAATGAGCCCAGCCTTGCCCCCTTGGTGGGGGGGGGGGGGCAGGGTCCTGTCCCAGCTCTGTGCTGACCTGTTGTGTGGCCGTTCATTGTCCCATGTCCCTCCACAGCATTTGGGGCATTGGTACAGAGTTGGTCACTTCCTGCGAGGTGGCTCCAGGCTTTGGGAGAGATTTTGGATCCCTGATCCTTCTGGCTAAATTCTGAGAGGCCTGGAAAACTCTTATGCTGTTTCCAGATGTCCCCCTGGGGGCAGTACCACCCCATTAGAGGTGGAAGGCAGGAGTAAAGGTGACCATGACCCACCAGTGAAAGTGAAAGTCGTTCAGTAGTGTCTGTCTCTTTGAGACCCCACGGACCATACAATCCATGGAATTCTCCAGGCCAGAATACTGGAAGTGGGTAGCCTTTCCCTTCTCCAGGGGATCGTCCCAACCCAGGGATTAAACCCAGGTCTCCCGCATTGCGGGTATATTCTTTTACTATCTGAGCCACCAGGGAAGCCCAAGAATACTGGAGTGGGTAGCCTATCCCTTCTCCAGCAGATCTTCCTGACCCAGGAATCAAACTAGGGTCTCCTGCTTTGCAGGTGGATTCTTTACCAACTGAGCTATCAGGACCTTCATTTCCATGTATTGTCTTGGTCCTCACTGCAGGCCACCAAGTGGGGGCTGCTGTGTGCCTCCTTGGATGACACAGAGGCACTGATAGCTACATAGCTGGCCCAAGTCTCCCAGTGGGTTTGGGACCTAGGCAGCCCCACTTCCCAGACTTTCAGATCTCCTACTCATAGGAGACCTCTGGGGAGTCCAGGGCACCTTCCTGCTGCAACTAGCCAGACCCTGGGTGGGCTGACTCTGGGAGATTGGGATAGAAGGAATTCAGACAGGCTTGGGGATCACTGTTGCTTCCCCAGGACTGACCTTTGGGAAGGGACTCAAATGCTCTGTGCCTTAGTTTCTCCACCATTCGTATATTCAGCAAATACCTGGCCCCCATGCCAGGCCAAGCTTGGGCCGCAGGGACAAAGCAGGCACAGCCTCTGATCTGGGCCATCCTAGCCCCCGGAGCAGAAAGGGCCCACCTTGCACACTCACTGAGACCCTCCCCTTCCCACTCTACCCCTGGTAACAGCCCCTGTGTCCCCAGGCCAACACCTCGGGGATCCGTGATACAGGATTCATTCTCATGGCCCCCAATGACAAACAGTGGTTCTCCCGCCATTAACCCACGGGTGTCTCTGGTCTAGATTTACAGGCTGGAAATGGAAGAGAACCAGCTGAAGAATGAAATGCAAGACGCAAAGGATCAGAACGAGCTGTTAGAATTCAGAGTGCTAGAACTTGAAGTAAGAGACTCTATCTGTTGTAAACTCTCAAACGGAGCAGACATTCTCTTTGAGCCCAAACTGAAATTCATGTAAAGTCCCAGATGTTTTTCAAGCATGTGTAAGGGGACTTGTGACACTTGTTTTCTTTTCTTTCTTTCTTTTTCTTTTTTTTTTAAATCTGTATGTTGAGAATAATTTCACTGCCTTAATATGTTCTGAAGAGAATGCTCACCGAAGTCTTTGGACATGTACCAGAGCTAATCTATTTATTGCCTACGGCTTGTTTTTGCACTTAATAAAATAATTTGTTTTTGCAATATTTTGCCTTTTTTATTTGTGTTTCATTTCCATAACTACTTCTTTCCTGCATGCATAGTCACCTGGTATGCCTTCTGCAAACACAGACAGAAGCACTGTTGCAATTAATAACACACCTTTTTAAAGTGACCTTGCATGCATGAATCTCACCTTTTGAAAGAGCGGGGTCTGACCTGGCCTGTGGCTGACTCCATAATGTGTTTACTGCTAGTTTGGCCTATTTTCTCTTTGCCAAGGTAAACACAAGGTAAGTAAACAGGGTAAGAGAAGGTATTTGCAATAGGTGGTTGAGAAAGCTTATAACATTACTCCAACTCCTTGACGCAGTGAACGCAAACCTGGGCATCGCGAGCAGTACTGGACTAAATATGTCTGTAACTCAAACTGCAACTCAGAATGATTCCCTTAGTGTGAAGAGAGATTGACTGTTGTCCACAGGTAGAAATCCTGTTGCAAACCTTCAGTGACTTCCCGGATACACAGAGCTGGATCCAGGGTGAGGACATGGATGGTTTTATTGCTTCCAACTGGAACCCTGCCTCGGGTGTTTTGCCTTGCTACCACCTGACTTCATAATCCTTTTTCGTTTGTTTGTTTCCATTTCAAACTCATCTACCTGTGACACATCGCCTGAGTTTGTGACTGGTTTTCTCTTAGCATCTGTGGTGACACGGCTCTCCTTTCCCTCAGCTGAAGCCTGTGCATGTCCTGAACCCTTGGTAAAAGTGAGCTCCTTGGCAATGTTGGTGTCTCTCAGATTTTGTTTTCTCCTCTCAGCTTCAGTTAAAATTCTGCTTTCCCTAGAACAGGGCTTCCCTATGGCTCAGCTGGTAAAGAATCCGCCTGCAATGTGGGAGACCTGGGTTCAATCCCTGGGTTGGGAAGATCCCCTGGAGAAGGGAAAGGCTACCCACTCCAGTATTCTGGCCTGGAGAATTCCATGGAATAGTCCATGGAGTCACAAAGAATCGGACACGACTGAGCCACTTTCACTTCACTTCATGTCCCTAGAGCATCTCATCCTGGACTTTGTTGTGCTAGCATGGACCGTGGCCTGAATGTCTCAGAGCCAGGTGTTGCCGTGTGATTCAGCTCTTATCTAAACATAAACTGAGTCCTTCGTTCAGGCAGCAGAAGTGGAAGTTAAGAAAGATTATGGTGAATACTTCTACCACTGTCAGAAAACCTTTCAGGCTCTTTGCTACCTGCCATTTCTCATGAGAATTCCATAAGCATTGGTCACTTTACCAGAACTTTCAAGTGTTTCCACCATCCTTTGGAGGAGCCATTAGAAATCAGTTTTCTGACTTTCATTCATATAAAACATGAGCTTTCTTGTGTCACCTTTTCTATGGAGTCCCCTGTAAGTAAGTATTACAGGCAGAAGAGACATCTATAGCACGGAACCATTGTGAATGTGCTTGTTCTTGTGTAATGAGGGAAATAAGGTTTTATGTCTAACTGTTTCAAACCAGGTTAGCCAGACTGGGGCTTCGTGGAAATTAATTGAATTAATGGCCCCGCCCTTCCCCTCTCCTTTAGAGGATCTGCTTAGGGACCTGCCATCCAGTGCTGCCTTGGCTACATTTCTTAGTTAATGGCTAAAGTAACTCTTTGGTTCTGTGGCTCGATTCTGCAGCCGTGGTCCAAAGCAAGCTTACTGACTGTAATTTTGAAGAAATAAAAGCAGTTTGATTTCAAGGTAACATTTGGTGAGGCCTTGGCTGCTGGCTGACCTGTCCATTGCTTGGGGTTTAAAGGCAGCTCTGTGTAGAAAATGCATTTGAGACCAGAGTACTGTTTTGCTGCTTTTCTTTATTTCTGTAAGTAATTGGGCATCTCAGTTCCTTTTTAAAAATCTGTCACTTTACATATGATTAATGTACTGCTTCTGGGAAAATGCTTGCCCTCCTTTTTTAGTAGCTGAGATTTGACTTATCAGTCTAAGGCAGGGGTAGAATGATCATTGGATGGTTAGTGCAGATCAGAAAAAAAAAATTGTGAACAAAGTCAGAAGATCGTATTGAGAAAGATATGAAGCCAGGGTCTGGCCTTGCCACTCAATCGCATGGGACCTCGGAAGGGCCCTGTCTCACAGCCTCCTCTCTGTCCACAAAATGGAAGCGTTCACGGCTGCCTCCTGGGGTTGTGTGAGGATGAAGTGAGCTAACAATGACTTCTATTGAAATTTCCCGCGATTGTTCTTCATCAGGTGTTTAATGATGATTGTGTGACTTCCTAGGCTTTGATCAGCAGGTCCACTCATGACACTCTGCTAACCATTTCTTCCCAGCTGACTAGGCTAAGAAGTAACCCAGTGTCCGCAGGGGATCCGCTGCGGGGCAGACAGGACAGTGTCTCCGCCACCGACGAGACCCGCTTACTAGGAACACCTTTGCCAACTGGAATTCCTTGGTTTTTGCTGACTAACATGGGAAAATGACAAGTGGTGAAATAATCCAATAAAGTTCTGTTTTTAAACCAAATCTTTTCCCCAGGAGAGAGAGCGGAGGTCGCCAGCATTTAACCTCCAAATCACCACCTTTCCCGAGAACAACAGCAGCGCCCTCCAGCTGTTCTGTCGCCAGGAAGGAGTTAAGGTAGCGTGCCCGGGGGGGTGCCCGCACTCTATTCTGGCCATGGCCCGCTCGCCCGAATGCCAGGCTCAGCTGGAAAGGGGATTGTGTGCCCGTGCCAGGGCTAGAATTGATTTTAATAAGATACCCCTGTCGTTCCACTTTGTTTTGAAAGTCAGAGTTTATTACTCCAGCTGGGTCACCAAATTTGTATTCATGTTAAAAAAGCAGAGCCTTGGGATACCGCCTTGAAAGCAAACCCCACCTTGGCCACTTCCTGGCTCTGGCCCATAGCCTGTCTGACCCTCAGTCTCTTCATCTAGGAGATCTGAGTGGCAACACACACACCATGAAGGGGGTGTGACAGTTTTTAAACTAGATAGTGAACTTGAAGACTCAGTGAAGTGCTCAGAGCACGCTGAGTGTTCTAGAGATGGGAGCTGTGGTGGTTCTCGCAACCGTTGGCCGTGACTCTGGAATCCTGCTAGACCTGCGGGCACAGAGAGGTCCTTCAGACCCACAGGATCCCATGAGAATTTCTAGAAAGCAGTGTTTGTGCTGGTGTAAAACTCAGCCAATACACAGCAGTTGGCAGCCCTCTCTGCTTGAAGGAACCACCAAGAATCACTCTCGGCCCGGCCTTATGTACTGAGAGACAAGGAAGGGAGTGGTGTCTTACAAGGAGTGAGGGCTGTGGCCCCAGAGATTGGTGTGGATGGCCTTTGTAGCTCACACAAAATGAATGTTGGACATCTTTTCCAGGATGTGAATATTTCTGACCTTATGAAGAAGTTAGATATCCTTGGCGATAACGGGGTAACTATGAGCGATCGGTTTCCGGTTTCGTGTCCTTGTTTTGATTCGGGTGTACTCTGTTGTGGCTTTTGTTTCTGTTTCTGTTTTAATTTCTTCCTGATTTAAGAGATGGACTAAGTACAATGTAAGGCTTTTGTATGGCCCTGTTCCTGCGCGGGTGGCTGGGTCCGCATCCATCAGAAGTGGGGTTCTGAAGTTAGGTCATCCTGATAGCGTGTGAGTGATGAGGGTTAAAAAGGCCTAAAAATAAATGCCCGGAAAGAAAGTGGAAGCACTCAACTTCTCTGAAATCCCAAAGTGAGACTTTTGCCTTCTTAAAAGACTGGGCTTGAGCGAGGCCCTGTTTCTAAAAGGCTTGGGGACGCTGTGTGAGGTGTCCCCACCCCTGAAGGGCCGGTCCTCAGACCTGTCACTTCTGCGAGTTGGGGCTGACCCTGGGGAGGCCGCTTTCAGAGTCGCGTAGGGCTGACTGTCTGCACGGGATGTGGGATCAGTGTAAAATGCCCTTGCCCATTTTTGTGTTTTAGAATTTGAGAAATGAAGAACAGGTTGCAATAATCCAGGCTGGAACTGTGCTTGCCCTGTGTGAAAAGGTAGAGCCCAGCGGCATTTCTGTCCATACACCTTGTCCGAGCTTCCTGGCACCATACAAGAAACTGTACATTGGCGTCTCGCTTTGTTCTGGAAGCATGGTTCTGGTTTCCTGTCTGCGTTTGCATGCGCACGTGCACGCCTGTTCGTTTTCCAGGGAAAAGTTACTCATGCTTATGGTAGAAAGCTTAGAGACTGAGAAGGAAAATTAAAACTCCCCTCGAGGAAACCTGTCTGCAACAGGTGGTTTATTTCCTTCCAGTTTTTTTTCCCACGCCCTTTTTTTTAAAAAAAAAAAGAAAAAAACAAACTTTGGGATCATACTTGACTTTAGCTTTTAATCCTGCTTCATAAGCTTCCCCCCATGAGATCGAACGGCTCTGCATCATTCTACCTACAGCCACGCCCTCAGTTAAATATTCTTTCGCTGTTAACATGTTGGAGTATTTCTGTTCTTTTTTTCTGTTTATCATCATGCAGTGATGAGCAAGCATCTTTAATCATAAGTTTCTATCTGTTTTAAAACACTTCCACGGGATAGATTCTAGAAGTGGGATCACTGGGCCAATGGGTAAGAGGGTTTCTAAGAACTCTGATACTGTCCAGTCGTTTCCAGAAAAATGGTACCAAGTCGCCTTCTACATGAACGCTACCACTGCCGGTTTCTTGTTCAGCAAGGCATATGTGGCCACTAAGAATTCTGCTGATAGGATAGGCAAAAATCATATGACGTCATTATTTTTATTTTCCTTTGTTCAAGTGCTAGTGATAATGAATTTTTTGCGTATTATCCATTTTCTTGCTCCTTGAGAATTGTAGTTACATTCCATTGCGTTTGTTTGTCATTCATTCATTCATAGCTTCATTCAATCATGCCTTCATCTATTCACTTATTTAATATGAATTTCGTCGTAATAATGGTTTTTCTTACTGACTTCTCTGTGAGGTTTACATGCGAAAGGTAATAACTTTTGCCATATTTATTAAAAAAATACATTCCTGATTTGCCTTTTACATTAATTTAGGGTGTTTTAAGACATACCCAACTTTTCAATGTGGTCTTGTCTATGGATCTTTTTCTTGTAAACAGGAGTTAAATTTTAAAATGCTATTTTTATAATGATAAGGTCTTAATGATTTTAATCAGGATTCCTTCCAGAATCTTTGGGAGGACATTTAAAATGTAAATAGTTTTTTTTCCCCCCCGAGCACATGTCCAGCCTTCCCTGTGCACAGGGCCTAAATGTTGGCAACAGACTTACGGCAAAGCCTTGCTGAGGTCACACAGCTGGTAAGTGGCAATGCCCACGTCACTGTCACAGTCACCTGGCTGAGTCTGCGTCCTCAGGTGAGCGGGGGTGAGGAGGACTCACACTTGGCTGGCTGTTGGCCCCTCAGATACAGGTGATGGTAGGTGACAGGGACATGGCGTGCATTCCGAAAATATCCTCTCAGCAGGAGAGCCAGATATGACAGTGTAGCCTCCTGGGGGTCATGGAGAGAACCCAGCAAGCGCTTTCAGTTTATTCCATGTTCATTCCAACATGCACTCCCTCCGAGTTCCTAGTGCCTAGCACGCTTGGAGGATGTGGCGATGCCACACCCAGGGCTCCCTCCTGGTCCCGCAGAGGCCCCTCCCAGGCTGGCCCTCAGCCCCACAGCCGCTAACTGCAGGGACTGCTGCAGGCTGGCCCCTCCATCTCCCTGAGCCCTGAGCCTTGCTGGTGAACGTCAGGATTCCAGGACACGGCGCTTTTAACCGGGACCAGGCACCGCTGCCAAGCACCTGGGGCCAGGCTGGGTACTGAGAGGTGACTGATCGATGTATCAGCATGGTGAGCAAAGAACAGGCAATGCCAGGGACCAGGGTGGGGCTGGAGCAGTGGGCCTAGGGAGGGAGTCTCCCTCTCTTCTACCTGCCGAGCCTCTTGGAGGGTGGCAGACTGTCTGGAGTCCCCAGCCTTACAGAGAACAGCCTCTGCCAGGTACCAAATTCTCCCATCCGGACCCTTCCCAATAAGCTCCTCCCCACATGCAGCAAACAGAGGCCTTTACAGACACAGCCTTGGCCTCGCCTCAGCCCCACAGGGCTCCTCTTCTCGGTAGCTGTGCAAGGTGAGCAGCATAGATCCCTTACACCCAGAACACGGGGCCTGCCTGGCATGCGGCTGCTACCTATTTTGATCCTGTGGCCCATTTCCTGCCCACCTATAGCAGCCCCTGCTGGTAGCTGACTGTAGAGTCCCATGGACGGCCAGCACCATGCTCTCTTTCCTAAATGCAGAGACCTGTGCCAGCTGCCCTTGCCTGCCAGCTCCCTCTGAAATCCCACAAGGGTGGCAGCAGGAGGAGTGGTGCCCAGGGTTGGCACAATACACAGGACTGATGCCTAGAGGCTGGACTCTGTGCCAGTGAGAGGGGCCCAGCTCCCCATTTGGGACAGTCCGTGGAGACTGGACTTAGAGACAGACGTCTTCTCTTTTTCTCAGCTACAATTCTCATTTTCTCTGCCGCATGTCTGTGATTGAAGGCCCAGTGTTTGGGAGGTGCTTTGTCTCCCTCTCGGAGAGAGTTGGCGCTGAGAGCACAGACCCAGAGGAAAAGTGGGTCAATGGGACCCCTGGAAGCACCTATAGGTCAGCCAGGGTGCCCAAGTGTCCTGTTTTCCCAGGATGTGGGGTTTCAGTGCTGAAACGGGGACAGTCCCAGGCAAACAGGGACAAGCTGGACACCCTGGAGCTGACGGGTGCTGAAGGAAAGCTGGCAATGGGGCCCAGAGCCCCAGTGACATCCTCAGCCAGCCCCCCTCAACCAAGTCATACGTTATTTTGAAAATTGCCATTCAATTCTGGTATCTGACCAAACTGAGGTCCACTTCAGTTTTCTCTCTAAGAGCATGAAGCCCCTTTCATAGCCTGTGAACGAAGTGCTACTCAAACTAGTTTGCACAGCCCTGGGCATTCCTAAGGTTGCTGCTGGTGTTAGGTGCTAAGTCACTTCAGTCGTGTCCGACTCTTTGCGACCCCATAGACTGTAGCCCACCAGGCTCCTCTCTCCATGGGATTTTCCAGGCCAGAATACTGGAGTGGGGTGCCATTTCCTCCTCCAGGGGATCTTCCCAACCCAGGGATCAAACCCATATTGCTTATGTCCCCTGCATAGGCAGATGGACACTAGAGCCACCTGGGTGTGCAAATGGGGTCCTGCCCGGGGAGCTCGCCCTTCTCCCATCACCACCTGGGGAAGCCCTGCTCCTCCTGGAAGGTCTGGCCCATCTCAGCACCTGCCAGATCCACCTCTGGTCAGTGGAGTCCAAGATCAGGGATATTGCCTTGCGGCCCACTGCCCACCACCACACAGAGGCTGAGCAGAGAACACGGGATGTCCGGGGGCACACAAGCAATCACAAGTCACTTCTCTTCTCCCACAAGGTCAAAATCAGTCAAAGATGGAAGTTTTTAAAAATCTGGGCTCTCACTGAGAACAATAGATTGGAGAATGTGGCTTAGGCCACAGGCAAGTTTTCTAGTAGTTGGTCCAGAATTAAGGCCTTGGGACCCTTCTCTAAAAGGAGGGTTGGGTCCTAGAGGAGGAAGTTCCCCACTCCTGGGCTCTGGGACCAGAGTCCTGCACTGGTGGGCAAAGTGCCAACTGGGGGGGCCCAGTGCCCTGGCCATGCCTCCCACGAGAGGCCCCCTCCCCGTGCCCCTTGGGCTGTCTCACTTCTCCTTCAGGGTTTAGAGGGAAGCAAGTGCCCTGGCCCCATGCCTCTTCTTCCTGGAGGGTGGCACAGCCCTGAACATCCAAGTTTCCGCCCAGAGCGAGGCCCTATAGACATCTGGTGGGACTCTGATAGGAAACCTGTGCCCTCACATGCCTGGGTGCCCAGGGCCAGCAGTTTCTGTCCTCACTTTACTCCCCCAGTTGCTGGAAAGGACCTGTCAAATTTTTCTGTGTGTGTGCCTAATGTGCGTGGACTTCCCTGGTGGCTCAGCTGGTAAAGAATCCACCTGCAATGCAGGAGACCCCGGTTCAATTCCTGGGTCAGGGAGATCCCCTGGAGAAGGGATAGGCTACCCACTCCAGTATTCTTGGGCTTCCCTGTTGGCTCAGATGGTAAAGAATCTGCCTGCAATGTGGGTGATCTAGGTTCAATCCCTGGGTCGGGAAGATCCCCTGGAGGAGAGCATGGCAACTCGCTCCAATATTCTTGCCTGGAAGATCCCCATGGACAGAGGAACCTGGCAGGCTACAGTCCATGGGGTCAGAAAGAGTTGGACACGACTGAGCGACCAAGTACAGCACAGCTAATGTACAAAGCAAATTTTTTTAGTTTTTTTATAATGCATAATGTGCATAGAAAATCTTTTTTTCTTAGCAATAAGAAAAAAACTGGACATCATGTTCTATAAAAGCAAAGAGCAGCTTGTTGTAATGATTTGAAACTGGACTTTTTTTCCATTTTAGTTTATTCATTTTATGACTGCTTACCTTAGGATAGTACAAAGAAAGTCTTTTTCATTCCTTGTCAAAAATATGTTGCCCAGTTTCTAAGACACTGCACACCCACTCAGCCTAGTCTAAGCAAATGCTGCGCTGGGCACCTGCTCCCATGGTTGCCTCTGTAGCCACCCTTGGGGGCCCAGCGAACGTGAACTCTAGGCGGAGGCTCTGTGGGTGCAGCTTTATCTAGGCTTGTTCCTGCTATGGAGCCAGCATGCGCCCTACAGACCTCCACAGCCCCGTATCCCCCTTCCTTCAGGAAGTGACTGTCAGAGGCTTGCTTCATGCCAGGCCCCATGCTGGGTGAGGAAACTTAACAGAGCACACCCCATGTGGTGGGACAAGGGAAGCAGCAATCTGTCAGCTGAGTGCTGTGCCGGGATCCGTGGAAGGCCTCGGACCCCACAAACTCAGGAAGCAGGGCAGGCTTCCTGGAGGAAAGAAAGAAAGTGAAGTCCCTCAGTCGTGTCTGACTCTTTGCGACCCCATGGACTGTAGCCCACCAGGCTTCTCCATCCATGGAATTTTCCAGGGAAGAACACTGGAGTGGGTTGCCATTTCCTTCTCCAAGGTATCTTCCTGACCCAAGGATCGAACCCGGGTCTCCCGCATTGTGGGCAAATTACCATCTAAGCCACCAGGGAAGCCTTCCTGGAGGAAGTGACACCTAACACAAGTCCACAGGCTGAGCAGGTGTTAGCTCTATAAAGACCCGGGCGGAGGCTGGGGATGGGAGAACTGACGTTCCAGGCTGAGAGAGGAGGTGGGCACAGGCCCTGAGGTGAGGGAAGGCAGGGCTGTTTCCCCAGCATTGTCAGGAGCGCCAGGCTCTCCTGGGGGGCTTTAAGTGGGAGCAGGGAAGGTCCACATATAGATGCTAAGTGTTTCTGAGGGAAGGCACTGGCTGAAGGGGATTTGAGGTTAGACATGAGCTTGGGGGCTGAGAGGGGGCCTGCCTTGGGAGGTGGCAATGGAGAATGGTGGGTGGGGTTTTGAACCAAGAGGAGGTAGAACCAATAACGGGAAGTGAAGGGGGAGGAGCTATGGCTGCTCTCAGCTTTCCCTTCCGGGGTCAAGGTGAGAGCCATGGCTGCACTCAGTTCCCTTCCGGGGTCAAGATGAGATGGGGCTCCTCCCTATAGAGGGGGCCCAGTCAGCCGTTTCTCAGGGGCTTGAGGCGTCGGGCTGTGGGAGACATGTCTGGGCTAAAGGGAGCATTCCAGAAACATTTCAAAGAGGAAGAACTCATAAGGGAGGTGAGAACCCCCGGAGGAGGACCCCTCGAGGAGAGAGGATGACCAACGACAGGGGCTCTGAGGGCCCTGAGAGTCCAGGAGGGGCAGCCATGGCCAGAGGAGGAGGAGGACAAGGGGTCTGGGGCATCGGTACGGGCCCGTCCCCAGGTGCTTGGCCGGCGGGCCCCAAGGCAGGGAGGTCGTCTGATGGCTTTAGCAAGGAGGAGACAAGGGGGCTGGGGCGTCTGGATGGGGCCCGTCCACAGGCGAGCAGCTGGCAGGCCCCATGGCAAGGAGGTCGTCTGTGGGCTTTAGCAACGAGGAGGTGAACGTTCATACATGATGTCAAACCCGACCTTCCTGGACACCCTAAAACACCCCCACAGGGTGTCACCCAGTTACCTGGACCTCCTCACCCCCGCCCCCACCCCTGGCTCTCAGGTGGGCTCCTCATAAAGAGACACCTGCGTGCCCATACCTAAGGGGCAGCTGCCTGTGCCAGCTCACCCCCAACCCAGACCTGAGAACAGGCAGACACACCCCCATCACCAGCCCATGCAGGTGCCCCCACGGGTTCTCTCAGGCCATCACAGCCTGCCTGGCCGGATCCCCCTTCATTCCTGCACCCCACGGTGCCCCTGGCTGTTCAGACATGCCGCAGGTGGCTGCAGGGGGTGGCTGTGGGGTGCAGACCTGCGGGCAGGATACAAAATCCCCACTTCTCACCTGTGTGACCTTAGACAAGTGACTTAATTCAGCTGCCGTGTCCTCACCTGCAACGTGGAGTGACTCTGCCTTCTCCACGGGCTGGTCATGGTGGGGCTGGATGAGGTCCCAGGCGGGAAGCCGCCAGTACACGACACAGTAGAACCCAGGGAGGCTCGCCCACCCACCTGGGGGTTCTCAGGGCACACACTCACAGCCTTCCACATGCATCCACTGTGCATACCCACCACCTCCTCTACACACAGGCTTACCTGGGCACACACCTCACACCCACCTTTACATACATATGCACACATGTGTACCCATGATTCCTGAGCAAACATCTGTTGAAGCTGAAACATCTGTTCAGACTATGAAATTCCATTTCGAGGACCACCATGGGACATGTGGGGGGACCCCTCCGGGCCAGGAGCCTCCTCAAGGAGGGTGGCCCGACGACGGGCACGGGTTCTCACTAGCTGCGCCCTCTGTCCCTGCTGTTTTCCAGTGGCTGAAGCAAATAGAGGGAACGGAGGCAGCCCTGACCCAGAAGATGCTAGACTTGGAGAAGGAGAAGGTAAAGGACATGCCCCAACCCCGGGAGGGAGGGGGTTGACAGAATGCAGATAACTCGCTTCCTGGGAAGGATTTACATGTGTTTTGTATTGATTTGCATGCATTTCTAAATTTTGCTTTTGCTCTCATCCCTATCCTGTGTGGTCATCATCCATTCACTCAGTTATTCACTTGATACATATTTTTGGAGCCTCTGCAATCCTGGAAACTATGACAGGATTAGGGGTTCAGTAATGAATAGCAGGGTCCCTGCCTTGAGGGTCTAGCCTGAAAGCCCATGGGGACATGTGCATGGGAGCCAACAGCCACAGTGCTGCATGAGAACCTTAGGAGAGGCAGGTCGGTGATATGGAAGCAAATGGACCAGGGGCTCCGGAGACACAGAGAAGGGATTCCAGTCTTCGCTTGCCCCTTCTTGGACATGAGTTTGGGAGAGACACACTGGACCTCCGTTTCCTCATGGCTAATGGGGTTTTCTATCTCCACCTCGATGAGCTGGAGGGATGAGAGATGCTGGAGGCATAGCCCATTTTCGCACAGTGGTTGGCACCTGTGGGCACCTGATAAACAGTTATGGTGGGTATTCACCAGGGGCCATGGCATAGAGCGGGATCTGTCATACCTGGCCTGGGGGTGTCAGAGAAGGCTACCCAGAAGAGATGGTTCTTGAGTTTTCAAAGACCAATTTCCCCAAGTAGAAGTGAGGAGAAGAAGGAAGAGTGTGAGGCCTGGAAGCAGCGTGTGGCATGGGAAGAGCCCTGGGCTGAATCCCCAGGCCTGGGTGTCTAGTCCATTTCCATCACCAGTGAACTGTGGCATCTAGAACAAGGCACTGGTCCTCTCTGGCCCTCTGTTTCCTCCTCTACAAAACCAAGTGGCTGCAACAGCTGAGCTCTAAAACCAAGTGGCTGCAATGGCCAAGCTCTAACCCTGAAACCCTCCAGTCAGTAATAGGAAGATATTGGGCTTCTGGAGAGCTCATGCGTGGGGGGACTGAGTGGTGGAGGGTGGGGAGGACACGTCCAGCAGGGAGAGTACCCAGGAGGTGGGTAATGCCGCTGGTGAGGGGAGGAGAGCCACATCAGAGAACTATTGAGATGGTCTTCAGAGGGATTCCTGCAACCCAGGCTTGGGAACCAGGCCAGGCACCCGAGAGGAAGAAAGCTGGGGGTGTGGGGAGAGGCTTGATGGAGGTTCCTGGGCCCGGGAGGTTCCTGCTGGGGATTCACACAGGAGCGACCAGGGCAGACCTGACACCCCTTCTCACCCGAGCACCTGGTCGGTCCCCACCTCGGTGGGACTGTCACTCTCCAGCGAGTGTGAGTAGGCTGGCTCTGAAGAGCTGCCTGGTAATGGGTCCTTGTGCTGATCTTGACCTTGGGCACCTCCTCTTTTTCAGGACCTGTTCAGCAGGCAGAAGGGCTACCTGGAGGAGGAGCTGGACTACAGGAAGCAAGCCCTCGACCAGGCTTACCTGGTAGGACCGGAAGTGGGTTGGATGTTCTGGTTCTTTAGACTCAGCAGTACAGGCTTCTTTCCCTTGGGAGCTGATGGTGAATCTGGGGTCCAAGCAGTGCTGCATGGACGAGATCCCAATGCTGCCTCCATGTTTTGACTGGTTTCAACCTGAACAACTGTACAGATAATTGGTCACTTTTTCCAAGTCAGTCATGATTTTTCCAAAATATTTACTTAGCTTGATCATTTTCTCTGGGCATACTTATTCATACTTATTCAGTTCTGGGCTTCCCTGGTGGCTCAGACAGTAAAGAATCTGCCTGCAATGTGGGAGACCTGGGTTCAATCCCTGGGTTGGGAAGATCCCCTGGAGGAGGGCATGACAACCCACTCCAGTATTCTTGCCTGGAGAATCCCCATGGCCAGAGAAGCCTGGCAGGCTACAGTCCACCGGGTCGCAAAGAGTTGGACACCACTGAGCGACTCAGCACACACACTCAGTTCTAGTAGTCATTTTAGATGAAGGAAAAGAAACTTTCTGCTTATTAATATTTTTATTAATATTTATTTAGATGCTTAAAGCCCAGAGCAAGTTTTCCCATAAGTAGCAAAAAGAGACAGTCACAAAGGAACACAAGAGTTGGGACTTCCCGGGCAGTCCAATGGTTAAGACTCACGCTTGCACTTCAGGGGCATGGGTTCAATCCCTGGTTGGGGAACTAAGATCCCAAATGCTGCATGGTGTGGCAAAAATATTTTTTTAAAAAGGAACCCAGAGGTAAATCAGTGAGTGGAGGGCAGGTGATCATCAGAACAAGAATTATTTGTCATGAGGTTCTATGCAACATCAAGCCTGGGTCACAGAACCAGTTGTGGGCTTCCAGGTGATGAACGTCAGGAGGGACCACGCTCAGGTTCATAGGTCATATGGCTTTGAGGGGGCGTTTCCTGGATGTCCCCCACATCAGAGGGAACTCTGAGCTCAAGGCTGCTTTCTCAGGAAGAAGCAGTGAGTAGCAACATCTGGAGCAAGACTTTGCCAGATCATTTGTAGCTAAATCATTTGACAAAGTGGGTTTCTACCTAACAAATGCAGAAGCAATAACTAAACGTTAACTTGCAATCCCCATTTCCGTGAAGACAGAGAGCAGGAGGCTGGACTTAGCACAGGTGGGACATTCTGGATGTGAAGGCTGGTCCACCTCCCCGTGACCCTTGACCCTTCATGTCCAGGCTCGGAGGCTTGAACCTCCAGGGCAGGGAGCAGCAGATGGAGAAGGTCAGGAAGGTTTGAGCCTCATCAGGACAAGGCATTTTCCTCTCGATTGTCATTTCTGGGCGCACAGTGTTACAACGGTGGTAAGGGCAACTGAAGAATGAGAACATGTTCATTCTTTTCTCCCTCTCTCTCACTTTTTTGGGTCTTCCTTGATTCTATCCAGTCTCCATCCTTTTGCAAATACCCTTTCTTGCTGCATTCTACACCATCTCTGTCCTCCCCTGAGCTTCCCCAGTAAGTTCTGAGGAATACAATCTCAGGGGATAACGTGGAAACCTGTGACCAAAAAAAAGAGGGAGAGTAATTTTGTTGACCTCTGGCTCCTTAATATGCTTAAGGATGGGCTGGGACTCCAAGAGGAACAGAGGAAGTCGTATGTCAAGTTCACTGGTTCTCAGGCCCTCTTCTCAAGAGACATCTTGCAAGGCTGGTGTTCCCCAGCACACTCTGGGAAACTCAGTGTCTGCCCTTGGCTGTCTAAGTGCCGTGTGCAGAAAGGCCCTGGGAGACCCTGAGAACCTGAGTCCTGGTTCTGTAGAGGAGACCTCTGAGCAGGCTGATCCTGTTGCTGGGTAGAAGCAACATTCTTACCCAAAGAACATTCCAGGAACTTCTCTGGCAGTCCAGTGGTTAAGACTTCACCTTCTAATGCAGGGGGTGTGGGTTCTATGGGGAGTATGGGTTCTGTAGGGGGTGTGGGTTCCGTGGGGGGTGTGGGTTCCGTAGGGGGTGTGGGTTCTGTGAGGGGTATGGGTTCTGTAGGGGGTGTGGGTTCTATGGGGGGGTGTGGGTTCTATGGGGGGTGTGGGTTCTGTAGGGGGTGTGGGTTCTATAGGGGGTGTGGGTTCAATCCCTGGTCAGGGAGCTAAGATCCCATATGCCTCACGGCCAAAAAACCAGAACATAAACCACAGGAGCAAAATTGTAACAAATTCAATAAAGACTTTAAAAATGATCCACATAAAAAAAAAAAAAAAGGAAAAAGACTATTCCAAAGCCTCAAGCGGGATTTCAGGCACATGTCGAGGTTGGAGCTGTGATCAGTGTAAGGCTGGCCTGAAGAGTCAGGGAAGTAAAATGGTCCCGAGGGTGGCAGTGCCATGTGCCCAGGCAGAAGCGAGGACAGCAGGTGCCAGACGCACACCTGTGTTCCTTTGTCATCGCGCAGAGTGAGATGGCACAGGGCCACAGTGGAGCTTCTAGAATTGGATGGTGAGGTCCTGGCTGGAAACTGGCCACTTGGGGGCCTCCTAGGAGTTCGGCTGCTGAAGGGGGGCAGCCGGCAGGCACAGGCAAGCTCCCACTCCATGGGGACCCCTTGGCTATGTCAGTGGACACATTCCCACCTTCTCGTTTCCTGGGGTGATCGCTGGAATCGGGAGAGGGGAAGCCAGTGCCTGTTGGCTAAAATTGATCTGGTGGGCCTTGAATTCCCTTGCGGAGTTAGTACAGCTGTGTTGAAGCGGGGGAGGCTACAGGAGCAGATGGCCACAGGCGCAAAGGGCTACCTGTGTTGACCTCTTGCTTCATACCACATCCTGCCTCTTCCTGGCAGTTTCCATTAAAACTGGTTGTTGGTTGATAGCATCTTGGGAAAAGAAGGGGCTATTCCTAGTAAGGGATTCAGGTAGGGACTTAGGGAGAAAGAGAAGGAAATACTTCTTTCTCTCTTTCAACCCTAGATATTCCCGTAAGGTAACTGTATTTAAGTGTCTCACTGTGAAGTTGAAAAGAAATAACTTCCTCTCAGGATGAAAACTCCGAGCTGTCACAAAGATCCCCTCCATTGGCTACTAATCTCTCATGTGCTTTGCTAACCAAGGGAGTCTTGCTTTTTCCTGGGAGGAGGGAGCAATGAGGACATTGCCCCCAGTTGCTTGGGGTTGAAATGGCTTTTCTGATGAGCCAGCTGAATGCCAAATGTCTGCAATTTGGGACACATTTTACCACGCTGCTCCAGATAAAAGGAGAGGTTTGTTTCCCAAGTTGGAGACAGTAAATTGGAAGCCAAGGATAAAAATAAAGACCAGTCCAATCAAATCTCTCTTTGAATCAGACATTTTAAGGAGAGGTTATGACTATTTTTTTTCATCTGTAGAGAGCAGAGCATCTTGATTGAATAGAAGAAGACGTGTCCTCAAAACTGTGTGCAGGGGGCTGGAAGGGGCTCCCTCACCCCACCCCACTCTGCTCGCCCCCCCTGCATGCCTCCCCACCCCACCCAAGATCCCCCAGCTCAGCCTCGCTCAGCTGCAATGTCCTGGGGTTTCCTGTCCCCCTCATCTTGTGACCTCCCAATGTCTGTGTCATGTGGGTCGCTCAGAAAATCCAGGAGCTGGAGGCCACGCTGTACGACGCGCTGCAGCAGGAGCCGGGGCGGAGGGCCAGCGAGGCGCTGAGCGAGGGCCAGCGGGAGGACCTGCAGGCCGCCGTGGAGAAGCTGCGCCGGCAGATCCTGCGGCAGAGCCGGGAGTTCGACAGTCAGATCCTGCGGGAGCGCATGGAGCTGCTGCAGCAGGCCCAGCAGGTAGGGGAGGGGCGGGAAGAGAGGGGGAGGGACCCAGCAGGTAGGGGGAGGGGCAGGCAGGTAGGGGGAGGGCCCAGCAGGTAGTGACAAGGACCTGGCAGGTAGGAGCAGGGGCCCCACCGGTACCGGTATTCACCGTCCCCACTTCTCCACCGCTCCTACCCCCTGTCGGCACACTGAGACCTCTGAGGGCACGTTCGCTGGAGAGCTGGCAGTAAAAGAGGTTTCCGTGAAGTGGGGGTGTCTTCCCGTGGACGCCCGGCGAACCCTCAGTGATGGAGAGGGGGTTGCTCACGGGCACACTATACTGCCCGCTGTTTTTAATCATACATTTGAACAAGGTCCCCACCCTGCCAAATGGGAACACAAACAAAGCGAGGCGTCCCCGCTTCCTCTAGCATCCGTCTTCTGTTTCAACTCGGGTTCTTGTAACCAGGGGCGCCCGCTGGCCTGTTTACTTTGGGGCTGTATTTTGTGATGACGACTACTTTGAGGACTGGACCTGGAAGCTGTATCACTTGTTACCTCTGAACACCTAATGTATTTCTAAGTGTGTATGGCGTCCTGTGTGAGCTTCGTGTGCTGCTGAGCACACGGGGGCCAGGTTCCCAGGACCCGTGGTGCCGATGGAGCTGAGGCGGCCCCAGGGTCTGGCAGTCCTTGCACGCTCACTGCTTTAGATCTCTTACCCCACGGCACTCCTGCGGGTGGAACGGTTACCTCCGTTTCTCTGATGCGAAAGTTGAGACTCAGGAAGGTTAACTCATGTGCTTGAAGGCCCGACAGCTCATAAGGAATCCTGCCAGTGAAGAAGGATCTAGATAACCAGTGGGAGTCGATGGCACCGAAGGAGAGGGAGACAGAGAATTGGAGGAAGGAGCCGGTGGAGAAGTGCCTTCTGTCCAAGGCAGCAGAGGCCCTGGTTAGGACTAAAAAGCGAGGATCCCCATTGTGTGTGAAAAAGGGGTGCCGGGGTGGGGCAGGCACAGCTGACTGCATTTGGTTGAGGAGTGAAAGGGCCGTGACAAAAGAGGAAAGAGGAACTGGAGGGTATGAAGGCAAGCTCTTCATTCTATTCTTGATTTGGGTTAAGGGATTCCGGGCGGCTCCTGCAGGAGCCTCTGGGCTCCTGAGCTGCCGTGATCTGCTCGCCAGCTGCTGTGATGGGCGTGACTCCTGAATGACCCGGCCCTGATGGGCGTGGCCGCCGAGCCGGTCTGAAGTCTGGCATGTGCTAGGTGCTGGCTGAGCACCTTGAGCTGCGGCACACACAACACATACAACACACAATTATCAGAGCTCAACACAATATAGCGCATATAACACACGACACAACAGAACATAGAGCCTCGCATCACAGCACAGCACTGTCAGGGGCTCTGGCAGCACTCGGCTGTATCTGACCCAGCCTGAGCCACCGGATGCCTGATTTGACTAGAAGGACACATCGCAGTTTGCCGTGGGTTGCACCGGTCCGTCTTGCCTGCATCTAGCCCATAGGATGCCGTGACGTCACCAGTGTGACCCCTGTGGACGTTTTCTTTTTCAAGCTCCATTAATTAAGGAGAAAAGTGGATGCAGGGGGAAAAAATCAAATCAGCGTGTGGCCCCTTTCCCAACAGACTGATTCGGCACATTTGCACCATGTTCTGCTGTAGTGAAGGTTGGAGTTAATCCACTCATGTCAACTTGCTTTTTGTCCTCTCCCTCCCCAACCCCACAACCTCTGTCCCTGCCAATCCGTCCACTGCACCCCAGAAGCCTTCCTAACACAACACAGCACCACCCTTCCCCAACGACCCACCCTGGCTCCCCAGTGCCCAGAGGATGAAGTCTGGGTTGCTTAACCTGACATCCTGACACCCCTGGGCCCTGTGCTCACCTCTACAAATGCATCAGCTGCCTGTCTCACCGGCTTTTCCTGTTCCATGTTACACTGTTTCCATTTGTAACTTTTCTAATATATGCATACCAGGCACTGTTCCCTGGGCTGGGGATACAGCACTTGCTCTCTTGAGGCTTATATTCCAGTGCGGGGAGACAGACTAGTGCTGGCACTTAGAGGAAGCTCCATAAATGTTGGTTCATTGAGGGTCACACCAACCCTCTGAGTGGGGCCATTGATGAAGTTTCACAGGTGAAGTGAGTGAGGCTCAGAGAGGGTAAGCAACTTGCCCAAGGTCACACAGCCAGGAAGTGGCAGAGCTGGGATGTAAATCCAAGTCCTCAGATGGCAATACTCTTAAACATTGCCCCTTACAGCCTGCGATAACCAGGTGAGAGGCTGACCCTGGTTATTTTTAAAAAATGTCATGAAAGACTAGAATGAGAGCTTCTCAGGCTGATTTCTTTTTAGATAAAGATAATTTTTTTAACTTAATCTTTTTTTTTAATTTTTACTTTATATTAGCAGTATAGTTGGTTTACAATGTTGTATTAGTTTCAGGAGTACAGCAAAGTGATTCAGTTTTACATATACATATATCCACTTTTTTCAGATTCTTTTCTTATATAAGTTATTACATAATATTGAGTAGAGTTCCCTGTGCTATACAGTAGGTTTTTGTTGATAATATATTTCATATGCATATGTTAATCTTAAACTCCTCATTTATTCCTCCCACCCCAACTTTTCCCTTTGGTAACCGTAAGTTTGTTTTCAAAGTCTGTGAATCTGTTTCTGTTTTGTAAGTAAGTTCAAAAAATGGACAGATGATCTAAATAGACATTTCTCCAACAAAGACATACAGATGGCCAAAGAGCAAATGAAAAGATGGTCAACATCACTAATTATTAGAGAAATGCAAATCAGAAGACGTATCACCTCACACTTGTCAGAATGGCCATTGTCAAAAAATCTATAAACAATAAATCTGGGGAGAATATGGAGAAAAGCGAACCCTCCTACACTGTTGGTGGGAATGTCAATTGTACAGCCACTATGGACAACAGTATGGAAGTTCTTTAAAAAACTATACATAGAATTACCATATGACCCAGCAATTCCACTTCTGGACATATATCCACAGAAAACCATACTTTGGAAAGATATATGCACCCCAGTGTTCATAGCAGCGCTATTTACAATAGCTAGGACATGGGAGCAACCTAAGTGTCCATCAACAGAGGAATGGATAAAGAAGATGTGGTACATATGTAAAATGGAATATTACTCAGCCATAAAAAACAATGAAATAATGCCATTTGGAGAAGCATGGATGGACCTAGAGATTATTGTACAGAGTAACTCAGACAGAGAAAGACAAATACCACACGACATCAATTATATGTGGGATCTAAAAAAAATGATACAAAGGAACTCAGACTGATTTTCAAAGGCCAGAAGTTGTTCCTGGGAGATTTTTGCACATCCTTTGAAAACTGTAAGAGGTTGTCCCCCCTCCACATGGCACTGTGATTTACAAGGCACTGTTCCCCTGGGTGCTCATTTTCACCCCCAGAGTCACAGGGTCACTGTGTAGTTATTACAGAAGAGGGATTCCACAGAGAGATTAATTGATTACATGACGCCCCAAAGTCCACCAGTTGGTAAATTTGGGGCCTGGGATCCAAACCAGAGTCTAGCCGAGTTTGTGTTCATTCTTAGATGATAAACGCCTTGCAAGGGAATCTCTGAGGCTCGGTCACTGTCTCCCTCAGGTGGAAGAGGGTTAGAAACATATCCGGTCTCCTTTATAGAGCACATACTCTGCCAACTTTACTCTAAGCACTTTGTACAGATTCACTTGCTATATCCTCAGATGTGGGCAACACTATTACTCCCAATTTACAAATAAGGAAACTGAGGCCAGAGAGGCTGAATCACTTGCCCAGGGTCACATATCTAAGGGAAGGTTTTTTGTGTGTCTTTTCCTTATCAATCTGGGCCTCCCTTGTGGCTCAGCTGGTAAAGAATCTGCCTGCAAGGCGGGACACCTGGGTTTGATCCCTGGGTTGGGAAGATCCCCTGGAGAAGGGAAAGGCTACCCACTCCAGTATTCTGGCCTGGAGAATTCCGTGAACTGTACGGTCCGTGGGGTCACAAAGAGTCAGACACGACTGAGTGACTTTCACTTTCTTTTTTTTTTCCAATCAATTCACTCTATTTTGCTGCCAGTGTGATCTTTCCAAAATCAAAATCTCACCATTTCCCTACTTAAAACCCTTCACAAACTCCCCATGACACCCCTAAATCTGCAAGCTCCTCACCAGAAAGCTTCTTACTGGAACACTTCAGACCTTCTGCCCCCTGGCACCCTCAGCTCCCTGCACACACACGTCATTCCTTCTGCCTGGAACTCCTTCCCCTTTCCTGCATCTGGAAAACCTCCATGGGCTGAGTTCTGTGCCTCCTCCGGGCCCCCCAGCCCACACCTCAGTTCCTCACCCACCTCACCTCTCTGCTCAAGCTTGACCTTCCCTGAGCTCCCATATAAAATAACACCCCTTCCCTTTCCCTACCCCATTTGACTTTCTCTGTGACGTCTGTATTTACCCAGGGCATCATTTATGTATTTGCATAATTCCATTGTCTGAACCTGATGGACCACAAACCCTGCGAGGCCCCAGGCCTGTTGAGCCATATGTGCTGAGTGGGCACATGTGCCCACAGTGGTGATTCTCAAAGTGGGGTCCCCAGACCAGCAGCATCCCCATCACCTGGGAATCTGTGGGGAAACACAGCTTCTCAGGCCCACCCCGAAACTGATGAGTCAACAACTCTGGGGCAGGGCCCCTGGGATCCACAGGGCCTCCAGGTGATACTGATCTGAGTTTAGGAATCTGGGCAGAAGGTTTCTCCAGGCCTGAGGATGGGTCTACATGCTTAATACAGGCTGATGTGAATCGCCTGGCCTTCAGTCCGACAGCCTTCTCCCAAGGAATGAGGTGTCCATCTGCATTCAGGACGGGCTAGGCTAGTAGCTGTCCTGGCGTATCAACCCTATTGAGTGATGAAGCGCTATTGGACACATGACAAACTGGAAAAGGTCATACCTGCCAGACCCCGTGGTGAGATGCTGTGTGGAACTGGAAGGGACAGATTGATAAGTCACTGAGCACCGGTGGGTGTGTACCCCAGGGAGCATTCGGTGGGTGCAAAGCCAGGCAGGTGGTCATCTCTCCCTGTTGGCCCAGGACTGATGAGGTTCTCAAGACTCGGGAATTTCAGTGCTAAAACCAGGAATGTCCCAGACTCACGGGGACAGTTTGTCATCCTTAAACCTTCTAAAAACCTGGGTGGACGCCCCTCATCAACACTCATCTTCTCTGCTCCTTATCAATACTCATCTCCTCTGCCCCTGCTCCCAGGCTCCAGCTAAATAAATCTTGGACATGTCATTTTGGTGCTGCTTCAAATCCATGAGCTTTATTTACCTGCCCAAAACGCACCTCTGTGTCTTGGTCTGATCTTGATGTTTATGTTTTCAAAAGATCCTGCCTTAAGAGTACAATCTGTTTTCATGCCCTTCAAAAACAGGCAAAAATCTACTTTTAGTGAGAGAGGTCAGAATAGAGTTGCATGCAGGCCTGAGGGAGCCTCCTGAGTGCTGAAGGGGCCCTTGGTCTTGATTTAGGGGGTGGAGAGACAAGCCTGTCTATGTATAAAAGTTAGTTGAGTTACCCACTTAGTGTTTGTATGTTAAGCTGCTTGTTGTTGTTATTGTTCAGTTGCTCAGTCATATATGACTCTTTGCGGCCCCATGGACTGCACTGTCCCCCACTATCTCTTAGAATTTGCTCAAACTCATGTCCATTGAGTCAGTGATACTATTGAACCATCTCGTCCTCTGCTGCCTCCTTCTCCTTTTGCCTTCAGTCATTCCCGGCATCAGGGTCTTTTCCAGTGCTGCTGCTGCTAAGTCGCTTCAGTCGTGTCTGACTCTATGCAACCCCATAGACGGCAGCCCACTAGGCTTCCCCGTCCCTGGGATTCTCCAGGCAAGAACACTGGAGTGGGTTGCCATTTCCGTCTCCAATGCATGAAAGTGAAAAGTGAAAGTGAAGTCACTCAGTCGTGTCCAACTCGTAGCGACCCCATGGACTGCAGCCTACCAGGCTCCTCCATCCATGGGATTTTCCAGGCAAGAGTACTGCAGTGGGGTGCCATTGCCTTCTCCACTTTTCTGATGATTCGCTGCTTACACACTACACCAGATAAATGATGAAAAGTAAGATTTGAACCTGGGAAATTTACTTTTTCTGATACAAAACTTAATGTGTTGCAGAGAGTCCGAGAACTGGAGGATAAGCTGGAGATCCAGAAGCGACACCTGAAAGAACTGGAGGAAAAGGTAGGTGGTGTGAGCTCGCACCAGCCCCTGGCTTCTTTCCATGAACCGCTCACATGGAATATTCTCTTCTGTCAATTTCATAAAACCTAAAGAACAGGCTCTGTCTCCAGCCCTCTCTTCTCTGCCCGTGTCTCCCATACTGGCAGTCCAAGAAATAAGTACTTTTCTAGGGAAGAAATTCTGAACCCCTCTGACACGACCTCACTGGGAAGGGTGAGGTGACCTTCTTCATGAGCCATAAGACACTGGCCTCATTCCCCTTAAATGACATTTATGCCCAGAACCAGTGAGTGTTCTTCCTTTCAGGAAAGTCTCTTCCTTCCAGCAGGAAGTGAGGCTGATGCCCAGCCCCACTGGCCCCTATGGTTGTCATCACTTTACGGGTGAAGACACTGAGCCCGAGAAAGATTCAGACACTTGTCCACAATCCCACAGCTGGGGAAGGATAGTCTGGGTCTCCAGGGATTCCACAGTCACCCCACCAGTGCCCCCGCCACATGCTGCTGGTCCAGACAGATAAATGAGTCCATACATGCGGCATCTTTGTCAGGGCACTTACCACTTCCTGTTCATCTGCCCAGTGGCCAGGACCTCCTTGAGTTCAGGGACTAGCTTTTATTTATCTCTTTATCCAAGACAGTGTTTGCCATCGAATAGGGCATCATCAAATGTTTGCAGGATGAGTAATAGATGAGTAGAAAACCCGGGCTTCCCTGGTGGCTCAGGCAGTAAAGAATCTGCCTGCAATATGGGAGACCTGGGTTTGATCCCTGGGTTGTCAGGAAGATCCCCTGGAGAAGGGAATGGCTACCCACTCCAGTATTCTTGCCTGGGAAATTCCATGGACAGAGAGCCTGGCAGGCTACAGCCCATGGGGTCACAAAGAGACGGATACGACTGAGTGACTAACACTCACACAAACATGCTCACACAGAAAATCTACAGTTGCACATTTTATGTTGTAGAGGTAAACTCGTGTTTGGGAATAGGTGATGGACTCTGACACCAGCTTGGGGTTGTGTGTGTTTATTGGGGACAACGTGCCACAGAAAAGCTTGAGGGGTGATGTGCTGGCACCCTGGAAAACAAGATGGAGAAAGGATATTTCTGGGCTTCAGGTTCCTGAGGCTGATCTTTGGAGAGAGGAAGCTGACTCATTCCATGGACAGAGTAGGGCCAAAGTCACGAAAGCCAGCAGAGGGCAGATTCAGGGCTGTCTGCAAATGGGATGACAGCCCACTCTTTCTAGAGGGAATCAAACACAATGGCCCAAAGAGAGAGAGCAGCTCTTCAGATGCTACACCAGCTTTCTCGCCTAAAAGTCAGCTTTTACACAGATTAACTCACCTTCCTAGTATCTTCCCTCCTGTACCTGGAGCCCCAGGGCCTCCCAGTCTGCACAACCGGAAGTATCCTCACGGGGGCAGCAGAGGGTAATGGCTGGAGGATCTGGGCCAATTCTCCTACCAGTGCCCTGGAAACCCAGTAGGAATTTGGTTTAAGCAGACCCCTAGAGTCCCCATCAGGCCTCCCTGTTGGCTCGGCTGTAAAGAATCCGCCTGCAATGCAGGAGACCAGGGTTCGATCCTTGGGTCAGGAAGATTCCCTGGAGGAGGGCATGGCAACCCTCTCTGGTATTCTTGCCAGGAGAATCCCCATGGACAGAGGAGCCTGGCGGCTACAGCCCATGGAGTCGCACAGAGTTGGACACGACTGAAGCGACTAAGCAGCAGCAGAGTCCCCATCAGACAGCTGCTCACCACTCCACCCCCCACCCCAACTTCTGAGGTTATTTTGAGCAGCCAGTGAAAGTGAAAGTGTCAGTCGCTCAGTCGTGTCCGACTCTTTGTGACCCCATGGACTGTAGCCCACCGGGCTCCTCTGTCCATGGGATTCTCCAGGCAAGAATACTGGAGTGGGTTGCCATTCCCTTCTCCAGGGGATCTTCCCAACCCAAGGATCGAACCCAGATCTCCTGCATTGCAGGTGGATTCTTTTCCACTAGGGCCACCTGGGAAGCCCTAATGATAAGTTGAAGTGAAAGTATTAGTCGCTCAGTCTGTCAGACTCTTTGTGACCCCAAGGACTGGAGCAGCCCAAGGGGTCTCAAGGATACTTCAAGGATTTCCCCATGGACACTATTGGCCTGGGATGGTGGAAAAATAACTCCAACCACCGTGGTCAGTGGTCAGGAACTCTTTCCCCACCACATGCCACAGGGTGGTCTTGTCAAAGACCTCGCCATTCTCAGGTCTCAGTTTCCCCATGTAGAAAATCAAGAGCTAGGTGATTCTAAATGTCACTTCTAGCTTTAACTTCCAGTGATTCTAAAATGTGTTAAAATTTGTTGGCTGTCTGGATGTTCATTTTTTCAGTAACAATTTAGGGTAGCTATTACCTTGAGATTTGGGGAAAAGAACAGTGAATTATTTTCAAACACCTCAGATAATATTCAGACATGTTTCTCCTAACCTAATCTCCAAAAAGAATCACCAGCAATTCTTTTTGAATAAATCAAGTCGTAAATAAGCTAAGGAAGATCTCTATTTTCAAACTGACCTGTACAATTTTTCACTCCTCTGGGGCCACTTTTTTTTCCTGATATTTTTTCTTTTTAAAGCAGAAAAACCAATGGCATAAAAGATTTTAAACAATGAATCTCTTGGAAGAGTGGGCCCTGGCAGGGATGGGGTGGGGGAGGAGTTCTGTTTGTCTCCTGGTGGGACTGGATGACCTGGGACCTGAGTGGAATCTTCCTTGATCTTTGTATGTTGTCATACCCAGCCTTTGGTGGGACCATCAACCATGACCATCAGAGGGTTCTTCCTGGATATATACTATCCTGCCAGATTCTTCAAGAAAGCCACACCCCAGCACCAAAAATTCCTGGTCCAGGAATGTCAGTCCACTCCCTTATTCTTGCCTGGAGAATCCCATAGACAGAGGAGCCTGGCAAGCTGCACAGTCCATGGGGTCACAAAGAGTCAGACATGACTGAGCGACTAACACTTTCACTACGGTGTACATCTCCCCTGTCTGTATTAGCCAGATGTTTGTGGACTGTGTGGGGATAACCCACCCTGGGCAAGGAATCCCACAGCATGGGTTTCGCAGGTGGAATCAGCTTCTAAAGCCCACTGACTTCCTGTATCTCTTTCCAAACCCAACCCGAGTGCCTAGTTCTTGTGAAATGCTGTCATTGAGCTCCATACTACATATCTTACATCTTTCTTTCTTTTCTCCCCCCCTCCTCATTTTCTTTTGGTCTTATTTTATAGTTTTTGTTCCTTTTTTTGTTTTTCTCACTAGCATTCATTCTGTGGCCTTGATGACTTCAGTGAGCCAAGAACTCGGGTTGGTATCCTTTCATTTTCGCTCACATTTTCTAAAAAGGAGACCTCCTCCCAACTCTGACTGTAACATTCCCTTAGGCAGCGTGGAAGGTGGCCTTGTGATAGACTGCTCAATGTCAGGCTCACTGGGCTAGAGGCATCTGGGGGCCGCTGGCACGTTCCACCCCTGGGAGGGAAATTGGGGAGTTAGTTCTCAGTGAATAAGGTTGGACAGTGGAGACCTGGTTGTCACCCTATTGTTACTTCATCTTGAAAAGGTGGTTGTGGTTTTGCCCTAAGTTCCTCTCTGTTTTGGCTTTGGTCTTTGGTTCTCTCTATCACCCGTGAACCAGTAAATTCACTGTATGGTCCCCTATAGGCTCTCTATTTCCTGTGGGCCAGTAAATTCACCAAAGAGTTGGCTTCTGGAGTCAGGGGTCTGCAGGAGTCCATGGCCTGCATACAAAGTGCCCGGGAAGCCTGTGTAAAGATCCCAAGCCCCTTGCCTCTCCCTCTGCCCTGCCCTTGACCCCAGATCTGGTGTTGATGCCATCCCAGTAGCTGGTCCTTCTCTAATCATTGGACCATGCCCGTCTCACACTGAGTTCCTGCTTTGGCACCCAGGCCTACCCCCTTTCTCCCTGTTCTGAGTGCCCACCATGGACTGGGGACTGCCAGGGCCCCTAGAATCTAGAGTTCTGCCCCCCGAGTCCAGCGCAGGAGAGGGCCCTGTGACCTCTGGGGATGCCCACAGCCCACCAGCTGCCTGGACCCCCAGATTGACCTCAGACACTGTGTCCCTGCCCAATGCCCAACCCTTGCACCTGAGGACTTTTCCTCGGGTCCTCTGTGCCCCAGTCCTAGGACAGCACTTGGCACGTGGTTGATGTTCATTCAGTGCTTGTGTGGCAACTAAAGGAAAGACCCCAGGTCTCATCAGACCAGAGTGGAGGTCACTATAGCAGATTGGGGTGGGTGCAGGAGGAGAGGCCATCTGAACCCCATTTCCTCTTTTCCTGGATTGACAGGGTAAGTCCCTCAGTGGGCTCAGCTGGAGGGTTCAGGACAGTGGTGGGGACAGGCGAGGGCAGATAAGCAGGGACTTCTCTAGCCATCCTAACCCTGGGTTCTTGTGTCATTTCCAACTATTTTTTAATTTTCCAGGATAGAAAAAAAACTTATGGAATAAACTGAGTCCTATGGCAACCCCAACCCCACTCAAACCAAAATTCAACAGCAAAACAAGCTATTCCAAGCCCAGAGACTGAAACCAGAATTTGTGGATACTTGACAGTCCAAAGGGGAGGCATTTAAAATCTACGGCTGGGTCCTGGCTGGGTCGGGCTGTAGGAGCCCTGCAGGGACCAAGGGGAATTTGTCAAGCTCAGGGCCACATCTGAGTCCCTGCTGTGGCACCTTCAAGAGCCCGAGGGGCAGAGACCCAAATACCAGGAAACTAAGTGCAATTACTAGAAACTGGTTGATTGGAGAGCCACTGCACTGTCTGGGGACAGACCCGTGTCCTTGTCCCCACACGGCATGCCTTCCCAGCCGTGGTGTGTGTGCCCAGCTAGACACTGACTGTATACATATGTCTCCATGAACTGTGCCCTGTGCATCCCAGAGTCTGTCAGCCAGAGTAACTCGAAAATGTCCCTTTGATCTGACTGCAAAGTCAAGACCTGGTCACCAAAGCCCTCCAGGTCCATGTGCAGCTGGATTCAGCAGCTGGAGGCCAGAGAGAGACAGCTGGAGCCTCACCCACTGTGGACAGTGGACACCGAGACCTCAGATTTACAAGGGGGAAGCCACGGACTCCATCACTTTTGTGGGCATAACGCGGTGAAAATCCCAGAGCCTGACTGCACCTGGGGCCATGGTGGAACAAGGACTGAGAAGTGGATAGAGCCCCCACCCAGACCACCCTTGGGCTGTCTCTCATCTGGGCTGTAATTTGCAAGGGGTTGGCAAGGAAGAAATGCTGTGTGGTGAAGTGATTCCCTGGAGTGCCTGTGAGGACTGAGGCTCCTTCTGCCATGGTCTGAGACCAAGTCTGCTCTCTTACAACCGGAGAGAAGGAGGCAGCCCTTCCTGATTTCAGAGAGCCAGCATCTGACGACCAAAAGCAAATGAACTGATGTCTCTGCTTGGAAAAAGCAGGCATCTGAGCACTCCAGGTAGCAATGGGAATGTAGAACCACACAACGAACAAAAATGAAAAAGCACACCTGCTTTCTCTGGAGCCAAAGAAGCACAGAGAAGCCTTGCTTTGCTAACTTAGCAGTGCAAGTCCGGGAGGCGTGCAGGGTCCCTGGGAAGCTGGACCCACAGCACAGAGCAGCCATTGCCTCCCTGCTGCAGGAGCGTGGGGTCTCTTGCCCTCCTGCCCCACACTTCTGTCTACTCAGCTCTCCCACTCAGACAACAGGATGCAAACAAAGGTGGCTTTCATGTCAGACCCATCCGGATCTACTCCCAGACCTGCCACTTCCCTGCAGTGGACACTTGGCAAAGTATTTGCCCTTCAATCTAAATTTTTTCTATCTGTGGAATGGGTGTGATATTCCTACGCAGCACCTCACAAAAGTTTTTCTTTGGGTACAACTAGACAGACCCAAAGACTCTTAGATACTGGCAGGAGCTGTAGCAGACAGCGTTGAACACACCCTTGTGGAAGTCTTTCTCAAAGGAGACCTTCTGGCCCACAGGGGACCAGGGGCCATTCTCTTTGGCCCCCAGGAGATAGTTCAGGTGCAAGGGAGTGAGGCTTACACAGGCAGGTGTGAGAGCTGCCCTGGCTTAGAAGCCCAGAGTCCTCAACAAGAGCCAGCATTTCTTGTGACAGTCCTAGGCATCACTTCCAAGTTTCCTGCCAGGGACAGGCCCAGTCACAAGAGCCACTGTACTCAGCAGGCCTCAGAGCTCCAGCGGTCCACCAGGTGCGTACTCATGTACTCAGGGGTCATCCACAGCTCTCCGCGAGTGCAGGTGAGGCACAGGGCTCAGGGCTACTGATGGTGTTGTTGCCCAGTAAGGCAGCTGATCTTCTGCGCAGGTGTGGTTCCCAGGGCAGAAGAGCTACAGAGTCAACTGAACCCAAAGTCCTCACCCCTCTCCTCATACCTCACCCCCCCCTCGTACCCCTCCACCCTCCCCCCCCCTCCTCCCCCCCCCCCCTCCCCATATACCCTACACCTTACCCCCTCCCCCACACCTCACCCCTCCCCTCACACCTCACTCCCCCCCCCACCTCCCCCCCCCCCCCTCACCCCCCCTCCCCCCCCTCCCCTACCCCCCCCTTCACACCTCACCCCTCCCCTTAGACCTCACTCCTCCCCTCACACCTTACCCCTCCCCTTACACCTTTACACCTCACCTCTCCCCACACCTCATCCCTCCCCTTACACCTCACCCTCCCCTCACCCCCCCCCTCCCCTCACCCCTTACACCCCCCCCTCCCCCCCCCCCCCCCCCCCCCCCCCCCCCCCCCCCCCTCCCCCCCCCCTCCTTCCCCCCCCCTCTCCCCTCCTCCCCCGGCAGTGGAAACTTGTGAGGGGCAGAGCAGAGAAGTTTAGATGGCAGAATGTGCCCGGCCACCACCTTCTGGCAGCCATGTGGGCCCAGGGACCAGCCCTACGGGTGACCAGCCATCGGGTGTACCCAGGTCAGGACTTCCAGTTCTAAAATAGGAAAGTCCTGGGCGTACTGGGCTGTTTTCCCTCCGCTACATGTTCTGAGTTGCACTGACTTGAGTCCTGTATCCCAGATGCACTGACTCGGTGCCCACGGCCCTGCGGGCTGGGAGGTAGGGTGGGGGGAGGTGCCACTGGACATGGATGGTGCCTGAGGTGCTCTGCGCATGCGCGGGCCCTGCTCAGGGGCCCTAGTGACCCCAGGAGCTGGACTCCATGATTCAGCGTTCACTCGGTGCCTTCCTGGCGATTGCATTCTCTCTCCTTCCATCAGCCGCCTCTGCGTCCCTCTTTCTTGATCCTTGAGATACACAGTTGAGCCTCAGGATCTGGGAGGTCTGCTCTCCCCTCTCCTTCCAGATTCAGTGCGTGATGAGTGGAAGTCCCGTCTGACGTTTCCAGTACAGAAATGCACGTTTGTTTCTCTTTTCTTATGTTTAACCGGACCCTGCTAGATGCCTGCCAAACTGGGCAGCCCAGCCAGCCAGTTTGGGGTGCTTCTCCCCTGAAGTTGTCTAAGAACCCTTGGGGACTCCTACAGACCCCACACTATGACCCCAATTCCAGCTCAAGGGGCAGAGCTGTGGGTTTCCAGACCCCTAGCCTCCTCTCACCTCCCTCTCAACCCTCCCCTACCCCTCAACCTCTCTGGGACTGCTGTCTGGTCTGAAGGGGGAACCCCTGTTCCCTGCTGTAGGTCAAGCTGTGTCCTTCCTGTGACCACTCTCAGCCTTGGGGAACCTCACCGAGGCTGCCGAGGATGCAGGGCCCTGTCCTTACAGCTGCTCCGTGGCCATCAGTCCCCTCCCCCTAGGTCTCTGAGGATCCCACACAGGTGATAATCCACGTTCCTGCCCTTCTCCTTCAGCCACAGAGGGTTCATTCCAAATGGACCCCACAGCCTTAGTGGCTTATCCAAAAAGAGTCTGAAGACACATTCTTACGCAGAGGTTCAGGGGCTCAGACGCCCTTTACCTGTCCTGGAGGGAGGAGACAAGATACACCTTTACTCCAGCTGCTTCCCTAAGAAAGGGCTACCTGCTCCCTCCTCCTTGCAGTCCTGGCACTGATTTTTTTAGGTGGTCACCCTGCTTCAGGCAGCTGTCAATCAATCCCCCTGCTTGAGGAGGCTCCTGGCAGCTAGGGTCCCTGGGGACTCACTGTGCCAGGCACAAGACCAGACACTTGAGAGCTAAGTGACTTACACAACAGCAGGGAGGAGACTGCTGTTCTTCTTGTTTTGCAAGAGGCAGAGTTAATTGCCTAAGAACTTGGCACATAAGAGAGTTGGACACAGCCCAGGCAGGCAGGCAGTAACTGCAAGGTGTTGGTTGCCTCTGTCCACCACCTGACAGCCTGCCTGCTGCGTTCACTGGGTGCCGGGCTCTGTACAGGAGTGCTTTGCCTACAGCAACCCATTTATGCATCAACAGCTCTTGATGTAGGTACTATTTTTACTACCCACCCCTACCTTTTATGAGAAGTTAAATGATTTGTCCCAAGTTCCATCGGATAAACACAAGAAATCTAAGTTGCCCCACAGTGCCCCCTCGCGGCTGATACCCCACCCTGCTGCCTCTGATCTCCCTGTGTCTCTTGCAAGCCCCTGAGCCACCCTACACAGCAGCCACTGTTGGGGAAAAATATTTTAAATTTTTTATTTTCTATTATAGGATATTGAATATAGTTCATTGTGCTATACAATAGGATCTTGTTGGGGTAATTTTAAATTTTTTCCCAGCATGGTTGGGAAATATATTTTAAAACACAATCTTTTCCCAACTCAGACTACTTCTCTGCTGAGGTAGATAAGAAAGAAAACAGTCATTATCAAATGAGCACCAAACCAGAATGTGATGTGCATCACAGACCATCTGCTAAGAGATTTTCAAAAACATAAAAGAATTCATAATCTTATGAGCCAAGGAGATACAGCCTATTCATACAGATCTCCAGAATAAGCAATAATTTGTTCTCAAAGAACTTGGCAACATTAATTATTACATGTATGTTACCCTAAATCCATCTGGCTATTGAGGTGACCCTCTGTGCTTGTTAATTTGTTTTATACAAAGGAAAATGGAGTTTCTCATATCTTTAGAGCAAGAGGTGGTTGTGCAACTTGGAGCCAGGTGACCACGAATGTAGGCTCCGACCCTCCCATGGGAACTGGGAGATGAGGTCCTATTTTCCCTGAATGTTTGCATGCCAAAGAGATGGCTCCCAGGATCTTCAGAAAGATGTTCCTGGGTCATAAAACTGGCAAAAGGCTTATTTAGTTTTAAAAGGATTTACATGTATATCAAAGAGAGGAAGAAAGAACTATAAGTTTTCTAAAGTAGATCCCCTCAGAAAAGGGCAGGGGAAGTCTCATTCGTCATTTTTAGAGATGTTCGTTTCTTTACCCTGGAGGAGGAAATGGCAACATGCTCCAGTATTCTTGTCTGGAGAATCCTGTGAACAGAGGAGCCTGGCGGGAAATCGTCCAAAGGGTTGCAAAGAGTCGGACACCCCTGAGGGACTAAGCACACACTGTCTCTTTAATGGGGCTTCCCAGGTGGCATTAGTGGTAAAGAACTCGCCTGCCAATGCAGGAGACATAAGAGACGTGGATTTGATCCCTGGGTCAGGAAGATCCCCTGGAGGAGGGCATGGCAACCCACTTCAGTCTTCTTGACTGGAGAATCCCTTGGACACAGGAGCCTGGCGGGCTACAGTCCACAGGGTCTCAAAGAGTCAGACACGACTGAAGCGACTTAGCGTGCACAAACATCTCTTTAATGATGTCCATCATTTTAGACAGAATTAAGCCTCTTAGTTTAAATTTCTATTTATTCCTGTACCACTGGGCCTATTTATGGCACTGGCTCCTCTTCCATGGCCAGCTGCCTCTGTTCTCACCTCCTTCACCCTCACAGTGCCCCAGTTCTCAAAGTGAGATCTGACCAGGCCCCTCCCTGCCTCTAAACACTCCAGGGACCCCCCAACTTCCCACACAGAGATGCCACAGTCCATATCCTGGAGCCCACGGCCCACAAGTATATGGCCCCAAGTCACCTGACCTGCCTGGGTCCTCATTTCCCCCTTGACTGTGTCCACTGGGCCAGTCAAACCCAACCACTCCCATTGCCTTCATCTTCCTGACTGTGTCCTGGGGCTCTGTGCCTGATGCTCCCTCCCCTTGGAGGAGCCTTCTGCCTACCTTTGCCAGCTGCGATGGGTCATTCCCTGGCTACCTTTCCAGCTTCAGGCTCCCCCACACCCGACATGATGTGTTTCCTCCTGTTCAGGGTCTTGGTTCATCCCTCATCCCTTGAGGTTTTTTTTTTTTTTAATATTTATTTATTTGGCTATTCTGGGTCTTCAATGCTGCACGGGCTTTTCTCTAGTTGTGGAGAGCAGGGGCTACTCTCTAGTTAGTGGTGCATGGGCTTCTTATTTCAGTGGGTTCTCTTGTTGCCAAGCACAGGCTCTAGGGCACGTGGGCTCAGTTGTTGCAGCTCCTGGGCTCTAGTGCACAGGTTCAGTAGTTGTGACACATGGCTTAGTTGCTCCGCGGCAAGTGGGATCCTCCCAGATCAAGGATCAAGTCCATGTCTCCTGCATTGGAAGCTGGATTCTTTACCACTGAGCCACCAGGGAAGCCCAGTCCCTCGAGCTTTGGAGCCAGGCTTGGATTTGAATCCTGACTCTGCCACTGCCCATCTGTGGGGCCTGAGTAAGCTCCTCTACCTTCCAGAGCCTCTGTTTCATCACATCATCTATAAAATGATTATGAAAATTCCTTTCTCACAGGGTTATCAGGAGAACTGGACTAAGTAAGGCAAGATGGCCTGGTGCAGTGCTAGTTTCCCTTCCCCTCCACCTGGTAAACTCCAAGCCTGTGATAAATGTTTGCTGAACTCAGAAAAAGTTTAGAACATCATTTACTGCTGGGTGAAAAATTGAGCCTCACTCTTGAGAATATATAACACCCTCATGGTTCTGCCTGGAAATTTTATTTTACCTTTTTGTACACATTATTCAGTTTGTAGCTCCGAGTGACTTTTCTGCTTTGGGTGAGTGTGGGCACGCTGGCTAGTAAAATGAGAGGCCTTCATTCATATTGTATGATGTTTGTGCAGGTGAAACCCAAGTCTCCCACTCATAAATAATCCACCTGTTCTTGCCCTCCTCAAAGGATATTTTCCTGCACAATCTGAAGCCACTGCAGCCACCTAGAAATCTCCAGAAAGTCAATGTTGCAGATTTGCTTAATTTTTGATATAAGTCTTGGCCTCTCTACATTACGGCCTGAGGATGCAGGCAGAATAGTCAACATTCCATAATCTGCCCACAGCAGCCTCTGGCTCCTCTGTCTTTCCCATCCTCTGCTCTGTACCACAGGCACTGAGCCTGTTTCCCAGGCTCCCTTGTTCACTAGCTTCCATGTGGATCCAGCCAATGGGAGGCGCTGAAGGGAGGAGGAAGGAGAAGTCAGGGTTCTGCCCACTCTCCTCTGTGCTGGGTGACATTTCCCACAGTGGCTGCCATTCAGTCATGCCTTTGGCGTCCTCTGTGGTCCTGCTCCTGGGCCCTGGTATCTCCACCTTCTCTCTGTCTGTCCTGCCAGCCCCAGGAGCAGAAGTGGCCCCAGTGGTAGCCAACCTCTGAGTTGCCTGTCCACTGTCTGGCCTTTCATCTCTTCTATCATCTTTGTAGCAGATTCCCTGTGTTTGTTTGACTCTCACTGCTGAGCCTTCTGGCTTCTCAGGTGGTTCAGTGGTAAAGAATCTGCCTGCCAGGGCAGGAGGCGCAAGAGATGTGGGTTCGATCTCTGGATCAGGAAGGTCTCCTGGAGGAGGAAATGGCAACCCACTCCAGTGTTCTTGCCTGCTGAAATCCGATGGCCTGAGGAGCCTGGTGGGCTACAGTCTGTGGGGTTCCAAAAAGTTTGACACAACTGAACACAGCACAGCATGAAAATACCTGAACCTCCTGGCATAGGCTCTATTTTCCTAATGGAAGCAACATGGTCCAGAGGTAGGGCATTTGAATCCAGGTCTTTATCCAAAGCCTGTGTTCTTGTTTGACACCTAGTCTTGGAGGCTGGAAGTCAAAGATCAAGGTGTGGACAGGGTTGGTTTCTCTGAGACTGCTCTCCATGGCTTGATGTTGTCTGCCTTCTCTCTGTCTTCTGTGCATGTCTGTCTCCTCTTCTTATGAGGATACCAATCAGATGGGATCAAATCCCATCCTAATGACCTCATTAGGTCATTTTAACTAAATCACCTCTTTAAAAAACTCTGTCTCCAAATAAAGTCACATTCTAAGGTACTGGGGTTAGCGAACTTCAACATATGAATTTTAGGGCACATATTTGGTCCAAAGGGGCTTCCCTGGTAGCTCAGACAGTCAAGAATCTGCCTGCAATGCAGGAGACCTGGATTTGATCCCTGGGTTGTTGGGAAGATCCCCTGGAGAAGGGAATGGCTACCCACTCCAGTGTTTTTGCCTGGAGAATTCCATGGACAGAGGAGCCTGGCGGGCTACAGTCCATGGGGTCGTAAAGAATCGGACATGACTGAGCAACTAACACACACACACACACATTCAGTCCAAAATACAAGTTCTAGGGATTGACAGCTGGAAAAGGCAGGGCCCTAGCCCTGGAGAGATAAAAGTATAACCCACAACTGGTTATACCTGGCAATGAAAATGAGGTCACCAGACCTGGAAAAGATGGGTGGGAAACCCCTCTCAGAGGAGACCCTTCCAGGTGAGGAAGAGACAGACAGCCTGGAGGCACCATGAGTGATGGAGGGGAAGGGCCTCTGTGGCTGGGGCTGGAGTGAGGCCATCCTGGGAAGGGGAGTATCCTGCACCCACCTGTGGGGAAATGGGGGATGAGTCCTCAGTTCTCGTGTCCTCTGTAGCCATTCCTTTCCCCAAATGTGGGCTGTGTCCCGCAGAAGCAGGGTGGAAGGGAAAGCAAGATCTGTGGCAAGGGTTCAGAGAAAAAGACTTAAGGCTTACCAAGAGCCTGTGGCGTGGGCCACAGGGCAGGCCCTCCCACACACGGGTGAAGATAGCTGTTAGTTGAACCCTTTTCCAGATGGGGAAACTGAGGCTCAGAGGATGAAATACATTATCCAGGGTCGCTGACAGCTGAAGCCAGGGTCTGAACGCACAATTGTGAATATAGACTTCAGGCTAATGTCACCATGGATTTCCTTTAGGTAAGGTACAGTAAAAGATTAATAGTGTCCATTGGATCTCACTTCCATTAAAGAGTTAAAATTTTAAAATATTTATGGTAAAACTAATGTGACCACAGTGTTAGAAATTTGAGAAAGAGAACCCCACTCCCACCGCTATAACACCATCATTGTTGCAAATTCATTTCCAACCCACATGCAACAAAATTAATAATAACTGAATACTTGTTGAGTGCTGGCTCTGGGCAAGGCGCTATTTACATGCTCGACAAGTATTAACAGGCTTAATCCTTCAGTTCAGTTCAGTTCAGTTACTCAGTCATGTTCGACTCTTTGCGACCCCATGGACTGCAGCACGCCAGGCCTCCCTGTCTATCACCAACTCCTGGAGCTTACTCAAACTCGTGTCCATCAGGTTGGTGATGCCATCCAACCATCTCATCCTCTGTTTCCCCCTTCTCCTCCTTCCTTCAGTCTTTCCCAGCATCAGGGTCTTTTCCAATGAGTCAGTTCTTCACATCAGGTGGCCAAAGTATTGGAGTTTCAGCTTCAACATCAGTCCTTGAAATGAATATTCAAGACTGATTTCCTTTAGGACAGACTGGTTGGATTTCCTTGCAGTCCAAGGGACTCTCAAGAGTCTTCTCCAACACCACAGTTCAAAAGCATAAATTCTTCGGCACTCAGCTTTTTTCACAGTCCAACTCTCACATCCATACATGACTACTGGAAAAACCATACCTTTGACTAGACAGACCTTTGTCTGCAAAGTAATGTCTCTGCTTTTTAATATGCTGTCTAGGTTGGTCATAGCTTTTCTTCCAAGGAGCAAACGTCTTAATTTCATGGCTGCAGTCACCATCTGCAGTGATTTTGAAACTCCCCAAAATAAAGTCTGTCACTGTTTCCACTGTTTCTCCATCTATTTTCCATGAAGTGATGGGACCAGATGCCATGATTTTTGTTTTCTGAATGTTGAGCTTTAAGCCAACTTTTTCACTCGCCTCTTTCACTTTCATCAAGAGGCTCTCTAGTGCTTCTTAGCTTTCTGCTGTAAGAGTGGTATCATCTGCCTATCTGAGGTTATTGATATTTCTCCCGGCAATCTTGATTCCAGCTTGTGCTTCATCCAGCCTGGCATTTTGCATGATGTACTCTGCATATAAGTTAAATAAGCAGTGACTTAATCTTTAAAAAATACTTAAAACGAAGTAATATTGGTATCCTCAATTTCTAGGTAGGGAAATCAAGCTGCTGGCTTAAGTATTCAATAAATTCTCCCCAGTCACACATGCAACCACGTGGGGGTGCTGGGACTCAGACCCAAGCAGCCTGCCCAGTGGTACCTGCAGCAACAAGGCACCATTTATCCTGGTGGAAGTTCCCTGATAAGAGTCTCCCAGTTTCATAGCACTCCTTGCAGCTCTACATAGTAAATATATTTTTAACTTGTCACTAATCAATGAAAAGGCATTTTCATTGTCTAGTTCTTATCTGAGTGTTTACATTTCCTAGGGGCTTACCTGGTGGTGCAGTGGTAAAGAATCTGCCTGCCATTGCAGGAGATGCAGATTCATTCCCTGGGTTTGGAAGATACCCTGGAGAAGGAAATGTCTACCCACTCCGGTATTCTTGCCTGAAGAATCCTATAGACAGAGGAGCCTGTTGGGTTACATACAGTCCATGGGATTGGAAAGAGTAGGACATGAATGAGCAACTAAACAACAACAAAAATGTTTCCTATGGCTGCTAAAGCAAATTACTGCAAGCATACTGCCTTCAAACAACACATATTCATTGTCTTTCAGTTCTGGAAGCAGAAGTTCTAAAGTAGCCTCACTGGCCAACAGTCACGGGGTAGGGGGAAATCTGTGTCCACGTTTTTCAGCATTTATAGCTGCATTCCTTGGCTTCCGGCCTCTCCCCATCTTCAAGCCAGCAGTGTAGAATCTTGCTTCAGTGGTCACGTGGTCTCACCTTCTGCCACTCTCTCATGAGGGCAGTTATAATTGCAGTTAGTCCCACCCAGATAATTCAGCATAATCTCTCCATCTCAAGATCCCTAACTTAATCACATCTACAGTCTCTTGAGACCTGCTCCCAGGTCTCAAGGAGCAGAGCCTGGTTATATTTGGAGGCTGTTTTTCAGCCTGACACAATGAGATTAGTCATTTTCTGCTTACTTTAAGTAATGGGATAATACCAGAATTAAATATTGTCTCAGATTTAATATTTCAGGTTGGTCTCAAAAACTAAAAAAGTTAGGCTTCTCTTTTCTCATTCAGGTATCACCACATTTTATAATCAATCAGAAGGTACTCCTCCCAACTCTCTGACCGATTAACCTCTCCTGGTGGCTCAGTGGTCAAGAATCCGCCTGCCAATGCAGGAGATACTAGTTCCATCCCTGGGTTGGGAAGATTCCCTGGAAAAGGGAATGGCAACCCACTCCAGTATTCTTGTGTGGAGAATCCCATGGACAGAGGAGCCTGGTGGGCTGGTCGCAAAGAATCAGACACAACTGAGCAACTAAGTGTGAGCACAATTCCTCTGGTTCATTTTAGAAGGAATATGGTTTTAATATACACAAGACGGCACCCTCCCTTCTGTCACTTTAGAGACCTTCCCCCAGGGCCTCAAAACTAGAGTAGGCAAGGGGGCTCTTGGCCTGATCATTAATGACAGTGCATCATTTTATTTAATCACCACAATAACTCCCAGAGCAAGGTGCAGTTACTTCTTACAGATGAAGATCCTGGGAGTCATAGTAGTGAATGAGCCCTATTAAGGCCTCATGACTGGTGAGTGCAGAGCCAGGAGGCAAAGCTGGGTCCTCTCCCAGGGAAGCAGAGTCTGTCCTGGAGGTGCAGGTCACCTGGTGTGGAGCTGGGTGAAGGATGAGGATGGGTAGAGCTTGTCCACATAGGCTGCAAATGTACTTTCCACGGGTTTCAAGGTGATCTATTACAGAAGCAAGACTGGCACATGAAGGGGACTTGGATATGAGGCAGGAGACAGACAAGTGAGTCACTGTAGCTCCTCCTCTCTCAATGGGAGCAGCAGGCAGACCTTCCCTCTGGCTTCCCTCCATTCATACATGCTTCTCCTGTCTATGTAGCTGAGGTCAGAGCTCACTTCCAGCCTGGGTATTACTTTGCATATGTCACAACTTCAGCACTTCCTCGGGATAATAAAAAAGACTTCCAGAGGCTTAGCCATCCCTAACTGTTACACAGGTCCAACTTCTCCCTTCTGTAAGTAATTCAGAGTTTTTGTAATTGCAAAAAAGTTTTTCTGCATTTTAATCATTTCCTTAGAAGAGATATGCGAGACTGTAGCTCAAGCAGAAAGCCTGAGTTTGAGAGTCATGGGCTTCCCTGATGGCTCAGATGGTAAAGAATCTGCCTGTATAATGCAGGAGACTGAAGTTTGATCCCTGGGTCAGAAAGAGCCCCTGGAAAAGGGAATGGCAACCCACTCTAGTATTCTTGCCTGGAGAATTCCAACAGAGAAGCCTGGCGGACTACACTCCATAGGGACGCAAAGAGTCGGACACGACTGAGCGACTGACACTTTCAGTTTCACTTTGGGAGTCATGCAGCTTGGACTCTATAACGCTGTGTGACCTTGGGCAAGTTGCCTGGCCTCTCTGATCCTGTTTCCTCATGTGTGAAGTAGAAGAAAAAGAACCCATTTTCAGGCTGATCACATGAGGATTAACTGAGACAATGCAGATGTTTGGTTCGGGCTCAGTCCTTTTTCATTTGTATGACCTGTACTGGGAATTACTGGTTTAGGGTTGAAGGGTTGAGAACACTGTTAAGATTCCTGGTGCCTCATTATTCAAAAGAGGTCCCCAGAGTATTTTAGATTATCTTGAAAAAGATATGTATGAATGAAATGAATGATGTTGAATGATGTTTGAATGATGATGTATGTATGAATGAATGTTTTATAAAATGTCATTTTTTGTCTGAGTATCAAATTGACCAAAAAACAGAAGGAAAAAAAAAAAAAAGATGATCCCAGTGTCTGTGAAAACCTTAGGCCATGCTTACTTCATCCTGAGTGTTGGGGCAGTCTGAGCATGAGTTGGAAAAGAATTTCTAGACACAGAGTACTGCAGAAAAGAGTGAGTTTATTGAGAACAAAGAGCAGGTATAAAGTGGACACTGTGATTACAGCGGGCCGACGACTCCTGATGGGCCAGGGAGAGTCAATAGTTTTTGTGGGTCAATAACCAATGTTTATAGCTTCAAGACAAAGACATTTCCTGCTGGACGGTTGGTGTTAGGTGACTGGTTGGGGCGCGATAGGGTGTTTACTGGAGTGGGCATCTTCACCTAACTGGGAGTCAGGAAGCTTGTTAGTAATGATCAGGGGGCTTTTTGGCAACAGTTACAAAGGGGCTCAATTAGTCTCAGAGGTATCCTTGGTTCTGGGCCCTGCTTCTGTGGCCTTGGTGCAAGGCCTCGCTCCTGTGGCCAGGGCAGGACTCAACACTGAGTAAGCGCCTTGATGCTTCGATGCACAGGATTCAGGAGCTTGAGCTGTCAGAGAGGAACCTCCTCCAGAAGGTGGACCAGCTGAGCATTTGCGTGTTCCAGGAGCGAAGCGCCTCTCTCCGGGCCCAAGAGCAGCTGGACACACTGCAGGGGGAACTTGCCAACCAGGTACACAGCCCCTCCTCCTTTCCAGCACTTTTTTCTTGTCCCAGCAGAGTCACCCTATGGGTTTGGACGTGGCAGCAGCTATGCCTGAATATAGACCATGGGGTGGGCCTGGAGAGCCCAGACAGAAGGGGTGAGAGGGGTCCCAATTCTAACAGTGCAGGCAGGGGCCACTGGACCTGGGCCAGGTCACGTGACTTCTCTGGGCCTCAACTGCCCCATCTTTAAAATGGGGCTCACGTCCTGCCCTGCCCCTTCACAGGGCTCTGGCTGAGGTCCACTGGGTGGCCTGTGGGAGCTGTGCACCCACTAGGAGCTCTGGCCAGAGGTTCATTTCTGTGGACTTGGTGCCTGACATCAGGGGAGCCAGCTCTGGCCTAAGAACAAGAAGAACTGATGCCGGGTCTCTGCCCTCAGGAGCTGGCTTGTGGGCGGGGACACAGGTGGGAAACAAGTAATTCCAAAACCGGGTGATGGAGCCATGAGGAAATGTGCAGGCAACAGTGTGCTTTCAGAAGCAGGGAAGGCTGCAGTGATCTGGGCTCTGTGAGTTGGGCCTTGCAGGAATAGCATGCAAGGGTGGGTAAGAGCTTGGGCAAGGCACGGACAAATGAAAGAGCATAGCAGGATCGGGAGTTGAGACAGGAGGGTCCCAGGAAGGACAGATTGTCAGAACCATGGTGTGAACCAAAGTCTGGAAGCCAATGGGGGAGCATGACTTTGAGCAGGAGAGGCTCAAGTCAGGGTTTCGGGGATATCACTCTAATTGAATGGGAGAGAGAAGTGGTGGAGGGAGGGGGCAAGTTAGAGCATAACTGGAGAAGAAGTGGGTGGTTAAGGGAGTTAGCTCTGGAGGCAGATGTCTGGAGCCAAACCCTGTTTCTGCCACTCACAAGCTCTGTGACGTAGGCCAGGTGACTTAACCTCTCTGGGCCTCAGTTTCCTCATCTGTGAAATGGGAATGATACAGCACCAACCTTCCTAAATTGTTGTCTGGTTTAAAGGAGTTAGGCTTCCAGATGGCGCAGTGGTAAAGAATCCACCTGCCAGTGAAGGAGATGCAAGAGACATGGGTTCAATCCCTGGGTCAGGAAGATTCTCCTGGAGTAGGAAATGGCAACCCACTCCAGTATTCTTGCCTGGAGGATCCCATGATCAGAGCAGCCTGGTGGACTATAGTCCATGGGGTTACAAAGAGTCGTTCACAGCTAAGCAACTAAGCACACACACACATTAAGAGAGCTCAGTTCAGTTCAGTCACTCAGTCGTGTCCAACTCTTTGCAACCCCATGGACTGTAGCATGTCGTGCTTCCCTGTCCATCACCAACTCCCAGAGCTTGCTCAGACTTACATCCATCGAGTCAGTGATGCCATCCAACCATCTCATCCTCTGCCATCCCCTTCTTCTCCTGCCTTCAGTCTTTCCCAGCATCAGGGTCTTTTCCAATGAGTCAGTTCTTCACATCAGGTGGCCAAAGTAATGGAGCTTCAGCTTCAGCATCAGTTAATATGTGTAAAACACTCACAACAGTAGGCATTTAAATAGCACTAGTTGCTTTTGTAATTACTAGTCTTTATTGAAAGTTCCAGGGGAGAGAAGATGAAGGCTGGAGAGCAGAGACTTGGTGGGCAGAGACCCAAAGATCCTGAGAGGCATCCTATTTTAGCAAATTGCTACTCACAGGAGAGCACAGCAATTGTCAAATTGCATGTTGACTCCCGCCAGTGGGTTGTGAAATCAATTCTGTAACTTGCAACCAGAATTTAAAGAGGGAATTGACTAGGAAATATGAAAGGGCATCACGTGTGTGAAGGGGAGTGCTGTTTCATGAAGCTTGTTTCAGTTGTCAACGCCTGCCACATGTGTAATGGGCCATGTTCTTAAAAGATGTTTCTTACTGTGGGAGGCAGTCCAAAAACACCAGATCGATTAGCTTTTAACGGAAATAGAGGTGAAGCAGGGAAGATAAGAAGTTCAATTAAATCGAAGTTAGCCTTTGAGATACCAGGGAGACAGGCAAGTGCCGCTTTCTCCCTTTACATTGAACTTTAGGTGCAGAAAGTTGAGTCCATCCTCCTGGGTTCACAAGCCATCATCATCAAGATCCAGGACTTTTTAACCCAAGATACAGTGGTGGTGTGTGGGCTCCCACCATCAACCATGTAATCTCTTTGTAGAAAATCCTGTAATAAAGCCTGTAATAAAGCCTTATATACATGTAGGATTTCCCAGGTAAGCATACACAGTCCTGGGACTTCCCTGGCGGTCCAGTGGTTAAGAATCTGTGCTTCCATTGCAGGGGGCATGAGTTCGATCCCTGGTTGGGGAAATAAGATTCCTGCATGCCTCATGGTGTGGCCAAAAAAATAAAATAAATTTTAAAAATATACGCAAAGCTCTGCAATCATCAGAAGTTCATACTCTGATGGGGAGACAGAAGTGAGGGTGACAGGCCAGGGGAATGCTGTTAGTGAGCTCCAGACACTGCAGGACCTGCAGTTCTGTGGCCCACACACTTTGCATTGCGTTCTCATGTCATCAGGATGCTCCTGGGAACGTCCTGTCACAAAACCCTGTTTCCAGGTGAAGGGAGGACGTTCAGAGTGGTGGAGGGGCTGGCTCAGGGCCCCTCGGAGACCACTTGACCGAGCTTCAACCCAGCCCAGAGGCTAACCCTCCACCTCTGCCTGGAACTATCTGCATTTCAGGGCAAGTTTTGTAGGAGTGCGTGAACTTTGCCCTTTGTACCTGATATCTGCCAAAAGACAATTTGCCCTACTGTTGTCTATATTCGCCGTAATCATTTGCATACAAAGACGCCTCATTTCTGTGGCAACCTGTGGTCACTTCCAAAGGTGATGGAGGTGGACCCGTCGAGGTAGTGGAGCTGAGGGCTCTAAGCATCACCGGCTATAGGATTCGCACCATCAGGCAGCCCTTGCAGGGAATCTGACTCCAGTTTCGTCTGCCCAATTCCCCCTAAAAGCAAAGTCTGCCAAGCTGTTCTCAGGTTTCCTCTTTCTCATTTGCTCTTTTTTGTTTTGTCTTCTGCAGGCTCTTAAGGAATAGATGCACAGGTACTAATGGTTGAAAGAAATCTTAACAGATTTAGGGTAGACAGGCAGGTCTACCCATGTGCATAAATTAATTCTGCATATTAGGCCAGGACTCTTTTTTTTGCAGGGAGTGGGTCACCCTTGTCCAGTGTACAGCCCATGGGTCTGGGAGGTCAAGGTTTAAGAACAGGGAGGTGTGTTCCCAGACAGGCAGGGAGCCATGCAGAAACGAAAATGCTTGAGACAGATACGTGGTAGATCAGTGACTTTTAGCCCATTGGCATTCTTCAGGTCACTTCTCAGTAGCTCCCGGGGCCATATTCACAGTAAGGAATGGCTGCTGTGATACTGTTGATCTTGTCTTGGCCAGAAGTCATGGTCAGCTGACCCTTATTGGACCAGGCATGGACCTTTCAGGCACCGGGCAACAGAGAGGTCTGGGAGGTTCTGGCGTGGAAGAAGCGACACTCAGGGGCGGTCCAGGTGGCAGCTCTTTTCAAACTGGTGTGGGGGTATTCCGTGTTGGAACCACTGCTCCTCCCAGTATGCACCAGCCTGTCCCCATCCTGACCAAGTTTCCTTGAGTCCTTGGAGCTCAAGAGAAAGGCACTTGCGTCCTAGGCAACATTTAAGAGGGCGCCAGTAACAGTCATTGAGATAAATAATATTCGAAGCAATATTTTAATGCAAAAAGAAAAGGCATGCTGAACAACAAAATATCGAAGTTTCAAATAAAGACGGGCTCGGTGAGACCCCGGGCCTCCTCCCTGACGCCCTCCTCCACCGCCAACCCGTAGGTTCGGGAGAAGGAGCGCGCGGCCCGGTGGCAGCGGTGGCGGCTGCGGCGGCTGCGCGGGAGCGGCTGCGGCGCAAGGACGCGGCGCTGGGGCGGCAGGCGGCGGCCCTGGAGCGCGGCCGGCGGATCCAGCGGCGCCAGCTGCGCCTGGTGCGCGAGCAGGAGCGCGTCTTGCGGGCGCAGGTGCAGCGGCTGGAGCTGGACGTGCGGCGCCTCTGCCGCGCTGCCGGCCTCCTGCTGGCAGAGCTGGACGCCCCGAGCCCCGGCGGCCCCCGATCCCCGGGCCCGGGCGACCTTCGGGGCGCCCCCGAAGGGGCCGCGGAGCTGCGCGCGCTGCGGGCCAGGGCCGAGCGTGGCGAGCGCGAGCGGGACCAGGCGGCGCGCCGGCTGCGAGAGCAGCGCGCCACCGAGCGGCAGCTCCGCGGGCAGCTGGAAGAGCTGCGCTGCTGCATCTATGGGCTGAAGCTGTCGGAGATCGGCCTCCAGGCCCAGGTGGAGGAGCTCACCCAGCACAACGAGAGCCTGCGGGGGGAACTGGGAGCCCAGGCCCCCGGGGAGAGAGCGCTCAGCAAGGCCCTCGCTGGTCCCCGTAGCCGGATAAGTGACCGCAACCCAGGGCGCGAGTGATTTTCTGCTTTCCTCTTAACTTTCTCACCCAGCCACTTAGTCAAGTCATGGACGCCTTCATTCCTCAGTCTTCCTCTTCATCCACCCCTCCAAACCACCATCCCCATCCACCCCTCCTTCATTCCATCCACTCACCCATCCACCCATCTTACCCACCTGATGCCATCCGTCCACCCATACAACTTTACTCACCCGTTCACCAGTCCAGCCACCTCCCCATCATCTGTACACCTGCTCAGCCACCCATCCACCTTTCCACCCACTCACCCAATCTCTTATTCACCCATCCGCCCTCTCTTTTACCCACCCTCCATCATCTCATTCACTGGACCATCTCGTTCCATGTCTGCATCCAACACTCTCCAGGGAGCTAACCAGCTTCCCTTAATCCTTCATCATCTGTCCCTCCTGTACATCCATCTTTCTGACAATTCATGGGTCCCTGCCTGTGCCAGGCCCCAGGTGCTCTCTTCCATGTACAGTATGAAGTAACTGTCCTGTGCTCCTGCCTCCCCAATCTACTCCCTCCCTGGGAAGGCAGTCACCTTTTCCCACCTCCCTCACAGCTCTGAAGGTGACCATGGTTCCCAGCCTGGTGGTCCTGTATATGCATCTTCATCTCTGCTTCTTTAGACTGTGAGCCCCTCGAGGGCAGGTCCAGGTCAGATGGGTTCCGCAGCCACCGCCCCAGCAGCAGCACACAGGAGGCCCCTAAGGCTGGTGCAGTAGAGAATACGCAGGGTTGGGCCCCTTTCTGGTTCTCCTGTTTACTAGCTGTGTGACCCTGAGCAAGTTTCTTAAGCTCTGGAACCAAGGGCAGGCTGGACACTTATGTTACCATCTAACTGATTGGAAGAGCAAAAATGTGTGTTTAATAATACTCTTGCCATGTGCTTGGCACCTTGCGGTTTTGTCAAAGGCATCATTTAATGTTCATAAATCTGTGAAGTAGGTACTACTAATGTCTGCACTTCACAGAGGAGGAGGCTGAGGCTCAGAGAGGCAGTGCACTGGCCTGTTGTCACACAGCTCAGAAGAGGCAGAACTGGAATTTGATCCACACTACATGTGAGTCCTGAGTGCTCTGTTTCTCCCACATGAGGCTGCTTCCCTGTAAAAGGAGAGTTAATTCAGCTCCCTCCAAGAGATCAAGATCCCACTGGCTTGATTTGCATTTAAGGAAAAAGCAGGGAGCCACCTTAGCCTAAAGAAGATGGCTCATTAAAAAAAAAATCACATTTATCTTCTGACCTGGACAGTCTATATCAGATTAACTGGGACTTAAGTTTCCTCAAGATCATGAAGTGTATCCTGCCTAGATCGTTTTAATAATGAGTCTGTCTGCGATCACAGTTTCTCTTTTTAGTACTTCATCCTGCCAGTGTCACCTTTGCAGGTCCCATTCGTTCTTCCTCCGTTAGACTCATCAACTAAAAGGAAAACAGTGTACCTTTGATATTGGCACCTTGTTGTAATTTCAGAAAATAAATGGTGTAGAGATGGAAATTGTCCTTTAGAATCCTTTCTGTAGTTTTCCTGAATGTAGACTTTAATTTAGGCTGTTGGTTTACATCCTTTATTCTCCCAATCTCTCTGCCCTGCTACTCTCTCTTTTATCTAAGGGAGAGGCTCAATACTTAAATGTTTTGGTGATGACTGCTAATATTTTGTACGTTTTACATTCTCTCCTTTAATCTTTAGAGCAGCCTTGCAAGCTAGGTGCAATTCCACTGGCCAGATGGAGAAACTGAGACCCAGGAGGTTAAGTGACTTGACCGCAAGCACACAGCTCCAAAGGATGAGGGCCAGCAAGGGGACACGGGCCAGATCAGGGCTGTGACTCCAAGATGCTGTCCTTACCTTGGAACCCTGGGGCCAGAGTTGGATCTTGAGCAGTTTGTTGCAGTGTCTGTGGCTGCATTCAGTAGCTTGGGTGCCATCCATTATAAGCCTCTTGTTGACACACATCTGTGACTTTTTAGATGTTTCGGTCCTTATCATTGAAAAATCTCAAGGAAACTTGAGGAGAACTGCATCTCTTGAGGGGCTCATGCTCTCAAGACTTGGCTGGAGGTTGCAGTGCCCAGTCAAAAGTCTCTCAAAAATTCCCTGAATTGCCCATCAAGTGTGGTCCCCAGCCAGTTCTGCACTGGGAGAGGCTAACCCATTATCAGATGAGTAGCAGAGGGAGCAGGGGCCTGTGGAATAGAAAATGCTGATCCTTAAATGTGGGAATCAGATGCACTAGGGTGTGAGGCTCATGCTTTAAGTGGCAGGTGGGACCCCAAGTGGACAGAGCAGTTAAGCTCTCTCTCTTACCAGTGGCGATAAAGTCCGGCAGGTTAGTAAGCCTTTCTGTGACTCAGTGTTCTCAGCTGAGGAATGGGAACAATACTGAGACCTGTTTCAAGTATGATTGTGAGGATGCCATGAGAAAGTGCAGGGAAGGCCCTGGCACAGAGCCTGGTACCCGGTAGGATTTAGATTCTGTCACATCATTGTCACCGTCACCATTGTCACCTTCTCATCACGTCTTCATGGGCTTGTCTCGTCCAGCGGGAGGTTGGATGGAATCACTCACATTGCTTACATCATGGTTTCCTCTTTCCTGTCTTTTTGTTTGCCCCGAGAGCTCAGGCTTCACTGCATGCAAAGTCACTTCAGTCGTGTCCGACTCTTTGCGATCCCATGGACTATAGGCTACTAGGCGTCTCTGTCCATGGGATTCTCCAGGCAATAGTACTAGAGTCAGTTGCCATTTCCTTCTCCAAGCGATCTTCCTGACCCATGGATCGAACCTGCATCTCTTATGTTTCCTGCACTGGCAGGTGGGTTCTTTACCACTGGCGCCACCTGGAAAGCCCTGGAGTAGGTTAAATGTGACTAAGATTTGTCTCCTCCAATCTGCGGGAGATGCTGATGGAATCACAGGCTGACAAGGCCCTGGAGTGGCCAGGGCCTGTGATCACCAGCTCCCGCATCACAGCAGCCCATGGGCCAAGGGAGACGGAGAGCACTGTGGTGGCTTTCTGGGCAGGGCTGTCTCCAGGTGTGGTTCTCTTGGCCAAAGGACTGAGAACCTCTGCCTGGTTTTGGAGGCCGGAGGCCAGTTTGCAGGGGCAGGTGAGGTGGGCGAGGCCTGGCCTGCTCCAGGATGACCTCACCCTTATTAGAGAGGTCATTAGGGCATCTGCAGAGCCCCTGTTACCAAACAAGGTCACAGCCACAGGTGCTGGCTGGGGGCTGTTCAGACTTGACCTAGACTTGTAGGAGACACATTCATCCCACAGCCGTGCTGTCCCGTGGCCAGCCATGACTCCGGCTTCGCCTCCTCCTCCTCCCCCCTGGCCTCCTTCAGTAGTGTTTCCTCCTGTGGCCTCCTGGGGCCTGGGCTCAAGGCCCAGATGGGGCACTGTCCTTGGTGCCAGGCCCAGCCTCTCTAGGGCAAGTGCCCGTGAACCGCAGGGTGAGCTGCTGAAGGCAGCATCCTCGGTCTGCTTCCATAGTCATCCTGAAAGACCGCCCCGGGCAGGGAGGTTGGCATGGCAACAGCCCATGGAAACATACCGGGAGCTCATGTCACCCTCTGTGGTCGTGCAAGTGCAAGGACCCCACCCCCACCCCACGTAAGGTGCCCCGTGTCACCCCCATCCCCACCCCACCTTCTTTCTCACCAGCCTTCCTTTCCTCCCTGCTTCCTTCCAACCACACACAGAATCCTTCATGTCCTCTCTGATTTCTGCCACAACCCCAGCTCCAGCACAGCACTTTACATGGAAAGGAGCTTGGTAGATATTTATCAAGTACAAGCAGGGAGGGAGAAAGGACCACAGACTGTCTGAGTCTCTATTACTGGGGCCCCTTTCAGCCTGCGGCTCAGATGCTCTAGGTTCCCAGCCATCTCTGACGCTGTGAACTTGGGGCCTTTAACCCCTGTGGATTCTGCTGGACGAAGGGCTAGCAGGGCTCGCTGCCTTCTAAGTGTGTCAGAGTAAAGAGCCCATTGGAGCATGAATGCAAGAGCCCTTTAAACATGGAACAAATGTCTGGGACCATTTCAGTATAAAATGTCATGGGACGGTCACTGATTCTGGCTTTTAGCAATCTAGCAGCTTGTCTGGGAGAGTGTTATTGGCAAGGGCTTACTTTGGTTGTCCGTGTCTGTTTCATCATGGTTTGTGTGTTTCTCGCGTGGCTTGTTCTCACTTCCAAGAGGAGGGCTCCCATCCCCTTCTGATGGTCCCTCCGAGGGGGCCCGGCACCTGGGTGATCAGCTTCTTGTTCCAGACATTAGCAGTTCTCCCAGATGGAGACAGGCAGGGCCAAGTCCCCCAACCTGGTGGGTCTGGAGCCTGGCCCTGCCCTCTGGCAGCCCCGGGAGCCTTGCACGTCATTTCATTTCATGCCTCTATTTCCCTATTGATCAAATAGAGAGGTAAGTGCTATGAGGGTTTCCTGCGGTGCCCTGGCAAAGGACCACAGACTGGGTGATCTCAACAACAGTCCTGGAGCCTGGAAGTCCGAGATCACGGTGTCTGCAGGGTCATTGTGAGGGAGACTTGTGAGGGAGGATCAGTCCCAGGCCTCTCTCCTTGGCCGTCTTCTCCCTGTGTCTCGTCGTCTTCCTTCTATGTGTGTCTGTGTTCAAATGTCCCCTTTTTATAAGGACACTGGTCACAGTGGATTAAGGCCCGCCCGAATGACCCCATCCTAATTAACTGTGTCTGCAAGGACTGTATTTCTAAATCAGATCATGTTCTGAGGTCTTTGGGGTTAGGCCATCAACTTAGGAAGTTTGGGGAGGACACTGGAGGACACAGCCAGTGCGTCCTACTGGAGGCACTGTTATGAGGCCCCATGAGATAATAGAACTGTCGGTTCTAGTTCCTTGATGTGCTTCTTCACCAGCTTCATGTGGGTACAAAATAATCCCTGTATATATTAGGGAATCTTTGCACCATATACCATCTCTGGTGCTCTACATCTGTTGTCCACTCCTTTTGTCCCTCAGCAACCTTCAAGGGAGGTGCTATTTTATCCCCACTTTACAGATGGGGAAGTGGAGGCATGGAGAGTCCCAGGGTTCCCACAGATACTAAGTGATGGGGAAGGATTTGTGCCCTGGCAGATGGATACGCTGGTGGGTGGCACACTCTGCTCCTCCAGTAACTTACTGGTCGGTGGGTCAGTAATCAGCATTTAGCAGGTGTCCACTCCACATGACGTGGTGAGCTCAGTACTGGGGCCAGGAAGTAAGACAAGACCCCTATCCACATGGGATGACAAGACCACCTAAGGCAAGAGGGTGCCGACAGAGGAAGGGGGAGGGGCCTGACAGTCTGTGGGTCACTATTGGGAACCTTGGTGTTTGTGGGGGGAATGGACCCAGGGCCACGGGGTATGTCACAGTCTTCCAGGCTGTCCTCCTCTCAGAGGGCACTGACAGCCCCGACTCTGCGAATCTTGGAGTCAGAAAGGGCCACCTGGAGAGGAAGAAATCTTCCAGAAGGGCCGCTGGGCGATGGGAAGTGCCAGCCAGTCACCAGCTCATGGAGGAGCAGGGCCTGCGATTTTAAAATTGAAATGCTACAATGTATTGATAACCACACTGTAAAAGCCAGAGAGTGTCCTTCAGGGTCTCGGTCTACCCCTTGCCCGGGGCTGTGCATGTATGGAATTGTACTTGGAGTTCTGAGATTATTGCATGCTTGTATGAATTCCCAAGGCTGACAGTGCATTTCCAAAGGGGCGAGACCCAGAGGGATTAAGAGCCACAGTAAGTCTTTAGTGCCTTTCTCTAGATAATGGTGTAACCCCCAAATGATCCTTCATGAGCCCCCAGCAGCTCCATTGCCTGGGGCTCCAGCTCCACTTCCTAACCACGGCATTCAGGGCCCTGCTTCTCCAGCCGTGTACTCAGGCTCACTGCAGAGCCCTTCCTCCAGCTCAGCCCAGCCACCCTGAGCTCCTGATCCTCCAGCCTGCTCACCTTCCCTGGGTCTAAAGGCTTCCATTGCCTGCTCCCCTTGGCCTCTCAGTAAACCCCTGCTTCTTTCTCTACATTTGGTGAGAATGCCACTTCCTCAAGGAAGACTTTCCTGATTTCACATCAGCTCACTCCCTCCTTGGTGTCCCCATCTCATGACATGACCTGCCTCTGGGGGCCCTAATTCTCACTGTGCCAGACTTGGCTGCCCACCTCCCCACAACGGTGCCTTCTTCATCATCACCAGCTGGGTACCATTCAGGCCTAAATCCCAGCCCCTGGCCACAGGCTGTGGAATGCTTGGTGAGCAAATGACTCAGTGAATAGATGACCCAAAGGAGATATTTGCTCCATGCCCATGGGAAATAGAAGCTTCTGGCCGAAGGGACCACCACAAGATGGCAATGCTGGGAAGTGAGGTATAGAAGTTGGGAAACCAGAGGGCAGTCTAGCCCCTGGAAAATGGGTGTCATAGAGAAAATCATTACAAATCATTAGCGTGCCTCCACCCAGGACCCTCCACCTTGGTTACTTACATCTGAAGACTGGGCATCATGATGTGAATTATGGTGAGGGTGATCTTTACGAGAAGATATTTTATTTGCTTCATATTTACAAAGCACTTTCCCAAACAGGATATCCTCGATGCTGGGAGGTTACCAGGCAGGGGTCAGTGTCCTTGTCCCCACAGAGGAGACACTTGCCTTACCTGAGATCACATAGTATACAGCTTCTAGAGCAAATTGCTTGGAACCCAGCTCCCTGAAGAAACAATCATTTCAAGGACAAAGTCCAGACCTGGGGAGGAGTTTGGGGAGGGAGTGTTTACTCAGGATCCCAGAGGAAAGAAAATCTAAAAGAACTCTGGCTTGCAAGATGTTGGTGGTTTAGTTGCTAAGTCATGTCTGACTACGCGATCCCATGGGCTGTAGCACGCCACGCTTCTCTGTCCATGGGATTCCCAGGCAAGAATACTGGAGTGGGTTGCCATTCCCTTCTCCAGGGAATCTTCGTGACCCAGGGATTGAACCCATGTCTCGTGCATTGCAGGTGATATCCTGCATATCAGGCAGATTCTTTATCACTGAGCCACCAGGGAAGTCTGGTTTGCAAAATAAGCAAGGCTCATCCTCAGATGTGTCTGAATGCTTTTAACAAGTGTGCACCAGACACCATTCATGTCCCAAGCACCATGCCAGGACATGAGGGGCTGGAGGGGTGACCCTGCTCTTCACAGGCTTGTAGGGGAAAGAGACATGATGATCGCTGCCGCAGGGGACAGCCCAAGGGCTGTTGCCTGGCCTGGAGGGTAACAAGTTGGCTTGTACAGAGATTAAAAGTCACCCTCTTATTCTGTCAAGTGTCAGGCTGTCATCCTAGAGCTGAGATCCCCCACTCCAGGTGGCAGTGGCTTCAGGAAAAGTGGATGCTCAGGTCAGCTTCTCAGCCCCAGAGCACCCCTGGCGGCGGGTATGAGAATCTTTTCATTGTTCCCTCAAGTCTAGGCAGCCTCTCCTTGCTCAGAGCTTACATCTGTGCAGAAGTGCGTGTCACACACTCGTCACTCACTCCTATAGCTTTAAAATAGTGTCCATAATGTCAAAAATAAAAACCTGGGCAAAAGTCACATAAAAGGTAATACAGACGGCCAGTGGTCTTACGAAAAAGGTCAGTTCCATTACTTGTAAAACAAATACAAATGAGCAAAACCTCAAGATTCTGAGTATTTGTTAAATATTAAAAGTACCTCAACACTGTTTATAGCTGGTAAAAATTGAAAACAACCCGGATGTCTGATCAGAAGGACCTGATTTGGTAAGTGGAAGCATTCCTTACATCAGAGATTATAATAAGGTGGCCCTAAAACACCTCTTCGCAGAAGTTGTAGAAACTGAAAAGTTGCGGAAATGATTTTTTGATACCATCACATGATAAATGCACAAAGCAAAACTCAACATTTTGTAGAAGCAGACTTCTGGAAGAATTTAAGTGTCTATGCATAGAAAAAGAAAAGCCCAGAGGGATATAGTCTAACACATTTATAATATTTGTGCCTAGATGTCACTGTATTCCTTGTTTTCTTTTTTCAAAATAATTGCAGGTTAAAACTAAAACCACAAAAAGCTATAGGCAAATGCTCCTGAGAGTGTTGAAAAGTAGGGAGGGCTGACAAGACTGAGCAAGGAGGGGCAGGAAGGCAGAGAGAAGACCCAGGTCAAGTTCAGAGACCTGAGTTCTGGTCCTCTTCTCCCATCTTGTGTGCTATGTGACCTTGGGCAAGTCACTCTCCCTCTCTGAGAATTGATTTCATCACTTGTGACATCAAACGGGGATGGCATCATCTTCTCAGGAGTCCTCCCCTGAGTCTCCTCCTCAAGGCAGAGGTCTGTGTGTGTTACCCATGGCTGTGTCCCTGCCCAAGAACTGGGCCGGCCACATAGTAGGGACTCAGAAAGTATTTGTAGAACTGAGTCAAAAGTCAACTTGGGTATTAGAACAAAATTCAAATAGAAATGAATGGCAGAATGGTTGTGGCCTTCGACACCTCCCTCCACCTCCCTTTCATCTGTTCCCTCCTCCTTCCTTCTGCTTCTCTCTTGCTTATTCTAGCATCTTTGAATTTGTTTCCTGCTCTGCATCCTATTCCCTCTCTTTTTCCTCTTTTACCTTCTCTCTCTCCTTCATTTCCTCGTCTCCACCTAGTTCCAATGGTGATTTTAAGCTCTTGACAAAAATGTCTAGTTCTGATCATGGGGGAAGCCAGTGGAGGAAACCAAGAAACAACCCAAGCTCTGTGGGCAGAAGACACCCACAAACCTGTTGGCTGGTCAGCCGGGCCTGTCTGAGTGCCTAGCAGGGCTGCGCCCAGACCCCTCTGCTTTTAATTGGTCTTGGCTGAGGCCTTGTTCAGATACTTGTTAAAAGCTTCTGGATGATTCTAAGGTGTGGCCAGGGTCTGGTCTCCCCCATTCTCTGAGGAGAACTGGACAAGACACAGACTGTCACATAATAACTGGAAGGTCACTGATTGGGGTATGAGGATGGGGTGCTGTGGAAGGGAGGGGCTTCATTTGGGGGAGAGTCAGGGAAGCCCTGACAAGGAGCAGGTGGGGTGAGCCGAGCTGTGGGGAGGAGAGGTGCAGGCAGCAGGCACTAGGGGTGCCAAGCCCCAAGGCGGGAGGGAGAAGGTCCATCCAGGGAGCTGAGATGGGGGTGGGGAGGCCGGGCTGGCGGGGGTTTTGTATTTCACGGCAGTGGGAAGCATGGAAGGGTTGGAAACAGGAGGGCAACCCGACCCAGTTTCCATTTCAGTGAGATTGAGTGTTCAGCTGCTGCAGGGTATGGAAAGGAGGGGAGGGCTTTGCGAGGAGGGCAGATAACCAGTTACCCTTCCCAGGCAGGCGGGAGGAATAGCATGTGTGGAGGTGCAGAGGCAGGCGGGAACCAGGGTGGGGAGTGGACAAGGAGGTGCTGTAAACAGAAGCCAGGGCAGGGAGTCTCAGGGGCGGCAGTGACAGCCCTGGATGGCCTCCCATGCCAGACTGCAGCACAGTGGATTGAGGGGGAGCTTAGAGGGTTGCTGCTGGTCAGTTCAGTTCAGTTCAGTTGCTCAGTCATGCCCAACTCTTTGTGACCTCATGGACCGCAGCATGTCAGGGCTCTCTGTCCATCACCAACTGCCAGAGTCTACCCAAACCCATGTCCATCGAGTCGGTGATGCCATCCAACCATCTCATCCTCTGTCTTCCCCTTCTCCTCCCGCCTTCAATCTTCCCCAGCATCAGGGTCTTTTCAAATGAGTCAGTTCTTTGCACCAGATGGCCAAAGTATTGGAGTTTCAGCTTCAACATCAGTCCTTCCAATGAACAACCAGGACTGATCTCCTTTAGGATGGACTGGTTGGATCTCCTTGCAGTCCAAGGGACTTGCAAGAGTCTTCTCCAACACCACAGTTCAATAGCATCAATTCTTTGAGTGCATTTTAGGGGGCATCTCTGGCATGTGGGCAGGATGGGAGGGGCAGCAGGAGATCCAGTTAAGGGTCAATGCAGGAGTCTGCTGAGAGCAGATGAGGACCTGGGGACAGGTGAGGAGGGCACAGGGCATTACCTGTCCACTTCCATTTCTTCCTCCCCTAGAAGAGCACCTGACCCATTACTTGTTCCTTACCTGTTTAGTCGCTAAGTCATCTCTTCACAACTCCAGGGACTGTAGCCTGCCAGTCTCCTCTGTCCAGGTGAAAGAAGATGAGTTGATAAGGGGAAGCCGTGTAGGAGCTTAATAAATGTTTGCTGAATAAATACCTGGGGTTCGCTGTGGGAACCTGCAGGAGACCTGTCCCCAGGCCCCTCATGGATGGTGACTGGAGCTGAGTTTTTCTGCTGGGCCCACTCCTGGCACTGCTGTAGCTGCAGTCCAGGTGCTTGCTGCTTGTCACATGCTCTGCAGACTGGGATGGGGTGTGTGCTGGGTCAGGGAAGTCCCACAAATGTTTTCCTGCTTGTCTTTTGGGGCGGGGCCCAGGGGAGAGGCCCAGAGACACCCAGCTGTGGCATTTGGGGCCTGTGGACAGTTGAGGGACAGGATTCCCAGAGGCTCTGGGCAGATGCCACTTCTGAGGGTGGATACAGAGGAAACTTCCGCCCAGGAAGGATAAGGGCCTGGAGCCTTTGATGCTGCCTTGGAGAACCCGGGAGGTGTCTTGGCTGAACAAACAAAGCTCCTCGTCTGCTAAGTGGAGTCTGGGAGCTCATAGGAGGCAGTTTCATTGGCAGGAGCAAGAGCACAGGGCCAGGGCCCTACCGCCAGGCCACGTACCCTCTGCTGTCCTCACCAACAAAGGGGATCCGACCCCCTCCTAGGGTCTTTGGGAGAGCTTCACGGGGACAGGCTTGGAGAGAGCAGTTCAACCAGGGACACCCAGCATTCTCTTGACCTCTGTGTCTTCCTCAAGGATGCCCTGGGCCTTGTTCAGGATGAATCGCTGCCCCTGCCCGGGGAGGAGGTGCTGGATGCTTGCGGAAGCCAAGACCCCGATGGGGCACCTGAGCAGAGGGGCTCAGCAGGTGCGTGGAGGAGGGGTCTTCATGGACATCCACTGACGGGTTAGCTCGCTTACAACGTCCTGATGACCCAACAGGGTGGTGGTCCCTGCTCTGCAGACAGAAAGCTGAGGCTCAGAGAGGTAGAGTTCCTTGCTCGCTGCCACACAGCTGGGAAAAGCGGGCTCAGCCTCCACAATGCCCGTGACGAGGTCCGTGATGCAGGCTCAACCCAACATTTAGGCTCACTCCATCAGCCCTCAGAAGGGTGCCAGCCTTGGGCAACAGGGGTCCTCTCAGGGGGATTTGTCCTCGGAGAAGACCGTGTGATGACCAGGAGCTGTTCTGTTCCCTGCCCCAACCCCAGTGACAGCTCAGGTGTGAGACAGGCATGAGGTCTGGGAGCAACCCAGGCTTAAAACCCGCTTGTCTCTAAGCTGATGGGAACCACTGTATCTGCTCACAGTCTCAGGTGCAGCTTCCGGGGTCCCTGCTGCAAAAGCCGGTGCACTCAGGGAACCCCAAAGCCATGGTGTCCACCTGGATGTCTGTGGTTTGCATACAGTCCTCCAAGGTCGAGTTCAGTTTTCGTATAAGGTCGGTTATACCCAGTGGTGCTGCTGACCGGCAAGGCTGACCTTTCCCCTCCACATTTCTGGGTAGCAGAGCAGATAAGTCAGACAAGGTCAAGTTTGTCTTTGGGGAAACGAGCGGGACCTGTTGGCAAAGCCTGGGTATCAGCTCCTTCGTCCACTCCATGTGGGGCTGGGGCCTGGGAGTTACGACCCTGCGTGACTGTGAGGGTGTGACGCTGAGGGAGGTGTCCTGGGCTTTGTGGTCAGAGGAGGTGGCTCCCAGATCCGATTCCGCTGCTCATCAACAGATGGTCACTCCCCATTACTGAGCTGGGTTTCTCACCCAACAGGCAGTGGTGACCATGAGGCCACCTTTGGGGGCTCAAAGGCCTTGAGTCATGAGACATACTGCCTCATCCTAACAGCAGGTGTTGCTGTTGGTGACACTCTCCAGAAGGTTCTCGGGATGGTCTCCCCGGTGGCTCAGATGATAAAGTGTCTGCCTGCAATGCAGGAGACCCGGGTTCGATTGCTGGGTCAGAAAGATCCCCTGGAGAAGGAAATAGCAACCCACTCCAGTACTCTTGCCTGGAAAAATCCATGGATGGAGGAGCCTGGTAGGCTACAGTCCATGGGGTCGCAAAGAGTCGGATACGACTGAGTGACTTCACTTTCTTTCTTTTCTTTCTTTCCTGTCCCTTCCCAGGTCAGCCCTCCGAGGGGCCCCACGCCTGGGGCTGCGTCCAGACTGGATGAGGCCCTCCTGTTTTGGTCCCCGGCCTGCAGACCACAAACAAGCTCCCCAGAGACCTTGCAGGATCTGACCATGGACAGATGAGGCCAGTGGCTTTCTCCATGCCTGGGGTAATAGCTGGGTCTGATCAGCCCTGCTGTGCATGCTGCACAGTGTGACCACCATTCAGGAGGTGGGAGAGGGAGGGGAAGCAGCTCGGGATTGGAAGAACATTCTGGAAATAATTGAGAGGGCGATTTGAGGGTGAGGAGTGGGCAGGAAGGGAGCCCCAGCTGTGTGCATGGGCCCAGCTGCCATGTAGCAAACTTCATCTTCTTGAAACCTCCCTACCACCTATGGGGCAAGAGCCATGCCCCCTTGTTCTGCAGAGGAGGAGGCTGTGATTTCCCAAGGCCTCCCAGCCCTGGAAGGGACTGAGGTCCCGTCTCCACAGCCCACACTCTGCACCATGCCGTCCCCTAAGGGTTCGGAGCCTGGTTCCTACCAGCTCTGATGTGTTTCTAGAGAAAGGGATCTTTCTCCATTACTTTCATTCACTCACCTCCTGTCCTGAGTCCTGCCTGATGTGCTGTGTCATGTCCAAAGTGGAAAAGAGCTGAGAGCAGTCCCTGGGGTAGAAGGAGCTTCGTAGAGAAGTTGGACCCCAGTGGAGGGACGGAGTTAGACAGGTGGAAACCAGGGATGGGCAGCAGAAGGGCAGGCCAGGTGGGAGGACCTGCCAGCTAAAGATGGTGAGGCTGGCAGTGGCCATGGTGTGGGGGTGGGGTCGTGGTTACAGGTGAACCGAGGGCTCCCGGTGGGCCTGAATGAAGCCAGGTCTCACCTCCCAGACTGGGTCTATTCTCTGCGTTGGGCCAGTCCTCTTGTCTGGTTAAATGCATTGAATGAAAAGTGAAAGTGTTAGTCGCTCAGTTGTGTGTGACTCTTTATGACCCCAAGGACTATAGCTCGCCAGGCTCCTCTGTCTGTGGAATTCTCCAGGCAGGAATACTGGAGCAGGTTGCCATTTCCTTCTCCAGGGGATCTTCCTAACCCAGGGACTGAACCCAGGTCTCCTGCACTTTAGGAGCTTTCTTTACTATCTGAGCCACCAAGTAACTATAAAAATACATTCAAAAGTATCTCTGAAACACCTCCTGTGTGCCCTGGACTGTTCTAGGCCGAGGGTCCCTGCCTTCGGGGGGCAGATAGTCTCTACTGTGTGTCCATTAGAACCTTCCATGGCACTGGCCTGCTCTATGTCCGTGCCATCCAATAGAGAAGCCATGAACCACACGCGGCTTCTGGGCACTTGAAACATGGCTGGTGTGACTGCAGAACTGAATGTTAACTTTTATTTAATTGGTTTACATTTGAAGAGCCCCACGTGAGCTGTGGCTACCTTATTGGGTGGTGCAGGGTTAGGGCGGGAGGTAGCGGGGGTTTGACAACACACACACAAATATCCTACATGATCTGAGTGAGTGGAGGGCACCGTGGAGGGAGGGCGAGTGGGGTCAATGGACAGACAGTAGTGGAAGTGGCCAGGGGGCCCTTTTTGAGGAAGTAACATTTGAGCTGAGCTGTTAGTGAAGCAAGAGAGAGAGGTATGGCGGGGGAGTGGACATTCTAGGCAGAGGGGAGAGTAGGTGTAAATGCCCTGCGCGGGCTCACAGGCCTGCTTATGTTAGGAAGACCCATATGGCTGGGTGGGGAGATGAGGTCAGAGAAGTGGGGAGGGCCCCTATGGGAGAAAGGGGTGCTTCACACCTTCTCTTCTCTTCCCATCCCTAGTTTACTCCAGCGGAGCCCAGCTTGGATGACCAGACTCTCCTTCTCATCTGTGGCTGCCCCCCAGGGCAGTCCATGGATGGCTCACCGGTCCCCGCGGAGCTGGCCTGGGTTCCAGGGCAGAAGCTCACAGCCAGGCCAGCCCAGGAGTCCTCTCTCCGTGTACTGGCGTCCACATGCCCTCCCCAGGGCCGGTCTGCGGGCCCAGCTCCCTCGCCGCTGCTACTCCTGGAAGCTCCCCCAGAAACACTGCACACCCAACAGGTGCTGGAGGCCCGGCCCCTGCCCGCTCCCTCCGCCGCAGGACACCCCGGCCGGAGCCACCACCGGATAAGAGGCCGCACTGCCTTCCTCGGCCAGGAGGCCTCCCACATTTCACATCACCAGTTTCCCAGGAGAGGATCCAAGGATGGAAAAGACTCTGGGAAGGAAGGAGGAGGAGCCCGAGGGTCAGGGTGGAGATCAGAGAGGCGGGAGGTGAGGACTTGGGGCAGAAAGCAGGCAGAAAGCAGGGACAGGTGTCAGCAGAGTCAGGAAAGCGGGGAGAATCTGAGGGTGGAGGCTGGGATCAGGGCCCCAGAGGGTGCATGGATGAAGGCTGGGGCTTCTGAACCCCTTGCCGCAGCATCCTGCCCTGGGCCCAGGCGGGAGCTTCCCCTACTTGTTCTGCAGGGGGAGACCTCATTGTCCTTGGAGAGTCCTGAATCCCTGAGCAGGTTGGGACACGAGGAAGGGCATGTCTTGGGTCTCCAAGGAGAAGAAGGAAGAGGAAGGAAGGCTTTTATCATCATCGGAGGAGGAAGAGGCCCCCACAGCCACCTTCTCCGGGTCTCCGGGCACCAATGGGCTGCCTTCAGTGGATGCCCAGCCCCTTGCAGAGCAGAGCAGAGCCATCAGGAGAGTTCAGGGCAAGGAGGAAGACCCTGTGTGGTCTAAAAATGCTCTGCTTGCCCCAGAGGTAAGCCCTGGGGATGAAGGACAGGAAGAAGAGGGGGAGAAGGAGCTGTCCAGCCTGGGTTGCAGGGATGTCCTAGAGGATCCTGGCTCAGAGGACAGTGAGGCCCAGGAAACAGTTTCCCTGCTGGAGGAAGGTCTGCCACCATCTCCTGGATCAGCCTTCTGGTCTGAGGAGGCCAGAGTCACCCGTCACCCCTCGTCTCCAAGCGGAGGCCTTGACCAGACTGCGCTCAGAGTTTGAAAAGGAGATGGAGGCTTGTTTCCAGCACTCTCCATCCTGAAGCTTGGGCGAGGGAGGCATGGACGGAGAGCTTCCTCACTGACAGGAGAAAACTGGGGCTTTGCTCAGAGATGGTGCACCTGCCAGGGGGTCGTGTACCCCCAGCAGGCTTTGACAAACCTGGGTTTGGATATTTGTTTTGTTGAGGGAGAAAACCCCAAGGAGCCTAGTGAAGATGTTAAGCGGGGAGAGACTGAGGCCCTGGGAACCTGCAGCCTTCTTCCAGGACTGGTGTTGGATTTGGTCGACCTGAGCCCGGAACCTCCAGAGGGGCCCTCTGAGCGGGGCAGGAACCACCTCTCGCAGCCGCCGAGAGCCCTTGAGAGAGCATGGAGCAGGTTTTGTCAGCTCATTTCTAGATTGAAGAAAGAGAGAAGCAGCGTTTTAAGTGATAACACCAGGCTTCAGGGAGATCTGAAGAGATGCCACCAAAAACTGCACACCCTAGAAAAATAGAGGGAGAGAAACGTGAAAAAAATATCTGCACTCGAACAGGATAAGAGCATGCTGTTAGGAGACATCTCTCACTTAAACAGGGAACTGGACCAGTATGTGCAAGTCATTTATGAGCTTGAAGACTGCAATGGGAAGAGTTATTGCAAGATTTCGGAGCTTGAAGAGGAAAATGAAAGATTGAAAGGGCACCTGGGGCAAATCCAGAAAGCTGTGTCCATGAGCATCCGAAAATCCAAAGGTGTGATGGAGCGCGTCACCCTGGAAAACTGGGAGCTTGGTGCACTGACTTCAGAGCTCAGGGTTAGTTACAAACAGCTGATAAAGGATATCGTCCTGGGAATAGAAGACACTATCCGGGCCTTCAGGGTGGAGAGCGAACACCTTCTAAGAAGGATCCAAGTCTTGGAAGGGGAGGTCGTGTTGGGGAGCAGCACAGATGGGGGGCCTTTGGTGAGAGCAGAGGAGCGTCTCCAGGGGAAAAGCACGGTGGACCAGGTGAACACGGTGGAAAGAGGGGTGCAGGTGACTCAGATTTCAGGGCAACTGACTGCCAGAGGCCCCGGGCCGCCCTTGGAGCAGGATATGGGTCTGGCTGGGGGGTGGACGGGACCATGCCTAGGCCTGCACGATTCCAGATGCGGTGCTGATTCTACTGCTTCATCACCGGTCTGGGGACATGCCACAGAATCCAGTGCCCTGCAAGGAATCACCGATGGGACAGGAGTGAAAGAAGTGCATTTGGAGAAAGAGGAAAAAGCACCAAGCTGTTCTGCAGGCCAAGGGCGAGCACTGAGGTCCCCGTGTGGTGGCATCCGGGTAGGTTGATTCTGCGTAGCTGTTGAATCATCTTGCTGACTTTCTGTAGTACTGACCACACCCTTTACTCCCGCATCCTCCAGCAGCCCTGAGAGGGAGCAACAGTTGCCATCCCCATTTACCAGATGAGGAAACGTAGGCACAGAGAAGTTAAGTGACTTGCCTCAAGTCACACAGCTTGGAGGGATGGAGCCCACATTCTACCTGAGGATTCAGGCTCCAATGTCTGTATTCTTGTGACGACAAGATGATGCGAGTCTGCCTCTCTGCTCAGGCTGTTCAGATGGGTATCTGGTGGGACATGGAGAGGGTGTTTATCCTTTAAGATGAGAGCTTGTATTTTCAGACCGAGCAGTTTTTCAGACAGCTCAAGTCATTATTCTACTTCCCGAGTCTCTATTGGTATATATGTATTCATTTATATTGAGGTATAATTGACATCCAACATTGTGGGAGTTTAAGGTGTGCAGTGTGTTGACTTGATACATTTCTATATCATAATCTGATTACCACCACAACTTTAGCCGACACCTCTATCATGCGGCACATTGGGACTTAAAAGGAGATAGCAGGGGGCTTTAGAATTCAAACAAGGTTCAAACCCACCTCTGCACTGACTACATCAGTCCATGACTTCTCTGAGTTGTTTTCCTCATCTGTGGACAATACTCCACTTTCAGGACTCCTAGGATGAAATGCCCAAGACCTTGTTCCAGTGTCTGCAAGACATACAGTGTTAACTCCTTTGTATACATTCATATCTGATCTCTCTGCCTGTCTGTCTTCTCTTTCTCTCCAGTTTTATCAGTCACTTCACAGGATCATCTTTTGGTTTTATTGATGTCCTTTATTGTATGTGCTTAGTCACGTAGTCATGTCTGACTCTTTGCGACTCCATGGACTGTAGCCCGCCAGGCTCCTCTGTCCGTGGGATTCTCCAGGCAAGAATACTGGAGTGAGTTGCCATTTCCTCCTCCAGGGGATCTTCCCAACCCAGGGATCAAACCCAGGTCTCCTGCATTGCAGGGAGATTCTTTACCATCTGAGCCACCAAGGAATGTCTGTATTTTATTTCATTGATTTCTTCTAATAACTTCATTGTTTCCTTCCACCTACATTCTCTTGGTTTAGTTGACTGTTCTTTTTCTGGCTTCTTGTGTTGAAAATTTGGATCACTGATTTTCAACTGCTCTAAACTTTTGCGATTTATGCATTTAAATCTATGCATTTCTTCCTAAGCACTGTTTTAACTACAACCCACACACTTTGATAAGTTGTACTTTTTATGTCTATTCAGTTCAAAGTAGCTTCTAATTTCTGTTGTGGTATCTCCCTTGACCCATGGGTTATTTAGGAGTGTGTTGTTGAATTTCCAAGCATCTGTGTAATTTTTTAGTTACATTTTTGTTATTGATGTCTAGTTTTATTTCATTGTTGTCAGAAACATGCTATATATATTATTTTAATCTTTTTGAAATTCATTGAGGCTGGTTTTATTGACCATGTAATGGTCTCTTTGGGGAAGTATTCTATGTGCCCTTGGAAAGAGTGAATGTTCTGCTGTTGCTGAGTAGTAATTAGGCCAAACTGGTTAATTATGCTAATCAAATCTTCAGTATCTTTACTGACCTGTGGTCCACTCGTTTTGTCATCTACTGAGATGTCTTTTAAGATCTCTTCTTTTGTTTATGTTAGTTTTGGTTCCTGTGTTTTTGAAGGTATTTATGAGCTGCGCACAGATCTGGGTTTATGATGTTTTCCTGGTGAATCAGTTCTTTTAGGATGATGAAATGTCTCTCATTATTTCTCACATTTCTTGCCCTAAAATGGACTTTGTCTGACATTAAAATAACCACAACAGTTTCTTTTCGTTAGCATTTCCATGGTATGTAACTTTTTTTATACCATCCATATTTTTCCATTCACTCTATCGGTATCTTCATATATAAAGCGTATTTTTTAGAAGCAACATATGGCTTTTTTTAAACTTAGCTCTGAGTAAGTTTGACATCCTCTGCTTTTTAGTTGGAGCGTTTGTTCCGTTTTTGTTTCATATACATAATTGTGTAGTTGGCTTTATTTTTGCCTTGTTGGTATTTCTATTGGTCTGATCTGTTGTTTTCTCTTATTGCTTCTCGCTTTCCTTTGTTTTTGGTAAACTATTTTCTCTTATCCCATTTTCTTCTCTACTGGTTCACTTTGTCATGCATTTATAGTGTCATTCTTTTAGACGCTACCCTAGGTATTTCCAAATGTCTCTATTAATCATTAAAAGTTACTTCAGTACTTTTACCACGTCTCAAATAATGCAGAAATCTTGCAATAGTTTAACTCCATTTACCCTTTTCACTGTTTATTTCTGTCAACTGCGTTGCTTCTGTGTATCACATCCCTTATAAAGCACTGTTAAGATTGTTTTAAACACTCAGTAATTTTTTATATTTCCTCATGTCTTTCTGTATTCTTGAACTATTCATTCTTTCTTCTACTTCTGTGGATATGTTTTACATTCACCTGAAAAGCTTTTTTATTTCTTGTAGTTTAGGGTCTGCTGGTGATGAATTCTCTCAAATTTCTTTTTATGAGAACAATTTTTCAACTCCACTTTTAAAAGATTTCTTTCCCTTGATTCAGAATTTTAGGTAGGCAGATACGGTTCCTTCTTTTGATACTTCAAAGACCTCATTTCATTGTCTTCTGGTTCTCACAGTTTCTATTCAGAAATTGAATAATTTGTCTTTTTTCCCTTGACAGATATGTGTCATTTTACCGCAGACTATTTTAAAGATTTGCCTTTTATCTTTGGGTTTTGGCAGTTAGACTACGATGTGCCTGCATGAGGTTTTATTTATGTTTATCCTCCTTGGTTTTTCTGAACCTCTTGAAACTATGAAGTCATGTCTTTAATCAGATTTGGAAAATTCTTGGCCATTAGTTCTTGAAATATTTTGTTCTTTTCCATTTTTCTCTTCTCTCCTAGAAGCCCAGACTTTTTCCCGTTTATCCCCACATCTTCTGAAACTCTGCTGTATTTCTCTCTTTGTGCGTCAGTTTGCGTCTTCTGTTGACCTGTCTTCTAGCTCACTAGAAGTTCTGCCATTTAGTTCTGCCATGTCCTGTTTTCTGATAAATCCATCCGATTAGTTTTTAATTTGATTTATTGTACTTTGCAATCAAATATTCATTTTACCCTTTCAAAAGAGATTCTGATTCTCTGTTGAAATACTACATACTGTCATTCATTTTAGTCCATCTTTTCCTATGTTTTAAAGAAATACAATTGTAGTTACTTTGAAGCTCTTGTCTACTAACCCCAGTATGTAGATCACTCTGAGTCTGTTTCTATTAACTATTTTGTTTCTTAGTTAAATCCCACTTTTCTGCTTCTTCATGTGACTAGTAATTTTTTTTTAAACGTTGGACATCATGCCGAACATATTGTAGGGATTCCTGTTTTATTAGCTTCCTCTAGAGAAGGTTGAGTGAGTTTTGTTCTAGTAGGTAGCTGAATGACCAGCAGACCATATTATTCCCTTGCATGTCTGTTTCAGTTTCCCCCTGAGGTCCAGGGTTTGATTTTACTCCTAAAGTATGGCCCTTGCTTCTAGGGCATGGCCTTTCAGTGGTATCAGCTGAGTTCTCAGAGCATTGACTAAAGACTCTCCACTTTGGCTCGGCCATCTTTGTAGCAGTGCATGACCTCCAAAATCTCTTCAGCAATTGACCTCCCAGCTTCTGTTCTCTGTTAGGCTTCCGTTGTTATTGTTCAGTCACTCAGTTGTGTCTGACTGTTTGCAGCCCCATGGACTGCAGGACACCAGGCCTCCCTGTCCTTCACAATCTCAGAGTCTTGTACTATGCTGTGCCACTTATGATTCAACCAAGGACCCAAGGGTATTTCTAAGACAGTGTCTGGATTTTTTCTCTGCAGTTCACTTCTCTCTGCTACTTTGTCCCACACACCTCAGGTGTCATAGCATCCCTGACCCCAGTCTCTGGTTTCACTTAACAGGACCACAGTGTTCAGCTTGGGATCTATTTCCCTAAACCATGACTTGCAAAATGTTCCAGGGAGAATCTGGAGCTCATCTTGTTGGACGTCCTTTTTGTCAAGGATGGTAACCCTGCATTGGTTGCCATTCATGCCTGCAAAGAATTGTTTTTATGTAGTTTCCTCATATCTTATAGCTGCCAAATCCCAGCTAGCCAGACCAGGTGGGAACTGGAACACTGAGGAGGTGAATTTCAAGCTAAGAGTTTCAAGGTTTGAAAGGAGAAGCAGATGAAGAACATTCCAGGCAGAGGGAGAAGCAAGTGGCCAGGTGCTGAGGCAGGAATGAGCCTGGGTTATTGGAAAAGCAGAAAGTTGCTAGCATGGCTGTATCACAGCGGGCCTGGGTGAGGTGTAGCATGAGGTATAGATGGGAAGGTTGTCATGAGAAAGACCACAGAAGGCCTTGTAAGCTCTAATTATGTTCACTTCTAAATGCAGTGGGAAATTGTTGGAGGGTTTTTATCAGAACAACATGATTACATTTCTAAGGTAAAAAGATCACTGTCGGCTATAAAGACACAGGGAAGACACAAGGAGAACAGTCAAGAGGATTTGGCCAAGAGATGATACTAACATAGAGGAATTTGAAATTTAAAAAAAAACAGAGGATTCCAGACAAAAACCAGAGTTAGAATCAGTGGAATTCGTGGTGGACAGGAGGCAGAGGGTAAGGAAAGCTTTCCGTTTCCTTCATCCCAAGTCACAAACCTGATCGTGTTTTTATTTGTTTAAAATAGAAGCCTTCTGTGTCTTCCTGTCGCACTTGGTACGAAGTCCAGATTCCTTTTGGTGAGTTATAATCTGGCCCCTTGGAAACATCAGCTGTTGCTAGATAGGTCCCCAATCTCTACACTTCTGGCTATTAGATCTGCTCCTCCCACACCCCAGCTTTCTCCTGGGAACTGCTGCTCACCCTCCAGGTCTCCCTTTAGGGCTTGCATGCATGCCAAGTCATTTCAGTCATGCCTGACTCTTTGTGACCCCATGGACTGTAGCCCACCAGGCTCCTCTGTCCATGGGATTGTCCAGGCAAGAATGCTGGAGTGGGTTGCCATTTCATCCTCCAGGGGATCTTCCCAACTCAGGGATCGAACCCACATCTCTTACATTTCCTGCATTGGCAGGTGGGTCCTTTACCACTAGCGCCGCCTGAGAAGCCCTCACTTTAGGGCATCTCCTCCCAACCCTCCAGGATGGATTCAGTGCAGAAATGGCTCATGCGCATCTCTCCCCATGATGCCATTTTGGTAGCTTGCAGTTGTCCATGACGGTGTTTACACTACAAAAGTTAGCAAATGCCGCACCTGTGTGCCCTACCTCCCTGGAGAGTGGAGAGGGCCGCTGGATTAGTGTGCCCGCCCCGGGCTCTGGCCATCTCTTAGCTTCCCCTCACCGCCCTGTGCTAGTGGCCTGTCTCTACGCCCGCTTCCCCACCCCCGCCAGACAGAGCTCCCCGAGGGCTGTGTTCCCCAGGGCTCCCAACCCAAGAGCAGCCTGGTGTTTGGGCGGGGAGCAGGTGAGTCACAGGCCATTAACAGGGGTCACTGTCTGGGGAAGTCCCACATGGCAGGTGGGCCGGCCTCAACCCTGCACTCTCATCCTCTTGAGAATGTCCTGTGGATGCCGTCTCAGGATGCTGGGGATGAAACCCAAGTCACTGCAGAGCAGGCAAGCAGTGGAGACACCAAACTTCCCAGAAAGGCCAAGTTGTTTTGCAAGTCTTAGATTTTACAGAGCCATTCGGAGCACCCATCTGTTCTTGAGGGGGCCCAGTCTGTGAATCTCAGGCCCATGCTTTGTGGATTTCTATTAATTAAAAAAACACATTCTGCTATCGTATTCCTGGCTTACAAGCCACCAAGTCACACTTTGTCCTCTCTGCCTCCCTGCCATCTTCTCTCTCCTCCCCTCCTGCCAGCTCACACTTAGGTCAGGAACACATGGAAGAGATGTATTGTGGACTTTCAATTCCCTAGGAGGCTGCTTCCAATGAAAGCTAGACAGCTGGGACCATGAGCAAGGTTGTGTGAGACATCTCAGGTTTCTGGGGCCCCTGACTTATTGCAGTTGGAACTTTTATTATTAGCAGCACTGCTCCCTCCCAAGGCCACCTTAGTAGCATGAATCAAGAGCTTAATGATGCTCAGACCCTTGATACAGAAAGTCACCCTCTGATGACCTCAGGGGAAGAACGAGAGCTGTGTCAGATAAGGCTTTCTGTCACAGCCCCAGTTACAGCAGCAAAATATTAGAATAATCTGAGTATTCAGCGTGCCACAGGAGGCCGTTTAGAAGCTAACAACAGGGTCTTTTTCATTATTTAATGATATGGAAAAATGCCCATGACACTGTATTAAGGGAGAAAAGCAGGATACAAAAGACATATATGGCATATAAATGTTATATAGAAAAAATATGTGGCTATATATATATGTGTGTGTGTGCATGCTCAGTTGCTTCAGTCATGTCTGACTCTGAGACCCCCATGGACTGTAGCCCTCCAGGCTCCTCTGTCTATGGGATTCTCCCGGCAAAAATACTGGTAGTGGGTTTCCATGCCCTCCTCCAGGAGATCTTCCTGACCCAGGGATCGAACCTGTGCCTCTTGTGTTTCCTGGATTGCAGGCACATTCTCTACCCACTGAGCCATCAGGGAAGCCCTGTGTGTGTGTGTGTGTGTGTATACACACACACACACACACATATAAACCTGCCTATGTGTATTTATATGTTATTACAAAATAAAAATTTAGAGTCCAGAATCACTGGGGGCAGTAGCATCACCACCATTTGACCACATTTCTCAAGGTGATAAATCAGCCTCTCCCTTCTCACTTTCTGCACTCCCAGAAATTCCTTACTTGATGTTCATATGAAACCTGCTCAGGTTTGACCCAAGAAGAATCAGAGGATATTTTGTACTGATTTAAGAAAAGTGTTTAAGGAAAATGCAGTATCTTCTCTTTCTTATGAATATATGAAACTTTAGTGTAATAAGCATCTCATAATTGGATGTGAACACTAAATTTCACTCATCATACTGTGTTTCAGTACGATGGTGACGGGTGTCTATTAAAACAAACTCTGGGATGCCGTGCCGTTTGCATATTTTTCATATGCCAAAATAAGCTTAAAAAATAACACTCTAGAATGTTATTTTGTGATTCCCTGGACCTTCCCCAACTCCCCTACTCAAGAAACTCAGCAAGGGCTGCTCACTCGTATGTGTACATGGGTTCAGTTCGGTTCAGTCAGTCAGTTGTGTCTGATTCTCTGCCACCCCACGGACTGCAGCACTCCAGGCTTCCCTGTCCATCACCAACTCCCGGAGCTTGCTCAAACTCATGTCCATTGAGTTGGTGATGAAAGACTGAAAATATAATAAATGGGTGAGAATGATGTTTATGCTGACTAATAGTTTTTGGAGTGATTTCTGTTACTTTGTTTTATAAAATCTGTGGACTATGAGAAACATGCAAGCAGGAACACAAGAAGAAAAACAGGTACTGTCTGTTGATTAAGGAAAATTACTTGGAAGATAACCTAAGAATTGCATTCGACTCTGATTCCTCAGCTCCAGGACCAGGAGGCCTTGGCCTCCAAGGAGGACCTCAGACTGCGCGTCAGACAACTCCATCACCAAGTACTGACCCTGCAGTGCCAGCTCCAAGACCAGGGGTCTGCGCACCTCGAACTGCAGGCCTCTCGCGAGGAAGTGGCGTGTCTCAAAGGCAAGGTAGGCTGGGCCCACACTTCCTTTCCTGCCTGTAAACTAGCGTTCCTTCACTCCGGCAAGATTAGAAAGTAGAAAGAAGAATTATTAAGAGCTCACTGGCCCTTTTCAGCAGTTTGCAAGCATTTATTAGATTTTGAAAGTACAGAACAGTATGGGAAAGAAAAACAAGCCTTGTAATCCCTCTATCTGGGTAACCTCTGTTAGATCTGAAAATAATAATACATGTGTGCATGCATGCTAAGTCACTTCAGTCGTGTCCGACTCTTTGCGACCCCATGGACTGTAGCCCACCAGGCTCCTCTGTCTATGGGATTCTCCAGGCAAGAATACCAGAGTGAGATGCTATGCCATCCTCCAGGAATACATGTATATGGCTTTTTAAAAAGTCAAATGTTAACATAAATAGAAGTCGTTTCCCTGTAGGAGGGAAGTGGGTGTGAATATAAAAGAGCAACAAGAACAGTCGTTAGAATGGTTCGGTATTGTGTCTGTGGTGGTGGAGACACAAGCCTGCGTAGGAGGTAAAATTGGTCATAACTTGGGACACACACACACATACACTCACGCACGCACGCGCACACACACACACACACACACACACACTCTGGAGAGGCCCAAGTAAGAATGGTGGCTTGGGATTAGCAGATGCAAACCATTCTATACAGAACGGATAAACAACAAGGTCCTCAGTGTAGTGTCTAGGTGTGCTCAGTCGCTCAGGCGTGTCTGACTTTTTGCAACCCCATGGACCATAGTACACCAGGCTCTTCTGTCCTTGGAATTTTCCAGGCAAGAATGCTGGAATGGGTTGCCATTTCCTCCTCCTCCAGGGGTTCGTTCTGACCCAGGGATCAAACCTGTGTCTCCTGCATTGCAGGTGGATTCTTTACCACTGAGCCACTTGGGAAGCCCCATAGTATACAAGGAACTACTTTCAATATCCTGTGATAAATCATGATGGAAAAGAATATGAAAAAGAACATATATATATAGGTATAACAGTCACTTTGCTGTACAACAGAAACCTAAAATTGTAAATCAACTATACTTCAATAAAATAAATTAAAAAAAAGAATGGTGCATTGTATCCACATCCATACCTGGTTGTAATATACTATAGTTTTGCAGAATGTCCCATTAGAGGAAACCAGGCAAAATATGCAAGAGATCTCTCTGTATTATTTAAAAAAAAAAAAAAAACCTGTGCATAACAGAGGCCAACGCAATACTGTAAAGCAGTTATCCTCCAATAAGAAAAAAAGAAAAGAAAAAAAACTGTATATAAACCTAAAATTATCTCAATCTTTAAAAAATGCAGAGCTGTATGGTCCTTTCTCCCCCTCAACCGCAACCCCTTCTGACTTCCATTTTTTCAACCCTGTGTACACACATTTCGGTACTTATTTGTGTGCCTAAGTTCAGTTCAGTTCAGTCTCTCAGTTGTGTCTGACTCTGTGACCCCATGGACTGCAGCACACCAGGCCTCCCTGTCCGTCACCAACTCCCAGAGCCTACTCAAACTCATGTCCATCAAGTCAGTGATGCCGTCCAATGATCCCATTCCTCTGTCGTCCCCTTCTCCCACCTTCAGTCTTGCCTAGCATCAGGGTCTTTTCCAGTGAGTCGGTTCTTCACATCACATGGCCAAAGTATTGGTGTTTCAGCTTCAGCATAAGTCCTCACAGTGAATATTCAGGACTGATTTCCTTTAGGATGGACTGATTGGATCTCCTTGCAGCCCAAGGGACTCTCAAGAGTCTTCTCCAACACCACAGTTCAAAAGCATCATTTCTTTGGCACTCAGTTTTCTTTATGGTCCAACTCTCACATCCATACATGACTACTGGAAAAACCATAGTTTTGACTAGATGGACCTTTGTTGACAAAGTAATGTCTCTGCTTTTCAATATGCTATCTAAGTTGGTCATAAGTTTTCTTCCAAGGAGCAAGCATCTTTTCATTTCATGGCTGCAGTCACCATCTGCAATGATTTTGGGGCCCCCAAAAATCAAGTCTGTCACTGTTTCCACTGTTTCCCCATCTATTTGCCATGAAGTGATGGAACCAGATGCCATGATCTTAGTTTTCTGAGTGTTGAGTTTTAAGCCAACTTTTTCACTCTCCTCTTTCACTTTCATCAAGAGGCTCTTTAGTTCTTTGCTTTCTGCCATAAGGGTGGTGTCATCTGCGTATCTGAGGTTGTTGATATTTCTCCTGGCAATCTTGATTCCAGCTTGTGCTTCCTCCAGCCCAGCATTTCTCATGATGTACTCTGCATATAAGTTAAATAAGCAGGGTGACAATATGCAGCCTTGACATACTCCTTTTCCTATTTGGAACCAGTCTGTTGTTCCATGTCCAGTTCTAACTGTTGCTTCCTGACCTGCCTACAGATTTCTCAGGAGGCAGGTCAGGTGGTCTGGTATTCCCATCTCTTGAAGAATTTTCCTCAGTTTGTTGTATCCACACAGTTAAAGGCTTTGGCACAGTCAGTAAAACAGAAGTAGATGTTTTTCTGGAACTCTCTTGCTTTTTCAATGATCCAGTGCATGTTGGCAATTTGATCTCTGGTTCCTCTGCCTTTTCTAAATCCAGCTTGAAAATCTGGAAGTTCACAGTTCATGAATTGTTGGAGACTGGCTTGGAAAATTTTGAGCATTACTTTGCTAGCATGTGAGATGAGTGCAATTGTGTGGTAATTTGAACATTCTTTGGCATTGCCTTTCTTTGGGATTGGAATGAAAACTGACCTTTTCCAGTCCTGTGGCCACTGCTGAGTTTTTTAATGTACTGAAATCACACCATACAGAAATATTCTGCATCTTGATATTATCATTTAATGCAAAATTTTGGTGATATTTTCAAATCAATACATGCAAACTGAACTACAGTATTTTAAACCCTTGCATATTATTTTTCCAAAGGCCAAACCATAGCTTCCTTAACTGAATCTTTGTTTAAAGAAATCTAAATTGTTTCTGTTACTTTTTTATACAAGCAAACATTTTTATACATCTATCTTGGAGTATGTTTCTGCAACATATGCAAAAGCTAAAATCTTAGTGAAAGAATTACTGTGTCAAAGGCTATATTGATTTTGATCAATAATGGCAAATAGCCCTCCAAAATGGTTATGTCATTTATACTCCAACCAGGAATGAGTGCAATTGTTTGCCCACAATTGGTTACCCTGAATCATATCACACTTGACATTTTTTTTGACAAACTGATGAATGAAAATATACTTATCAACATTTTGATGTGATTTCTGACTCCTTTTAATGCATTCTTTGTATAATCGAATAAACTATACGTAGAGTTTTATGTCCTCTATCCATATTGCTTCATAGCCTTTTTGTCCATTATTTTTTGGACTGTGCAGTAATCTATGGGGTGTTGTGATTTCTGATCCCTTACTGTTGGATCTATAGTTATTTCCATTAATTTATGTATCATTTGTATGGGGCCCAGGTTCCTTCCCTTATCAGGGAACTAAGATCCTTCAAGCGGGTGTCATGTTCAGAGAAAACAAAGTGGGGAGTGGGGGGAGTTTTTTACATATTCAAGTATGTTTATAAGGAAAATGGGGCTTCCCAGGTGGCGCTAGTGGTAAAGAACCTGCCTGCCAATTCGGGAGACCTAAGAGACATGGGTTCGATCCCTGGGTTGGGAAGATTCCCCAGAAGGGGGCATGGCAACCCACTCCAGTATTCTTGCCTGGAGAATCTGATGGACAGAGACGCCTGATGGGTTACGGTCCACTGGGTTGCAGAGAGTCGGACACAACTGAAGTGACTTAGCACGTATATCACTTTGTTTACAGTACTTCAGAGAACTGGGGTTACTGGTCCAGAGAGAAGAAATGGTGCTTATCCTAAATACATATTGCAAATTCGCTTTCCAATAAATGCTGGTGCCCACTTCCAAAGTCAAAGCCATTCATGGGGGGATATTTTTCATTATGCCCTCGACCAATGTGGAAGGCAAGATGACGTTTTTATCCTGTCTGTCACTGATGTGTGAAAAATATAGCTCCAATGAACTTTTTTTTTTTTTTTTTACCATATCCAGTATGTGTTTAAGTCTCTTATTACTTTCATTCTTTTTGTCTTCCTCTGCTTCGGTCTGGATATTTCTTTTGAATCCATCTGTCAGTTATATAATGCTCTTCAGGTGATCAAATTTGCTTTTAAACTCATTATTGTAGTTCTTCATTTCAGGTACTGTAGTTTGGAGTCTTAGAATTTCCATTTGGTTAGTTTTGGATAGCTTCCAGTTTTCTGATGAAAGTCTTGTAATATAATTATTAAGCGTTTTAATCACAGTTACTGTCAGATCTGTTTCTGATAGCTTCATTTTACATTCCCACTAGTGATGGATGAAGGTCCCAACTTCTCCACATTCTCACCAACATTTGCTCCTGTCTGTCTTTTTGTTGCTAATCGTCCTAGTGGGTGTGAAGTGCTATGTCATTGTGGTTTTGACTTGCATTTCCTTAATGGCTAATAATGTTGAGCATCTTTTCATGTATTTATGTGCAATTCATGTGTCTTCTTTGGAGAAATGTCCGTTCAGATCCTCCCTCAATTTTGTAATTGGATACTTTCTGTTTTTGTTGAGTTGTGAGAGTTTATATATATTATAGATACAGGTCCCTTATTAGCTATAGGATGTGCATTTTCTCCCATTCTGTTGTCTTTTCACTTCTCATTTGTTTTTTAATTGCAAATGACCCAGTGTACATGTTAGTCGCTCAGTTGTGTCCGACTCTTTGCGACCCCATGGACTGTAGCCCACTAGGCTGCTCTGTCCATGAAATTCTTCAGGCAAGAATACTGGAATGGGTTGTCACTCCCTTCTCCATGGGAAGAGAAGGGAATGTATATAGCTCACAGCAACATATTCATGCCATTTCTTATACTGAAGTAGAGAGAAAATTTCATCCAAGCCTGCAAATATTATGGTGTGCATTTTGAATAGAAGACAGTCTGCTTGGAGCTGACATTTTAATCTTCAAATATATTCAGAGAAGTGTGCCAAAATAGATATATGGCATTGTTCATTAAAGTCTTATTTTTAAAGCAAAGAAATAGAAACAATATAAATTTTCATAAACAAAGAATTGGTTAAATAAATTTTGTTCCAATCTCATGATTAAATAATATGCAAGATTTTAAAAGAATGTGATTGGTTTGTATGTATTAAGGTGGAATCATTTATATTAAATGACAAAAGCAAGCTGTAAGAACAAGATGTAAAGCATTTTGTATAGTATAGTTTCATCTGTGCGTATACACACATATGGCCTCTGATTATGGGTATGCAGGGTTGAAAATAGTATTAGAGGTCAGAAGAGCTTGGAGGAGAGGAAGAAGGACTTTTATTTTTTTAGCTTTCTTGTAGTGATTACAGAGAAAATCAGAGAGTGAGTGAGAAGCACTCACAGAACACCCATCTTATTGTAGCTTATGATTTTGTGGGTCAGGAATTTCAGGCAGGACTTGGCTGTACAATTCTACTCTGCAGAGCATCAGTGAGGATCACTCAGTGGTATTCACCTGGGCACTGGGCTAGGGTGAAATGTCCAAGGCGGCTTCATACATGTGCCTGCTGCAGAGAATAATAATGGTTTATATTCATTGAATGTTGACCAGATGCCAGGCCTTGCTCTAAGCACTTTACAGGAATCGATTCATAGAGTCCTCATCCAATCTACCCCATTAAGTGGACAGTAATATTACCCCTGGGCTTCCCAGGTGGCACAGTAGTAGAGAATCCACCTGTCACACAGGAGACTCTGGTTTAATCCCTTGGTCAGGAAGATGCTCTGAGGAAGGAAATGGCAACCCACTCCAGTATTCTTGCCTGGGAAATCCCACGGACAAGAGGAGTCTAGCAAGCTACAGTCCACAGGGTCGCAAAGAATGGAACATGACTTAGTGACTAAACAACAACAGCATTACACCTACTTTACAGATGAGAAAACTGAGGTACAGAAAGACTTCCTCAAAGTCACAGGTCTAAAGGTGGCTAGGCTGAGGTTATGACTCAGGGCATCTGTCTAGGAAACCTATAGGTTTAACACCGCACCAAAAAACTCTGGCAACCTCTGCATGGGGAATGGGGAAATCTTTCTTTTTGATTGCATGCTTGCAGGCTTAGTCATGTCAGACTCTTCAACTCTATGAACTGTAGCACGCCAGGCTCCTCTGTCTGTGGGATTTTCCAGGCAAGAATAGTGGAGTGGGTTGCCATTTCCTCCCCCAGGGGATCTTCCTGACCTAGTGATAGAATCTGTGTCTCCTGCGGCTCCTGCATTGGCAGGCCATTTCTTTACCGCTGAGCAGGAAGCCCTGCTTCCTGAAGGAAGAGGCAATAGAATGGCTTGGGCACCTGCGGTCTGGCAGAGCTCATTCTCTGGTGCTCAGAGCATCCTTCCTCCCCTGATCTAGTCGAGCAGCTGATGGAAAAGGCCTGTGTTCTCACCACGAACTCCTGGGGGGAAAGAGATGAGAGTCAAGCTCTCTGAGCGCGGCTTGTCTGTACACAAAACAAGCTGTGGAACCCAGCACTTAGCGTTATCAAAAATCTTGGTTCTCTTTCAGCTTGACGAACTTCAGAAAAAGCACCATGAAGTGAATTTGGCTGTGACGCCTTTGAAGGTAATAACGTGTGTGAGATCAGCATGAAATACCTCTTTCAAAAGGTAAAAAGGGAGCTTAGTGCTGGGTTGGCCAAAAAGTTTGTTCAGATTTTCCTGTAAGATATTATGTTATGGAACAATCCAAGTGAACTTTTTGGCCAACTCGATATTTTTCCCGTTAGAAACTAGTCCATGTCTGTTGTATAGAAACACTGGAAAGAAGAAGGAAAGAGAAACACAGCACCCCAGGTTCCCTTCTGAATTTAGCATCTTCATGCATTTCTTTTAGTATATATTATATGTGTCTGAGACCCTATTCTAGGAGAAGGCAATGGCACCCCACTCCAGTACTCTTGCCTGGAAAATCCCATGGATGGAAGGGCCTGGTAGGCTGCAGTCCATGGGGTCGCTAAGAGTCGGACGACTGAGCAACTTCACTTTCACTTTTCACTTTCATGCATTGGAGAAGGAAATGGCAGCCCACTCCAGTGTTCTCGCCTGGAAAATCCCAGGGACGAGGGAGCCTGGTGGGCTGTCATCTATGGGGTCGCACAGAGTCGAACACGACTGAAGCGATTTAGCAGCAGCAGCAGCAGAGACCCTACTCTGCCTGTGTAGAGGTATGTCTGTGCCTTGCCTTTCCCATGTGGTCTTCACCAGCCTTTGAAGCTGCCTTTCTTGCCAGATCTAAAGCAGGAGACTGCAATTCATAAAGCCTCCAGACCCTGCGGGTGTTCAAATCCCTCTGTCCAATCTCCTTGCTTCTCTTGTTCCCTCCCTGTCTCTTTTGCATTATTACACATAAGCACCATGCTGCACTTTTTTCCTTAGAAAAGTTATCTCCATGTATCTAGACATTTCTTGAGGACATATTCCCAGATAAGGCATTATTGGTTCATAGGGTTTAATACGCTAGTCGAAGATGTAGTTTGGGTGAGATGACACATGTTACATGCTCACACTTGGCACTTGGACTTGGGCAGTGCCAAGTGCCTGGAGGGACTGTCCGTTTTTCCCACTCTCTGGGCAAGGTGGCCCGTGAGGGGCCCTGGGCTGGGAATTAGAAAGACATAGTTAAGCTCCAGGACCCTACTGACTTTGCCAAATCCCATCCCCTCTGAAATAATAGTGATTCCCTCTGGCCTGCTCTCATAGCTTCTTCTGACCCTCAATGGATATGGCGTTGATGGAAAAATAGAGCGCAAACTGTACTGCTCTTGAAAATGGGAGGTGTTCTTGCTCTCTGTTATTTTCGTCATTTGCTATGTACCGGTAGTACTGGGCACTGGGGCATCACTGCCTCGAAACTGACGTGCAAAGGTCCCTGACCCTCTGGGCTGAGCTTGGAAGGGAGTTCTGGCAGGAAGGGGTCATCACGTCCTCCGATGGAGCAGCTCCTCCAAACATGCGTAGACGCGGGAGGTCATTTCATGGCCAGAGGGTCACACACTCACATCACTCACATAACAGATCTCTCCTGTGCCCAGCCATGGAATGAGGACAGTACAGGGGATCCAGGAGAGTGTCAGCCTTGCCCTTAAGGAGCCCCCAGGCTATGGAGGAGACAGAACCACAAATGTAAAGATTTACTCCTGGGACAGTAGGAAGTCAGGAGCCTGGGCACAGAGGGACCCAAGTCCTGAGCCTGAGGGGGGCCTGCCCGGGGAGGCAGTGCCCAGGCTGGCCTCTGAATAGATCTGCACAAGGTTTTCCTGGGCTCAGGACATGTAGGAGCCACAGAGGAATAGTGAGGAAGTCCTGGGGTGTTGGAGGTGGGGAGTGGATCAATGTGTCTGGAACATGAGGCTTGAGAAAGAGGGTCATCGTTGTGATGGGGCTGCAGAGGTACAGTCCGACCTTTCTGCGTGAGGACTTGCCTGGGCCGGCCTATGTGTATGCTTTGTCTGCATCATCTCCTTCTGTCTTGGTGTGGCGACAATGCCCATTGTACAGATGAGCAAGTCACGGGGTAGAGAGGAGCTTGGGGTAGAGAGGGGCTTGGTCTCATAGATGGTTGGTGAAGGGGCTGAAGACCCATCCAGAAGGCATCCAGAAGAGGGTGGGCAGCAGTGTGGCCCCTTGTTTTCAAAGCTGCCTCTGGCTTCTGGGTGAAGGGAGGGATGGCAGGAAGGAGGCTGAGCTGAGACAGGGCTGTGTGTGTGTGTGTGTTAGTCCCGCAGTTGTGTCCAACTCTTTGCGACCCCATGGACTATAGTGTGCCAGGCTCCTCCGTCCATGGGATTTTCCTGGCAAGAATAGTGCAGTGGGTTTCCATTCCCTTCTCCAGGGGATCTTCCCAACCCAGGGATTGAACCCGGGTCTTCCCCATTGCAGGCAGGCTCTTTACTGTCTGAGCCACCCGGAGTCCTAAGCCAGGGCTGAGGGAAGCAAAACCTGGAGTCAGTGCCCTGCCCCTCCCACTCAGCCACCTCCCCCACCCCCACCATAGGAGCCCGGCATCCATGGACCCATCAGCTGTGTCTTCACTCCCACTCCCCCAGGCCAAGCTGGCTTCCCTGGTCCAGAAGTGCCGGGAGAGGAACCACCTGATCACACACCTGCTTCAGGAGCTGCGCAGACATGGGGTGGAGAACCACCTGCTCTTCGGGATGGCACACAACATGGTGAATGACGTGGCACTGGCCGAGTATGCAGCCACCTTCCTGGCTCCGAGGGTCCCAGAGGTAGGGTCCCACAAACCTCCCTGCCCCTCTTCCTGTAGGGACCGTGAGCTCATCCACCTGCCTGTCCACCTCCTGACCTGCCCTGTCATCCACCTGCCCTGACCTCCCTCTTTCTGTCCACTGACCTTGCCTGGAACATGGCTCCTCTGTGCCAGCGCCTCTGCTCAGGGCTGGCATAGGAAGGTGGTGATCTAGTCATCCTTAATGGTGCAGGAGACAGACACAGAAACCGTGACTTTAATTCAATGTCATACAAGTTCTGTCTCATCAGAGAGTTCTTTCATGGGTGCCCCAGGACCTTAGCGCTTGCCACTTCCTCTGGCAGGATTCCTGTCTGCCCTGCAGTCTCCTGTCTGTCTTTCAGGGCCCAGTTTAGGTGTGGCATTGATCCTACATGACACGTGTGCATGACCGATGCAGCAAGTTAGAGGAACTTCCCACTACTGTTAGAAGAGTTGTCAGCCTCTCTGTTGGGGCCAGAGCCGCTCCCTAACCATTTCTGTCTCTCTAGTGCCAGGCACAGAAGAGGTGCTCAGGGAATAGTTGTTGAATGAATGAAGTCATGAACTAAATAAATGAGAAACTCCTCTTTTAATGGTCAATGAAAGAGGAGACCGAGGCTCAGAGAGGTCGGGAGACTCCCTCAAGGTCACACAGCTCCCAGAGAGATGGTGATGGAGGCCAGTTCTGACCCAGATCTGGCAAAGATGTTCCCAGGTTTCTGCTTGGCTCTGAACAGCAGTACCTGGGTGCCCATGGGTGCTCAGCTGAGTCTGCCCATGCACACATACACTCACACGCAAGCACACACACACACTCGTCGGGCACACAGCCCCATTCCTGGAGACCAGCCAGCAGCACCCCCACCAAACTAGCTCAGTTCCTGATTGTGTGAGGGGGAAATGCAGCTGCTGCTATGGATATAGCTGTCCCTGTTCTCCACCATCCCCCCGGGGCTCTGCAGTCAGAGGGGCCTGCTTTTGATAGTGTAGACCCACGTCTGCATCTCCCTCCTTGGCCTTCCCAGCCCAGCCTCTGCAGGCCAAACTTCTCTGTTCCTTCCTTCCCCTACAGCCTCTAGGGTTTCAAGGTGTCCTCTAATCCAATTTGCCACACAGCCCATGTCAACACCAGGAGGCCAAGGGGCCTGCTCAGGGTCACAGCAACTTGGTTCAGAGCCAGAATTTGAACCTAGAGCCCCTGACTTCCAGGCCAGTGCTCATCCCTCTGCCTGAGTCTTCAGAGGCAGAATAGGGGTGGAAAAAGAGGTCGGCATCTTGTTGAGGGGCCTGGCACAGTCCTTGTGTCTCAACTGAGGCAGGATTGAAAGCAGAGTTCCAGGAAAGGTGTTGGATGTGCCAGGGGTCACCTGGGAGGGAGGCTGGCTGTGGGCTGAGAAGGCCTCATCAGGGTGTGCCCTCCCACCCACCCAGGGGCTGTTCTGTCTGGCAGGCTCTGATTTATTCACTGGGATTGGACAGGCTGACTTACATTGACCAAATTCACAGAGTCTGAGGTATAAACCCGAACACTAACAATCATTTCTCATGCGAGATCAAGCTATGTACAGGCTGAAATATTGGATGAATGAAAAAGTAATCAGCTTGTTCTCTCCCTACAGTGGAGTTACCTGGAAAGTCCAGTTCATGGTTCATTGGTTTGTTTGTAAGTCAATCAACATTTGTAGTCAGAAGGTCATTTGGGAGCCTGGAATGAAAACAGAGAGGGTTAGTGGTGTCATCAGCCTAACCCATTCATTTTCTGGAAGGATGTGACAGGCCTCCCCAGGGGCTAGGGTGTCTCCCCTGTGGATATTCTGAAAGGCCATGGCCAATCATAAGCTTACATACCTTCCTTTTCAGGTGACTTTGAATCTGCCCTGACCCATTTTGCATTATTTTACAATTCAGCTCACCAAGTTCAGTTCAGTTCAGTCGCTCAGTCGGGTCCGACTCTTTGTGACCCCATGGACTGCAGCACGCCAGGCCTCCCTGTCCATCACCAATTCCCGGAGTTTACTCAAACTCATGTCCACCCTGTTGGTGATGCCATCCAACCATTTCATCCTCTGTCGTCCCCTTCTTCTCCTGCCCTCAATCTTTCTCAGCTCAGGGTCTTTTCCAATGAGTCGGTTCTTCGCATCAGGTGGCCACAGTATTGGAGTTTCAGCTTCAACATCAGTCCTTCCAATGAATATTCAGGACCGATTTCCTTTAGAATTGACTGCTTGGATCTCCTTGCAGTCCAAGGGGCTCTCAAGAGTCTTCTCCAACACCACAGTTCAAAAGCATCAATTCTTCAATGCTCAGCTTTCTTTATAGTCCAACTCTCACATCCATACATGACTACTGGAAAAGCCATAGCTTTGACTAGACGGACCTTTGTCGGTAAAGTAATGTCTCTGCTTTTTAATATGCTGTCTAGGTTGGTCATAGCTTTTCTTCCAAGGAGCAGGAGTCTTTTAATTCCATGGCTGCAGCACCCCAAGAACACCCCCATTTTCTTGATCTGGGGAATATCTTACTGTCCCCTCCACAAACCACAAAAGCCTGGCTCTGCCATTTCATTTCACAGATATTTATTTATTGAGCACCTATTGTCATGAGCCAAGCATGGTGCTGGGGGCTGGGGAGAAATGATGAACCAGACAGGCCAAAATGTGCACACAGACAAGGAGAGAAACAATTGTAAATTATAGCGAGTGTCAAAAAGGAAAAGATGGAGACTATGTGTGCCTTAATTGCTCTGAGCCTTGCTTTGCTTATCTGTAAAATGGGAGTATTACATCCTACTTGGTGGAATGAACATGAAGACAGTTGGAGATAACTCATGAAACACCCTGTACAGGGATGTCCCATAGGTAGGAACCTGGTCCTTATGTGAGCAGTTGTCAAAGGGGTAGGCTCTGGCATCCAGGAGCCCTGGGTTCAGATTTTAGCTCTGCCGCTGTCTTACTCTGTGGCCTTAGGAGGGAACACTGACATGTGTCACCACGGGGGCTTTATGTAACTGACTTAGGGAGTCCTCCTGTGTGGGAGGTGCTATTATTATCACCCCCCACCTTTCCAGATGGGAAAACAGGCTCAAGGAGGTTACAAGTCATGCCCAAAGACACATGTCTACAAGAAGCTGTCTAGCTCAGCCTTTTGTGTGTTCAGTCGTTTGCATAAGCAGAGCTGGGATTTGAACCTGGCTATGGGTTTCTGGGCAGGGCCACTGCAGGGTGGAGAGGCGGTGTGTGTTGGGTGCAGTGTGGGCCTGTGGGGCAGGTGGGCAGCAGCAGGGGTCTGGCATGTACAGACCAGGCCCTCAGTGAGTCTGTCCCTGTTGTCCCTGGTGTGCAGATATTAATATGTGACCCCAGGGACTGTAGTCCACCGGGCCCCTCTGTCCATGGTATTTCCCAGGCAAGATACTGGAGTGAGTAGCCATTCCTTTCTCCATGGGATCTTCCTGACCCAGAGTTTGAACTTGGGTCTCCTGCATTGCCGGCAGATTCTTTACCATCTGAGCCTCCAGGGAAGCCCTGTATTAATATAAGGCAGTGAAAAATAAACGTGATATATTTAAGAGGCAAACAGGGCTCCAGACTGGCTGGAGTGAGGGGGCTCCCGAGTGGACAAGTTCTGAGAGGTTGGACAGGAGGTCACGGGCACCTGATTGGCCACAGGGGTGTTTGCACCTGGTTCTTCAATGAATGAGAAGCTGCCAAAGAGGTGGAGCAGTAATTGCTGTGCTTCAGGAAGATGACCCCAGCAGGCCTGTGGGCTGGACTGGGCTGCAGAGTCCCAGGCAGGCAATGTACATGGGAGCCAGATGGCTCGGGCCGTAAACACCCAACGCCCAGGCAGCCGATCAGTGCCCTGGGGGCACAGAGACCCTCGTGGTGGTGGTGGCAGCTCCTCCCGCTGGCAGCTGGGCAGGAAGTGGGTTTTACTGGTGCTGATTTTCGTTTCAGAGAACACAGATGGAATTCCTGGTGGGGACATTGGGCTTGGGCTTAGAGCCCAGGAGGACTGCCCGACTGGCTGGGGGGATACTTAACGGACTTGAGGGGGGCACATGCCAGCTACAGCCTAGAGGGCGGGTCCTGGGAGCCTTGCGCTTGGGAGGGGGCTCCCATTAACCACAGACTCCTGAGGGAGGGCGGGGTGTGGGCTATGAGGAGGGCGTCCCATATGGACAGGCTGCTGTTCATTTATTCCCAGGAGGTGGTGATGATGGGAGACTCACAGAGCCTGCCCTGAGCCGGCACTCTCTGTGGTTCATTCACTTCATCCTCCCAACATCCCGCCTCATCAAGGAGACTGAGCCCCAGCGTCAGAGCTGGTCAAGGTCACACCCGGGGGTGGCAGGCTGGGGTTCAGAGCTGGGGTCCATCTGAGCCCCACCGTTTGAGGAAGAGGGTGCCCCCCGCCCCGTAGCAGTGGCTCAGGGTCGGTGATCACCTTCCATCAACTTCCTTTTCTCGCCTTGGTTGAGTGGGTGATAGAAATTGAGCCTCAGTGGGCTCAGGCCCCGGGCTCCTTTCTCAGGGCTGCATCTAAAGTGTCTTAGTCTGTTGGGCTCACTTAACAAAAATACCACAGACTGGGCAGCTTAAACAGCAAGCATCTTATTTCTCACAGTCCTGGAGACTGGAAGCTGGGGATCAGCCACGTGGTGGGATTCTGATGGGGGCTCTCTTCCTGGGGTGCAGACGGCTGCCTTCTCACTGTGTCCTCGTGTGGTGGACAGAGAAGCCGGCTCTCTAACATCTCTTCTATCAAGGACACTGGTTCCAGCCAGAGGACCCTGTCATCATGATCTGATCACCTCCCCAAGAACCCATCTCCAAATTCCCTCACATGAGGGTTAGGATTTCAGCGTGTGAGTTTTTTGGGGACACAGACATTCAGTGCACAGGACAATGCGTGGGTGGGATGGGGGCTGTGGGCCCTTAGAGTTGCCATCTTCCTGACCTGTCTTATTGTCCATGGCTGTCACTGCCTACAGGTCAACCTTGCATCCGACCTAGTGTCCTTCCTCCAGCTCTGCAGGTTCTCTCGAGCGTTGTTCCTATAGCAGGGAAGCCCATGAGGCCAGCTTGACTGGTTCCCCCACTGTCTTTCAGCTGGGAACACAGGGTCTTGGTACCTCCCTAGCTTCAGCTGAGATGGGAGCACGAGGAGGGCAGGTTCCTTCCATTCTTGGACTCCCAGATGGACATGGGAGTTCTCAGTCCCACCCCATCCCCAAACTGACTTGACTGGGCTGGGCTCTGGGCACCTTCTCGGGGCCCCCTTAACTTTCTCCCTGACACCCAGCCCCAGGACATTTATTTTTTCTGGATTTCACCAGCACCTAGGCTGTTGACATTCTCAAGCCAAGAATGAGACACCATTTTTGTTGCTTTCACTTTGGTGTCATCCGCTTTTGGAGGCAGATGCCTGGATGCTAAGGGGTGGTGGAGAAAGGGTGCCCTCTGGCCCATGCCCAGGCTCCAGTGGGGATGGGGGGGTCAGCTCAGCAAACAGAAGATCCCTCAGAGCACTGGATGTCTCAGCCCTGCCTGGCTCCCTGCTATTCCTGGGACGTGAGGTTCCCTGCCCTCTCTATGGGCATGGAGTTTCCTTTGCCAGATAAAGACACCCATACCCTGAAGAATAGCCACCCTGTGGCCCAGTGCTCACCCTTCACCTCCTGAAGTCACCTGCTTTTTTAGGCCTCAGTAACACAGGGTGGGGGTTGCCAACCTATTGTAGGGCTCTGTGATACCCCCCTCAAATGCCCATCACGTTGCCATCACATAAAGATATTCACAGAGAATATAGGGTCAAGCAGAAATTGCTCCACTGGGGGCGGTCAGGGGCTTGGTGTACTAACACCAGAGGGTCATTGAGACCCCAGCCTTGAAAGGACACATGCAACCAGGCGAGGAAGCTGCTCATTCCACTTCCTCTTGCCCTGCTTTTTCCTCCATCCTCCACGTCCTGAAAACATCTTGCTCTCCTCTGGGCACTGGTCAACAAGATCGATATATGAGCCTTTGGAAATGGAATCTCATCTTGGAAGAAGCAGCGAGACTGAGAGCCCTAAACTCCCTTAATTCATTAAATCAATGACCCCAAGCCTGGGCCTCCAAGGATCCAGGCAATTAGTTTCTCTTCATCTGTTGCCTTTTGTGAAGTTGAAAATATTCCCTCCCAAAATCTACCTGGGGAGAGAGACAGGGGAGTGGAGTGTGTAGGGTGAGGCTTTATCCATCTATTACTCTGTGTGGAGCATTTAGTAGATGTTTGCTCTTATTTGGTTCTGACAAAACCCTGCCAGGAGCATATTTGTGGCTCCACTCTGCAGATGGAGAGGGCAAGACTCAGAGAATTCAACTGACTTAGCCAGGACCATGGAACCAGTAAGCGGCAGAGCCAGGTCCAACCTGAGTTTGCCTGGCTCCATGCCTCTCCAGGCTGATGGGATAAATGAGAAGCAGGAGAAAGATCTGTAGATCTCTGATCACATACTGAATGTAGTGCCTCTGGAAGTAGTTTAGTGCCTATGAGGCTACTCTGTGGCTACAAAGGTCAAGGAAACCTGAAGAAGTCTGTGTCTAATAAAACTAACTCAAACCCAGGCGCAAGCAAAAGCATTCACTTGAAGCATAGCAGTGAGCAGAGAGAAGGAGACTGATTTGGGAATATAATTCCTGGAGGAGGAAACACACAAAACTAGGCTTTTAAGGATTTAGGTGGATGGTGTAAAGGCCCTCTAGGCTGGGAGAATGGCATGTGCAAAGGCACTGGGGTGTGAAGGGTCATGGTCCTCGAAGACACACAGGTTTAGTAGATGTAAGTGGAGTATTCTGAGGACAGGAAATGCAGTGAGAGAACAGTCACTGTGCCTGTTTCAGAGGGCTCCCAATTAGTGAGGGTGTGATTGGATTAGTGTCAGAAGATGGTAGGGTCATCATCCATGCCCTTGTGTATTTGTCTCTGGATTAGTCAATCCATTTAGAGTGATAGTCAAAGAGCCCCAGTGTCCCAGTGCAGCATAGAGGGGCTATGTGATAGGCAGGTGGCTGAACTCAGCCAGGTGGAGTCAGGGAAGATAGAGGTGGGGACATTTGGATTAGGTATTGATGTATGCATAGAAGTTCACCAGAGAATGAGAGAGCAGGGTCCTCCAGGCAGGAAGGTGGCTGGTGCAAATACTTGGAAGACACAGTGGCGATGGGAGAAGGGAGCTATCACAGCTACACTGCACTCACGGCCCCTTCCCCACTGGAAAACCCAAGAGGAAGCAAGATCTGGGCTGCTGGTCTGGAATCAACTCTAACCTGCCTTGAAGATCCAGCTATTGCTCTTGTTGAACCCTTTGGGAGCCTCCAGGCCAACCAGCTGAGTTCCTATTGCCACTTCAGCTCTTCAGAGCATGTGCACTTGTGGGGAAGAGGAGGACAGTTGGTCCATGGGTTGGTGCAGGGACTTGGGTCCAGCCTGCCCTGGATTCCTAGGTGCTAAGTCAGGGGTCGCAGGAGCAGCTCAGTGATCGGCTCTCACAAGGGGTTGGAAGGACGTGCATGCAGAGAGAGTATTTCTCCTGAAGACTCTGTCGTGTGGCTGCCCTCCTCCTCCCCCGCCTTTTTTCTTGTTGTTCAGTTGCCAAGTCATGTCCAACTCTCCGCGACCCCATGGACTGCAGCACACCAGGCCTCCCTGTCCCTCATCATCTCCCGGACTTTGCCCAAGTTCATGTCCATTGCAATGGGGATGCCATCCAATCAAGTCATCCTCTGTTGCCCTCTTCTCCTTCTGCCTTCCATCTTTCCCAGCATTATGGTCTTTTTCAATGAGTCAGCTCTTCTCATCAAATGGCCAAAGTGTTGCAGCTTAAGCTTCAGCATCAGTCCTTCCAATGAGTATTCAGGGTTGATTTCCTTTAGGATTGACTGGGTTGATCTCCTTGCAGTCCAAGGGACTCTCAAGAGTCTTCTCCAACACCACAGTTCAAAAGCATCAATTCTTTGGTGCTCAGCCTTCTTTACAGTCCAACTCTCACATCTGGAAAGACCATAGACCTTTGCCTATACAGACCTTTGTCAGCAAAGTGAGATCTTTGCCTTTTAACACATTGTTGAGGTTTATAACAGCTTTTAAAACCTATTCATCAGTCTCCACTTGGAGATTCAATTTGAATAAAGGAAATGGAAGCTTTTCCTTGCACCTGTATCATTGGGAGCAAATCCTGGACTCCCCTGAGGGTCGTGATCAGAGAAGGGAGGCGGCCCTGCCTGCATGTGTGCACACACAGCAAAGTGGATCCGGCCATAGGATGCACTTTCTGCAGGGATCAGGGGCTGCTCTTTCCAGTTGTAGTCAAATATGGAAGACTTTTCCTCCCATGTCATGCAGAGTAACTGCTGGAGTGTCTTTTCTTCCAGGCAAGCCACCACCTGGATGACAGCATTTATCAGAGGTCAGTGCAATTTTCAGTTAGGAAGAGTCTGCATACTCAGACCAGCCCAGGCCAGCAAGACAATCTGACAGGTGGGCCAGGGTGGAGAAACACCCACGGTCAAGAGCAGATGACTAAAGGAAACCAGACCCTGCTGTCTTGCACTCTCTTTCCTACTTGGCTCAGCGTTTTTGTTTCACTCGTAAGGAGAACATGTTAGAAAAATACTGCCATACCAAAATGGCCAAATTCTGCAGCCCTGTAGTTTCACCCCTGGAAATTTATCCTGAATAAATAATTCTATGTGGGGAAAAGCTCAGTGGACAGGCATATACATGCCAGGTTATTTATAACAGTGAAAACTATTCAGGAGAACTCCAGTATTGTTAATTAACCCTTATTTATTAAGTATGAGGGGCTTCCCTGGTGGCTCAGTGGTAAAAGAATCCACCTGCAATGCAGGAGACCCAGGTTCAATTCCTGGATCAGGAAGATCCTCTGGAGAAGGGACTGGCAACCCACTCCAGTATTCTTGCCTGGGAAATTCCATGGACAGGGGAGCCTGATGAGCTACAGTCAATGGGGTCACAAAGAGTCAGACACGACTGGGTGAACATATACACCGCTGATGTAACATGAATATCTGTGAATGATTGGCAGCTTAGGCTAGAAGATAAACTAAAATACCAACAACGGTTACTTAGATGGTAACATGGGTGGGATTTTGTTGTTCTATTCTTATTATTATTAAAAAGAAAAGAATTTCTCTGAGCTTTGTTTTACCAGTGCAGTGGACTCTCAGCCTTGGGGGAGGGGGCTTCCTAGGGGTGTATTTAGGGTTATTTTGTTTTAAGGTGCTCAGTATAAAAGTGAAGAAAGTATGGATAATGTTACCTTTAGGCAACTTAGCTGCTCTTGATAACTGCTCGCTTAGCGATTCTTATTACTAGATTCTGTTCTTACCAGCTGTGTGATCTTGGGTGAGTTAATTAACCTCTCTGAGCCCAGGGCCCTTATCTTTAAAAGGAGGATAACGTGATCTTATTCAGATGTGTTAGTACATGGTATGTTGCAGGGTGCCAACAAATAGGAAGAGAGACCTGGCTTCAGTTTTCAGCTGCTCAGGATGGACCTGCCCTTCTGTACCTTCAGCTTCCATCCCTGCAGTCTGGGTTGGCATCTGTTTTCACAGCTGGAGGCACATCAATTCTAGCTGGTCCTGCTTCTGCCACTAGTTTGTGCAAGTCTCCTCCTTTATCTGGGCTCGGCTTCCTCATCTTTGAAAGAAAGAAGTGTACCAGATTGATGAAGTTACTTATTCATTAGCGCTTCTAAAAGGCTGCCACATGCCAGACCCCTATCTGTGTTGTAGGGCTTACAAAGATGAGCTGGCTTGCAGAGGTGGTGGTCCTTGTGCTGAAGGAGCTTATAGCCAGGTAGTAGACAGTGAAGCAGGCAGGCAGTTTTCTAGGATACCCGAAGACCACGGCAGTACCATCAAAGGGGTGTGTGTGTGGCACTCATAGAGTTCAAAGGCACCCTTCAAAAGAGGGACTTTGTCATGGGGTGAAGGATCTGGGAATGAAAGAGAATGAAAAGGCTCAGAGACTTGCTAATTTTTAGAATAGATTTCTGGATTGAGGTTTGACTGGGCATATCCTCTTCTAGTTCAGAAATGCCTCCTGAATCCCAAAATGGACAGTGTCCTGCAGAGACCTTTGCATTCAGAGTCTTCGCCTATTCCTGAGGCTGAGTGGTCAGCATGGACAGCTCCACCGAATTCTTTGACGGTGAGAAGAGATCAGTCACTTAATTTTTTTTTTAATATTGATTTATTTTTCAGTTACTTCGGGTCTTAGTTGCAGCATGCAGGCTTCTCTGTAGTTGTGGTAAGCAGGCTCCAGAGAGTGCAGGCTCAGTGTCTGTAGCACACCATCTTAGTTGCCCAGCATCACGTGGACACATAATTTCCCGACCAGGGATCGAACCTATGTCCCCTGCATTGGAAGGCAGATTCTTAACCACTGGACCACCAGGGAAGTCCCAGTCACTTAATTTATTAAATAAACAGTTTTATTGAAGATGTAACGCACATACAGAAGAGGGTACAACTCAGAAGTGGACAGCTCGATGAATTGCCATGAAGTGATTTATGCTCATAAAGCCATTGCCAGGTTCTCTAGACAGGGCTTTGCCCACCATCACACACAGATTTAGAGGTGAGTTTCATACTTATAAGATTTGTTTGTTTCTTGGTCACTCTTATTCATACCCAGCCTTCAGTTCTGGGCCAGCTATGCTTGGCTTCTCTCCTGTCTTGAATTTTAGTCCCACAAATCTTCAGTCTTTAGGGATCTCAGATGCTTTCAAGTAGATCTTTTGTTACATTTTTCCAGTTTTCCTAGTTGCCTTTACTCAAAGTTTGGTCCGAATTGTCCAAACCAGTCGGAGTCAGGGCTTCCCAGGTGGAACTAGTAGTAAAGAACCTGTGTGCCAATTCAGGATACGTTAAGAGACCCATGTTCGATCCCTGGGTCAAGAAGATCCCTGGAGGAGGGTATGGCAACCCACTGCAGTATTCTTGCCCAGAGAATACCATGCACAGAGGAGCCTGGTGGGCTATAGTCCTTGGGGTCCTGAAGAGTCGGACGTGACTGAAGCTGACTTAGTAGCTTGCAGGGAGAGCCATAGCAGCACTCTGTTTTCCCAGAGAAAACCTATTTCACTATGAGATTTGAAGTCTGACAGGCCCAAGTTCAAATCTCAGTTGTAATTCAGTGTGACGTTGGGCAGATTACTTACTGTGTCTGTAAAGTAGGGATAATGATGCCTACTGTTGATGTGAGGATAAAATCAGATAAGCAGAGTTGAATATGTGTCTGGAATATAAGAGATGCTCAAGAAAAAAAATAGCAACCATTACTTAGGAGGAAACTGATCTTATTCTTAGCATTTTATTTCAACCTATGATTATTGTTTTTATTCCTGTGGCTTCTCTCCTGCCTTCATGTTTATGTTAATTTTTTTAATCTAACAAATGGAGCTAATATTTACCTCTCAGGGTCTCTGGGACGATTCAATGAAATCATGCACATAATGTAATTACTATACTGCCTGACGCATGAGGTATTCAATAAGTGACAGCTGTTGTTATTGACTGACCTTAAAGTTTTTGGTTTTTTTTTTTTTAGTGGTGACTTTCATTTTGAACTTGTCTACAGGCTTATTATCTAATAATGAGAACGTCTTTCTGGCTCTGATCTTTTTTCTAGGAAAATTACACCTGACTTTTGATCATAGACCTACCTTATCACAAGCAGGTAGAAGGCATTCTAGGCAAAGGGAGTGATAACTGCAAAGACAGAGGGGTGAGCGCTCCTAAAGCACTGGGGGACTGGCAAGAAATTAAACGAGGCTGAAGCGTGAAAGAGAGGGGAGTCTAGGAGATCGTAGTGATGATGCTGATGAGAACAACCATGAGAAAGAGCCCCGGCCCCTGTTTCTCTTTTTAACATTTATTTCTTTATTGTTCCTTTATTTCTGGCTGTACTGGGTCTTCATGGCTGCACTCGAGCTTTCTCTAGTTGTGGCGAGCGGGCGCCACTCTCTAATGCAGTGCAGCAGCTTCTCATTGCAGAGCGTGGGCTCGAGAGCTTTCTGTGTTTGCAGTGTGGCCCGTAGAGCTCTAGAGCGTGGACTCAGTAGTTGTGGTTCACAGGCTTAGATGCCCTATGGCATGTGGAGTCTTCCCAAACCAGGGATCGAACTCATGTCCCCTGCACTGGCAGGCGAATGCTTGACCACTGGAATAACAGGGAAGTCCTGCCTTCATTTCTTGACTGCATACTCTGTGCAGTGCATCAGCTTATCCGGTACTCACTATAAACCCACAAAACACATCTCAACATTCGTTCCGCTTTACCTATAAGTAAAGGTGTGGCACAAAGAGGGTAACTAGCCAGGTCACAACGGCTGGAGAGCTAGGGTTCCCACCCAGGCAGCCTGACTCGAGAGCTGGTGCTCTGATCATCATGCGTCCAGATTGTGCTGGGCCTTCATTGGGGGGGGATATATGTTGTCCCTCCTGCCCTTGTTGAGGTTCAGTCCAGAGTTTGATGTGAGAAAATACCCTCCAATGTCTGCAGTCAGCGATATTGGGCAGAAACTGATAGCCAAGCTTTTGAGGAAATAGTTGGAGCATAAATTGAATGAATGGACCAACCCAAGCACATCTTAATACTCTTATGGTTCCAAGTTTTTCAGGTGTTCCTCAACCTTCCTCAGAGTTCTCGCCATACCATAGAATGCCGCTGGATAATAACTCCTTTAACTGGAATAATCTCAAGGCCACAGGATAGTTTATCACGAAATGACAGGATAGTTGATGTAAATATCTTTGTTCAATACTGTACATAGTACTGAGCCCATAGGAGGCCTTGTTGAGCGGATTTGGAAAAAGAATGAGGCAGTGGGAGGGGGGTGTTGGGTGATTTCTCTAGAAGGTCACGCTCACACCTCGTCCTCATCCCCAGCATTGTATTTTGCCCGCAGCCTTGGTTCTGTTCGGTTGTAACAGGCATTGAGCAGAGCTCTCTGCCCTGCAGAAAAACAGATTGCCAGCCGTCTCTCTGGGCCGGCTTTGGGTAAGAGCTTCCCATAGTGAAAATGAACTCTAAATGACACCAGGGGATTAATGACCTAGAAGCAAAACGGGGTCATTTTTTGAAGGGCAGTAACTAAATTTGTCACATGTCACAATTATTTTATGGTTGAGCTTAGAGGAAAAAACAAAAACAGGGGAAGAAGGGAGTTGGAATCCAGTGGACATGTCACTGTGAACCACACACAAAGTTTACAGAGGACATCACTCTACGGAGATACCAGTGATGGTCTTCCCAGGCCTTTAGATGACCCGGGGTTTGAGCCTTCCCCACCCCCATCTCCACTTCCATCCATAGTTCAGTGCTGATGGCGTGTGCCTGGCTGAAATGTAATAGAAGCTTCCAGGCACAGAAAGTGCTCAATAAATGTTCATTACCGTTGCCGTCTCTTCCTTGGATAAAATGTGGGGTCAGAAGGGCTTTTATAGACGTTAGAAGCAGAGACCATTTCATTGTGCTCTTGCTTCCAGCTTCCCCTGCCCTCGGGGCTGATGGCTGACCCTGAAATATGCCAGGCTTCTGTCACCATGGAACCAGGGCTCCCTGTGCAATGTCTGCAAGAAAAAGGCAGAACGTCCTGTCCTGGCCTCCAGTCTGATGACCTCCTGCCGTCCCCCGAGCTCCTGAGCCCCGTGCGGATCCTGGCTCTGCACCAAGAGCTTCGATGAAGCATCAGCAGCACTTACCAGGTCAATAAATCACCGCTGGAGTTATAAATAGAACTGGTCCCGTGCACTCTCCGTCCGGGGCCATTTCCTCCACACCATAAATAATTTGAAGCAGAACTTTCAGAGAGCGTTTTAAGAAATTGGTAGCAATCAAACCCTTCATTCTGTGGCAAGTGGCTTTGCCTGTGGCTTGGGGAGCTGTGTTGACTGTCAGAGCTCGGGAGATGCACTGGACTTGCAAATTCTTAGGAACACTGCTTTGCAAACGTCCAGGCAGCAAAGGGAATATCGACTGCTCGCAAACCTACCAAGTGGCCAGCCCAGTGGCTCCCCACTGGGTGTGATCCAGCCCCACCCCTCCAGGGCAAAATTTGACAATGTCAATATTTTTGTTGTTATAACTGGGAAGCTGCTGCTGGCATCTAGTAGGTAGAAGTCAAAGATGCTGCTCACCACCCTCCAGTGCCTGGGACAGCCTCCTAGAACAAAAAGAGTCATCCCTCCCAGATGTCAGCAGTGCCGGGTTGGGAGGTCCTGACCTGATCTAATAGCTCCTAACCTTGTCAGCTGCAGAGAACTGTTTGGTTATGTTCCTGCCTGGAGCCCCTCCCCACGTTTTAAAAGATTTTTGTCTACCAAAGGAGATGCTTGATTGAAGTCATTATCTCTTTTACATTTTCGAACATTAAAACCACTTAGAACTTTCCGGTAAGTCCATTCATTCAACAGACTTTTGTGGAATCCAGCGTATGCCAGGCAATATGATATGAGGGAGAAAGAGCTGAGGTCACGTTGGTCCCTGCCCTGGGGCCTCACAGGGCAACAGAGAGATGCAGGTGTAAACATTTCACCATGCACTCGTGGTTAAGTGCGCCCTGGGACGTGAGATGAAGGCAAGGGCTAGTTCTGCCTGGCTTGGGGGAATGGGATGCCCTTCAGGAAGGATGGCTGAGCAGAGTCCCTAAGCCCAACAAGGTGCTGAATATGTGGGTGAGGTGAGGAAGGGTCTTACAGTCAGAGGGAACAGCATGGGCCAAAGTCGGAGGCATGAAACTTCCCAGTGTGCAACCAGAGGGGAAGCAGGCAGGGCAGCCCCTTGCCAAGCCAGGTACAGGACCACCCTACCCTGGTGTAGGATCCAGGGGAAGAAGAAGAGGCAAGGGGACTTGGGTCACGTTAGCCCAGACCCTGTGCCCCTGGCTGACCGATCAGAGCCATTGTCTCTCTCCTTGGGAGGGGCTGGAGGGAAGATCAGAGTGACCCTCCTAAATCTGTTCCCACCTAGAAGCAGCTGTCATGGGAGGCCAAGGAAGGACCAGGACAGGAAACTGAGGGCTCCTGGAGCAAGTAGGCAAAACTTTATTGATTTTATTTTAATATATTTTCGCTTTTTGTGCTGAAATGAAAAATGCAGAGAGATCCCACATAGCCTCACTCAGCTTCCTCAAAGTTAACACCCCAGGTGCCTAACCAGAGCACAGGGATGGAAATGAGTAGATTGATTTTGAGGAACCCTGGGAGGACATCAAGACATAAGAAAAGCACCTCCAAGAGCGAGCGTCGGCTCACCAGGCCACTACCATCTTCATTACCCCACGGGATGTGTCTTGGGTTATCATGATCATCCACGGTTCCTCAGATGGGTTTGCCCATGGATCCACCCATTCATGTGTTCAGTAAGCATTTGATTTAACCGCCATGTGAGCGCTGGGACCTCGGGGAGGTTCTGGGAAACAGGAAGAAAGCAGATGCCTGTCTCCAGCCTCCAGGACTTCCTGGAAGATGGCCCCATCACACACCAACGAGTCCCCAGATTGGAATGTCTTCCTCACCTTCACAATCGGAACCAGCCCCGCCACCCCGTGACTGCCGATTGTGTGGCATCCTGCAGACCCTGTGTTCCCCTGCTGCCCTTGGTGGGCCTGATGAGACCAGGGTCCAGCCTGGTTGGAGCTTCCCAGGCCAGGAACAGGACCTTCCCAGGATGACCAAGTAAAGTCAGGCAGGAACTTGACCCACCGGAGCTGGCTCGGGCCGCCCCACGCTCCAGGAGTGACCTGTGGCCTCTGGAGACCAGCCAGATGGGCCAGCCTGGCCGCCTCTGCATAAAACAGTTCATCACACGTCTGTCAGCAAGCAGCAGCTGTGGCCTTCTTGGGGAAGACTGGCCGAGCTATGCAGAACGGGAGCCCTGCACACAGCGAGGTAAATGCACATCCCACCCCAACTCCTGCGAACGGGCCCCACCTGGGCTTTTAGGCAAATCCGGTGAGAGAGTTGGCTTGGCTGGTGGCCAGGCTGTGCAAGCATCCAGTGCAGTCTCTCCCTACACCTGATTCACTGCCATTCACCGCCATGCCCTTCTGGGAGGCGTTTTGTTCCTGTGGCAAAGCGATCTATTGAGCAAATATTTCCCTGAGCAGCTGCCTGTTGGGACAGATGAGAAGCTGGGGGCCGGGTCTCAGGAGTCTCACTTTAGGTCCCCATCCTCCAGGCTCCTGGGGGGACAGTTGCACAGATGGACCAGATGGAGTGGCATAAGCAGGGTATGGCAGGGAGCATGCAGGGGACAGGGGCACAAAGCTGTGGCTGACCAGTGAGCAAGGGATCGGGGAGGGCTTCCTGGAGGAAGTGACAACTGAGGTGGGCCCTGGAGATGAATAGGGCTGTCAGGGAGGGAGGCCTTGCAGGTAGGGGCAATCACACGGGCAAAGACTAGGGGTAGTGTTGGGGGTAAGAGACAGGAGGTGGATGGATATAACATATTTGTACACCCCAGTGGAGGTGCTGATTTTGTGCAATCCCATTGTGAGTTTCCTGTGCAATTTTACAAGAGTGGCTAGTGTACATGTGTACTAAGTCACTTCAGTGTCCGATTCTTTGCGACCCTATAGACTATATATAGCCCACCATGTTCCTCTGTCCATGGGATTCTCCAGGCAAGAATACTGAAGTGAGTCGCCATTTCCTCCTCCAGGGGACCTTCCCGACCCAGGGATCGAACCCATGTCTGTTGCATCTCCTGTTTGTTGGTAAAGGGAAGACATTTTCATGTTTCAAAATTCAGAAGGCGCAGAAGTCTACATGGTACAAGTTTCCTTCCCACCCCTGTTCCAGGCTCCCCTCCCAAGAGGCAAACGTGAGCCCAGCTTCTTATGACTCTTTCCAGAGATGCTCCGTATATTCTACACGGTCACCTCCCATGTGCACTCACCCCTCTTCCACCCCGATGGAGCATTATTACACACTCTGGCCTGTGCTTTGCTTATTTCAGTCCTACAGCTTGGTGATAATTCCACGTGAGAACATAAATTTCTCATTCATTTTCTAAGCAGTTGCACTGTTAGGAATTCTCTGGTGATCCAGTGGTTAGGAGGCTTCCCAGGTGGCGCTAGTGGTAAAGAACCCGCCTGCCAATGCAGGAGACGTAAGAGGTTGGGTTCGATCCCTGGGTTGGGAAGATCCCCTGGAGAAGGGAATGGCAACCCACTCCAGTATTCTTGCCTGGAGAATCCCATGGACAGAGGAGACTGGTGGGCTACAGTCCATAGGGTCACAAAGAGTCAGATATGACTGAAGCAACTTAGCACACACGCACCAGTGGTTAGGACTTGGTGCTTTCACTGCCGCCAGGGCCCAGGTTCAATCCCTAGTCAGGAAACTAAGATCCTGCAAGCCGAGTGGCATAGCAAAAAAAAAAAAATATTTCAAAGAATAATTGCACTGTTTTCCATCATGTGGACAGCCCTGCTTCAATGGACATGTGCATTGTTTCTGATCTTTTGCTGTTAAATCCAGGACTGTCATGAAGATGCTTGCCCGTCCATCTCTTTACTTGTGTGTGAATTCATCTGAGGGCAGATTCCTGGAATCTGGAATTTCTGGGTCAGAGCAGAGAAGCTTTTGTCACTTTGAGAGCCCTGCCCATCCCCACTCCCTGCCCCACTCTGAAGCTGTATGGTTTTCACCCGCCCTTGCGATGCTTGGGGGTCCCTGCCATCATGCACTCAAGGATGTGCTCTTTCAATGTAGCCTTTCCTTTCTGAGTCCCTGCCCTGGGCCGGCGTGGCTACAGGAGGTGAACTAGACAGACAGGGCCCTGTCCTCAGGAAGAGGGGAGACATTGGACTGGGGAGACGGCTCAGTGGCCAGCACCTGCTTCCTGACCTCAAGGAGGTACTGTCCAGGTTTCCATTCTGCAGGCGCATCCCTCCTTTTTTCTCTCTGATGCTGGGAGGCAGGTGGCCCAGGACCTGAGCACACCCTCCCTGTTTGGCTCTTCCCTTCACCTTACCTCTCTGTGCCTCAGTTTTTTCATCTGTACAATGGGGACACAACCTAGGGTGGATGTGAGGTGTGAGTGAGTAAAAGTACTAAAAAGAAGGACCATGGTGAGAGCGCCAGGAATGCTGCCATTGTTTCCTCTCCATGAATGTGATGTGAAAAACCGGAATGAGGAGGAATTGGGAAAGTCGAGGGTGACGAGGTGAGGGTGCTGATACTGGTGGCACGGGTGGAGACAGGGCTTAGGACCGCAAAGGCTCTTGAAGGAGCAGGTGTAAGGAGATTGGGAGACAGTGACGGTGCTGCTGAGGGTCTGTGTGTGGTGATACAGCCAAGCTTGTCCAGGGCTGTAAGGAGCCTGCTGGGAGCTTTTCAACACTGATGGTCACCAGGAGCTCAATTCCTGTGTGGGAACTGCTGCTGTTCCCTTCAGGATCTTTGGTCCTTCTCCTTGGTCTGCCTATTCCTGGAAAGCTTCCCCAAGGCGTTGAGGGTATCTTTGTCCGGGTCTTCAGAAGGCAGGCTGGGCTGGTATCTCTCACTTCCTAAAAGCCCCTGTTCATTAACCATAAGGATGCTCATTTCTGCTCTTGGGCCAGTCCTTCTTGGTTCATTTGACTCTCGTTAAAAATGAGCAAATCTAACATGGGCCATACAGTATGAGCTGTGCAGCTCTGTCATCATCAGCTGTGTGACCTTGACCAAGCTGCTTGCCCACTCTGTGCCTCAATATCCTTTAATTTCCTCCTCCTGATGAGAGCAACAAATTCACCTCCCAAAGTGCATCCCAGAAGGATTAAGTAGAGGCTAAATGCCTGCATTGTAGCTATTTGTGGTGTTGACATTATTTTCAAGTACAACTTGCTTGAAAATAGAAAGCCAACATCCCCCGCCATCCAGAGAAAATGTTTTCAAAAATACAGAAATTACTGGTAAACATGGAAAACAATTTATTGAGCTGCTTCTTCCTCCCTGTGAGTCCGAGTCTGCAGGACCAGCCCAGCCTCAGGTGGGCGTTCAGCCCTTCAGGGATCTGACTGACAACTCCCTCCGTCTTCATCCACCCTCTGCTCCATCCACAGGGTGACCAACTCACCCATAGGGCCCTGCCTCTCAGCACTTACCCTCCTGTCTGCTCTGCCCAGCCTGTCCTCCATGAGAGCGGATCCAGGGTGCAACACAGCAGGCTCTGGCCTCAAAGTCCACCTGCCATTTTCTTTCTGTGTGACTCTGGGCCCCTGGGGACCTCAGTATTCTCATCTATAAAATGGGGACACTTGAAGGACTTTGTATCTTAGAGAGATAGTTTACTGTGGCATAAAGCACAGAGCTCAGGTCATTTGCAAGATGTTATTACTGTTGTTACTGCTGTTAAGTTTTCTACCTGCTAAGTAGAGAACTTAGCAGGTAGAGAAGTCAGGGCTCAGCATGTCTTCCCATTCCTGGAATTGCATAAAACACAGTGCTCCCCTTCCCCCCCCCCCCACTGACCAGATAACAGCCATCACCGCCCCAGGCACTGGGCACTCATTGCTTTTATGCAATGTGTCTCTGAAATTCCTCACTAATCAGCTTATGAGGGATGGTGGCTTATCCCCATTATGCAGCTGAGAAAACCGAGGTTCACAGATACCCATACTGATAGAGCCAGGATCTGATCCCCAGTCTGTCTAGCTCTGACTCTGAAATTAGTTTTTCTTCCATTGGAACTTGAATCCCAGTGCCTGACACTCAGGCCCTCACACATGTACATGTGCAATCCACCCTACCTCATGCCTGTCTCTGTCTACTTCCAAGGAGTTAAAGAGACTTAAAGTAACAGACATGGATACCAGAAAGCCTGCACACAGCAGTGAAGACCCAGTATAGCCAAAAATAAAAATAAGTAAATAAAAGAAATTTTTAAAAAAGAATCTTTATTACAGAGTGAAAACTTCAGTTCAGTTCAGCTGCTCAGTCATGTCCGACTCTTTGCAACCCCATGGACTACAGCATGCCAGGCCTCCCTGTCTATCACCAACTCCTGGAGTTTACTTAAACTCATGTCCATTGAGTCGGTGATGCCACCCAACCATCTCATCCTCTTCTCCTCCTGTCTTCAGTCTTTCCCAGCATCAGAGTCTTTTCAAATGAGTCGGTTCTTCTAGGAAAGAATAACTATGCCCCCTACACTGAGGTTATGGGCAGCTATGACAATTGAATGGAAAAACTGAGTTCTGAGCTTCCTGGTAGTCAAGGCAAAGAGGGAAATAACATGGGTTTGAGTGCACTGAATCTCCAATGAAAGGAAGCAGACTGGAGAACTTTCGTTCGAGCTATGAGCTCCTAGGAGACTCATCTTGAGGGTCTCTGTACAGTGAAAGGAGGATAAACAGTGGCTTGTGTCCCTAGGAGGACACCTGCCCAACCATGGAGGTCACAGGGGGAGGGACATCTCATAAACGCTGCTTCCTGAACTTCCCTGGTGGCGCGGTGGATAAGAATCCACCTGCTAATGCGGGGGACATGGGTTCCATCCCCTGTATGGGATGATCCTACATGCCGTGGGCAACTAAAGCCCGTGTGCCACAACTAAGGAGTCCACACTCTAGGTCCCGAGAACCATGACTAATGAGTCCAAGTGCCACAACAAGAAAAACCACCCCAGTAAGAAGACTGGGCATTGCAACAAAGAGTAGCCTCCCTGCTTGCTACAGCAAAGACCCAGAGCAACCTGAATTAAAAAAAAATAAAATCTAATAGAAAATAAAGTTTAAAAAAAGAAGCTGCTTCGTGCCGCCGTCAGTGCCATGGGCCACACCCACCTTCAAGGGGTTCTCACAGCTCCTTGGGCTCAGCATCATCACTTGCCCTTTAAGGTGACACCGCATAGACAGACCTGGTGTTAAGTTTTCTTGGCCTGTAGGGGACAAAGCTCTCAGAATGGGTACCAGCCTGCCATGCTCCTAAGCCCTGCCTCTCTGCCATGCTGCCTGGCTCAGGAATGCCCTGCCGCTTGGATTACTGCCCAGAACTAATCCCCTCCATTACTCCTCCCAAGCCCCTCCCTCTCTCTACTCCCCACTCTCCCTCCCCCCACCCACCTGCAGCCCTCCCCCACAGGCAGGCACATCAATTCTCCCCTTGGCTATAAATCTCCACCAAAAGCTCCCAAGGGCCCCAAGCCCTCCAGGGCTCTGCTCCAAGATTCGCAGCTCTGACTGCTGGCGGCTGAGAGTAATTGAGCGACGGGAAGCAGGTGTGAAGCTGGAGGTGGGGAGAGTGGGGGGCAGGGCTCACTGCTTCCAGCTGCTGCTGTGGCTTCTGCCACCCTCATCCCTAGGACTAGGACTCCTGGTGTTTGCCTCACACTGGACAAGACCCCAGAGTCAATATCCTCCACCACACACACACACACACACACACACACACACACACACACACACACACACACACACACACACACACACACACGGAAGACTACAGTTTGCCTCACACTGGACAAGACCCCAGAGTCAATATCCTCCACCACACACACACACACACACACACACACACACACACACACACACACACACACACACACACACACACACACAGGGAAGACTACAGAGAGAAGGTGATGGGTTAAGTCTCAGTGGCCTCAATAGACAACTCCCTATCATTCAGTTCAGTTCAGTTCAGTTCTGTCTCTCAGTCGTGTCTGACTCTTTGCGACCCTATGAACCGCAGCACACCAGGCCTCCCTGTCCATCACCACCTCCCGGAGTTTACCCAAACTCATGTCCATCGAGTCAGTGATGCCATCCAACCATTTCATCTTCTGTCATCCCCTTCTCCTCTTGCCCTCAATCTTTCCCAGCATCAGGGGCTTTTCAAATGACTCACCCCTTCACATCAGGTGGCCAAAGTATTGGAGTTTCAGCTTCAACATCAGTCCTTCCAATGAACACCCAGGACTGATCTCCTTTAGGATGGACTGGTTGGATCTCCTTGCAGGCCAAGGGACTCTCAAGAGTCTTCTCCAGCACCACAGTTCAAAAGCATCCCTGTCGTTACTGATGGTTTATTCATCAGACACATGTCAACACTGAGGTTGAACTGTGTCCAGGTGCTGCCCTGGGTGTGAGCAGCAGAGCAGGATCCAGGCCCACCAGCTGGGAGTGTTGGGGGTCCATGGTCACGCAGCGGGAGCCAAACAGCCAACCTTCCCCCTCTTCCAGGGCTGCTGGTCTGCTTGTTCACATTGTGTACTGAACCAAGTATATAGTCCAGGGGCCAAAGGGAGTCAAATCCCCTTGCTATCTCTTCTTGCCAGGAGACCATGCCTGTCTAGAAGAAGTGGTGCCTTTTACAAGTTCACACAGAGGGCTGCGGGCTGCAGCCACCTGGAATGGGCATATATTTTTGTGATTCTGCACAAATGCTGGAGACCAGCCTCAGCACCTGATTTTTGCTGACTCAGACCCAGAGGTGTCAAGTCAGCAGGCTGAGGTCAGCAGGTCTTGGAGGAGTTAGGGAGCCCCCAAGGCCTTCCCTGTGCAGCTCTCCAGCTTGCCAAGTGCTGGAGGGCTGTTCCTGGCCCCGTCCGTGCATCTTTGAGCCTGACTCAGGAGCCCAAGCTGTCCCGAGCCTGGCCTGGGACCAGCCCTCAACAGAGTGGTGGTTTCTATTCACTGAATAATTAGGAATGGCCATGAATTGCTTCCTTTTTCCCTCCAAAGAGTCTGAGCCCTGAATTCTGGGTTCTACCTAGGACCATCCAACTTCTATACCCCAGCCCCCACCCTGAGGGGAGGGAAGGAGCACTAGATAAGGAAGTTACAGGGCTGCTGCTTAATAGCTGTGTGTCCCCAGGGGAGTCACTTAACCTGTCTGTGTTGATCAGCTGTGGCTTCAATATCGCCACATGACAAACCAGCCCAAACTTAGCGACCACCATGTCCGTGCTCACACTGTCAGGTCTGTGGTGGGCTGTGGTTCAGCTGACCAGGCTGGGCTCAAGCAGGGCAGCTCCGCTATAGGCTGAGGCTGGATTCAGGCCCGTGGCACCCGTCACCATGTTCCCCTTTGAATTCCGGGAATTCATGGTCTTCTGGTGGCACACAGGAGGGTGGACAGGGCATCAGTGCTTCTTAACACTGGAATATACCCAGAACCATATTCCAATGGCCACAGCGAGTCATGTGAACAGGTAGAACATCAGCGAGAAGGGAAGTGGACTCCTCCGCCTGCTCCATGGTGTTTCAAGGTCACAGGCAAGAGGAGGAAGAACCGATCAGAAACATCCCAACTACTACACCCTCACAGCAGGACTTGGGCGTGTCTCACGTGTGACGGCGATCAAGACGGGAAACGACTGGACGTGCAAAGAGTGCCCTTCACAGGAGGCACGTGGCAGCTTTCTGCTCCCTCTGCCACCCTCCTTTGCCTCTCCTTCAGTATCTTCATGTGGATGTAAGATATTTCCAAGTGAAAGCAAACTTCATGTACCCTCAGTGGAGTAAGGGCTAAGGACCTGGTAGTGCATGGAACAGTCATCCTTAAGTGTCAGAGCGCCCATCTCTGCTCGCTTTCTGTCTTTCTCTCTTTTTTTTTCCCCCTGTTTTTTGACTGTGCCATGTGGCATGCAGGATCTTAGTTCCCCAATCAGGGATCGAACCCGTGCCCCCTGCAGTGGAAGCACAGATTCTTAACCACGGGACCACTAGGGAAGTTCCTGTCCTGTTCTGTTGGTTTGGGCTGGGCTACGCTGCATGCGAGACCTCAGTTACCCTCCAGGGGTCGAACCCATGCCCCCTGCAGTGTAGTGCAGTGGTTAAGCCGCTGGACCTCCTGGGAAGTCCCTTTCTGTCTCGTCTCACTGTCTCCTTCCGCCCTGCTCTGCCTCCTAGAAACACTTGGTTTTCCTTTTCCAAACACATCTAAACTGAGACATGCAGAAAAGAATGATCAAATCAAGTCCATCCCCCAAAGGAACCAGTTGGTATTTTATTTTTCAGCCCTTGATCTTTTAGGAAGTTGAAGTGTTTCCCCCAAAGTTCCCTTAAGGAAGAGGAAGTGGAGTGAGAAGAGATGTTTCCTGAAGTCCCAGGCCTGGAGCCTCCCTCCCACCGGCAGCCAGGTTGGGGAGGGGGGGTTGTCGCCTGGCTGAGCAATCTGGGGGCAGGGCCGCCAGGGCCCAGCTGCTTCCTGCACAGACTTCAGTCCTCCTGTATTTAGTCCTGCTCTGCCTTCCTCCCTCAGAGGTGCCCTGGCCCATCACCAGCCTTCTCAGGATTCAGAGGTGTGATTGTGCTGGCTTCTTACGGGAATTCAGCAGAGCAAAAAAGCTGCAAAGTGAGCTTTACTTCTGTGCTCTCTCTTCTCTTCCTCCTCCTCCTTCTCCTATTGTTGTGTGTGTGTGTGTGTGTGTGTGTGTGTGTGTTTGTATCCTCAGATCAGCAAACCCTGTCAGCTCTACCTTCAGAATTTATCCAGGATCTGACCACCTCCAACTGCCCCCAATACTGTTTTGTTTTGTTTTGTTTCTGCAGCCACATCCCCAGTGCCTAGAACTGTGCCTGGTATGTACTATGGGCTCGATTAATGTTTGTTGAATGAATGAATTAGTTGCTCAATTTTCTTTTAGTGGTGCTCCCAGCACCTATTTTACCATATCTGGTTGTCTCTAGGGCACAGGCTTCCCAGGTGGTGCAGTGGTAAAGAATCCGCCTGCCAATGCAGGAAACACAAGAGATGAGGGTTCAGTGCCTGGGTGGGGAAGGTCCCTTGGAGTAGAAAATGGCAGCTTGCTTCAGTGTTCTTGCCTGGATAATTGCATGGACAGAGGAGCCTGGCAGGCTTTAGTCCATGGGGTTGCAAAGAGTCAGACATGACTAAGCACATACAAGATCCAAACCTTGCTAGATGAGAAATATCACTGTCCTTTTCAAGTTTGCCTTGGGGTGGAAGTGGGGTTGGGAAGGAAGTAATTCAGCAGAAGAGGGATCTGGATTCGAACCCAGGTCCCCTCTTCACCCCTACTTATCCTGCACTGGGACTTTGGCCTTTAGCTACTGAAGAAGTAAAGAGCCCAGGCATTTCTGGGAGTCTGGGTTGGAAGAAAGGTGGGTCAGAGGGTGAAGATGTCACAGGCAAGGATGGAGAAGAGGCAGAGGTAGGAGGGTGGGAGGCAGGGAAACTTCACACTCATTCTTCATCTCTGGAATTTTTCCCTTGGAAGGATTGCTATTTATTACACACCATCTGTCTTACTCCATTTAATACAGATGCCTTATCTGTGCCATTATTATTAGGGCCATAAATTTCACCTTATAGATAAGGTGACATCTTTTCTCAGCTTTATATTTGTATTTCTTGTATCATGGAGATTTTCTCCAAGTATTGGTTTGCAGGATAATGGACAAAGACTTGGAATGAGACAGACTGTAATACCAGTACTGAATCTATCACTAACTGGCTATGGGACCTAAGGAGATATATTCTCTCTGAGCCTCAGTTCCTCATTCCACAGTTTCCTTTATTTCATAACCATAACCTTCCTCCCTCCTTCAGAAAGATCATTCCAATGCATTCAGTACATATGGCTTTATCGTACCGCTATGAGGAAAGTCATCTTGTTTAACTATTACTACTTCATACTATGCGGTGAATGGCTGACAGTTTCTAGGAACATTTGTATTTTGTGAAGAAGGTGCTCAGTAGCACAGGGGAAATTTCATTTGGCAGATTTGGGAGCAGAGGGATAAAATGCACTGATGCCTTTGAGGGCCCTTGCTTTATAGATGAGGGCATCAAGGCTCAGAGAAGGGGAGCGTGGCTCCCTTTGCCACACAGGAAGTCAGGGATAGAGCTGGGCCTGGGACCTGGGATTCCTGATTTGCACATTGCATGGTACTCTTTCTGTGTGTTGAAATGCAGAGGAGAGTTTTTCATGGGGTACAGTTTTGGGTCATGTAAACAGTACATGTGTGGTGAATACAACATGAGAAGAACATATAATTCTTCCTCCAACAATGACCCCTTAGCAAGTTCAGTCTTATTGCTTTTTGTCAGCCACGACAATTTGAGTCTTATTCAACCCAAACCATGAGTCACTCCTCTTGGGAATAATGAGAAAATGAGTGAGATGGGGTTTTCAAGAAAAGGAAGCCTGAAGGACCAGCAGCAGGAATAAGGGGATGGGATAAATGATACCCTTCATCACATGGAAGCTTCTAGAGGCAGGGAACAGAACCCTTTCCTACCCCTGAGAAGAAGGAGAGGCTGGATGAGTATAAGAAAGGCTGATGGCTTGATCTGACAGGAAGTTATCAGGGGCAGAATCTGGGCTGTAAGCCCTGAGTACTGGGAAGATGGGAAGGAAAACTAATCAGCATAGTTGATATAAAAGCAACTCAGACTCTTTCCAGTTCAAGCTTCCAAGTCCCCCTGTGACCCTGAGACCAGGATAGGTCTTAGCATGCAAGGGAGAGTGTTTCAATTAAAAATGAGCTTGGATGCACATAATGAATTCCAAAATAATGATGGCTTAAATGAAGTAGAAGCTTCTTTATGTACTTCAGGGCTGAGCACTCGGAGGTCTCAGAGGGTCCCATGGGCATCACTCAGTTCAGTTCAGTTCAGTTCAGTCACTCAGTCGTGTCTGACTCTTTGCGGCCCCATGGACTGCAGCACCCCAGGCCTCACCTGTCTATCACTAACTCCTGGAGTTTACTAAAACTCATGTCCATTGAGTCGGTGATGCCATCCAACCATCTCATCCTTTGTCATCTCCTTCTCCCCCCGCCTTCAATCTTTCCCAGCATCAGGGTCTTTTCCAGTGAGTCAGTTCTTCACATCAGGTGGACAAAGTGTTGGAGTTTCAGCTTCAGCATCAGTCCTTCCAGTGAATTTTCAGGACTGATTTCCTTTAGGATGAACTGGTTGGATCTCCTTGCAGTCCAAGGGACTCTCAAGAGTCTTCTCCAACACCACAGTTCAGAAACATCAATTCTTCGGCACTCAGCTTTCTTTATAGTCCAACTCTCACTTCCACACATGACTACTGGAAAAACCATAGCTTTGACTAGATGGACCTTTGTTGACAAAGTAATGTCTCTGCTTTTTAACGTGCTGTCTTGGTTGGTCATAACTTTTCTTCCAAGGACCAAGCGTATTTTAGTTTCATGGCTGCAGTCACCATCTGCAGTGATTTTGGAGCCCCCCAAAAATAAAGTCTGTCACTGTTTCCACTGTTTCTCCATTTGCCATGAAGTGATGGGACCGGATGGCATGATCTTAGTTTTCTGAGTGTTGAGTTTTAAGCCAACTTTTTCACTCTCCTCTTTCACTTTCATCAAGAGGCTCTTTAGTTCTTCTTCACTTTCTGCCATATGGGTGGTGTCATCTGCATATCTGAGGTTATTGATATTTCTCCCGGCAATCTAGATTCCAGCCTGTGCTTCACCCAGTCCAGCATTTCTCATGATGTACTCTGCATATAAGTTGAATAAGCAGGGTGACAATATACAGCTTTGACATACTCCTTTCCTGATTTGGAACCAATCTGTTGCTCCATGTCCAGTTCTAACTATTGCTTCCTGACCTGCATACAGATTTCTCAGGAGGCAGGTCAGGTGGTCTGGTATTCCCATCTCTTTCAGAATTTTCCACAGTTTGTTGTGATCCACACAGTCAAAGGCTTTGGCTTAGGCAATAAAGCAGAAGTAGATGTTTTTCTGGAACTCTCTCGCTTTTTCGATGATCCAACAGATGTTGGCAATTTGATCTCTGGTTCCTCTGCCTTTTCTAAAACCAGCTTGAACATCTAGAAGTTCACGGTTCACATACTTTTGAAGCCTGAGTTGGAGAATTTTGAACATTACTTTGCTAGCGTGTGAGATGAGTGCAATTTTGAGGTAGTTTGATCATGCTTTGGCATTGCTTTTCTTTGGGATTGGAATGAAAACTGACTTTTCCAGTCCTGTGGCCACTGCTGAGTTTTCCAAATTTGCTGACATATTGAGTACAGCACTTTCACAGCATCATCTTTTAGGATTTGAAATAGCTCAACTGGAATTCCATCACCTCCACTAGCTTTGTTTGTAGTGATGTTTCCCAAGGCCCACTTGACTTCACATTCCAGGATGTCTGGCTCTAGGTGAGTGATCACACCATCATGATTATCTGGGTCGTGAAGATCTTTTTTGTATAGTTCTTCTGTGTATTCTTGCCACCTCTTCTTAATATCTTCTGCTTCTGTTAGGTCCATACCATTTCTGTCCTTTATTGAGCCCATCTTTGCATGAAATGTTCCCTTGGTATCTCTAATTTTCTTGAAGAGATTGCTAGTCTTTCCCATTCTATTGTTTTCCTCTATTTCTTTTTAATTTTTTTAATAAATTTATTTCTTTGCATTGATCACTGAGGAAGGCTTTCTTATCTCTCCTTACTATTCTTTGGAACTCTGCATTCAAATGGGTATATCTTTCCTTTTCTCTGTTGCCTTTCACTTCTCTTCTTTTCATAGCTATTTGTAAGGCCTCCTCAGACAACCATTTTGCCTTTTTGCATTTCTTTTTCTTGGCAATGGTCTTGATCACTGCCTCCTGTACAGTGTCATGAACCTCCATCCATAGATCTTCAGGCACTCTATCAGACCTAATCCCTTGAATCTATTTGTTACTTCCACTGTATAATTGTAAGGGATTTGATTTAGGTCATACCTGATTGGTCTACATGCTCTTTCTTTATTCTCTAACATTTCAGATCAAAACTTCCATTCTCAAAGTCACCTCATGATCTGAGATGGTTGCCATAGTGTCGGCCATCAAGTCCAAATTCCAGGAACCAGAAGATAGGTTACCATTGGTCTTTCCTGGTGACTCAGTGGTAAAGAATCCGCCTGCCAATGCAGGAGACGTGGGTTCGATCCCTGACCTGGGAAGATCCCACGTGCCTTGGAGCGACTAAGCCCGTGCACCACAACTATTGAGCCATGACTACTGAGCCCATGCACCTAGAGCCTATGCTCAGCAATAAGAGAAGCCACCACAATGAGAAACCCGTGTACTGCAACTATGAAGACCTGGCACAGCCAAAAATAAAAAGAAAATGTTATTTTTGGTGATGGAGTAGTGGGAGATGTGACTCCCTAAGGAGCCCTTTAGGCATCTTCCGCTGATATTGTCTAAGTCCAGAACATAGTCATATCGCCATACTTGGCTGCAAAGGAAACTGGGAGTACAGTCTATTAGTTGGACACATGGCAACCCCAAACAAAACTAGTGTCCCAGTATAAAAAAACAAGTGGGAAATGATCATGGGATTAGCCTCTATGGTCTCAGCCTTAGGTAGCATCAGTTCTTCCTAGGTGTCGAGCATTTGGACACAAAGTCAAATACACCTGGCGTGGCCTCACCATTCATACTGTCAGCAACAAAACAGAGCAAATTCATTGGCATCTTGATGGAAATGTAAGGAAGAAAGAACCTAAAATATTTCGGTTGAACAAGGGGACAAAATGCTCTATCCAAACCCTTGCTGTGTGATCAGTGTTTTCTGTATATCATATATCTCCTCACCATTCTCCTTACTCTCAGAGAACTCTGTATGTGGATCTTCATCAGATCACCCACAACCTTTTCTCTCCTAGGAAGCCTCAAAATCTTCCACCACCAGTCTTCTCAGCTGGACCATTTTTAGAAGCCTGACCCCTGTGTCTGCTCTCATCCAAGACATAGACTGTTCTCGCTTAAAACCTAAGGCTTTGGCCAATTTGTTCAATAGAATTAATCCCATCTCTTACTAAGTCAGCCTCCACCTTTTTTCTGAGCCGCTTGAATCATCAGCCTCCTCTAGCATCACATTTCTCACTGAGTTGAGTTGCCCTTGCACACTGTTGTATTGTAAGGTCAAGTGTTTTGTCTATATTAAAATCCCAAAGACCCAGAACGCTTGAGGCACTCCCTGGTTCTAGTCAAAAGACAGATTCTTTCCTCAAAAAGTTAAAAATGGAACCATCATAGGATCCTGCAATCCTGCTTCTAGGTATACATCCAAAAGAACTGAAATCATGATCTCAAAGAGAAACCTGCACTCCCATGTTCATGTAGCATTATTCACCGGAGCTGAGATGGGGAAGCAGCCCAGGTGTCCATCAGCAGGTGAATGGAAAAGAAAATGCAGTCTATTCATGCAAAAGAATATGATTCTGCCTCAAGAGGAAGGACATTCTGACACACTCTACAATGTGGATGAATCTTGAGGACATTATGCTCAGTGAAATAAGCCAGTCACAAAAGCACAAATACGACAAAAAAGCACAAATACTGTGTATTTTATACCACTTATACATCATTGTTGTTGTCTAGTCGCTAAGTCATGTTCAACTCTTTGTAACCCCATAGACCGTAGCCCACCAGCTCCTCTGTCCATGAGATTCTCCAGGCAAGAATGCTGAAGTGGGTTGCCATTGCTTTCTCAAGGGCATATTCCTGACCCAGGGATCAAACCCGAATCTCCTGCATTGGCAGGTGGCTTTTTTTTTTACCACTGAGGCACGTGGGAAGCTCACCAGTTACATGAGACTATCTAATGGAGACAAATTCATGGAGACAGGGGGTAGCATGGTGGTTGCCAGGGTTGGGGCAGGGGCATGATTGTTCATTGGGTGTAGAATTTCAGTTTTGCAAGTTGAAAAAGTTCTAGAGAGTTATTGCACAGTAGTATGCATATCTATAAATGGTTAAGGTGGTCAGTTTTATTACCGCATTTTTTATCACACACACACACACAAAGTCTTTCACCTGGGAGTTGTAGGTTCAGGAAGATAAAGTGAAAAAAAAAGCATGATTGCTTTTTCTTAAAAAATTTTTTGAAGTATAGTTGATTTGTAATATTGTGTTAATTTCTGCTGTACAACAAAGTGATTCAGTTATACATATATACAGTCTTTTTCACATTCTTTTCTTTTATGGTTTAATGGCAGGATATTGAGTACAGTTTCCTGTGCTAAACAGTAGGACCTTGTTTATCCATCCTATATATAATAGTTTACATCTGCTAATCCCAAACTCTAGTCCTTCCCTCCCCCTTGGCAACCACAAGTCTATTCTCTATATCTGTATGTCTGTTTCTGTTTCATAGACATGTTCATTTATGTCATATTTTATATTCCACATATAAGTGATATCATGTGATATCTGTCTTTCTCTTTCTGACTTACTTCACTCAGTATGATAATCTCTAGTTGCATCCATTTGCTGCAAATGGGTTGTTTTCATTTTTTATGGCTGAGTAATATTCCATTGAGGAGGGCATGGCAGTCCACTCCAGTATTCTTGCCTGGAGAATCCCATGGACAGAGGAGCCTGGTGGGCTACAGTCCATAAGGTACAAAGAGTCAGACAAGACTGAAGTGACCTAGCGATACTCCATTGCATGTGTGTGTATGTATATATATATATATATATATATATATATATACATACACACACACACACCTCATCTTCTTTATCCATTCATCTGTTGATGAACATTTAAGTTGTTTCCATGTCTTGGCTATCATAAATTGTGCTGCAATGAACTTTGAGGTGCATGTATGTTTTTGAATTATATTTTTCTCCAGATATGTGCCCAAGAGTGGGATTGCTGGATCACATATGACAACTCTATTTCAGTTTTTTGAGGAACCTCCACACTGTTTTTCATAGTGGCTGTATCAATTTACATTCCTGCCAGTAGAGTAGGAGGGTTCTCTTTTCTCCATACCCTCTCCAGCATTTGTTATCTGTAGACTTTGTAATGATGGCCATTCTGCATGGTGTGAAGTAATACCTCATTGTAGTCTTGGTTTGCATTTATCTGATAATTAAGCATGCGTTGCTTTCAAGATGGAGAGGGAAAAAAAGGAGTTAGTGCTCAGTCAGCATCTATTCTCTCCTTGGCTTTGGGCTGAGTGCCTCATTGTTCTCGTGCTCATGTCGACTTGAAGCGGCAGTCACTACTTCCTTAATTTTAGAGGTAATTCATGTGTTCACTCATTCCAGCAATACTTATTGGTCATCTCTTATGTGCCAGGCATGCTCCTTGGTGTGGGACATGCAGCCATGAACGAGTGAGAGGGGGAGAGAAAGGCTATATCCACACTCATACATGGTATGATTTCAAGTCATGATTAATGAAGAGGATGAAGAGGGAGAAAAAGGGACAGAAATGAGGAAGGTACTCTTATACCTACAGTGGTGTCATCCCAGGATGCTCAGAGCAGGTGACGTTTTGAGCAGAAAATTGCTTGAAGAAGGAATGTAGGAGAGAGGTGAAGTAGTGTGCCCTAGAGAACCCAGCTAAAAGAGACAGGTCTCAGATTTAACTTCATTTTGAAAAACCTTTTACTATGAAAAAATTCAAGCATTTACAAAACAAACAGAATAATAGAAGGAACCCCCATGTAGATGTCACTCAGTTTCAAAAATTAGCAATTCAAGAACAGTCTTGTTTTCATCTATATACCTCCCACTTCCCCCCCACACACACATATTATTTTGAGGTAAAACTAGACAACTTTTCACTTAATTCAAAGACATTTTTGTATCCATCATCACACCATCAGCATACCTCAAACAATTCCTGTTTAATCAAATATCCAATCAATGCGCAAGTTTCTAATTATACATTTATATTTAATTTCTTTTTGCAGTTTTTTGAGTCAGGATCTAAATATAGTCATCACACTGTGATTGGTGTGTCTTTCTTGGTAATAAAATATACATAATACAAATTTTACTGTTTTAACCAACATATATGTTCATATTATTATGCAATCATCACCACTATCCATCTCTCCAGAACATTTTCATCTTCCAAACAGAAACTCCATCCCTGTTGAACAACTCCTCCGCCCCTGGGGACCACCATTCTGCTTTCTGTCTGTGAATCTGACCATGCTAAGGACCTCGTTTAAGCGGAATTGTACAGTGTTTGTGCCCTTGTGATGACTGGCTTATCCTACTCAGGGTACTGTCCTCAAGGTTCATGGCTGGAGGTAACATAGTACAACTACTGAATTCATCTCACAAACCGGGTCCTGGCAGGAAAGAGGAGACACTCCCGAAAGGGGTGACTGAAGAGGATGTACTTGCTGTCGGGAGAGTTGGGGGTGAGGGGACAGAGGATGGAAAGAAGGGAAGTAGGATCTGGAGAGGCCTCTGTTACTCCCGAAGCTGCAGAGAGCCAGGCTATGGTAGAGAAACTCAGCCACTGTGGACATGCTCCCAATGGGGTGCAGAATAAATTCTGGAACCTTCTCTCCTGCCTCCCTCCTGACCCCTCCTCCTGCCTCTCATTGGCTGAACCAAACTGAAAGCCAGAAATCAAGCTAGAGGTCATGCTTTGGGGGCAGCCTTCTGAGGTCCAGAAAATGGATAACGCTGGTGGCTAAGAGGACAGCAGAGTGTATAAAAACAGGAGGCTCAACTGGCCCCCATCAGTCAGAGCCCAGCACAGAGCAGATGGTTGTTATTGTTTAGTGTCAAAGTCGTGTCTGACTCTCTGCGACCCCGTGGACTTGTAGCCCGCCAGGCTCCTCTGTCCATGGGATTTCCCAGGCACGAATACTGGAGTGGCTGTGATTTCCTTCTCCAGGGGATCTTCCTGATCCAGAGATCGAACCTGCGTCTCTAGCAGGCGGATTCTTGACCACTAGTGCTACCTGGGAAGTGGAGAAAAATTAGAGTCTGTCCCTCAATCAATGAATAGGAGATGCTGAGATGGAGAGAAAGAGACTTCGTGAGGGTCAGGAGGCTGGGCACACCTGTGAGCTGTGTCTCCTTGGGTGGCAACTCTAAAGCACTCCCAGATCTTGTTTGTGGGGGCCCCTCAGGGAATCACTGATTCACGGACGCTCGGAACTCAAGTCCATGGAAACAACGTAGGGCTTTCCCGCCCCTGGAGCTCCGGTGGGCTCTTCAGTGTAGGGGAAGATAACCTGGAGGAAAATGAAGTGAGTCCCCGAGGTCTGGCCTTCGCAAGACCTGCAACCAGCAGCTGCTCAGCCCCTGGGGAATCTGTGTGCCAAGCTGAATCAGGAACAGCCCCTGAAGGAAGATTGATTAAGATGTCACGCATTACCAGGCTGTCTAAGTCAGAATGCTGCTTACTAAGGGAAACCTTCGCTGTCTGCCTCGGCTCCCCTAATGCGGTGGGGGATGGGGCTCCCAGGACCCAGCTGGATTACCTGCTTTGCTAGAAGAGCTGTAGAAGTCTTAGCCCAGCGCTCCTCCCTGTGCAGATCAAGTGATGGAGCCCTGTACCTTTTACCAAGATTTATTTTATACATCCAAGGACAGGCTGTGGGGCTGGAGGCACCTGGTGTTTTTGCTGGCTTGGGTTCTTGGACTCTTTAATCAATAGAAATTGATAAGATGAGAAATTTAGGCTTTATTGGGACCCCTGTTGCAGCAAGAAGGTAAAAAACAAGTGACAGTTTCCCTTGCTTGCTCTCCAAGTTGGGGGGCAAGCTGGTTCTTAAAATGGGTGAGGGTACGGGCAGGTCCAGGGGTCCTATCCATTTTTCATCCACCATGCTGTTGGTGTTGTCTCAGTCTGTCCAGGCTAAAATAAAATCCCATAAGCTGGGGGCTTATAAAAAGCATACATTTATTTCTCATAGCTCTGGGACTCTGAAATCAGGCTGCCAGCATGGTTTGGTTTTGGATGGGGGGAGTCCACTTCTGGGTTACAGACAGCTGACTCCTCTCTGTGTCCTCACATGGCAGAAGGGAACTCTGTGGCCTTTTGCAAGGGCACTAATCCCATTCATGGAGGCTCTACCCTCATGACCTAAGTACCTTTCAAGGGCCCCACTTCCTAATACCATCACATTGAGTATTAGAATTTCAATGTATGAAATTGGGGAGGGGGACACAAATATTCAGACCACAGCAAGGCTGCGTGATTACCTCTAGTATTTCCCACCTCTCGTTTCTGGATGGGACTTCACAATTTGCGAAGTATTTCCTTGTGTGTGCTCTTGTTTGAGTCTCCCAATGATCATACCAGGGATAAGGAAGAGGATACCCATTTTATAGATTGGGAAACAGGCTTGATGATGTTTTTATGAATCTGCCCAAGATCACACATCTGTGGTGAAAGGCAGAGGGTGGCTTTAATCTTTTTGCTCCCCATGGAATGGAAAAAATACCACATATACCATACCTCCAGGGCTCACCAGATTCTACCCACTGGTGCCTAAACATCAACCCAGAAGTGCACCCTTAGCAGAATTCAAAAGTTAAATATAGGGATCAAAATGTGAGCCCCTGGGAAAACTTGGAGGCTTATCTTCAGAGTGAATATAAAGAAACAACATCATTAAGATGTTGTTTGATTCTATTGCATTCATAACAATTTTAGAGAAGATATGATCACTTTCGGAGAAGGCAGTGGCAACCCACTCCAGTACTCTTGCCTGGAAAATCCCATGAACGGAGGAGCCTGGTAGGCTGCAGTCCATGGGGTCGCACAGAGTCAGACACAACTGAAGCGACTTAGCAGCAGCAGCAGCAGTAGCATGATCACTTTAGGAAGAAGCCTACTATGGGTGCTTCATGGAACACTGTAAATAGCTGTTGCTACTAAGAAGAAAGAGGCTAAACATGTGTTGAGTATCTATTCTGTGTCAGTCTAGAAACTTTCCAGATAGTGCCTGAAAATCCAGGGTAATATAATATCCTTACAGATTTGCCCAGTGCCTAACCAAGCCTGGAATAGCAGCTACCAGGAAGCATTTTAAATAACATTTTAAAAAACATTTTCCTGTTTCTAAAAATTGGTATGTATTTATTTGAGTAAATTTGGAAAACACACACACACACAAAACACATGGAATCCCACCATTACGAGATGTTCACTTGCAACGTTACGATGATCATCCTTATGCAGCCAGACTTTTTTCAACTTCAGATCATACTGTGTGCATGATATTTCCTAGTATCTCCCATCCAACCTTACGCTGTCATCCTTTTAGTTTACGGAGGCAGGAGAGCATGTTGGTTAAGAGAGTGGATTCTGAAACTAGCCTCTTAGGCCACTTACTGTGTTGTTGTTGTTCAGTCACTTGGTCCTGTCTGACTCTTTGCGACCCCATGGACTACAGCACACCAGGCTTCCCTGTCCCTCACTGTCTCTCAAGAGTTGGCTCAAACTCAAGTCCATCAGGTTGGTGATGCCATCCAACCATCTCATCCTCTGTCATCTCCTTCTCCTCCCACCTTCAATCTTTCCCAGAATCAGGGTCTTTTCCAGTAAGTCAGCTCTTCATATCAGGTGGCCAAAGTATTGAAACTTCAGCTTCAGCATCAGTCTTTCCAGTGAATATTCAGGATTGATTTCCTTTAGTATTGATGGGTTTGCTGTCCTTGCAGTCCAAGGGACTTTCAAGAGTCTTCTCCAGCACCACAGGCCACTAACTAGCTGCGGGTAAGCTGTACTTAACCCCTCTGTACCTCTGTTGTCTCAAATGAAACGTGGCAGCACAGCACCTGTCTTATATTCATTACTTGTAGGAAGAAATGATTATGTAACATACTTGGACAAAACCTGGCATATAGCAAGTCTTCACTAAATATTTGATAGTATCAGCATTTTTGGTAAAATTAAAAGTCCCACCGGCTACTAACTTTATGCTGGGCATATTTCAAGGCCTTTCATACATGTTGCTACATTTCATTTGTGTAACGATGTCAAGAAATCGGTTTTGTCTCCCATTTTGCAGATATTGAAACTGAGATTTGTCATTGTCCAAGTCTTATGGTGATTGGCACAGGCGATATCCCTGTGGGTCCCTTTGTGGATTCCTGTGATTCCCTTTTGGGTCCAATCAGACCCTCAAGCCCCTGGTCTGTTCTCGGACCACTCTGCACCTGGTTTTAAGTCTGATCAGACCAGATAGGTGCAATAGTCGCTATTATTGATTAGCCTGGCATTGATCGTTGCTGCTTCCTGGGGTGGTGTGTGCATAAAGGGAGCCCTTTTCAGTCTATCTGTAACCCACTCTACACCACCCCAGGGCTTCCCTTGTGGCTCAGCTGGTAAAGAATCCGCCTGAAATGCGGGAGACCCGGGTTCGATCCCTGGGTTGGGAACATCCCCTGGAGAAGAGAAAGGCTACCCACTCCAGTATTCTGGCCTGGAGAACTCCATGGACTGTATAGTCCAGGGGGCCTCAAAGAGTTGGACACGACTAGGCAACTTTCGCTTTCACTTTCACTACCCGACCCACCATTATTTGAAACCAGGTGCCACATCTGCAGTTTCCTTAAGCAACTGGACTGGGATTCCCCCTGCCAGCCCCTTCCCTGGTGCCTGGCAGATGCTCAGTGCTCCATAAATGAGCACACAATTTAGCTGAAAGCAAGTCCTTTTTTTAAGAATAGTTTTTAAAACAATCTGTTATTTATTTATATTTTTTGGCCATGCTGTGTGGCTTGCGGGACCTTTGTTCCCTGACCAGGGATTGAACCCAGGCCCCCTGCAGTGCACGTGTGGAATCCTAACCACTGGACCGCCAGGGAAATCCCCAAGCAAGTCTTAAGAATAAACATCAGTGAATAGGAGATTCTTGGGATTGAAACTAAGACATTAGAAGGACAAAGATGGGAAATGGAGTCTTTAGTTTGGAGAAGACTTGGAGGACATCCATCCCAAGGAGCTGTGGGTAGAAGAAGGTCTCAGGGTGAATTGGGGAAAGCCTAGGTCTGAGGTTGGGCCAACCTCGGTCCCAACTCCTAGGTGACCTTGCATGACTGTCCTTATTCCCCTCAGCTTCTTCTGTAAGAGGGGGAAGGTGATGAGGCTGCTGTGAAGACCCCCATGAGAGAATGTGCTCAGAGTGGTTGTATGTGCTGTGCACATGTTTAAACTCTTAGCAGTCTGGTCTACTGTGTTCTAGAAACTGGTATCCTTAATTTCTAGAAGAGTATTGGACACACAACATGTGTGATGCATGTTATTGCCTAAATGAATACTCAGTAAACAAATTTGAGCTCTTCCTTCTATGCCATTCTGCATATATGGGTCCCAGAGGGAAGTTACATGAGATGGGGAGGAAACAGGGTGGGTGAGAGGATTACAGGATAAGAGAGAAGTGGTGTGGGCAGAGACAGAGGATGTGGGAACTGGGCCCGGTGCGCCAGAGTTGCTGCTCCTCTATCTGCTGAATAGGCAGCCTTAGGTAAATTGCCTCAGGTCTTGGGGCCTCAGTCCCCTCGTTAGCAATGATCATCCTTAACTCATAGTGTTGTTGTTAGAATTATAAGAACTTTGAACTAGTAAATATTTAGAGCCTGGCATAGAGGAAGCACCTAGTTAATATAAATTACCATCAGAACATTTTATAATTGGCAGAAGGAAGGTTTATTAGATATCGTTGATCTTGCTGATTAAAACCTTTCCTATTTCATTCATTCACTTATATGGGTGAGGTTTGGACTGGCTGTACAGTTTTTTGGCTGACTTCTCGATTGGGGAGATCAGACAGTTTGAATGGGGATAGGTAGTCTAAGATGATGGCCTTGTGTCTGGTGGTTGGGACCAGTCAGCAGTAGGCTGGTCTGTTCAGCTAGGATGCTCATCTCTGCTCCAGTGGCCTCATCCTCCAGGAGGCTAGCTCAGGCTTCTGCACTCGGTGGTCTCAAGGCAGCATTCCAAAAGAGAGAGAGCAAATCAACTATACTCCATATAAAATAAAGACTAAAGCGAATGAACAACTGAAAGAGCAAGCAAGAGAGCAGGTGCTTCAAGGTCTCCTGAGGCCAGAACACCCATAATGATCACTTCTGCCCCTCTCTGTTCATCTAACCATGTGACAAGGTAGGGGAGTCATATTGCAAATGCGTGTGCACGCAGAAGAAGGAGGGATTCTTTCAACCAGCTTTGCAAACAGTCTTCCACAGAAGCAGCTAACATTTTTGAGGCTCTGGTAACTTGCCAAGCACATTGGCTTCCATAACTGTTGTTCACATAGCAAAATTAGCTTCCTGATGAGGTGAGAACTTCACCATATTAGGAATATTCAAGCCACATCTGCAGATCCCTTAAAATGACTGAGATGGTGGGATCCAGGCTGCAGGCTAGGGGCTGGGAGGAAGGCACCAGGGTTCTTTCTGTCAGTGAGAAATGCAGGATTCGAAGAAAATGCAAAATAGCCAACTGAATTACAGATGAGAGTTAGGATTTCTTTTGAGGGATCAGATGGTTAGATAGTATCACTGACTCAATGGACATGAATGTGAGCAAACTCTGGGAGATAGTAGAGGACAGGGAAGGTTGGAGTGCTACAGTCCATGGGGTCGCGAAGAGTCAGATACGATTGAGCAACTCAACAACAACAAGGACAATGGCAAAGTCATGTTGATTTTATTGATGAGAAGCATTGTTAATACTAGCAGTGGTGTGTGGTTTTCCCCAGTCACTAAGCAAGAGAGGGGTGCATGACTTTTGAGGGGCCTGAGTTTATGGGGGGGAATAGAATGATCTAGCCCTAATCTGTCTTGTGGGAGTTCTTGGTGAGGTCACTTTTTGAGGCCCTAATCACATACTGGGTGGTATGGACACAGCACTTCTTTCACAAGCTCATTGCTCTGTCTCTGGATGTTTGAAGCCAGCAAGTTTGGAATTTAAAAGTGAGATGCAGTCCTGGGTAGGATGGAGTTGTTAGCAGCTCCTGGACAATCACTCATGGCAAGAACAATGAGAAAGGCTGTTTTGTATGAAATATAAGAATTATCCATTTAAATCCTCAGGGAGCAGCTGAATCAGTGAGGACTAGAGGGAGACAGGTTCTGGAGAGGGGAGAACTGTGGAGAGCCAGCTGCTGCTTTTTCTCTGGGTCTTTTGCAACCTATGGGCAAGACCATGAGTCCAGGTCTGGTCCAGTGGATGCTGCTACTGGGGACAGAGAGATGCCCACTCATGGGACCAAAGAGACAAAATTAGAGATGGAGGTGGGGGAGTCAAACGCCTGGTTCATTTTCTCCTCTGGACATTTGCCAGATTCTAAAGCTAGGCCGGGTGGGGAGTAGATAAACCAATAAGAAAGCCTTTGAACAGTAGAGAAAGTTTTCCGTAGTCTGGATGCTGAGAAGAAAAGGATCTTTATTCAGGCTCTGCCCGGGAAAGGACCCAATAAGCATGCTGCTGGGCTACTGTAGGTATTTGAGCTCATGGGTCCCTTGCGACCACAGGGAGCTTCCAGCAGGAAAATGACTTTATGTGTTTAAAGAAGACCATTTTGGACTCAATGTGGAGAAAGGACTGAAGGGGAGAGAACAGTGGAGACAGGATGGTATGAGGATGCTGCCTGATTCTGGACAGTGACTAAGGGGTTGCATGGTGATTGATTTGTTCTATTTCTTTCATAAATCGAAGAAGCAGATAAACATGAGAAGACAGAGGAAGGCTTGCTACTTGATGAATGGGCCATCTGTCTCAGCAGCAAACTTGGGAAGATGAGGGTGAAGCCAAGGCAGAAAGAGGCGTCATTTGTCTTAAATGATAAAAAAGAGAAGAAAACTGACATTATATTGTGAAAGGGATTTGACAGATTTTTACAATGAGAAAGAAGAATTTGTCTTGATCCTTGTGATATTTAGCAGTATTGAAACTGGGGATAATCTAAATTAAGTTTAAACAGTTATCAGAGACTTGGGGATGAATCAGCTCAACTAACTCATTTGAGGAAACTGAGGCCTAAGGAGAAAAATGGCTTGTTCAGGGGACCTAGTAAATGGATCACAAAACCTTCTAATATATTTTTTACTTGTGGGGGCTATGATTACTTCTCGCAAACATTCCTTGTATGTTTGAAAGTAAAGTATATTTAGTTATTATTAGTTTCAGACTTCTATATATATCATTATATCAAGTTTGTTACCTGTGTTCTTCAAATGTGATTTGTCCTAACTGGCATTTTTGTATGCTTGATCTGTCAAAGTCTGAGGAAGATGTGTTCAAACATCCAACTATGGAGTAGATTTAACAATTTCTCTTTCTAATTTTCTTAACTTGTGCTTTGTGTCTTTTGAAGCTATATTATTCAGTGCACATAAGTCTAGTATTTTTCTGTCATACTATCAATCTATGTTTTACGTTTAGGTAGTTACCCTCTTTATCCTTAATACTGTTTTGTATTTTCAAGTTTATTTTGCTTAATGTTGAATAGCTACACTGAGTTTCTTCTGGTGGTTGATATTTGCTTGGTATGACCTTCCTGTTCTTTCAACAGTCAGTCTTTCTCAGTCCTTATATTTTAGATATGTCTCTGGTTGTAACAGCATGTAGCTTTATTTTAGAAATCCAATAGGATGATACCTATCTTTTTCAAGAAGGGTTTAGTCCATTTATGATTATTATAGTAACTAATGTATACATTTGATTTCCGTCATCTTGTTTTGTGCCTATTATTTACCCTGCCTTTGCTATCATTCTTATTTTCCTCCTTTTGTGCTTTCTGTAAAACTACGGTTTTCTTTATTCCACACTTTACCCCAGGTACATATTATATTTCTACTCTTTGAGTACTCTTTAACATTTTATTGTGCATCCTTGAACTAATATCTCCATCATCCTTCTGTTCCCAGAATCCCAGAAGACTTTAATTATGATATATCTTTTTACATTTGCATATTATCCAATAATATATTTCCACTCCTGTTTATATACATCACAAATTAGTCATTATTATTTTATATGGTCATTGCTTGTTTACATTTACCAATTTCTTGCTTACCATTCCTGCTTGAATTTTGGATTCCTCTTTTGGGTTCAGGTTAGTTCTGCCTGGAGCCTGTTGATTACTAGCGTCTTATCAGCAAGGAATTTTAGCAGTTAATTTTCTCAGTTTTTGCCTGAAAATGTCTTTATTTTGTTTTCACTATTGAATGACCATTTAGCTGGATATAGAATTCCAGATCTTCGGTCACTTCTTCCTGGTGATGGGACAGTGTTATTGCACTGTCTTCCGGCTTCTATCAAGGCATCTGCTGTTGGTGTAACTGCCGTGCATTCTTAGGTAATCTGTCTCTTTCTCTCTCTTTGGTTGATTTGGGAATTTTCAGTTTGTTTGGGGGATTATAAAGTTCTGCTAAAAGACGTATTTTATCTATCTTACTTGGTACTTGTGATTCTTGAACCTGAGAATTTATATTCTTCAATATTTCTGGGAAATCCTGCCATTATATATTTGAATATTATCCTCTTTCCTTTCCTTCTGGAACTCATAGTAGTATTGCTGGAGTACCTTATTTTTTCTCAACTCGTAACCTCTCTTTTATGTTTTCTAACTCTATCTAAGTAATGTCCTAGATAGTTTCCTCAGGCGAATCTTCAATTGTCCTGTATTTTTCTGCAGCATGAAGTCTCTGAATTCAGACTGTTTCTATACTTCAGTGTTACCATTTTTAAAGTGGAAGTTATAATAATACCTACCCACCTAAATTTTGAGGTTAAACGAGTCAATATATTTTTTAAAAAACTCTTGGAGCAATACGTGACCCATATTAAGTGCTCTATAAAAGTTAGACATTATTTTTAGAATCTACTTCATGGTGCTAGCCAATAGTTATATTATTTGATGTTCTTAGGAAACTTAACTCTCCTGATTATGTCTTGTGTCTCACTCATAAAATATTCTTTTCTTGGGTGTTCTGTAATTTTGGCCTGTGGGACTTTATCAGTGTGAAGAATCCTTTGTGTCTCAGCTTCAGCCATAAGACTGTCATAGGCTCAACGATATCAGGCCCAGGAATTTCAGGAATATCACTGGCCTGTGGGTGTTAGAATATTAGGCGTATCATAACCAGAGTTTCCCTGGCTCAGGAAACCTTATCTGTTCATTTACTAACTGGAGGTTTGTGCACCATTTGGATGGTATGAGTTCAACCCCACATACAGGCATGTGGTCACATATTCTCAAGGGAGATATTTTTCCCCACTTAGAGCTCTGATTGAGAAAGACAAGCAAATCTTATGATCGTTTGTGCTAAAGGGAGAATTTCCCCACCTGATCTGCTCTTTTGCTGAGGGACTGGTCATTCAAGGGTCCTGCACTACATGATGATCTCAGTTCCAGAACATGACTCTCTCTGCGTAAGTGTTACATCCCATTCCCCTAATTCACAGAGAATAGCACAGCCTTCCCAGGACACCATCTTTCATGTAGATTTCCCTTACTGGCTTATGAGTTCAGCCCTTCATGTAGAAGATGCTTGCAGTGCTTTATCCAGCAGTGTGGAAGTCATAGCATCCACCATATTGGGGAAGAAGTCTTCTTTGGTCTTCCTCACAACCTCACACTTTGCATAGAGCCCAGATCAAGGTTGGATTCAGGAAATATTTGTTGAATGGACAGACTGGAAGACTGGACACCTAAGAGCCTAGTCCTCCAGTTCATAGCCTTGGCCACCACATGGGACCGTGTCTCTATTTGCTCAGGAGTCTGATCCTAAGCAGAGGAGGCCATGCCTGAAGAGGACAACAGAAAATTAATTGGAGGGCATGATATTCCCGCTGAGTTTAGTTAACAGATGTTTCCTTTTCAGCCTGATGCTCTCCATGCCCCAAGCCCAGCAGTAACTAAGGTGACCACTGCCTTACAGGGTAGTGGATGCTTGTTCTGTGGGGCAGTGCTTCTCAGGGGTCAAAGTGCACATGACCACCCGGGAGTCTTGTCCACAGGCAGTCGGTCTGGGTCTGCTTCTGCATTTCCAGTGAGTTCCTGTGATCACGAATGGGTCCTGTGGAAACATGGGAGCACGGAAAATCCAGTCAATTCTGGCAGCACAGATCAGGCATGAGCTCTGGACTTGGGGTTGAACAGCAGGTCAAATCTGAATCCCATATGGCTCCTCCCCCATCCCCCTAATTGTCTCTCAACTTGTGAACCTCGGCTCCCTCTCCTGCAAAGCGCTTTCCTTACAGAGCTGCTGGGAGAAAAAGGTAACTACCTTTAGTAACAGCAATCATGAATCTAGAGCTTCTTGAGTGCCAAGCACTGTTTTCAGCTTCCACTTGTATTAACTCAGTCCTAACAGCAACCATACGTGCACACAATTACTAACCCTGTGTTACAGCTAAGAACACGAGGCATAGCACGTTGCCCAGCCAGAAAGTGGGGAGTCACGTCTGAACCCAAGCAGCCTAGGTCCAAATGGAGGCTGTTAAGCCAACATTGTGCTGCTTCCCAGGCTATAGGAAGACATTTTTTGTGGTCTCTGGCTCATAAATGTGCATATACAACATTGGCCATTAATATTATTATTATAAATGTCATTATTGTTATTATTACTACTATTGTCATTGTTGCCAAGCCCTGGGATCTCATGGCTCAGGACCGCCCCTCCCCCCTCCCCCAACCAGATCCATATTGCTTCTCCCAGACTGGCTGTGGAAGTGATGTATGAGGTGAGGATGAGGATAGATCTTGGGAGTTTGGGGGCTGAGATGAGGCAGGTGATTCAAAGCTAAGGCATGGGCAAAGGAACATGCCAGGGATCATTGTGGCTGGAACAAGGAATCACAGAGGAGCAGCAGGTCACGAAGCAAAGGCTGATGGGACCCGATCACAGAGGACGTGGGAGGCTGTACCAGGGAGTGAGGCATTCTCCTGCAGGAAATGAAGAACTAAGAAAGTTCTTGGGTAGAGGAGGGACAATTGATTTTTTTTTTTTAAGCTCAGTTCTGTGTTGAATTTTCCCATGAAAAGAAACTTGCCAAAAATTTTGTATTGATGTTATTTGGACAGAAAGATAAAAAAAAAAACAGTGGAGATGTGGAAAGGATTAATAACGTTTGAATGATTCCTGATTTTTAAGTGTAGCAGCTGTCACTTCCTGTGTGCTTACTAGGTACAGACGGTCATTACTTTTTAGCCATTCAGTCTTCACAGCCACCTCGTGGATCCCTGCACTTTGTTTATTTGATTTAAGAAGTTGTTTATTGAAGTATAGCTTATTTACAATAGTGTATTAGTTACTGATGTACAGCAAAGTGTTACAGCTCTACATATATATATTCTTTTTTTTTTAATTTGTTTATTTTAATTGGAGGCTAATTACTTTACAATATTGTATTGGTTTTGCCATACATTGACATGAATCAGCCATGGGTGTACATGTGTTCCCCATCCTGAACCCCCCTCCCACCTCCCTCCCCATCCCATCCCTCAGGGTCATCCCAGTGCACCAGCCCTGAGCACCCTGTCTCATGCATCGAACTTGGACTGGCGATTCGTTTCACATATGATAATATACATGTTTCAATGCCATTCTCCTAAATCATCCCATATGCATTCTTTTTTAAATATTCTTTTCCATTATGGTTTATCAAAGAATATTGAGTATAGTTCTCTGTGCTGTTACGGTAGGACCTTGTTGTTTATTCATTCTATATGTAAAAGTTTACTAGCCCCAACGTCCCGCTCCAACCCTCCCTCAGCCCTCTCCCCCTTGGCAACCACCAGTCTGTGCTCTATGTCTGTGATTCTATTTCTGTTTCATAGATAGGTTCATTTGTGTCATATCTTAGATTCCACGTATAAGTGGTATCATATGGCATTTGTCTTTCTCTTTGTGACTTACTTCACTTAGTATGATAATATCTAGATTCATCCATGTTGCTGCAAATGGCATTATTTCATTCTTTTTATGGCTGAGTGGTATTCCATTAGGGCTAGGGTTAGTAGTATTCCATTGTATACATATGTACCACATCTTCTTTATCCATTCATCCGTCGATGGACATTTAGGTTGTTTCCATGTCTTGCCTGTTGTGAATAATACTGCTATGAACACAGGGGTGCATGAGTCTTTTTGAATTGGAGTTTTGTTTGGACATATGCCCAGGAGTGGGATTGCTAGATGGTATGGTAATTCTGCTTTCAAGTTTTTGAGGAACTTCCATACTATTTTCCATGGTGGCTGCACCAACTTAAATTCCCACCAACAGTGTAAGGGGGTTCCCTTTTCTCCACACCCTCTCCAGCATCTGTAATTTGTAGACTTTTCTTTGGTTATCCCTTTTTACAGATGAGGAAACTGAGGCACAGTTCAGTTCAGTTCAGTCACTCAGTCGTGTCCAGCTCTTTGTGACCCCATGGACTGCAGCACGCCAAGCCTCCCTGTCCATCACCAACTCCTGGAGTTTACCCAAGCTCATGTCCATGTTACCTCTGCAGTTTAAGAACAACGAAAGCAGGGAGGCGGATCTAGCTCTCTTCCCTCCTCTAACCCCCCTGTCTCTCCTCTCTCCTTCTCTGCTGACCCTCTCCTCCCACCCCTCCCCACTGCAGCCACGTCACCAGCATCCAGTGTTTTGGCTTTTTTCTATCCTAAAGGGGCATGACTTCCATGCCTCCTAGGGCTGCCTGTGCGCCAGCCTTAAGAATGGGTCCTCTATGTGGATCCAGGCCACAGAGGGCCTTGCTGCTGCCCCAGCCCCTTTTCCATAAGCGCCTGAGCCCTGAAGGGAGAAGCCACTATAAAACAGGACGAAAATGGCTCCTGCTGAGACAGCCCCCCACCCTCTTTCCTTCCTTCTGCAGTCGTTTAACAAGTCCGGGCTGGTTGAATGCTGGTGCTGGGGACACAGGATTGAGCAAGACAGCGCCAGCCCTCAGGGACTCCAGTCACATGAGCAAGTAATTGGAGTGTAGCCTGATGTGATGTATGCTAGTCGGGAGAGTAGAGGTCAGGGAAGTTCCCGGCGGCAGATGGAGGGTGTGTGCGTGGGGGGGAGGGGGGATGGGAGGAGGCAGGCAGGAAGTGCAATTCAAAGAGGCTGGAGGAGGAGAAAAAGCCCACAAAGTTCTGTGAATGGTGGCCTCGGGAGTTTGGGTGTTCTCCCAGAATCAGGAGGGAGCCATCCGGAGATTTTCATGGGGGCATCAAGAGCGTATCTTTGTGTTCTGTGAAGTGAACTTATAAAAGCCCCTTTAAAAAGTGTTTTCATGGGCCTCACTACATCCAGTCCTTCCTCTGCCCTCTGTGCGAGAGGAGGACAGGTCCCACAATCCCCATTTTACAGATGAGAAAACTGAGCTGCCAAAGGACTAAAGGACTCTGGACTTGCTGGGTCACTTAAAATCGACACAGCAAACCCAGGCTCAGGTGTTCTACTTCTCGTCACAGTGCTCCTAATCCCGGTTTGGGGGTAGCTCTTATAAAAGCAAACATCTACAAAAGCTGTGGGGCAGAGACCAAGATGATAACATTTGGGCTTTCCTGGCGGCTCGATGGTAAAGAATCTACCTGCCAATGCAGGAGACACGAGTTTGATCCCTGATCCAGGAAGATCCCTCTTGCTGAGGAGCAGCTAAGCCTGTGTGCCACAACCATTGAGCCTGTACTCTAGAGCATGTGCACCGCAACAAAGGAAGCCACTGCACTGAGAAGCCTGCACACTGCAGCTGGGGAATAGCCCACACTCACCCCTGCTTGCCCCTGCGAAAAACCTGTGCATCAGTGAAGACCCAGCATAGCCAGTAATAAATAAATAAATACAATTATAAAAGCAGATGATAACATTCAACAAAAACAATAATATTGTGCCATTTATTGCGTGCCTGCTGTATGCCAGGAGGAGCTGGGCTGTGTGTCATCATTAACGCACCTTCTATACCAATCCATGAACTGGTGATATTCTTATCTGGCAGTGAAGGAAACTGAGGTTTCCAAGAGCTACTTTCTATCAGATGGCAGATCTAGGAGTTTTCTCTAATGGTTGGATTCTCTAAAGGAGCCCGGCTTCGCGGCTCAATAAATGGACCAGGGATGGAAAATGCTAGAGTGGAAATGGTACCCTCTCTGCTCTATGGGGCATTTAGCCAAGTTCTGCAGGCATGGTGCATGTGCTTGTGTGAACAGGTGGCCGATGGGCTAACACCTGGCAGGTTACTGAGTTACACCTGCCATCCTGACCGGGAGGATGGGCTAATGTCCAAATATTGTGCAGAAATGCGGCCCCATAAAGAGGCAGATGTTAGAAAGAGCTGAGCATTTGGGAGTCACGTGGCAACTCTCTCTAAATTCACTGAATGAACATTCATTCCCATGGCTCCTCATCTGCCTTCTGGGTGGCCTTGCACCTCTGGACTCACTTCCCAGCCTCAGTCTCCCTTCCTCTAGGTGCTCTGTACGTTTTCATGAATAAGTGAACAGAGGGAGCAAATGGCATCGAAGCCAAGGAAAACACAGGTGATGAAGTCTGTGTTAAAGCCCAGAGGAAGAGGTCTGGATCCGGACAGGGTGGGTGGATGTGGGAAGCTGGCATGCGTAATCAGAGAAGACTTCCTGAAGGAGGTAGACCCAATGAATCTTCCAGCAGAGGGAGTGGACCAGGGTCAGTGGACCAGGAGTGGAGTAGGGCTTTTGTGTTAGCAGGATGGAGAGAATAAGGGCAAAGCCAAATCAGAGTGTTTGGAAAGTGGATTCAGGGTCAAAAAGAGTAGGTTTTTAGTTCTGTTTGGCCTTTAAGAGCTGCATAACCTCAAGGAAAATAGCTCTTTGTTCCTAAGCCTTTTTTTCTCCTCCATGAAGTGAGAATCCTAGTCAGTCATTCCATCTCCCCATTGGGAGATGGACAGTGAAAGTCTTCATCGACATGAGTGTGTTCCTTTACTCAAGAGACCAAATGTGCTTCCTCCTGGAGCTGTTCAGACCCCTTAAGAGCCGCCTCTGTTTTGCCCTGGATACAAACCACCAGGGTCATGGGAACACACCAGCCAAGTGTCTGGATGGTGAGGCCCCCGGGGTGGGGGGGGCTCTTTGTGGGGTGTTTCCAGCTCTGTCCCAGACTCTGGGAGTGTCTTTTCAGCCGGGCCTGAGAGAGATGAATTCCAGTGACCTGTGAAATCCGGGCATGGTGCTTTCATCCAAGTCTCCTTGGAAAAGACCCAGGAGAACAGATCTTGCTTCATTGCAAGGGTGCCAGGCAGGCTGAACCGTCACTCTCTAAGCACAAGGCATTGACACAGTCCTGACCAGGGCGGTCCCCCACCTTCTTTCCTTCTTTGTCCCCTCCCCACCTCTCTCCTTCCACCTATGCCTTTGAACGTTTTTTGGAGCATCTTCCACGCCTGGTTTCCCTGATGGCCCAGCGGATAAAGAATCCCCCTGCAATGCAGGAGACACAGGAAACTTGGGTTCCATCCCTGAGTGGGGAAGATTCCCTAAAGGAGGAAATGGCAACGCTCTCCAGTGATCTTGCTGAAAAATTCCACGGACAGAGGAGCCTGGCTGGCTGCAGTCCAAAAATTAGCAGAGTTGACACGACTTAGCAACTGAGCCCCCATGCCTGGTCGCAGCAAAGTGGATGGCAGAATTGAATCTAAACGTGGTCCTTGCCCTCAGGGGACTCATGTGCTCCCAGGGGAGACAGATGTTGGAGCTGACTGTACCCCAGTTGGAGAGGTGACCCAGGCTCCAGAGGAGCAATCTGACCTCTCCAGGTGCACGAGGCTTGGGGGGTTCTTTCTCCATGCACCCCATTACAAAGCTTCTGCATTTGTTCCCCCGGTGTGATACTGGGGAGCAGCCACTCAGATATGCTCTGATTTAAATTGTCAAAATTGTCTAGTATTTCAAAGTTTCATAGTGTATTGTTAGTTGCTCACTTGTGTCCGACTCTTTTGCGACTCCATGGACTGTATCCCTCTAGGTTCCTCTGTCCATGGGGTTCTCCAGGCAAGATTACTGGAATGGGTTGCCATTGCCTTCTCCATGTCAAAGTTTATGAAACCTCAATGTTTTGACTCTCCCGGCAACCTTATGAGTTGGCCAACTGAAAAAACAAAACCTCAGAGGAGCTTGAAGGTGGTTTGAGTCAACCCTTGAAAGCAGTCAGTCTGAGATGATAGAAAGAGGAGCTTGAGGTGTCAAGGGTTGGCCCCATAGAGCTTTTGAGATTCTGGCATATAGTAAACACGTACACAGTGACTTTTATCACTAGTTGATATTTTCGAAGAAGTGGAAGACACACAGCGACCATCTGATCCAAGTACCTTCCTGGAAGGAGGATGAAGCTGAAGCCAGGGAGAGGCAGCACCTTGAACAAGGCCCCAAAACGTGTCAGTGTCAGAGTGGGCACAGCATCTGGAACCCAGGTCCCCTGATTTTCAGTCCAGTACCCCTCACAATTCTGGAGTAGGAAATGGCAACCTGCTGCAGTGTTCTTGCCTGGAAAATTCCATGGACAGGAGGGGCCTGGCCAGCTGCAGTCCATGAGGTTGTGAAGAGGTGGACACATCTGAGCACATATACACACCCCTCACAATATGGGCAACCTCTGCCAGGACCCAACGATTTCCATATGACACCTGGTTGTCATGTCTGGCGGTGTCATCTGAGTCCTGTAAACACAGGAGCAGAAGTTAAAGGCCATACACGTTCACGAGGCTATAAACCTATCATGTAAAAACCACCTGAAACTTCAGTCCTCTGGTTAGCACTCAATAAAGTTCATTTGCTGAGGGGTGGCAGGTATTTAAAGCTGCTTATTGTCATAAGGACTCTTAATGACCCAGCGTCCACAACTCTTAGTTACCCTTTATTAGATGATAGCAGAATTAGGTAATTGGATCAGGCTCTTGAACTTTTAATTCTCTCTCAATTTATGGTGGTCTCTACTGATGGAGACTTTGGGTTTGACTCAAAGAGAGCTCCAGGCAGCTTTGAGCTTGCCGCCAACTGTATTTACACAAGACAGTCTTAAGGCACAGACGATTCATTTCCCTGAATTTCTCACTTATGGTTTTTTTTTTTCTGTTTATAAGGAGTAAAGTGTAAATTTCCCCTCTCCTTCCCTTCTGTCCTTTGACTTCTGATGCAAGTCACTGTTATTAAAATACAATTCATATCAGAGTCAGTTCTCTTGGGCTTCTCAAAAGTATATATTTCATATCTGAATTCAAGTCAAGAAAGTGTAATGTTATTCCTAAAGGAGAAATGTATGCTTTTGCAAAACAAAATGTAAATTCTAGCTGCCTTGGTGATGGGTTTGGGATAAGGGAATATTTACCCAACTTCCAGCCTTTAAAGTAAGGTAGATATTGGCTTGAAAAAAAAATGTCTGTTGACAGACTAGCCTGCAAGCTGAAAACTATTCACATCCTTCACCTGGGTGAAACCTTTTGAGGGGATTCTCTGGTTGATCATTGAGACACAGATATAACTAATTGCACAATTTATCACAGTATGATTATAATAGCAAGTTATTAGGAACAACCGCAATGTCCAACTGCAGGAAACGGTTAAGTAAATGGCGATATATCCCATCAGTGAAACATTGGTTATTTAGCATTCATGCAACACACACTTAGGGAGTGCCTACCGTGTACCAAGGACAGGGTTAGGAGGTGGGTATACAATGATAAACTGGCAGATTATGCAGCAGTTCGCAATGGCTGCTACAAATATGGTGCTTTGAGGAACTCTTATAATACAAGATCAGAACGCTTGTGAAATTTTATAATCTTGACTCCATTGAAAACACACACAAATGTATTCTCTGGGACACTGACTTATTTTTTTACTTTTATTTATTTCTCCAAATGTCTTTGGTTTTTAAACTGTTTCCCCAAATAGTATTAAGATGCACATAAAAATATCTTTGGTTTTTAAACTATATCCCCAAATAGTTTTAAAGGTGCACATAAAAATTCTATAGTGGGTGAAAAACAGATTTTAAAAAGCATTTCAATATTAATTTGGAGGCGTCCCTCTTAGGAATTGTCCGTATATCAGAAGTCACTCTCCCCTTGGAAGTGACATGAAGTGTCCTCCACGGTAAGAATGGCTCCTGGCCCCGGAGAGATGTTTTATACTAGGAGGTGTGGGGTGTTTGTGCCTCCAGCTCATGCATTACCCACCCCTCTTCCTCCAGAAGCTCATGGAGAATCTTGACTCCTCTGTTCCTGTCCTGTCCCTGCGGACCTACCAGCTGCTTCCAGTCAGAGCAAACAAAGGTACTTCATCATCGGCTCCATGCAGTTCCTGGTGACAGAGGCTCAGCTGCCACTGTCTGAGGTAAGCTGTGTGTGAATGTGTGCGCGCATGCGCGTGTGTGTATATATGTGTGTGTGTGTACGTGTGCGAGTATGTGTGTCTACAACAGGAAGAGAGAGAGAGAGCCAGCCCACCCGCCAAAAGAGCTTTATTTACTGTTTCTTGTTTTCGCCCCTGACCTTGTAAGATTCAATATTTTGCAGTTCGTATTCCAGGACTCTGTGTATGGTGGACACTCACTGAATAGGATATATGAATTAAGACACATTGTTCAGGGAAATTCTGTGAAAGATTTTTATTTCTACGTTTGACTTAATGAACTCCATCTCAATTAAATTATCAGGTGTATTATGAACATTTAATGTTTATAGAAGGCTATAAACTTTATGTGCCTTCAGATTGCAAGCTCCATGTGTTAATGGCAGCTCCATAGTTGCAGAGCTCTCCACCAAGGCGGAACTGGGACACAGAGCTGACAGGCAGATCTCTGGTCCTGGCAGAGCTCAGGGTCCACTCAACTGGAATATTTTTTTTTTAATGGGGGTAAATAACCTCCCAGGTGGTGCTAGTAGTAAAGAATCCACCCGCCAATGTAGGAGATGTAAGAGATGTGGGTTCAATCCCTGGGTCGGAAAGATCCCCTCAGGGTCCACACACAACTGGAATCAGACAATGGCGACACTGTGTGGTCTGTGCTGAGAGCCAGAGGAGGTGCCTGACCTCAAATGGACAGTGCAGTTAAGGAAGGCTTCTTGGAGGAGGCCATGTCTGAGTGGAAACATGAAGACTGGAAAAGTTACCAGGAAGAGGGCAGGGGTGGAAAGCATGAACGTTCTAAACAGCGGGAACATAAGGGACAAGGGCCCAAGGTCAAAAGGGTGGGGAGGAGTTGAATGTGGCTGGAGGGGTGTGGTCAGTGCTCAGTGAAGGGGAGAAGAAGGCAGCAGAGTCTAGAGGACTCCCACCCTTGAGGCCAGGGGCCCAATGGTGGTCCTAGACACATGAGGCCTACTCATCTGTTGCCATGGGAACTGCTCTTGAGCCTCTGATACCAGGTCACCTGCGGATGACCCATCCTTTGGCTCTGATGTACAGCTGGCTGCAGAGGACACTGCACACCAGTCCTCTCCCCACCCCTGACCCTCCTGGGTGGTTCACAGCGCTTATGGCCATTGACCATGTGCAGCTGCTCCTGGGCTGTCTTCGTCTCTACAGCAGAGATCCAAGAAGGCAGGACCTCCATGCATTTTACCTGAAATGTGGGCACAAAGAAAGCACCCATAAAATCTTTATCGAATGAATGGATAAGTGAATGAATGAACATGCAGGGGCAATGGAGGCACTGTGGTTCTCCCTAAGGCCAGCAAGCAGGTGGCCTGGCTGGGTGGGAAACAGCAAGCCTGAAGAATGAATGGTCATGACCAATGGTCATGGTCAAGAATGGGAGGTGGCATTTTCTACTTATGAACTGGTTTATTTCAATCAGCTTAGTTCTTCCTCTGGCTCAGAAATGTGGTCTCCAAGTCTGAGGGTACAAGTGCTCTGCTGGGTCATCTATTTTTTTTTTAATGGGGGTAAATAACCTCCCAGGTGGTGCTAGTAGTAAAGAATCCACCCACCAATGTAGGAGATGTAAGAGATGTGGGTTCAATCCCTGAGTCGGAAAGATCCCCTGGGGTGGGCATGGCAACCCACTCCAGTATTCTTGCCTACAGAGTTGCATGGATAGAGGAGCCTGGCAGGTATGGTTTATAGGATTGCAAAGAGTCAGACATGACTGAAGTGACTTAGTATGCACACAAATAATGTAAAATTCATCATTCTAATCATTTTAAATGATTTACAATTTAGTCAATTAAATCATTCAATTTAATCAATTAAATCATTTATAATTCAGGGGATTTTAGTGCATTCCCAGTGTTGCGCCGCCAACACCACTCTAATTTCAGAATATTTTCACGAACCAAGAAACAAACTCCATACCCAGTAAGCAGATGATCCCCATTCCTAGCTCCTGGCAGCCACTCACCTACTTTCTGTCTCTATGGATTTGCCTCTTCTGGACATTTCGTTTAAATGGACTCCTAGCATATTTGGCCTTTTCTGTCTGGCTTCTTCACTCAGCAAGTGGTTTCAAGGTTCATCCACGTTGTAGCATCAGCACTTCATTCCTTTTTATGGACGAATGATAATCCTCTGTGTGGATATGCCATCCTTTGTTTATGCATTCATCAGGTGATGGACATTTTGGATTATTCCCTTTTTTGACTATTATGATTATTCAAGTTACCAAATTAATACATCTTCCTTATGAAAATGCAAACCTGATAAAAATATACACATATGGTAAAGTTCCCATGGGATTCACCTCACCACAACATCACCATCTGCCCATGGGTACTTCTGCCTTGAAATCTTCCTTGTCTCTCTTCACTTCTTTCTCTACATTGCTGAGAACTTTCCCCAAGGTTGCCACTATTCCCAGCGCCCCCAGGCCCCAGCTTCGTCTGCCTCACTAGCTCCAGCTCACTCTCAACTTTCAGGAGGTGTTGCCATCTCCAGAAGCCAACCCTGGTTCCTAAGGAGGAGTCCTGAGCTGTCCTCACCCTGAACGCTGGTGGATGTCTGTCTCTCTTAGCCTCCCCGACAAGACCATGGCTGCCTGGGGCAGGACCGTACCTCCTAGTCTCTGAGATGGCTGGGTGCATGCTCAGCAAGGGCTCTGCTGAAACTGAACGACTGTGGGATATGCAGGTCAGAGGCAGGTTGCCATAGAAACCCAATTTGGGGATGCCTAAGAGAGGGACCCGTCTGTTTGATGTAGCCACCCTTCTGTCAATGTTTCCAGTGACAGACTGGCTGCCTCCAGGATTGCTCACTCCTTCCAGAACCTCCTTTGGTGCAGCCACCCGATGGAGTGACCATCGGCCTGCCAGGCCCTGTGGCCTTGGGTCAAGCTTGAGCTTGTTTATATTCTAGTTCTCAGGCTACAGAAGGAATGGTCACCATTTCCAACACACGCCTCTGTGCTCACCAGGTCCCCCTTTGCCTGGAATTTGTTTTTAGTCACCACGTCATGTCCGATTCTTTGTGACTCCATGGACTGTAGCCTGCCAGGCTCCTCTATCCATGGGATTGTCCAGGCAGGAATATTGGAGTAGGTTGCCATTTCCTTCTCCAGGGGATCTTCCTGACCCAGGGATCCAACTTGTGTCTCCTGTCTTAACAGGTGGATTCTTTACCACTGAGCCACCAGGGAAGCCCATCATGGGATCTTGAGTCTTGAAGGTCATCAACACCCCCTCCCTAATGTAGCTCATTTTCTTGCAGTTCCAGAAGAACAGGGCTCCCTCTCGGCCACTTCTGCCCCCTTCCCCTGTGCCTTCTCTTAGAATCAGCTGTTCCTTTTAAGCATTCCCAAACCCCTGGTTCCTTTGTCTCAGGCTGAACACAAACCAAATAGGCAAGCCCCTGTGCAGGCTCCCACCCCGTCTCCTCTTTGCCAGGCTTCCCAGTCTCCACGTACTCCGCCCGCTCCCCACACTGCTCCCTGCCCCAGTCCTCAGACATGACTTCCCCCGGCCAGGTCTCCACCTGGGCAGCCCCAAGACCACCTCCTGGTCCTGTGAACTTGATCTTTCACCCCACCTGTCCACGAGCCGCTATTCAGAGTGCTCTCCTGGGGCCCCGGACCCCGCCTTCCCCCGCTTCCCCTCCTGCGAGTGAAATCCCCAGGCTTCTTCACCAACTCGCCCTTCCTGCCTCGCGATGCTCTTTTCCCCAGGGTCTGGTCCATGGCCTGGGTTCTGGAGCCAGCCCAGACCTCCTTCCAGATCTTACGATCTTCCTGTTCCTTCACAGCCTCCTTCCTAGTCCTGCCCTGATGCCCCAGAGCAACTGAAGCTCAAGCAGATCCAAAGGGGGCCTTGTTGTCTTCCTGTAACGCATCAGGGAGCTCACTGTTGCTCCAAGATGCCTAGTCCATTTCGAAAGACCTTGAATTCTTAAAAAAAATTTCGTTCTTCAGAGATGAAGTCATCCTTTTTAGAGTTTATGAGAATAAGGATGTGCGTGCTCAGTCGTGTTCGACTGTTTGCGATGCCATGGACTGTAGCCTGCCAGGCTCCTCTGTCTATGGAATTTTATAGGCAAAGATACTGGAACAGTTTGCCATTTCCTACTCCAGGGGATCTTTCCCACCCAGGGACTGAACCCTTGTCTCTTGCATCTCCTGTATTGGCAGGTGGATTCTTCACCACTGTGCCACCTGGGAAGCCACAGAGTGAAAATAAAATTCGAATAGTATTAAGTCTAATGGTATATTTCATTTATGCATCTCAGAAGGAAATCTCCCAATGTCTGGTTCATTTCTATTTTGTCCACATTGTCTCCATGCTACATACTGAGCCCTAAACTGGTTGTGCAAAGCGTTAAACCTGGATTTACTTAATACCTGTGAAGAATCAGGTAACAGCCCCTTATCACCTTCTCTGAAATACACACTCCTCAATGCAACTGGCCCAGTGAAACAACACGGTGGATAATAATAGCAGCTACCCTAGGGCATTGTCAGGAGTACTAAATTAGTATTGAGTATTAAATTAATTAATTAGTACTCAGTGAGTATTCATTTAATAAAACATGTAAATGCCAGGCTCAGTGGTTGGCACAGAGTTAACACTCAGTAAGTGCCCATCACCACCATCATCACCATCGTTGTACGTATCATCTTCGTTGTCATTATGACTAGACTTGCAATCAGACAGAACCAAGTTTTAATCTCAGCTCACTTGCTGTGCCCCCTTGGGCGCCATGCTTGACTTCTCTGCATATGAGCGTCACATCTGTAAAACGGGAGTAATAATGGCCTGGCCTTGTTGCAGAGATAATTAAATAAGCTACATGTGTAAAAGTAAGGATAATGAGAGCATGTGGAAGGCAAGCAGCGCCCAAGGGCACGTGGAAGACATCGGTTCCCTTCCCTCGTGTGACGGGGAGAGTCACAAACGTCCTTATCATCTTCCTGCCTTAACGCAGTTGCGTGAGATCCCGGGGAGATAATGTGCGGGAAGTGGTTTGGAAATGCTGAAGTGCTATAAACATGTTTATAACGATTATGACTAATTAAAATTTAGGGCAGCCAAGAGGGAGTCATGGTGTGAGATGAAGCTCCAGCCTCCTCCCTTCAGAGGGTCTTTGAGACACTCAGAAAACATAACCAGTTAAGAGACTGTGAGTGATGAGTTACTTGGAGCTTGGAGGCTGAAAAGTGAAAGTTAGTCGCACAGTCGTGTCTGACTCTTTGCGACCCCATGGACTGTAGCCCACCAGGCTCCTCTGTCCATAGCATTCTCCAGGCAAGAGTACTGGAGTGGGTAGCCATTCCCTTCTCCAGGGGATCTTCCCAACCCAGGGATCAAACCCAGGCCTCCTGCATTGCAGGCAGATTTGTGGAGGCTGCAGGCCAGCAAACTCCCTGGGTCCCTCCATAGCTTCAGTTCCTTGTGCAACCATCCCTGTATTCATAAACACACAATGTGTCTACTCTGCACCCTGGGCAACCAGGGGTGCAGGCACTGAGGGGGCAGCCCTGTTCCTGCCCCCAAAGTGCTGACAATCCACACATGAGACAGGAAAGCGGTAAGTCAGAACCTCCCCCTCTGATGTCCTTTATGGGGTCACCCGTCATGTTCAGGGCCAGCCCTTTTGGAGGTTCACCCCCCCCCCCACCCCATCCCCCAAGTACAAGCTCCTTGAGGCCAAGGACTTTGTCTTGTCCTCTGCATTTCCCCAACACCCAGCACAGGATCAGGCATCTGGAAGGTGTGGGTGGATGACTGTCAAGTTGAACCAACTTAATAAAAGCTGGTCTCTGAGCAGTCAGGGACCAAGTGTGCCCTACCCCAACCCACAAGGTTATTCATATATCTTTTAACAATGCTGTAGTCTGAGCTGGGCCGCCACTGTGAGATCTTTCCATTTGTGTTTTCTCTGACTTCCCATCACTCCCCGCCCCCTCTGCAGAAACTAGTGAGCTGGTGGCCAAGCTCTGGGCTGTGGTTGCTCTAGTTACCGGTTCCTGCAGGGACATCCAAGTGGGATCAGAGAGCTGCTCCGTTGCCTTTTGTGTCTAATGGAGGAGCTGAGTTCTCCACCTTCCATCGCCAGCCCTCTGCCTGCACCCTCAGACCAGCTCCCCCGTCCCCATTTTCTCACCCCCCCCCCCCCCGCACCAGACAACAGACTGCTCTTTTTTTCAAAGAGCAGCACTTTTTATATCACTGCCATGTACAAAAATACTTCTCGAATCTCTCTCACTGTCATCTGCAGGGAAAAGTCCAAACCCCTAAACTCGACATTGGTAGTCTTCACCACCCTCTCAGGTTCTCCCTCCCCCTCCTCTCACTCCAACCCCACCTGCCAAAGCACCCAACCCTCTGGCTCCTCGCAAGACACATGCTGCCTTTCCCTACCCCGTGTCTTTCTCAATATCTTCCTCCATACCTAAACCCTGCTGCCCTGGGATGCTGCTTCAGAAGCAAGTTCTTCCTTGAAGGCTTCAGTGGTTTTCATCAGTTGGAAGCCGCTTCTAGCCCATGTTCCTCACTTTATCTGCACTGTCTTATGTCATTCATCCCTCTCACAGGGATTGACACTTCTGTGCACACAGAGACATGCCATCGTGTGCATTACATAGACACGCATGCGTGTATGTTTCCCAGATGGCATTTGTCCCAGGGCTCAGGCTCGTTTGTCTACAGGAGTCATATCGTAGTTCCCCAGCCCACCGCGCAACTGGGATGAGTCTCTGGCTTCTCTCTGAGCCCCCAAAGAATCCCCTCTCCCAGGCGGTGATGAGCAATGGAGAACTTACTGAAGGGGAAGAACAGGAGACTGGAAGGGGCTCCATCACCTACTCTACAGTGAGCAACCTCACATCCCCACGGGAACGCTTCTCTTCTCCTGGGATCCCCTCAAGGTACAAGAGCCCAGAAATGGATGGACAGAGTCCTTTCTGACCTCCACCCCCACAACTTGCCCAGGTCTAGAGGCACCAGTCAAATCAGTGAGTCACATCCCATAGTTTCCCCAACCTGTGTTCTAAGGGTCACTTGTGGTCATGGGGTGCAAACTGAGGCTTCCTAGGGGTTCAGCTTCTCTGCCCAAGGGGGTCAATTTTTAGTCACCTGCAGAACTAACATCACATCTTTTTTTCTGATCAGAACAAAGTCATTTACTTTTGCTTTTCTATCATGCTGTTGCTGTTCAGTCACTCAGTCAGGTCCGACTCTGAGACCCCATGGACTATAGCATGCCAGGCTTCCCTGTCCTTCACTATCTCCTGGAGCTTGCTCAAATTCACATCCACTGATTCGATGATGCCATCCAACCATCTCATCTTAGTACTTGCAATTAAAACTCAAATTCACTATTTATTCTCCTGCCCTCATCATATAAGCTGAACAATATTCATAACTGTTATGGACGGGGTGTTTGTATTCCCACAAATTCCTATGTTTAAGCCCTAACCCCCAGGGTGATGGTATGAGGAAGTGGGGCTTTTTGGATTTACTTAGGTCGGAGGGTGGGGCCCACATGGATGGGATTAGTGCCCTGATAAAAGAGACCCCAGAGAGCTCCCTCACCCTGTCTGCCCTGTGAGGACACAGAGAGAAGTGGGCAGTCTGCAGGCTGGAAGAGGGTTCTCACCCTGAACTGGCCCTCCAGCTCCCAGAACTGTGAGGAGTACATTTCTGTGGTCAATAAGCCATCCAGTCAATGATACTTTTTATCCCAGCAGGCATGGACTAAGACAGCAGCTAACACATAATGCTTATAATGCTCCAGGCCATGTTAGAAGCACTTTGCACACATCCACTCACTCCATCATCACAACCAAGGCTGTGAAGTATATATTATTATCATACCTCTTTATAGACGTGGAAACACAGAGGTTAACTGACTTGCCTGTGATCACAGAGCTGGTGAGAGCAGAGGTGGGATTCGAACCCTGTAGTCGGCTCTGTGACTGAGCTCCTAGTGACTGTGCACCACGTCATGATGACGAAGCCCTGAGAAATGCCCGATTCAGAGTTGATCCAGATAAACCATCTCATATCGTGTGCCTTGTTTGAAGCTCAGAACGTGAGCATTCCTTCTCTGCCTGCTTTCATTTCAACAGCAATTTTGTCTGTTGTGGTCCTGCTAGAGCCCACTGGATATCAAGCTGTGACCCCTCTTGCTCACAGCAGGAAACCCTGCAAAGGGGCTCCCACTCAACACCATGTCCATTTTCCCAGGTTTCAGGAAAGATACAGAGGAGGCTCTTGAAGGTGGAGTGGCCATCCTCACCATCTGCGCTTCTGGGGCACGTCCTGAACCGGCTTCCCTGCAGAGGCTCAGGGAGGCAATGAGGCATATGGGTCCCCCCAGAAAGAGCTGTACCCTCTACCTCCATCCCCGTCTGCATCTGCTTCAGTCCACAGCTTATGAGGAGTGAGTGGGCAGACATGCTGTGTTATCCCCAGCTAGTCCAGCCAGACTTCCAGAACCTTCCTGAGCTTCAGTGTCCACCGAAACCGCACACTGTATCTGCCAGCCTGAAGAGCTGGGGCCTCCTCTGAACTAAAAACAGGCCCCAGAGTCAGTGGCAGCAGCTCCAACCTTAGAAAAAGGCACAGCTGAGGGACCCTGAATGAGAACAGGGAGCCCTGAGGGCTGACATCCACCCACGCTGCTGCTCAACAGGGGAGACACAGACTAATATCTGTCCTAACAGAAGCTGCATTGATAAGTTGTCTTTGAAAACCACCAGTCCCTGTGGGCCCTTGAGTGAGCCCTCGGCATCTCCAGGCCACGGTCTCTCCATCTGCCTGGAGAAGAGTGTGGGTTAGACCATTAATAAACACCCAGAGGAGCTTTAAATGACCATGATGCCTGATCCTCAGGCCAGGAGGCTGCCTCTGCTTGGTTTGGGAGGGGTCCAGGGATTGACACTTCTGCCAGCTCCCAGGCAGTTTTGACAAGAAGTCTGGACCCAGGTGACCTCCACGGTGGCCCACTCCACCAGGCAGGAACTTCTGGAGTTGCTTGTAAAAGAGACTAAATTCAGAAGGGCCACATAGGCGATCAGTTTCCCTAAAGTGCCTTTGAGAGGTGGCCCCAGGGAAAGTCGGTTTACCAGACAGCAGCTAAGCCAGGAGTCATTCTCGCCTTCCCCTGAAAGCTTCCTTCTGAGATAATGTGCTGCATCCAGCCCAGGCCCGGCCCTGACTCCCCTTGCCTGTGCGGCCGCAGAGTGTGGAGACCCAACATGGAGCAGGAGACAAGTTCATTACTGATTAACTTGACCACTGGCAAAGACTTAGCCGTGTTAAGAGACGGGGCTGGTTTTCTCCCTCCAAAGGTGGTGATGTGAATGGTTAGGAATGTGGTTCAGGACCTAAACTGCCCAGGTTTGACCTCCAGAAACACCACATTCTAGGTAGGTCACCTTGGGCGAGGCATTCAGCATCCATGACTCCCTTTCTTCATCTGTGATGTGGGAGATGAAGGCAGTGCTATGTCCTGTGGGGGCGTGTGATGACCTGAGTCCTGCTGTCCACACTGCACACCCTGAATACTGTGTGATGATGACCATTATGACTATTAGATCTTTTCTTTTGATGTGGACCATTTTTAAAATCTTCATTGAATTTGTTACAATATTGCTTCTGTTTTATGTTTTGGATTTTTGGCTGTGAGTCATGTGGGGTCTTAATTTCATGACCAGGGATCGAACCCACGCCTCCTGCATTGGAAGGTGAAGTCTTAACCACTGGACCTCCAGGGAAGTCCCTATTAGATAATTTCTTAAAGGGGAGAAAAATATTGGTGTTCCTTGTCAGTAAAGGGTCCAAAATTCTTTTTGTTTCACCTTATTTGTTTTTCTCTGAAAAAAGAAAGATGACTAAAGATGACTAACCCAGGTGGCGCTAGTGGTCAAGTACCTGCCTGCCAGTGCAGAAGATGTAAGAGACTCAGGTTCGATCCCTGGGTCAGCAAGGTCCCTTGGAGAAGGGAATGGCAACCCACTCCAGTATTCTTGCCTAGAAAATCCCATGGACAGAGTAGCCTGGCAGGCTACAGTCTATGGGGTTGCAAAGAGTCGGACAGGACTGTAGCAACTTAGCACACACACAACCATTAAAACCCCAACGTGAGTGAAGAATAGAAACTTCCTTTGAAGGTCTTTTTAATCCAGGATGACATGTTATCTGTCCAAGATAAGTGACATCCATTTTTTTATCGAATATTTTATCTATCAAATATCTATTAAATACTTCTGATGTGCCAGATGCTGGGCTTGGCATGGGAGTTCTGGCCAGGAGTGAGACAGACCATCATCCTAGCCTCACAGAACTAGCAGCAGAATGAAATAGTATGTAAATGCTTACACAAAAAATGAATCAATTTCGACTCTTGTCATTGCTGTGAAGAGGGCCGTGAGGGTCTATGACCGGGGACTCTGGGTGGGGAAACTTTCAGAGGAAAGAACAATTAAGCTAAGATCTGAAGGATGAGTAGAGGCCGTCTGGGTGCTGTGGGGAACAGCATCACATCAGAAGGAACAGCATATGTAAATCCCAAGACAAGAAAGGACCTGGAGACTCCAGGGGTGGTCCAAGGTCAGTGTCCCTGAAGGGCAGCAAGCACGGGAGGGGTTGTTGGGAGATGCGGTCAGGGAGGCTGGCCATCCAGGAGGCTGGATGCTGGGGTGGCAGTTTTTGTTTTCTTCTAAGTGCTGCTGGAGAGTTTTAAAGTGGAGATGGGAACTGCCCTGGAGTTGGTTCACTGTGTCCACTGTTTGGAAAGTTGATAGCAGGGTCACGAGTGGACGTGAGAAAGATCAGTGAGGGAGCCCCAAGGTGCCGCATATCATGATGAGCTGAAAGGGCTGCATGACAAAAACATAACATTCAGACAAAATTGGGGCTGCCGGTGATGGTTGGGGAAGGAGGGAAGAGAAAGAAACCACCAGTGAATGGACACATGCTGTGTGTCAGGGTCAGCGCTGTGGTGTCACATGAATTTTCACACAAGACATGGAAAGGATTGTAACCCAGAGCTGAGCATACTTTCTGCTCCGTGATCCTCAATGCTTGACGCCCCTACTGTGGTGGAGGGGTTGTGCCAGGGAGTCTCTCCTCCTGTTTTGTGTCTTATGGTTGCATTTTGGGGTTTCCTGTCTCCAGGAGCTTCTTCTGGGAGCTTCCTGATGACAGAAGCGACAGTGTGGCTTCTTTGTCAAGCATCACCCTTTCACTCTGTGCCTCACCCTCGGGCCCTGGCATCATTTTTCTTAGTCATCATTTGCGTCTGTCTGATCCTGGCTCTCTGATGAATGACCACGGCATCTCACTGCACTCTGAGCTGATTGCATCACCTCGCCCTGGCTGTCTGCTTGGCTCTTGATGATTTACAGGCATCAGAGACTGGACACCTCCAGATGACCTGTACGAACCGAGACCTGGGGTGACCTCTGAAGCACTAGAGAGCCCAGTGAGGCAACCCCCCCCACCCGGGGTTGTGCATGTGCCTCAAGACTCAAGGTAGAAATAGAGGAACCAAAACCCACAAACCTCTCTGCATCCTGGCCCACAGTTGGCATTCTTTTTTTTTTTTTTTTTGAAGGTCACTGAGATTTTTCAGTTATACTTTTCTGGACATTTTAATTTTATTTTCTTAGGTCTCTCAGTTGTGTCCCACTCTTTGCAACTGCATGGACTGTAGGCTGTCAGGCTCGTCCATCCAAGGGATTCTCTCTAGCTTTTGCAACCCAGACTTGCTGAGCAGAGCTGTGTGAATGAGGTCATCTTCTCAGAGATTCTCAGGCCCCAACTTTCCCTTTGGACTGTACCTCTCCAGTGACAGCAAAGTGCCATGTGGGAGTCTAGGCTTCACCAAGCGAGGTAGTTTTGATTTCAAATGCCTGTTTTGCCACTTTCCAGTTGGGTGACTTTGGACTTAACATCTCTGAGCCTCAGTCCATCTTCTGTAACATGGAAATGAGAAGACAGGAATGCTAGTATTAGAGAATTTCATCAAAAAAAAAAATGTTGGGAGCATCTGGTAGGGTAGGTACCACACAGGTGGTCTGGAAATCCTTGGATACACTTAAAAAATTTTTTTACTGAAGTACGTTAAGTGAAACTGTTAGTTTCTCAGTTGTGTCCTACTCTTTGCAACCCCATGGACTATAGCCCACCAGGCCCCTCTGTCCATGGAATTCTCTGAGCAAGAATACTGGAGTGGCTTGCCATTCCCTTCTTCAGGGGATTTCCCCAGCCCAGGGATTGAAGCTGGGTCTCCTGCATTTCAGGCAGATTCTTTACCATCTGAGGCACCAGGGAAGTACAGCTGATTTACAGTGTTGTCTTAATGTCTGCTATACAGCAAAATGATTCAGTTATACATATATATATATTCTTTTTCATATTCTTTTCTATGATGGTTTATCACAGGATAGTGAATGTAGTTCCCTGTGCTATACAGTAGGACCTTGTTGTCTGGGTCTACTTTTATTTGGTCAAATCTCTCCTTAGGTCAGGCTAGTTCTGCATTGAACCAGGGACCCCTCCAACATCTAAGAAAAGGCAGCTCTGGGATTGCACCCTTCTCTGTCTGTGTAGCAGACGTGTCAGGGCCCCAGTGCCACACCCTGGAGCCTGTCTCTGCTCTCAGCAGGAGTGACTTGTTCCGAGGCGCTCAGACCACCTTGTGCCCACTTCAAGCACGGGCTCCCATCCTCTAAGCAGAAAAGGGACTTCAGTGCACTACTTAGAAATCTCAGATTCTGCTTTGGGAGGCACTCAAACCAAGACAGCTTTTATGAACAACAGAATACTGGCTTTTGCCCTTGAATAACTCGTGCTGTCCTGGGGCGACCAATTCTCTACTGGGGAAGGGGGGCAGGAGCTGTGGTGTGAGGGAGACCAGCCCAGCAGCTGGGGTCCAGCTGGGCACAGCCTGCTCCACACCTGCTCTACAGGGGGCGGAACCTAGGTGGCTCTGTTCCATCCCCTCATTGTTGATTGGCCCACAGCCAGACACCTGACCCAAGCAGACCAATCAGAATTCCAGAATTTTTCATTTTGAAACAGAACCATTCTCTCTGTGTACAGGTTCCACGGTAACTTCAGGAGCTGTCAGGAGCTGTCAGTGTATCAGGTTCCCTGTGACCGTGAAGGAAGGCAGTGCAGAGTAAGAAAGAAAAAAGTCACAGCCAAGGAGAAACAGAAAGGTTTCTTCCCAGCGGTGCTTGTATAATTGGTTACAGCTGTGTGTGGAAACCGCTGCATCCCTGGGGATGGAAGAGATCCTCACCATAAAGTTCTAAATCAACTTAAAACTTGATTTTTGTCACAGACAGTCAAATCATGTGTACAGATACACAACCTGCTATCTCTCAGTAAAATGTACAGCTTTGGGTACAGTGTGTTCCTGACAGGTGAGTAAATATGGCCCAAAAGGGATACTGAGGAAGAAAGGAGAGAAGAATAACAAGGACTTATCTTCTAGAATGTTCCAGGAGCTGACGTTACCATTTTGTGTGCATTTCCTATGTAAGGGAAGAGTGAGTCCAATAAGAGACATGTAGCTGCAAGCAATAGAACCACTTAATCACTCTTCAAGGAGTCAGAGGTGCATGGTCTCGAGGCTGGTCTGGCATCTCAATGATACCAGCAACCACTCAGCTGCTTTCCCTCCTTCAGATCCACTGTCCACAGCTTGTTGGTGTTTCTTCCTGGTGATAAGTGCCTCGTGATCACAACAGGGCTGCTCCAGCTTCAGGCTTCACATCTGTGTCCCAAGAGGGAAGGGGAAGGTAAATCCTTCCCAGATGGCTCCAGTGGACTTTATTCTGTATCTCATTGGCCAAGTCTGCCCATAAATATGTTCCATGGCCATTCCTACCTGAGGGCCAATTTTCACCTTCCCAGCCTCTAGGCTGGGAGATGACAAAAGAAAAAAGGATTGGGAAAAGTTGTGAATTGGCCAGCAACTTTCCTTATTATGTCTTTCCTTATTAGCATGTGCAGTCCATGGGTCGCAAAGTGTTGGACACTACTGAGCAACTAACACACACACACAGAAACACACACACACACACAATATGCTACGTCTGGAGATAGTAAGAACTGGCTGTGAGTGGTCCTTAGAGGGTGAGGGGAAAGTGTGCTCACAGGGAAGATGGAGGAGAACCTGATGTGCCCATGGGAGCCACTGAAGGCCCTTAAGCCAGGTGGAGGACTGTCAGGACCAGAGCTACATTCTAGAAAGATCACCTTGGTTATTATGTAGAGGACGGCTTGGAGGGGAGTTGTATTAGGAGCAAGTTAGAGGCATTCCAGTGCTCATCCTATGAATTGAAGGTAGTATTTACAGGCATAGAATTTAGAGTAACTCCTTCCTAAGCTACTTATTGGATCAAAAATGTGCCTGAACAGATAAATGAGAGTAAAGTAAAACTCTTGAGAAATACAGAAGAATTTATCCTGGTGGAGAAATAGACTCTGATATGGCACTTATATCCAATTTTTCAGATGATGCAAATGGCTTTTCTTTGCATTTCTGTGCATAAGCAAATTCCAGGCCCCATTAAGTTACTGACTCAGCCACATAAAACGAACTCAAGGTTGTATCCATGGGAGAGGGAGTACAAATCACATTAACGCTATAGAATAGGACATTAGACTAAGTATTTCCAGCAAGTGAAGAATGAGAAATATCATTATACATTATATGTGTTCCTTCTTATAGAGCTGCTGGCCTTGTTAGAAAGGCTATCTTGTTATTCGGTCACTAAGTTGTGTCTGACTCTGTGACCCCATGGACTGCAGCACCCCAGGCTCCTCTGTCCTCCACTGTCTCCCAGAGTTTGCTCAGATTCACGTCCATTGAACTGACAATGCTATCTAACCATCTCACCCTCTGCCACTCCCTTCTTTTGCCTCCAGTCTTTTCCAGCATCAGGGTCTTTTCCAACGAGTTAGTTCTTCACATCGGGTGGCCAAAGTATTAGAGCTTCAGCTTCAGTCTTTCCAATGAATATTCAGGGTTAATTTCCTTTAGGATTGGCTGGTTTGATCTCCTTGCTGTCCAGGGGACTCTCAAGGGTCTCCTCCAGCATCACATTTCAAAAGTATCAATTCTTTGGTGCTCAGCCTTCTTTATGGTCCAACTCTCACATCCGTACATGACGAGTGGAAAAACCATAGCTTTGACTATATGGATCTTTGTCAGCAAAGTGATGTCTCAGCTTTTTAATATCCTGTCTAGGTTTGCATGGCTTTTCTTCCAAGAAGCAAGCATCTTTTAATTTCATAGCTGCAGTCACTGTCTGCAGTGATTTTGAGGCCCAAGAAAATAAAATCTGTCACTGCTTCCTAATATACTTCTATATTTGGTTAGAAAGGCCACAGTATACTTACATACACTATTAAAAATTCAGATTATGAAAATTAATTTCGAGTAATGTATGTTTGTTACAAAAACATGTACAAAATAGAGAAAAAAATTAAGAAGAAAACATCAAAAACCATAAAAACAAAATAACTGTTGCTATTTTGGCCCATGTCCTTTTTTATCCCTATAGGTAAGTTTCTAATATTCATAATTGTAGTATAATTTATATGCTGCTTTTTAAAGAATTACTCACATGCATTTAAAAAATTTTCAAGTCTTTATTGAATTTGTTTCAATATTACTTCTGTTGTTTTATTTGTTCTGATTTTCTGGCCACAAGGCATGTGGGATCTTAGTTCCCCAACCAGGGTTTGAACTCACACCCCTTGCATTAGAAGGCAAAGCCTTAACCACTAGCCCACCAAGGAAGTCCCTATATGCTACTTTTTAAAATATAATCTTATCTTGTAGGTCCCCCCGCCCCGTGATAACATAGTTTTCCTAAACGTCGCTTCTCATGGTTTCATAAACAAAACTTTCTTGACCCCTGTTATTGAACATTTGAGTGGCTTCCTTTTTTTTCATAATAAATAATGTGATGCTTATCATTGTGTATACATTTTTGTCTTTATTGAAGACTATTTCTTGGAGACTGATTCTCAGAGATGGAATTACTACCTCAAAGGAAGCAAACATTTTTAAGCCATTGATACTTACTGCTGAGTCAGATTTTCAAACTCATGATAAAAGTTCAATTAAAGACAGACAATGCAGTGAGGAAACCTGCCTTCTGAATTCTCTCCCCTGGCAGTAGGCTTGGTCATTAAGTCTGTGGACGATTTATTGCCTTATTTCCAAAGAGGATCAATATGCCCAGAAGCTCCAGTATAATGAGATTCAGAGGCACCTCAACTCATGAAAGAATCCATCAGTTAGACCAGAATGTTAAGAACAGTGAAAGTGAAAATGGTCCAATGAATCTTGATATTGAAACACTGATTAGGGTGTTTGGCGGAAAAAGAGCATTTTACTTTTATCTATATTTTTTGTATCCCATACAGTTAGGAAGCTCATGGAAACAGAATAGAGGTTATCTCTGTCATAGTATATGCTCTTTCCACACCACACTCTTGCACGCTGACCCCCACTACACTCACTCATTTCAAGAACCATCATTGCATGTCTGACAGAGTCCTTCATCACACTTCCCTGGTAGCTCAGATGGTAAAGAATCCTCCTGCAATGCAAGAGACCCAGGTTTGATCCCTGGGTCAGGAAGATGCCCTAGAGGAGGAAATGGCAACCCACTCCAGTGTTCTGGCCTGGGAAATCCCATGGACAGAGGAGCCTGGTGGGCTGTAGCCCTCCGTGAGTTCGCAAAGAGACGACTGAGTAACTAGCGTTCTCACTTCACTTCGCTTCTGCCAGGGCCCTTCACCCCACTAGCCCTGTGATGGGTGTTATCATTGTCGTTTACAGATGGGAAGCTGAGAGAGAAATTAAGCATCATGCCCAGGGTCACAGAGGTAGTAAGTCATAGAGCTGGTACACTTTGTCATGATGGCCTTTTATGAAAAAACGGGCCTGATTCTTTTAAAGTAATTTGGAGAAGCTGCTTAAAGTGCTTTCTACACTGATCCTGGCTTATTTTTATTTGTACAGTCTATTTACTGCAGTTGTAAAAGATATCCTGTTCATTCCAGTTCTTTCCTGTCACTTGTGCAAAATTGGTATCTCTCTCTCCCATTCATTCATTCATTCTTTTATGCATCCACTCTTCCCAAACACACACGCACAGTGGTGGGTTGCTGCTGGCTTCTCCTGGCTGGCCAGAGCTACTTGTGAACATCTCTACCAGCTCTTCAGTGACATCCCATTGGTAGCTGGAAATCAGCCACGGTGGGAATATTGATATCACAGAAATTGACAAATGCTAAAAATCAGGTCTGTTTTTTTCTGAGAGCCCTTCACATGTACCAGCCAACCACTGCGGTTCTCCTGCAGGAAAAGCTGTGCCTTTCTTCATCTTCTGCCACTATCAGTCAAGAACGACTCTTTATGGCTCCAGACTCCTCTGCCCATGGAATTTCCCAGGAAAGAATACTGGAGTGGGTTGCCATTTCCTTCTCCAAGGAATCTTCCCGACCTAGGAATCGAACTCCATCTCCTGCATTGGCAGGTGGATTCTTTGCTACTGAACTACCTGGGAAGCCCATAGCTCCTTATCCTAATGAAGCCCCAGGAGCAAGGAGGGGCCATGGGAAACAAACTCAGCAGGAAGAGACCTTCAAACCAGACTCAGTGTGTCTGAAGAGAGGCCCTCAATGAGTGGACCCTGTTCTGGGCTTTAAGTACCATGTGAAATATCCCTTCAGTGGCTTCACACACATTCTACCAAGTCTCATTTTTACTCCATTCATAGATGAACTTCTGTGATAGTATAACTTATAATAAGAAATGTATATTTGATCTCCATCCATTGCTCCAGGCACATAGCTCCCCAAACCCTTGGAATGTCTTAACTGTTGAGATACAGATGGCTTTGTTATGTTAATGAGATGACTGAGGAGATGCCCCCAGGTAACCTAAAGGTGGGGGCCAGTTGCCAGGGAACCAGCCATGTGATTAGAGCATTGGAATTTTTCATCCCCCGCAGAGAGCTTCCCAGGTGGAGCAAGTGGTAAACAACCCACCTGCCGAAGCAGGAGACATGGGTACAATCCCTGGGTGGAGAAGATCTCCTGGAGGAGGGCATGGCAACCCACTCCAGTATTCTTGCCTGGAGAATCCCATGGATCGAGGAGCCTGGTGGGCTACAGTTCTTTAGGGTTGCAGAGTCAGATGTGACTGAGCACAACAAGGAGCTATACAAAACAGAAACCTTTTATTCAATTCAGATCAGTCATTCAGTTGTGTCCGACTCTTTGCGACCCCATGGACTGCAGCATGCCAGGCTTCCCTGTCCACCACCAACTCCCGGAGCTTGCTCAAACTCATGTCCATCAAGTTGGTGATGCCATTCAACCATCTCATCCTCTGTCGTCCCCTTCTCCTCCCGCCTTCAATCTTTCCCAGCATCATGGTCTTTTCCAGTGAGTCAGTTCTTCACATCAGGTGGCCTAAATATTGGAGTTTCAGCTTCAGCATCAGTCCTTCCAATGAATATCCAAGGTTGACTTCCTTTAGGATTGACTGGTTTGATCTCCTTGCAGTCTAAGGAACTCTCAAGAGTCTTCTCCATCACCACAGTTCAAAAGCATCAATTCTTCGGCATCTCAGCTTTCTTTGTAGTCTAGTTCTCACATCCATACCATGACTACTGGAAAAACCATAGCTTTGACTAGATAGACCTTTGTTGGCAAAGTAATGTCTATGCTTTTTAATATGCTGTCTAGGTTTGTCATAGCTTTCCTTCCAAGGAGCAAGCATCTTTTCATTTCATGGCTGCAGTCGCCATCTGCAGTGATTCTGGACCTTTTATTAACAGAGAGTTAAGAAAGCGGACTGCTTTATCTTTTGGGGAAGTGATGAAGGATCTATGAGGAGAATTACCTCACTACTACTAACCAGAAAATCCCAGGCTGACTTGGTAAGACTACATTGCTGGGAGAGGCTGAGACTGCCATCAGGCTAGAAATGTGGTCTTGTTTGCTGACGTGGGGCTTAGCACAAGTGACTCCATTTGGAGCCTGTTGTTTCTTTATAACAAGGCTTTATAAAAAAAAAAGATGGGGTTCACAGAGCTTCCAGGTGGGTGAACCAGAGCTCATCCATGTGCCTGGAGGGTGCTGCACACCAAACTCCATGGGGACAAAAGCTCCTACACTGGGGACCATTCTGAACCTTGTCCTATGAACCTCTTCATCTGTATCCTTTACAATACCCTTTATAATATACTGGTAAACATGAATAAATGTTCCTCTGAGTTCTGTGAGCCCCTCTAGAAAATTAAACAACCTAAGCCAGGGTGGGGACTTGCCTGGTGGTCCAGTGGCTAAGACTCCACACTCCTAAATGCAGAGGCCCAGTTTCGATTCCTGATCAGGAAAATAGATCCCATATACCACAACATGCTGCAACAAATATTGAAGATTATTTGTGTCGCAACTAGGGCCCAGCACAGCCAAATAAATAAATATTAACAAAAATAAACAAAAATTTTAAACTATCTTTTAAAAAAGTCCTAAGGAGAAGATCATAGGAACTTCCAACTTATCTCTTAATTGGTAACAATACAGATTTGTGATTGGCATCTGAAGTGGAGGCAGTCTTGTGGGAGGCATTAAGCTTTTAACATGTGGGAGCTGATGCTTCCTCCAGGTAGATTTTGTCAGAATTGAGTTAAATCGTAGGACCTCCAGTCAGTGTCTCCTGAGAAGTGGAAAATTACTTGGTGGTGTTGGAAAAAATACACACTGAAATTTCCCAACAATCGGCTGTCCAGTGAAACAAACGTCTCTGACATGGTGGTGAGCTTCCCGTGAGAGGATGTATCCAAGAAGAGTTTGAGCAAAATCTGTCCCAGGTGCTTGAAGGAAGTGGGGTTTGGGCTTTGAGAAGGGCCAGAAAAAGCCACAAATTCAGAAGGCATGAAGAAAGAAGAAACAGCAACTCTGGTGAAACATCTATGAGAAAAATAAGGACAGGGTACTGCTTTCACATTCAGTAAGGAGGTACCAAAAAAGAAAACACAATATGAGCAGCTTGAGGGAAGGGACTTTATTTCATTATTTCACTGACACCAAAGTAGGTTCTTGCCCAGTGCTAGGTACCCAGAAGGTTCTGGATCAGTGCTGGTATCTGTTGTTGTTGTTCGGTTGCTCAGTTGTGTCCGACTCTTTGCAACCCCATGGATTACAGCACGCCAGGTTCCCTGTCCTTCACCATCTCCTGGAGTACCAGTTACAGGGCTAGGAAAGCTAGTCCAAGCTCAGCCTTATCAATCAAGCCGTGTGATTCCTGTGAGGTAACTTTCTCTCTAGAGGTATGTTTCCTCAACTAATTATACAAGGACTTATTTTAGAGGACTTCTCGAGAATAACTAGTATTCTAATTAAAACACCATGATTCACACCAAACCTGTTTATAGCATAACGTGGATCACAAACAGGCATCATTAAAAATATAAAAATTAGTGGCCAGATGGAGCAGATTGTGAAGGTTCTTAAATTTTGAAGATGTTTATTAAAAAAAAAATAGTGAATTTTGCATTTGATTCCTTTTACCTGCAAGAAAATGCTAAATATTCCCTGAAGAAATATGTTAGAACTGGTTCGCATTCAATGAGAATTGCACTAAGTCGATCCACATTGAATCTGTTCTTTGTCAGCACTCACCCTGTTCAGCAGCAGTGTCTCAGTCGCTTGGGCCATCACTCATGCCTTTTTCTGTAGGCCCTGGGTCTAGTCCTTGTGCTCAGTCACTCAGTCGTGTCTGACTCTTTGCAACCCCATGGACTGTAGCCAACCAGGCTCCTCTGTCCATGGGATTATTCAGGCAAGAATACTGGAGTGGGTTGCCATTTCCTCCTCCAGAGGATCGTCCCAACCCAGGGATTGAACCCACGTCTTCTGCATTGCCAGCAAATTCTTTACCACTGAACCACCAGGGAAGACCCCTGAAGTCTGGTAAGTCTTGTTTAAAATTCCAACCCCACCACTTACCTGCTGTAGAATCTTGGGGAAATTTCTGCCTTAGCCTCTCAATGTCCTCCTCTGTAAATTGGGGTGTGGATCGTGGGGAGTTGTGAGGATTCAGTCTGGTGGTATCTGTCAAGTGCTCAGGGCAGTAGGTGACACATAGGTGTGGTCCAGGGTTGCTGTTCTTGTAACTGTGGATTCTCAAGTTCTGCCTCTGCTGGTCCTCCCACCTGGAGCACCGGGGAAGATGCCCCAACAGAACCCTACTCACTTCTATTTCCCAAGACTCCCTACATCCTGGTCCTGATTGCCTTATGGAGGCTGCAGGTCCTTCTGTCCTTTCCTGCAAGCTCCTGAGAGCACACACTTTGCATTTGTGCCAATCCAGAGCACTCAACCCACTGTCCTGCATGTCCAGGGAGCAGAGCATCTACTTAATTGACCAAGCGGGACTTCACATTCAACTGAGAGACACATAAAAAAGGGAAATGATTTCTGGTCCAATAACTGCTCCTGATGAAGTGTTAGTGGAATGGAAGCTCCTATTCGACAAACACCCAGAGGAGAATGGAGTTGAGGGGAAAACCCACTGAACGTGCTCATCAGTGCCAGGAACACTTGCCATCAAGTACCGAGGCACCTAACACTGCTTATGTGACCAAGGCAAGTGCACTCAGTGGGCAAGGAATTTGTGTGGCGGCTGTGTGACGTGGAAGGGTTTGCATTTCAAGAGATGAGATAAGACAGGTAGTGGGGCTGGAGGTTACATAGTCCTGGAAGTCTTGCTAGGGAGCTTGGCTTTATCCTAAGAGCAGAGAAAGACAGAGTAGAAGAAAGGAAGTGATGTGATCAGTTTTCTAGTAATTCTGACTGCTGTGTAGAGAGTAGATTAAGGTGAGGCCAGCCCAACAGCTTGGTCAGGAAGTTGTTCAGTGATCTGGGTAGAAGATGGTGGTGGTCTGGGCTGGAAGAAAAGAAGGAAACAGGGCAGAGAATACCAGTTCTGTACTTTCCAAGCATCTTTAACCTGTGAAGTAGGTCATTTCAGCCTTGTTTTGATTTACAGGTCAGAGTGAGAGAAAGAGCAGTGACACAGAGGTCCCTAAGAGGACCTTCTCATCTCCTCTATACATCCCCCGAAGAAAGACTGTTTGACCTTGGGGTTACGTGAATGGTGTCAAGGACAGTCACGTCTGTGTCAGCCTCTCCTGTCAGAGTGCAGTCTCTTACTGAGGAGCTCCTGTCTTGACAAAGGTCTGGAACTAAGTAGGGCACTGACTAGTGTCCCCATTTTTGCCCTCATTTTCTTATACCCAAGGGCTTCCCCTCTCCCCATCATGTGGTCGTCTCTCTGCCTGGGATCTCCGCCATTATCTGCTCAGACATTTGCTTCCCCCAATGGACCAGGAGGTGGAGTGGCAGCCTAGTCCTCTTCAACTCCCCTGGCATATGTAAAAACCTGCTGTTGTTTTATAGAAACATCAATTCTAGGGTTGGAAAGTCTTTCGGGTCCACTGGGGAACTGTTCCTTATGCAAATGCAGGAGTCCCCTCTGATATCCACACATGTACAGTGCAGTGAGCATGTTCTTCCTCCAAGAGGTATCCTGATGCTTCAGTCGATCACCTTCATGACTCTGACCCTCAACAACCACTGATATTTTGTGAAGTCAGCATTTCATTCTGTCTGAAATTTGAGTTTACCTGACTATTTTACTCACTCAGCTGTGTTCTCTGGGGACAAAGATGCCCATGTTTTATTTACTTTAACATTCCCCGTAGCCTTGAACACAGTGCCTGTCATAGAGTAGGTACTTGGTAATGAGTAAATGACTAAATGAACGAATGAATGAGTGGGTTAGCTCTCAGTGTTAGAAAGTTCTTTACCCTCAGCTGAAGCATGCCTCCTGCTAACCACCGCTTTTGGAGCCAAAGTCCACTCCACACAGATCATATTTTCCTCTTCCTCGTGGTGGCTTCTCATCTGATGAAAGCACAGCAACTTGGTTTACTTCCCTCAAACACATCAACCTGTTCCTGCCAAGCTTTTTATCTTAAGCATTTTATGCATTTTCCACTTCTGCCTGAAAACCCTTGACTCTCATTTCTTTCATGGCTGGACCTTCCTTTCCATTTGGGCCTTAGCTCCCCAAAAATGCAACATCCAAGCACCCAATCTAGAGTAACTCCCTTTGTCCTTTCACCTCTTTATCTCTCTGGGCTGAATTCTGGGTAAGTTCCTCAGATTCATCTTCCAGTTCACTAAACCTCTCTTCATCTGTGTCTGTCTAGCCTATTGACTGAGGTCTTGGATCTGTCACTCTACTTTTCATTCATAGAATGTGTATGTGAATATTGTAACCATTCTCATTTTAAAATCCTTTTTAGAATCTCTATTGCATGTCATCCTCCATTAGTGATTTCTCCAATTTGTTGTATGCTGATCATCCCTCAGGAGTTGAGTATCTTTGTAATTGTTATAATTTTCAAGATGCAACTTTATCAGGAATTATCATCTGTGAGTGATCCACATAGGTTATGGAGGTGACCCATCAAGTTCATGAATCTTGGAAGGGCTGTTACATTAACTCCTTGATGAATATGAGATCAGTGCAAGGAACTGGGTACCAACCTCGTGCACGATGTAGGCAAGACATGAGGATTTCTTCTATTTGGTCTCATGCACGTGATTCCAGAAGCGTTAAGTTTACATGCCAGCTTTGTCCTCAGACTGGAGCATCACCAAATGCAGTGGTACCTAGATGCCAGGCTCTTAATGTGTGCACTTTACATGTCTAAAAACCACCCAGCTGAGTATATGAGCATGGGACCCAGTGAAAACACAGATTTGTGAGATCCATCTCCTCGGTACTGATTCCATAAGTCTAAAAGCGAGCCTAGGAATCTGAATCTTATACAGCTCTCCATATGATTCTGGTGTATAGTGAAGTTTGGGTACCAGTGGTCCTAGAAGTTCTAGGACTGTAATTGGATTTGTTTTTATCTTGCTTATTTCCTTCAAATAAAAGGATTGAAAGCAGCTTACAGGATACATGCAAATACATTTTGGAAAGCAGACTTAAAAACCACCCACACAAATAAGGAAGTGAGGAAGGAAGTGAGAGCTGACCTTATGCCAAGACTGGAGACACACAAGTTGATGCTGTGGTCGGTGTCCTCACCAACATCCTTATCATGTGGCTGGGGATGAAGTGTGAGCTTTTGTTCTCCATCTCTGGGGACCCTCAGTATTAAAAGCCAGCTCAGTGACATAAATTATGGGAGCAACAGTAGAACTGCAAAGGGACTGCTGCTCTTCGATAGGGTTTTAATGTTTCTGGGGTCCCCGTGTGCAAATTGTCCAAATACACTTATTGGTCCAGCAACACTCAAGAAGACTCCTCCTGGCAAACTGAATCTGCCTCGCTGAGTCCTCCCAGCCCATGTTCACCCACACTTCTTGGCTTCTTCCAAACTGTTTCCACTGGCCAGAGGACTCTTGTTTATCTCCAAGACACCACTCAAATATCACCGCCTCCAGGCAGCCCTCCTCCTTCTTTTCCTTCCTTCCTTTTGTCCTTCATTCATTAAGTCCTTATTGCGTCTCAGCATTGCACTAGCGCCAAGCCTGAGATAGAGCAGGTGCCTGTTAACTTTGTTGAGGGGGTTCCATGCTCAGAAAAAACTAAAAATAAGACTTTTGTACCACATGATCCAACAATCCCACTCCTGGGCATATACCCAGGCAAAATTACAATTTAAAAAGATTCGTGCACCCCGAGGTTCATAGAGCACTATTCACAATAGCCAAAGCATGGAAATAACCTAAACATGCATCGACAGATGAATGAATGAAGGAGATATGGCACCTATACACAGCCATAAAAAAGTAACAAAATAATGCCATTTGCAGCAACATGGATGCGACTAGAGATTATCATACTAATTGAAGTCAGGCAGACAGAGAAAGACAAATACCATATGATATCACTTATATGTGGAATATGAAATATGGCACAAATGAACCTATCTACGAAACAGAAATAGACTCACAGACATAGAGATAAGACTTGTGATTGCCAAGGGGGTGGGGAGGGAGAGCGATGGACTGGGAGTTTGGGGTTGGGAGATGCAAACTCTTACAGATAGAATGGAAAAGCAACAAGGTCCTACTATATTGCTCAGGGAATTATATCCAATATACTGTCATAAATCATAATGGAAAAGAATATGAAATAGAATATATAGATAATCAAATTACTGCTGTACAGCAGAAATTAACACAACATTGTAAATCATCTGTACTTCAATAAAATATAAAAAAAAACCCAGATAAAGAGAGCATTGTTTATTAATTTCAAACTAAGATTCATTTCTAGAGAGAACAGCTGATGAATTATATAAAGATATCATGATTTACATGTGTGCTTCATTGCTAAGTCATGTCCAACTCTTTTGTGACCCCGTGTACTGCAGTCCGCCAGGCTCCTCTGTCCATGGGATTTTCCAGGCAAAAATACTGGAGTGGGTTGCCATTTCCTCCTCCAGGGGATCTTCCCAACCCAAGGATCAAACCCGCAGCTCCTGTGACTACTGTATTGGCAACTGGAATCTTTACCACTGTGCCACCTGAGAAGCCCATCATGATTTAAGCCCAGTTACAAAGAGAGATGACTGTGGGCTTCCTGGCATCTTAAAGCGTCGTGTGTTCAGGTGGCTTCATGTAGATGCCATGCAGGTTGGTATGTTCCCTTTAAGAACTCATCTCCCTGTTTTTTTGTTCTTGCAGGAAAGAAGACAGTGCAGAGGCAAGTGCATCAAACTGGAAAATATTTACATCGCTTCTAACTGCCCAGTGGAGCAGAGGTGGCCCCATGATTTGAAATCTCTTCAAGGGATCTGAACTACAAGCCAAACAACCCTCTTCCTATTTCAAGTCACTCTTGAGAACGCCTCTACTCTGTGTAAAACCAACTGGGGGACCAATGAGATGTCTGTTAGCTATCAGAAGCCTGAATGTATTGGCACAGGGCTGCCAGAAGCCTGAACATATTGGCACAGGGCGGCGGAAGGTGTCTGGGGCTGGAGTCCCAAGGTCCTGACTGGCTTGGCCATTCCTAAGCTGTGTTCCTACACAAATGAGTAACCTTCGAATTTCCACTTCTGCATCTGTTGGAGGGGCCTCACGCCTACTTGACAGTTTTGTTCCAATGACCTAATGAACTAATGGCTGCAGAAGTGCCCCAAACACCACGATGCTTCCCATGTGATCAGGAATCATAGTTGTTGGTAAAATGCAATTCTATCTTCTCTCACTCACATACTGACATCTGCTCAGGAGGGCTCTCTGCCATAAAGTACTCATTACAGTTCTGTATAGCTGACACCCAAGATTGGTGATGTGGGGGCCTAGGAGCGTCACAATGTGAAAGACATCTAAGTAGTCACCTTGCTATTTCAGAGCTTGTGCAGGGCTAGCCTGTGCAAAACATTGTATGTGTGTGAGCACTTTCCTAGGGAGAGGGACCATGGACTTTACTAGATTCTCAAATGAGACTGGGACCCCCCCAAGGGTCAAGCACCCCTAGTCTAGGGGGAAAGGACTTTATTGGGGAATCCAGAGACCCAACTCTGCCTCTAACTGGCCAGTGATGGGCCTCAGTTCCTCATCTGTGAAATGGGTGTGACCATGAGCCCTCTGGCGTCCCTCCTTGCTCAGACCTCTGATGAGTCTATAACCCTCCCTGTGTCATGTCCTTCATCAGATGAGGCTCATCCCACTGCAGCAAACATCATCTGGCGTCTTACTGTGGGACAGGTTCTGGCCAGCTGGGGAGGTACTGAACCCACCTCCCCAGCCCCACTTCCAAAATCAGGAGAGATTTCTTCTTTTCTACACATAAGTCTCTTTGAGCCACTGTGTCCATGAATTTCCCACCTCTCACAAATAACCAAAGTGCCCGAAGTACTGGAGCCCTGTTTCCACTCCTCTCACCCAGCAGTTAAACAGCACTGTGGCCCAGCAGCTGGGCTCAGACCGAGAGGGTCTGCTCCTTCTGGAAAGACTTGCCTGTAAACTGCAGGGCTGGCTGTGAGGCCTTCTCACTCAGGCAGCCAAGGGGCTAATGGGGATGTCTGAAGTCTTATCACCCTGAGAAAGGCAGCCTGAAAAGTGGGCTGTGCGTGTACAAGCTGGTGAGCTGGTTCTTTCTTGCCTCTGATGTGAGGCAGAGGCAGATGGCAAGAAGGCAGCTGGTGGGTGGGGTCCGCCCTCACATCTGAGACCTCAGCAGGACCAGGGCTGGGCTCACACAGGCCCCATGACCCACGGGACAGACCTCAGAGAGTTCCCAGTCCACAGGCCTCAGGCCAGATTTGGCTCACAAGCATATCTTGCTTAGCTTATGTTTTGTTTTGTTTTGCCTAATTGTGGTGAAAACATGCATACCATAAAATTTACCACCTTACCCATTTTTAAATACCCAGCTCATTGGCATTAAATGCAGTCACAGCTTGTGCAGCCATCATCCCCATTCATCTCCACAACTCTTCCATCTTCCCTGATTGAAGCTCTGTCTACACACTGACCCCCATTTCCCCTTCCCTAGCCCCTGGCAACCTCCATTCTGCTTTCTGTCTCTATGATGCTGATGACTCTAGGGACCTCATACAAGTGGAATCACACAGAGATTTTTTTTCATTTTGAGACTGGCTTATTTCAATTAGCATAAGGTCCTCAAGTTTCATCCATGTTGTAGCATGTGTCAGAATTTCCTTCCTTTTAAAGGCTGAATAATATTCCATTGTGTGGTTGGGTCACATCTTGCTGATCCATCCACCTGTTGAACATTTGGGTTGCGTCCCTCTCTTGGCTGTTGTGAATACTGCCATGAACATTGGGGGTACGAATACCTAGGTTATATGTGTTAATATTGGAATTAGCAGATGACATTTAAAAACCAAGAGATTTCTCATAAAAACCTGGATTTCTGGCTTCTCTTGGAAAAACAGTGGATCTGGCAAGTCAGGGTCTCTAGCTTCCTGGCCACACTCAGAGCTGAATGAGGACCTGTCATTCCCTGCCCCCTAGACAGGCACATGGCCTGGGGGACGTCAGGCCCCAACTCCCTCCTGGTCTTCTCCTTGCTCCCCACCTCACCAGCCTGGTAGTTGTCTTTCTTCCCTTCCCAAGCAGAAGTCTCCATCTGAGGTTCAAAGGATGGCATATTTTCAAAACTAAAAGAGGAAAAAATGTAGTTTTCAGCTTTCCACTGGAGGCTCCTGGGTCCATGTGTTGTCGGGGTTGAGGTGTGACACTCACTGGAGTTCCTTCCTCCATCCAGCCGTGTCTGGGCTTAGAGAAGGCACCAGACCCAGTTCTCATGGGCAGGTTTTACATCAGTCCGTCGGTTAGTTGGTCGATTACCCCTCATGAAGTGCCTCTTCTGAGCTGGTTTTTCACCTTCCAGGCTCATCTCTGTTGCTGAATGTGCATTGCCCCAGATGGCATTCTTGTCCTGATGTAACCCATCACTGGTCTTTGTACCCTCTATGCTACTTCTGTTACTTCAGTCCTTCCCAGAGACCCCAAGGGAGGCCTCTGAGCCACTTGCAGGCCCATGAGACCCTCCTGAGTGGAGCCGTCCATCCCGCTGCACCCAGAAAACCTAAGAGGCCAAGTGTGGCCTCGACAAAGCCCCGCCTCTTTACCTTCAGGCTTTGGATGGATGAAATGGGAAGGCAGATGGAAAATGCACTCTGTCAACTCTTTAAGTTCTGCATGAACATACTGGATTTGACCTTCACATCCTGGAGAGATGAGAGACCACCTGGTGTAGGAGAGAGATAGGGTTTAAAACAGAGTCACTGGGCTGGAGTCTGGGCTCTGCAACCTTTTAGCTTTGAGATCATGGAAAAGTCACTTCCTCTCCTCTATTTACTTACTTGTCAAAAGGAGCAATAAAATACCTGCCTTAGCACCTGCTAGGAGTATTTATAGGTACATCGGATGGGAAAGTGCTTTTCAGACTTCAGTGTGGTGCACACACTTTCATGTCACTAATTCATGTCATTGATCCAATGCACATCCATTATGTATCAATATCTGCTGTGTGCCACTAGGCACAAGGTGATCTGTCTCACGACAGTTTGGAGAAGGTCTCCAGGCTAAGGAAGAAGAGAATTGCTTGTCAGATGGTTGTTCTGCGCATTCATAGATTGTGATTAGCAACAGCCAGCGAGTTGGCATGGCAACGTTTCCCCGTGAACTGCTAGGCAGTGTTCTTAAAATAGGTCCGCCAGAGGTGTAGCAGCAGTGGAGACACACAGAGACCACGTGGTCTGATGGCTCTGCCGACCAAGGTGTGCTGGGAGTGGTCATGCCTCTGCCCTTCCCAGGCAGGCCAGTGGTGCAGGAACTAAGATAACAGATCCAGAAGCATCCATTGTTAGAGCTAGGGACTTCAGTATTAACATCTCTGTCTCTCCCCATTTTACAGGTGAGGAAACTGAAGCCCAGAGAGGTTAAGGGACACAGCCATAATCACACAGCTTCGTGATGGCAGATGGAACCAAATCTCGTTCTGATATCTTATGCAGGGCTCTCCGGCTGTGCCACAATGCCCCTTCTTCTGATTTGTAATTCTAGATTTGAGTCCAATGTAATTCGTTTTCTAGTGATTACAATCGATATGGCATCACTTGTGTGTGTGCTTAGTCTCTCAGTTATGTCTGACTCTTTGAGACCCCAGAGACTGCTCACCAAGCTCCTCTATCCATGGGGATTCTCCAGGCAAGAATACTGGAGTGGGTTGCCATGCCCTCCTCCAGGGGATCTTCCCTACCCAGGGATCAAAGCCAGGTCTCCTGCATTGCAGGTGGATTCTTTACCATCTGAGCCACCAGGCAACGTTTATTTGATCAAATAATTTTCCCCCATGTTTCTCCCTGGGAAGTCCTGAATCCCAAGATATCATGAAAACTCACCTACTTCTTAGCTAGGCTGAGATGATTGCAGCTTAAATCCACCCCTTCCAAAGCCTCCCTACCCTAGTTTCCCAGTGTGAAAATGAAGCAGCAAAGCTGATCAAAAGTTTATGAATCATTCTGTGATGAGATTACTATATGAACTTACTTATCCATCATTGCAGAGGACAGGGAGCCCAAATCCTTTAAAAGATAGATTTCTTTCTGTTTCTGTTACTCAGCGATTTACTGAGTAAACTTTGTAAAAACTTGCATCTTCTTAACATTCAGGCTAGTGAGAGCTTTTTTTTGAGGGATTCACAGCTTTTGTTTTAATTCCAGGGTGAAATTCCAGGTCTGGAATGAGACACTTCTTGAGAATTCAGTCAACGTCAGAGAATAGGGTGCTAGACTTTTCTGACATATTTGAAACGTTCAGCCTCTTTTTCTGTATTCAGACAGTGCCTTGAAGTGGGAGGGGCTGGGAGTCAGGGGGTGGGTGCAGTGGGAGTCTTGCCACGCCCCTTTCCTAGGGTACCTGTAGGATGCAACCATTGTCCTCTGCACTGATGATTCTTCACTTTGGTTGCCTGTTGGACTCACCTGGAGAGCAGTTAGAAATACAACACCCAGCTCCTCTCCAGAACACTTAAATCAGATTGTCTTGAGCGGGCCCCAGGCAGGGTCTTTAAAGAGCCCCCCAGTGATTCTAACAAGCAGGCAGGGGGAGAACTCTCAAACTATAGCCTCGCTGTCTCTTTTCATTCTCCCATCCCCTGTGTTTATTAAATACCCAGATGCTATTGTGGGTTTCTTTTGTGTCAGATCCATTTTGCTCCTTGCTAGGAAAAACATGTATTCTCAGAGTTGGCAGGAGGAAAGTTCTCATCTTTGGAATATTTTGTACCACAAGTTGGCTTGGTAACTTCAACTTTAGAGGCCCTTTTAAGTTGCTAATGATCCTGTGAAATGAAATGCATAGCACACTGTAGCTACACTGCAGCAAAACTGGATGCCGAGTTGTTGCTAGCTGGTCATGGCATGGTGACACAAAAGTTCCGATTATATGACTGAGTGATACAACAGGCACGTAAAGCAGATTTCTTGGGTAGAGTTGCTTGCATCCCTAAATCTTCCAGAAATAGATATTTTAAGTCCAGTGTGATATGTAAATTGACCAGTCATGTGGGCAAATAGAAGCAGATTTCTCTTCAGCATTTGCACCAGTGGTCAACTGTGTTCCCACCTGGCTCTGAAATGCATTTTTTGGAAGTTCTCTGGCACCTTTTCCTTTGAAAAGACCTTGATGCTGGGAAAGACTGAAGGCAGGAGGAGAAGGGGACAACAGAGGATGAGATGGTTGGATGGCATCACCAGTCAATGGACATGAGTTTGAGTAAACTCCAGGAGTTGGTGATGGACAGGGAAGCCTGGCGTGCTGCGGTTCGTGGAGTTGCAAAGAGTCGGACACGACTGAGTGACTGAGCTGAACTGAACTGGTACCTTAAGGAGCAGAGAAGAAGAAACCCCTGGAGTTTGTCGCTGTATTTCATCCTCTTTCCTGTTTTATGAGAATTTCTAGAAAAATAGAGCGTATGCCTTGAACCTAAAACTGCTTTTAAAATGTCAGTAGGTGGGCTGCCGTCTATGGGGTCGCACAGAGTCGGACACGACTGAAGCGACTTAGCAGCAGCAGCAGGCTTAGGATGGAATGACTGGCTTTACTTTATCCCATTTGATTTTCCCTAAATCCTACTTTGGTTTCAGCAAGCACAGCTCCCATCCAAATCTGACGTCTGCATCTTTGGCATAAATGTATTACACAGAGTCGTAGGAAGACTAATGGGAGAACTGATACCATCAAAATAAGATTTGCTCTGATAACAATTTTTTGTGTTTGAAAAACATCATCAGGCGATGCCCAAAGGTAAACTGATGATACCTTTACATGATGGTAGAACAAGGGAAGAGAAAGACAAATGAATGGGCTGAAAACTCGGTATCAACTCTATCAATAGTTTCCTTTTAAAGCAAAAGTAATATGACACAATGTTTGCAAATATGACATTGAAAGTGATGGGGACAATATCTATGCAGCGATGTTATAACTATTAACTATTAGACTTGGCATCAGGACAAGGACAAGTTCTGCCTCTCACAAAGGTTGGATTATGGGCCAGAGACACAGGGTTCTATGACTCTGCCACCAACTTGTTGTGCAAGCTTTAACAGAATCCTTCACCTCTGCAGTCTCAATGTCCTCCATGGAAACATCAGGGAAGGTGTGGGCCTTAATGAGTTAGCACAGGTTTCCTAAAGCATTCAGCACAGATTAGTGCTCTGTGGATGTTGAGAACCTTCCCTCAACATATTGAACCTGATTCAGATGCGTTTCAGTGCAATGGTGGGACATGAACCACCAACCTCAGTTGGGTAACTGAGATGATCTCCCAACGTTCAGTGTTGCACAACCAACTTTCGCTGGGGAGCAGGGAAATGACCTGGGTGTCACTGGCAAAGGTGATGAACAGGGCTTGTCAGTTTGTTTTGGCAGAACATCCTCAGTATTCTCACTCTTCCAGGTTAAATCATAGGCAGATACCACATAAAAGCTGTGAAGCACAGACATCATTTTGGAAATCATGTACTTTCCCAGTGGGGCCCAAATGCACAGGAACTCTACACCTTGTAATTGCATGCATCTAAAACGACCCCTACGTTACACATCTCTATTAATCAACACAGGGTCAGAATTTTGGCAGTCCATGCTCTGCCCCTCCCTTCGGTTTGAAGCACTGGTTCACACGAGGGTGGTCTGGCAACAGAGGCAGACCCCCCTACACACACACATTTCTTTTTGGATATTCTGTGGTGGGACCCTCCTTTGGGTCCTGGAGCAGTGGCTGTCCCCAAACTCCCACCTGCAGTGAAATGGACACAGCGATCCATCCTTGGAGATGCCCATCCAATTCCTGACCAGTTGGGACTCAGCACTCCTTTCTGCGTTTTCAAGATTTGTATTGATTGCTCAATCTTGTGTATAGTAGGCTGGCATTTTCTCTTGTTACTAAGATGTATTTTTCTATGTTAGTCAAATGTATAATTTGTGTAATTTTGTACATTAAAATGTATCCTTTTTCACAATTAAAGTTTTCTTTTTTTCCTTTTTGAATGTTTAACTTACTGCCGGTTCATTACAAAGTGTTGTAGGCCCTGACACAACACAAAAAGGCACCAAATCCAAGACTCCTGACTTTTGTTGGGGAATAAACAGTTTGGGGCTTCCCAGGTGGCTCAGTGGTAAAGAATCTGCCTGTAAGGAGACGTGGGTTCAATCCCTGGGTTGGGAAGATCCCCTGGAGGAGGAAATGGCTACCCACTCCAGTATTCTTGCCTGGAGAATTCCATGGACAGAGGAGCCTGGTGGGCTACAGTCCATAGTTTACTTACTTTACTACTTTTGCTGTAACAAATTGCCATGAATCTAAGGGCTTAAAACAATACATAGTTATTATCTTACGGTTATGCATATGAGAAGGTCTAAAGGAGACTCACTGGGCTATAAGTCAAGGTACTGGCAGAGTTGTGTTCCTTCGGGGGAGTCCAGGGGAGAATTGCTCCCTTGCCTTCTCCAGATTCTAGAAGCCGCCTTCTCAGGGTCATGCTCTCCTCCTCTGGCTCAAAGCCAGCAGCAGCCTCGCATCTTCAAATGTCACTCTGGCTCTTGCACCTGCTTCTGTTGCCACATCTTCTCTGACCCTCCTTCTTCCTTCCATCTTCCACTGATAAGGACCCTTGAGATTGCGTTAGGCCAACCTGGATCATCCAGGATAATCTCCCCACCCCAAGACCTGAACTTTAGTGCATCTGCAAGGTAACTTTTGCCATGTAAGGTCACATACATACAGGTTCTAGGGATGAGAAGGTGGACGTCTTTGGGAAGGGGGCATTATTCTGCCTCCCACAATCCCCTATGAGCTGATTTGGAGGCCGGAGAAGAAAATAGACATCTTAGAATCAAACAGGCCTGAATTTGAACTGTATCTCCTCCACTTGCTGGCCATATAACTTGAGGGAGCTTTCTTTACTTCTCTGAACCTTTTATTTTCAAAATGAGCGCAATAATCCATTACTTGCCTCACAGATTTGCTAAGAGTGTGATTATGCAGCTAACAATAAACTTTAATTCTCTTTTTCTCCATTTTATAACTTATGGGTTTTCTTCAATCCTTTTTTTTTTTTGGTATGTTTACCAAAAAAGTCCCTAATGGGGGATATGCCACAGAGCTCCGTTTCCTCTTTGTTCTCTGCCATCACCTGGAAGGCTTCCTAGCCAGACAGGATGAGCTGGAGGCTCTCTTTCACCAGGTGTCACAGTTTAATCCACTCAAGAGCACCCCTTCTTAGTCTCTGAAAGACTGGGGGCCGTCGGAAGGCCACAGTCATCCTCTGGACCAGGTGCAGTGTGCTCAGGTTTTCTGGGCTTTCCTCTATTGGCCTCTGCCAGACATCCCTCCCCTTGGTGTCCCTACAGGCAGGTGGGCACATTTCCTAACTTATACCCTGGCTTTGTTTCCTGCCTCCCTTCCTCTGTTACACTGGGGTTACTGGTCTTGAGATGAGGAGATGTTGTAGAAAGGACTCAGACAAACCTGAGGTTGAATCCCAGCGTGGTCACTTCCCAGAGGTTAACTTGAGCAGTGGGTTTAAGGTTTGCCGTCCTCAGCATCCCAGCCTGAAAACAGAGGTGGTAACATCTGCCAAGGGGGCTGCTGAAAGCAGGATGCAATGTGTGGAAATAAACAGTGTGAGCATAGACCCTGACATATGGCAGGTTTTCAATAAAAGTCAGATCCCCCTGCTCTAGAAGACGCAGGAGATGAGGAGGAAAATAAAGTCAGTAACTCAGTGGGCACCCAAGATGTGTGATGGATGAATGTGGAACGATTAGTTGTCCAAGGTTACATGGAACACAGGATTCAAACTCAAAAATCTAGACTCTTCTACCTGTACCAGGTTCCTGCTTTTCTCTCCCCCTTCCAGTGGGAACTTTTCAGCCAGCTTTCTTGCAGGAAACAGTAAAGGATACTGGTTGAGATGCAGATTCTGGGACCAGACTACTGTGTTTCAGTCCAAAGTGGGATCATTTACCAGCTGTGACCCTAGACAAGTTACTTATCTCCCTGAGATTCACTTTTTTCTCATTTGAAAAAGATGGCTAAAATGGTATGAATCTCAAAGGTCTCTATGAGCCTTACAAGAGCAATGGCATGTAAAGTGCCTAAAATGGTCCTTGGCATGTAGCAAACTCTATTAGTGGGAATTATTCTTATGTTTTCTAGCTTCTGCACAGAGAGGACTCTTTCTCTCCTCCTTCCATGTCACTCCCTCCTAGTCTTAACAACCGCCTGGCCCTTTCTCCCAGTGAAAAGGGTTTACTTGGAAAGTAGTGAGGTCTCCATCAGCAGCAGTATTTAAGCAAAGCCAGAGAGACTGTCTCCTCAAGATGTGAGAGCAGATGCAGGCATCCAGCATGAGGACCAACCTCAAAAGTTTCATGTAACTCAGATTCTTGAATTCTCTATTTCTATGGGTTTGCTTGTTTTTGTAAGTGACACAAAAAGTTAGACTCCTTGAGACCCTATGGACTATAGCCAGCCAAGCTCTTCTGTCTATGGAATTCTCCAGGCAAGAATACTGGAGTGGGTTGCCATTTCCTTCTCTAGAGGATCTACTTGACCCAGGGATGGAATCCAGGTCTCCTTCATTGCAGGCAGATTCTTTACTGTCTGAGCCACCAGGAAAGACCTTTCTATGGGTTTAGTCACCATGAATAGCTTTGGAGCTTTAGAATAAATCTCCATGTGGTCTCCAACATGAAATTTCCTTGCTTTGAATGTTCTGAAAACAATATTTCACAGAAAAGGGAGCAGGTTTTGTTAAAAATATACTTGCACTGCATCGCTGAGTCTGGGACTCCTAGAACCATGAGGCTGGGTGTTGAAGGGACAGTTCCTAGCCCTGGAAGAGGTGGGGGGTAGGGGTGCAAGAGGAGGCACTCACGCTCCCAGCTGGGCCCCCATCCAGCCTGATATGGCATGTCTGAACTTGCGCGAAGCAGGAGGGGGGTGGGGGGGAGTTGGCAGCTGGCAATTCTGCCCATCCAGAAAGAGCAGCTGGGACTACGATGTCCCTGAAGGCTCTTAAGACCCTCTGCCTGATAATGATCAGGGAGAAATGAGCCAGGACATCCAGGGAAGGCACATGGCTTTGAAGGGGGTTAGAGGGAAACCACAGCAGAGCGACCCCCGGACCCCATGCCCTTCACCCTGGCCATAGTCAGAGGAAGCCTGGGACTACCAGGCTGCAAATTCCTAGCTCAGCAAGGGTAGGCTGCATCCGGGGTCATGGGAGGTGGCCCTGGAATGGAGAATATTTGTGTGGGTGACTGACAGGAGTGTGTGCAGTGTGTGTGAAATGATCTGTCTCTTTGTGTGTCTTTTTCTGGAGCGTGTTGCTATTTAAGCTCCCGACTACCCATATTTCTGGGGTGGATTTGTGTGTGGGCGCCATGTCGTAGTTGTGTGTGTTGGAGTCACCTTGTGAGTCTGTCTTTGGTATAAGGGCATGAAAAATCTCTTTGTTGTGGGGTTACTGCAGGAGTCAGCCTCGTGTACATGTGTGAGTCATTGGTTCACGTGCAAGAGTGTATTTCTCTTGCCTGTCGGCGTGAATGCGGTCCTAGCACATCCCTCCTGCCCTGCGGTTTCATCTTTCTTGGTATGCAGCCCTGCCTGGTATATGATGTGTGTGTTTGTCTCCTTCCTCCGGAGAATGTCAGCTCCCGGAGGGCAGGACTCCATCTATTCTGGTCACTGTGCTGTCACCAGTGCCCAAAACGTGCTAGGCACCAGCGGGGCACTCGGTATAATAGCACTGAGTGAATGAATGCAGTATTCAATGTGTGAGCGTCTCTCTGGTTGTGCCATCAATCTCGGTGTGATGCTGTCTGTGCGCTGGGCTGGGTGACTGAGAATTTCTGGCTTGTGTCTATGTGTGTGTGTGTGTGATTGACTAGGGATATATACAAGCATGTATGTGTATGCAAAATTACCACTAATGTGCGTGAAAGAGCCTAAGTGTGTCTGGGGAGCGTGTGTGTAACCGACTCTCGTGTGCTCCGGCATGTTTGTGCGTCTCTCACGTGTTTGTATGGCGTAATTGTCTGCTGTGCTAATACCAACCTACGTGTGCTTGGCAGTGTGTGCGTGCCCGTGGTTCGCACCCCTAGCTCTCCTCGCGCCCTGCGCTCGGCCTGGGGGAGGGGAGTGGGGGTGCGGCGAGGGCACTGCGGTTGGGCTGCCCGCCCTCGGCGCTGCGGCGAGGGCACGTCACGGTCCCTCCACGCCCTCGCTGCGGTCCCCGCCTCCCGGTCCTTTGTAGCCAGCCGCAGTGCTCTTCGACAGCCGCCCGGAGGCCCCGCCCCAGCCCCTCCCCGGCCCCGCCCCGGCCCGCACACCGGCCCGCCCCTGCCCGGGCCGCAGTCGCGCTTGGGCAGCCGCGGGCCCGCACCGAGCGCGGAGCCCGGCGCACGGCGCACGGCGGTGGCCAGGGCCGCGAGCGGGCGGGCGGGGGGGCGCGGTCGGCAGCCGGCCTTGGACTGGTATGGCGGACCGGCGGCGCGCGTGGAACACGGAGGATGACCTGCCCGTGTACCTGGCGCGGCCGGGCAGCGCGGCGCAGACCCCGCGCCAGAAGTACGGCGGCATGTTCGCCGCGGTGGAGGGCGCCTACGAGAATAAGACCATCGACTTCGACGCGTACAGCGTGGGCCGCCGCGGCTCGGCGCGCACGCCGCGCAGTGCTGGCCGGCTTGATGCGGTCGGCCTGCCGGGGCCCGGCGGCAGCGAGGACACGGCCAGCGACGTGAGCGAGCCCTCGGGCTCGGCCGTCAGCTCGCCGGGCGAGCGCGACGACAGACCGCCCGCGCTGCGCATCCGCTGCCCCGCGCCCCGCGACCTGCCACTCGGCCGGGACAATGGCCAGGTACCCTCGGGGCGCGCGTGGGCCGGACGGAGGGGGCGGGGCCCTCGGGGCGCGGGGCGTGGGGCCGCCCGGAGGCAGTGCCCTGGGGCCAGAGTGCTGGAGGCCGCTGCCCCCGGGCTTGGGGGAGCTCCCATGGCCCCTCCCCCACTCCATCGTACAGCAGGTTTGGAGAGGTTTGGCGACTCGGTCAGGGTTGGCCAGCATAGTCCGTGAGACTCCAGAGGTTCTTTCGAGATCCAGTCCCCTGCTCCTCCTCTGCAGAAAGGGAGAGATGGAGGTTCTGAGAAGGGAAGTAAGTTGGCTAAAGCCGCCACATGGTCCCTTAGAGCGCAGAGGACCCTCTGGGGTTAATTGCATCCAAAGGTCCCCCTTCTCTGCTTTAAGAAGACGAGTAGCTCTGTTCCGCACTCATCCCTTCATTGATTCACTCACTCATGAGGAATTATGGAGCACCTCGTATGTCACTGGCGCCGGGAGAGGTTTAATGAAATGCCTCTGGTCACACGGCTTAAAGCTTAAGCCTTTCTTGAGTGTTCCCTCTGTGTTTTCTGGGGGGAAGGATTTGGTTAAAGATTGAGATGGTCGGGCAGATAGACCTGGAAACCGCGAACCGCAGTCACCCGACACCTTCAGAGAATGTTTCTGAGTCCCGCACGATGCCAGTGTTCTCGCTTCACAGAGCAAGTTGGAGACAGAGCAGGGATTTGAACCGGGGTCAGTAGACTTGGAGGTTTTTCTCCTCGTGAAAGCGGGGGAAACATCAGGGAGAGGGAACGCCAGGCCTTGGGCCCTATGGCTCATCTCCCTTTCGCTGGCGGTCACCAGAGCCACTGGGGGAAGATGGATGGATAGACGACCCAGCTGTGGGATATATGGTCAGGTGCTTGGAGAACGGAAACTGGAGCACCCGACGGCCGAGAGCCATCGCCTCATCCCAGAACCCCATATCTGAGCACTGCCCAGGTCCCAGGCCACTGTGGGTGCTGGGGTCCCTGATTGGCACTCCGGCCCCACCCCAAGCCAGGGTGGGCGCGACAGACTTACTGTGAAAATTAAATCGGTTGATGACGCCAGGTAGCGAGCATTCAATAAACATTCGTCGTGTATTATGAGTTTTATCATTATCATCATTTTTATGAACCCTTCTCCCCTTAAATGTTATGAGAGGCATACAGTGAGGGAGCCGCAGTTTTATCTGGACAGAAATCGGAGGTGGGGGAGGCTTCCTGGAAGAATGGGGGCTGGGCCGACCTGTGGCTGCTCCGATCCAATAGTGGGTCTCCTTCAGCTCCCATCCTCACATCCCCGGTTTTCTGTCCGGGTAGCTCGAGAACTCTCCGTGGTCCTGAATCTGGAGCCTCGCGGAAGGTCTACAATGCGCTGGAGTGGGGGCGGGAGGGGGGCAAGGAACGGAGATATCGAGAGGGTCCCGTCTCCTTGTCCGTATTCCTTTTCTATCTTTCCCTCCCCACGTCCTTCCCTGCTGTCCGACCTCACTTGCGATCCAGAATTAAGAGCCCCAGAGGGAGGCTTCCGGGGCCGCGGACCTAGAAGCCGGGGCCAATACGGGAGAACCGTGGTTTCCAGTCAGGGCTGTGCGTCCTCTTGAGCCTCAGCTTCTTCATCTGTGAAATGGGGGTGGCATCTCCCAGCCTCCCTCAAGGCGTGGTGGAGTATCCGGGAGGCGAGAGGGCTGTGTGCACAGCCGGGAGCTGTGGAAGAGCGTCCATCAGGAGCTGCGGTCAATGTCCCCAACGCCAGCATCGGCCCTGGGCTCAGCCCCGGACGGCTCTGCAGCCGCGCCTCGGCCCTTGGGGACGCTGGTCACTTCCTCTTCCACTGCTCCTTCCTCTCCCCCTCTAGCCCGCTCCCCTTTCTCCATGGTTTCTGGACAAAAGGCAGCGCCTCGGGCGCGCCAAGGACCCCAGAAGCACTCGAGGTTCGGGACCGTGAAGCCAAGGGGCTCGCGGTCTCCCTTGGGGGAGCGTTTTACTCTCCCCAGGCCGAGCGGCCACGGGGTTCGGGTCCGGGAGCCGGCGGGCCTCGCTGCTCCTGCGCGTTGCAGAGGGTACGCGAGCCCTCCCCCAGCCCATAAATCTCTTTCCTGGGAGGGAGGAGTGGTTTCGGTGGCGCAGGCGCAGCGTCTGCCAAGGCCCAAGGCTGAGCGAATGCGGCGCTTTGTACCGGGGAAGTCCACTTGGGAGTTGTGGTCTGTTTGGCCAACGAACCCGCGCCCCTCCCCCGAGTTCTCGACCCCTACCTTGGAGCTACCCTCCCAGACTGGGGCCTGGGGACTCCCTGGTTCGTGGAATCTTAGCAACGCCGAGGAAGGGAATATAGAGTGGGGGGAGAGGGAGACCCCAATTTCCGGTCAGCAGCAAGAATTTAGGACCCAGCTCAGAGCCGAGGCTGAATGAATGAATGTAGGATAATGACTTCCAGACTAGGTATGCCAGAACCTGGCTTCCAGATACTGCTCTGCTGCAGCTAACATACTTTATATCCGAGAGATATTTTACCTGTGTGTCAGCCTCAATTTCCCACCTGTGAAATGGGAAGCTTATGGCCTAATGTTCCTGGAATACTAAACTGTTTCTCTTTTGTGAACATACAATCCCATCTTCATTTTAAGGTTCAGGCATCTCTGGTCTCTGTCCTGGACTGGAGGACTGGCTCCCAGGTGGCAATGGAGGTAAGGGCTTCAGGCCCTAACCTGGGAGGTGGGGGGGCTTTAGCAACCTAGTGCACCCTCCCTCTGGGTGGCATCTTGAAGTATACAAAATGGAATCTTTTAACAGAGCCTGCGCGGGGTTTGAGTTTTGTAGGCCGGAAGTGACAAGGTCGGCATTTTAATCTGCCTGGAGATTTGGGGCACCTGTCTAGTGTTATGAGGGCTTGCTGGGGCTCTCCTTTTTCCTTCTTTTGTCAAGTTTATCAAGCCATGCCCAAGCCTGCTCCTCACCTCTCCCCAAAGCACCATCTGGACTATGGGTGCTGGGGTTGGTGTTCACTCTCCACTGGGAACCAGGACTTCCTTTTCCCCCTCCTGATCCCTAGCCTGTCCCGGGGGGCTACGAGGATCTTAGTGACAATGGTCTGGCTCTGAAATCAGCAATCTGTGTCTGGTAGACGGGCTCCGGGGGTGACCCAGTGGCCCCAATGGCAGGGGGCTGTGTGATATGAGTGGGCTGTAGACGGTAGAGCAGGTCAGCCACTAATTAGGGCCTTGTCTTTGGGGGTCCCTGCTGCTGCTGGGAGGTTCCTACTGAGTCCTCGGAGAGAAGGGTTCGGTAATGGGGGTGGGAGTGGTGGCAGAGAAAAAGTTTCATGGAAAAGCCATTAGAGATGAGTCTGGTAGAGGAGATAAGATATTCCGGGAGAGGGCACAGTTTGAATAAAGGCTTGGACTTGGGCTGTGCAGCTTGAGCTGTGCAACGAGTGGCGCAGCAGACAAACGGAGGCTGTGGAATGAGAGGTCAAAGGCGGGTGGTTGCTGGACCGTATCCCCAAACACTCCAACAGCCCAGGGAAAGGGAGGGGGGTTCTGGGCATCCGGCCCACATTTCCTCCCCCCCACAGATGTTCCGGGAGCAACCCCCTTCCCCGCCCAACCATGCGGGACCGCACACCTGTGGCGCTGCCCATGGTTTCCGCCTGCGCATCCGAAGTCCATCTCTGGCTTTCAAAAGAGCCCTGAAAAAACCAGACCTACCCAATCGCGAGAGCGAGGCCGGGGCCCAGCCGAGGGCGTGTGCGCGGGGCGGGGGTCGGCGGGGCTGGTTGGTTGGGGGGGGGGGGGGGGCGGAGTGCGGGGGAAGGGGGTGATCGGAAGGGAAGCGCTTCCTGGTTCGAGGCGAGAGGGGCGAATCGGGCTGGGCTCCGCGCCGCCGGGAGGAGCTGTCTGTCTGCAGCCCCCTCCTCCCGCCCTCGTCCCGCCCTCCTCGCCGAGCCGGGCGGTGCTGGCAGCCGGAGCGGCGGCGGCGGCGGCGGCGGTGGCGGTTGGCGAGCGAGCAGCCGCGGGCATCCGAGACTTCGTGCCTCTCGTCCCTGGGCCGGGGCCTTTGTCGCCGCGCCTGCGGGGAGCGGGGCCGAGAGACAGCCTCACCGAGCGAAAGCCAGCCCCACAAAGTCCCCCGGCCGGGCCGAGGGCGCCAGAGGTGGGGAGGAGGGCCATGTCTTACCAGGGCAAGAAGAGCATCCCGCACATCACGGTAAGCCGGGCCCCCGCCCCCAGACCCCCGCCAGTCTCGGTGCAGTGGGGGTTGGGCGCCGCCGGGGTTCGGCCGGGGTCCGCAGGGGCTGCAGGCCAGGCTTCCTGCGGCGCGGCGGGTGGGGCGGGGCCGGGCTCGGCTCTGCAGCCCCCTCCCCCCCAGCCTCTGGGGACAATGGTGGGGAGGGGGAGCCCCGCTTGGCGGGGCGGGGCTGGAGCCTCGGGTCCCTCTCCCCTGGGCTTGCAGCCGCCTCCCCCGCGGCCACCGCCCCCCGCCCTCTTCGCCACGGGATGTGCCAGAGGATGGCGCGGACTGAGAGGATGCGGAGCTGAACAAAAGAGGGAGGGGCGCGGGGGTCGGAACCCCCTTCTTCCTTGTCCTGGAGCTGAAACTCCAGCGCGGGGCGGGGGAGGGTGGGCTTTACACCGTCCAGCTCTGGCCTCTCGCAACAGCGTTCCTTGTTTGCTAAGGAAGGAAAAGGGTCGACTATCGGCCCCCTACTTCCCGCCCAGACCCGTGGAGTGTAAGTCTGGACCTGGAGACAAGCGCCATGATGGAGGAGCCCCTCCCAGGCCTCACGGCAGCTAAAAATAACCTAATGGAGAGACCCCGGGGGGCTGTGGCCCTGAAAGGGTTAACACGGGGGTGGGGGGTTTAGGAATGGCGGTGGGGGCTGAGCCGTCCTCTGGGTCCCTGGGTGTGGCCGGAAACAAAGGATCCAGGTCTTTCGGCTTTGTCTCGGGTTGGGGAGCTCAGGGCACAGAGGGGCCCGGAGACCTGGCCTCCATCCCCGTTGCCTGCCGGACTCTAGAGCTGAACCACACGGTTCCTGAGGGATGTGGACCACGAGTACTGGGGAAAACCATGGGCCTTGGGTGGCTGGTATCTGAGCAGCCAGGTGCTGGTAGGTGGCCTGCTGGAATTCCATCTCCATGGAATCCTCGAGTAGATGCTTGAGGTTTGAGACAGGAAACCTAGCATCCTGCTTTATCCAGAAGGGATAAAGGCTCAGGGATGGCCCCAGAGCACCTTGAAGAGGGCCACATTGGGTAAGGGGAAAGAAACTGATGTTACCCACTTAGCTGCCCAATGTATTGTGGATCTTGTTTTATTCCGTCTTCTCAATAAGCCTTCTGAAGCAGGCATTGTCCACCTAAAGCTCTCAGAGGCTGGAGCACTGGGATGCAGTTGAGAGGAAGGTTGGGAGGGGGCTGGCCCTCTTGCCTCTCCAAAAGAGCCCTGCCTCCTGCCCAACTCTGGACTGAGTCTTCCCTTAGAAAACTCCTCCTTGGCCTACCTTCAGGTCTTGTCAGCCAACCTTTGCTGAGTCACATCCAGAGATGTGACCCCTGAAGATGGGGACCACCTCTTAGCCATCCCTAATCCCTGCCCTCTGAGGCACAGAGGCTTACGTGACCAATTCCTTAACGCTGTAGCTGGCTAAGAATCCACAGGAGGGATGTGGTTGTCCAGGGGCCAGGTAGTGTGGGAGGAATGTGTGGAATGTTTGTAGGAGCCAGTCCCAGCTTCTGGACTCTGACAGCCATCTCCCTCAGGAGATGGAGGTGATGCAGTAACTGATGAGTTTGGAGGCCTGGGTACCTTTTTGGCTATGGACCACAGCAGGTCTGTATCCTGTAATGGACCCCCGTTTCCATGAAGAAAGTTTAGCAAGATGGTCTTTGAGGTGGGTCTATGGGAACACTGCCTCTGGAGTTGTGTGGTTCTGTCTACACAACCGCACTAGTCTCCCTGCCTCTGGCTGTGACCCTCTGGAGCGGAGCTGAACTAGCCCGGCTTTTATACCAGATGGATCTGGGTGTTCATCCTTGCTCTGCCTCCTTTCTGAGCCTTGGGGCTCTGCTATCCAAAGTGCGCCAAGCCCTGGCCATTTCACAGGACCCTGGAGCATTCAAGAGGACCCTGGCAAAGGGCTTAGTGTTTGGTGGGCACACAGCAAGGGCTTCAGAACTTCTGGCCTATCCTGCTTCTTTAGTCCTTTGTGCAAAGCAGGCAGTCAACCTGTGTGTCAAAGAGAATCAGATAGAGTGGCTCTGACAGCTCCAGTAGTGTGGGGAGGAGAGATGCTGAAAATGACCCTTAGTTCCTGGAAAAGTGTCCCTTGACAAGGCATTTGTGTTTGATGTAGTCCACATAGTCCACTCCTGGAGTAGGACATGGCAACCCACTCCAGTATTCTTGTCTGGAAAATTCCATGGACAGAGGAGCCTGGCAGGCTGCAGTCCATGGGGTCACAAAGAGTCGGCCACGACTGAGCCGCTGAGCATATCGTCCACTCCAGCTAGAAAGCTATGTGGTTTAGAGAAGGAACCAGAGAGGATGGACTTGGATGGAGCTCCTTTGTAGGACCTGCAGCTTCTTGAGAACCATTTGTTGATAATGCACAAGAAGTGACAAGAACTGGAATGCCATTCAGTGAGCGGACGGGCATTGTGGCTTTTCACTTGCTGCTCCCTTAACCTGTTGGATAGTACTCAGTTCGTAGGTTAATAATAGGATCTGGTCTGTTCCATGCACCTTCTGGGTGCTAAGGAAAGTGGGCATGAGATGGGCATGTCCTTCACCTTCCCAGAGTTGAGTAAAGACAGACATTTCAGCTTGAAATGGCAACAAAGTGTGTGTGTCTATTGGGGGGCAGGGTTTGTTATAAGGGAAATATGGGAGGCTTGAGGGGACCACCACAGCGACACCCAGCCTAGTTCTGGGAGGGAGAGGAAGGTAGGGAGGAGGGAGGGGATTCTGTGAGAGTCAGGGGAGGCCCTGAGGCAAAGGAGTGGGACCCCTTGGAGAAAATGAAGGGGAGTCAGCATTGCAGAGCCCGACCTCTGCATCTTAGCGCGGCTTCTCTGCAATTAGAGCAAACCTTGGAGACAGGTAAGATGTTTTTGGCAGCCATGGTGTGTGTGTGGCCTGTGGAGAGACCAAGTGGGGGGGGGCTGTCAAAAGGACCAAGATAACATCCTTAAGTCCCCTTGATGTTGGGTCTCTGTGCCCCTTCGAGCCTCAGCTCGCTCTTCTGAACAAAGGGGATAAGGTCGCAGCTTTGTAAGTGAAATCAGAGATAGGAGAGAGGATGTGAGCAGAGGAGGAGAAGGGACACCCCAGACAGGGCACAGTGGGGACAAAGGCAGGGGGACAGCTGAGTCACAGAAACCCTCTTCTATATTCACGTTGACTCTGGTGTCTTTCCCTCTATTCTTTGCCTCTGCCTTTTTCTGAGATACTAGAGTAGCCTGATAGAGAATAGAGAAAAAAAAAATTGAAACACTTGGCTTCGGCCCCCAAGGATTGTTTAAAATATTAATAAAGCTCTCTTTCACGTGTGCTTTTTAAAAAAATTAATGGCGCGGTCAGGATTAATTTAAAGTGGGTTTTTGGTGCCCACATGAGTGGTTAAGTGAGTAGGGCATCCTGGGTGTGGCTCTGAACAAACAAAGGCCCAGGGCTGGTGGCCCTGCAGATGCGCTGTGTCCCCATGGAGCCACCGAAGGGGAGGCAGGAGTGTCCACTGAGATGGTTCAAGAATTATTATTATTACGAATAAGACTTCATGCATACTAACCCTTTGTGATTTTCGCAGACCATTATGGCATTCAAAAGGATTTCCCAAAAAAAAAAAAAAAAAAGGATTTGTGTGATCTTTAACTGGGCTTTCTGATAAAGGCAACCTGTTTCTCAAAGAGTAAACTGAGATGACAGAGTCTTTAAAGCTTCTTCGGTGGCCTGTGGAGGAATGAAGAGGTCCATTCAAACAGGGAAGAGTAGATAGTCTGGTCTGCCTGCTAAAATAGTCACTGTCTGATTGAAATCTGTGTGTGTGTGTGTGTGTTAGGTCAAATATTAAAGATGAGATGAGCAGGGAAGAAAGTGATCATTAAAAAGTACATCAGACTCAATTATCTAATAGGCAGATGTGCAAAAAGCTTGTTTCTTCCCAAAGATGGTGTTCAGCCTACTTTTAACTATGTGGTTTATCTTGGTGCCTTTTTATGCAAAGAATTTGAGAAGCCTACGGGGATTTGTCATGCTGGTAGTGAAACTGGAGGGAAGTGGAATAGGACTGAGACTCAAGGAAGAGCAGAGACCAAACCTGCCAGTGATCCGGCCCTCGTGGGGAGTGCTAGCAGACATCTGGTCCTGAGTCAGGGCTTCTGTCATCTGGGGCAGAAGAGCAGACCCTCTCAGCTAGGTCGAGTTCATGATCAGACAGGGAGAAGTGGGCCATATTCTTTGGGGTAAAATTATTTTAAATTAGATTCTCAAAAAGTGTATCAGAGAGCACGCAAGTCATACTGCCTCGTGACATCTTCTATAACGTAACCGTACCCACTTAGCCTTGAGCACCTGTGTTTTATGATGAACTTGGCCAAGACTGAATAGATGAAAACACATGATACAGCATTTGTGAATGCACAGAGTGAGTGGCTAACAGATGACAGTCGCTATTCCCAGCAGAGGAGGTGAAGATACAGCATGACAAGGAATCAGCGACTGTTAACTGGAGATCTCTTCTGTTCCTTGAATTGTGCAAGATGCAATGGGCAGTTAGAAACACATATTTCATGATCTTGACGTTTCCAGCCAAATGAAAAATTTCACATACATGGAATGACTGATAAAGATCAGAGGGTAGTCTGTGGAGTAGAGCACAGGTGTTAGAGGTGTTCAGAGAAGGGAGGGCTCAGCTTTTGCTGGAAGCAACTGGAGTTGGTCTCTTGGGGCTTGAGGGATGGCATGAGCTAGGTGTTGAGGGGCTTGATTGGTGGGGATACAGGAAAAGCCTGCAAGGCAGGTGGAACAGCATGGACAATACCTGGACTGGAGAATGAATGTGGTCAGCAGAGTGAGGATTTTGCATAGCTGAATCTGAGGATGAGGAACTTGAAATAAATTTGAATGGCTGGGGAGCTGGAGAATTCTGCAGGCCTTTAGAAGTCAGGCAGAATGCACTCAAAGTGACAGAAACAGCCCATGGGTTCCAAGTCTGGCTCAAATGCAAATGGGGTGTTTGATCTTGGACAAGTCAGTTCTTCTCTGGGCCTCAGATCCCTTTTTTCTACAGAGTTGGAGTAGATAATTCAGCTCCAAGTATAGGAAATTCTGACTTTATTCTGAGGGTAATAGGAAGCCTCTAGAAGTTCTTGAGCTGAGAGGATGGTGATAAAGGCAGAATGGAAGAATGTGGACTCTGAAATCAAACTCTCTGGGTTTGAATCCTAGCTGTTCTGCTAGGATTTTGGTAAGTCACTTATTTTCTCTATGTAGCAAAGGGAAGCCTGGTGTGCTGCAGTCTATGCAGTCACAAAGACTTGAACATGATTGATGCAGCTTAGCAAGCACGCATGTACTTTATATTAATATCAGACCATATTCATAGAACCTTAGGGATTCAGTCCTAAGCAAATACTTGATTTATACAGCATCAAAGTTGAGAAGAAGCTTTTAAGTTTTGTAAATTTCTCTGTGTTTATACATTTGAGGCAGCAGAAAAGAGTGTCCATTGCTTCTCCCCCACCCCCAGCCTCCCCTCTAGTGTAGGAGTTTTAAGTACCCTCTCCTTGCTTACCTCCAGTGGCAGGGAGATCACCACTTTGCACAACAGCCTGCTTACTCCTGGACAGCTCTGTTGTTGGAAAGTCTCATATGTAGAGAGAGAGTCTACTTTTTGCCCTCAGAAGTTTTCACAGATGCCTTCCTCTTTCACACTGATATTCCTGGGGGCTCTGGAAGATATTTCTCAGTTACCTAGGGCCTTCTGTTTTTCAAAATACCCCAATTCTTTAGTGTAATTTCTAAGTACAATATTTGGATTTTTCTTTCCTTTTTTTCCTCTTTTCCCCCCTTTTTTCTTTTTGCTGTTCTTTATTTCTGAGCGTGGAGAACAAAATGGATTCAAAATACAACTTTAGTTATTGGGCACCTTTTAAACTGATTTGGGCTTCCCAGATGGTGCTAGTGGTAAAGAACCCGCCTGCCAATGCAGGAGACATAAGGGATGCGGATTCAGTCCCCGGGTTGGGACGATCCCCTGGAGAAGGGAATGGCAACCCACTCCAGTATTCTTGCCTGGAGAATTCCATGGACAGAGGAGCCTGGTGGGCTGCAGTTCGTAGAGTTGCAAAGAGTTGGACACAACTGAAGTGGCTTAGCACACATGCAAACTGGCTTAAATATTTTCTAGGGTCAGACTCCTTTGCTGTTGCTGCTGCTGCTAAGTTGCTTCAGTCGTGTCCGACTCTGTGCGACCCCATAGACGGCAGCCCACCAGGCTCCCCCGTCCCTGGGATTCTTCAGGCAAGAACACTGCAGTGGGTTGCCATTTGCCTCCTTTGAGAAGCTGATAAAAGCAATGGAAGCTTTTCCTGCTTCCTCAAAAACACAGACACAGAACATTCAGCATAAGGCATTGGGTTCACAGGCCAGTATTCAGTGTGTCGAGAGCTTTTACTTAAGTAATCCTGTTAGTTGGCTACTTTAATTAGCTCTACTAACAGGAAAAAAAAAAAAAAAAACATTGAAACATAGAGATTAAGTTCTTACCACAGGTCACCCAGCTAACAACTTGTATGGGGGTAAGCTGTAGTCTCTGGGGTGAAGGATCTCACAATCTCATGGGTGAAATAGACAAACAAAAGATGAAGTGCTGTATAGTTGTGAAATGATGCTAATAAGGAGTGCCAGCCCTATGCTATAGGAACTCCAAGAGGTGAACACATGACAAGGGCTGCTCCTGACCAGGTGAGCTGGAAATCAATGGGCAGAACAGGTGTGGCAGGAAGTCCAGGTAGCAGATGCCACAGACAAAGGCACAGGGGTGTGAAGGTGTGCCTTAGCGAGCCAGCGTGCAGAGCAGTGTGAAACTGCTTCAGTCGTGTCTGACTCTGTGTGACCCTATTGGTTGTAGCCTGCCAGGCTCCTCTGTCCGTGGAATTCTCCAGGCAAGAATATTGGATGGAGTGGGTTGCCATGCCCTTCTCCAGGGAATCTTCCCGACCCAGAGATCAAGCCCATGTCTCTTACATCTGTCTGCATTGGCAGGAGGGTTCTTTACCATGGGAAGCCTTAGATAACCAGACTATAGTGTGAATAGACGAATATGGTGCAACCCTGGGATAGCTCAGGGGTCAGACGAGAAAGAGCCTGGAAGGCTTACTTTATCCTATGTGTGAGTACAAGCTGGAGAAAGGTTTAAGGAGAGGCACACCATGGTCAATCCCATAAACAGAGGAGCCTGGCAGGCTACAGTCTATGGGGTCCCAAGAGTCGGACATGGCTGAGCGACTAAGCACACACATGACATAGTTGCATTTGTGTTTCAGAAAGGTCACTGGCTGTTTTGTGGAGGGGACAAGGCAGGTAGCAGGGAGACAGGGAAGAGGGCTGACCTGGGGCAGGTGCAGTGGGAGGTGGAGATCAGCAGGTAGGTATAAGGATACTTCTGCAATAGGTGTTGGGTTTGGGGTGTGAGAGGTTAGAGAGAAGCTGAGGATGGAACTTAGCGTTTGAATGAGATTTATCTCCCCGGGTTGCAAGGACTTTAAAATCAGACACTAAGCTCTGTCCACACATCAGTTCATTTACTTTTTCCAAACCACTCTCTGCCTTGTAGATAGAACACTGAAGTACAGAGAGGTAAACTTGCCTAAGGAACAAGGGTGGTAAGTGTGGGGCCCACTTAGAACTCAGGCATTCTGGCCTCTACACGCCATGTCCTCAGCCAGCAGACAACACTGCTTCCTTGTTAAATGAGATAATAAGTGTGGAAGCATCTGACTCACAAGAGGTGTTGTCAGTAATTATTAGGTGAATGCATGCGTGTTCAGTTGCTTGGTCATGTCCGACTCTTTGTAACGCTGTGGACTGTAGCCCACCACGCTCCTCTGTCCATAGCATTTTCCCAGCAAGACTACTGAAGTGGATTGCCGTTTCCTCCTCCAGGGGATCTTCCTGAACCAGGGATCGAACCTGTATCTCTTGCGTCTCCCACATTACAGGCAGATTCTTTACCATTGTGCCACCCAGGACATCTTTATTAGGTGAATAGGGCTCTGCATTTCCTGTCTTAACCACTGGAGAGCCCCTTCCAAGTTTCAGAGCCTTTAGTCTGCCTACCCCCTTTTGGCCACACTCTCAGCAGTCCTATCAGAAGGGCTGGTGAGATGCATGACATTTGAAATGGGCTTGACATGTATGATCTATTCTTGCTTATTCCCATTCTTCAAAGGAGGGAACTGAGGCACAGGCATCTTAACTAAGAACACTGGGGTAACTATCACAGGACATTGGGTTGTCACTTGGTAGGTACCCAGGGGTACTAGGTTCAAATCTGTCTCCGCTATCTCCTGGCTGGAGTAGATTATGATCACCTTGAGTAGATTATGTCACTTCTCTGAGTTTGCTTATTTGTAGCAATAATATCTGCTTCTTAATGTGACTTCAGAATTAAAAATAGGAAAAAAATGAATGAGAAATGAAAATCCGTGTAATGTAACTGGTCCTTTGTATGTACTCAGGAATGTAGTTTTCTTGAAGGCAAAAGATTTTTGTCCAGATTGCTTTATATAAGATAAAAAGCAGAGACAAGGAAGTGCAGAAATGGGTCTCCACATACATACAGATTTGTCTGGCCTCTCCCTTCTGTAGGAAGCCTGAAGACCTTGCCCGCTCCTGGGGTCATGACAGAGCTGTGTTATTTTAAAACCATATATTCAGTCCATCAGGGAGTATTTGCTGAATGTCTGTTAGGTTCAGTGGAACTGGAAATCTCCCTATTAAAATTGCAGTTGCCATGGAAATGGGCCTGAGCTCACAGAAAATCCTGCAGTCCTTGGGGACCACCTGTATTTCTGATTCATGAAGGAGGGTGATGCCGCCGTGTCCCCTCCCTATGTGGGTGGAGAACAAATGTGTGTTCATTACATTCAGTCTCAGGCCTGTTGCCACTTCCAGGGTTGCTTTCCTGGAAAGTGAGGCAAAGGGCTGCTGGTTGACAGGCTTTCCCCTGAGGCAAAACCAAAGGCAAATGATTTTTGTGAATTAATAAGAGCATGCAACTGCACTGTAGGCAGCTCTGCTGCTGCAGGGAGGCTGGTTGGGACAGCTGTGAAAGGAGCCTAGAGAAAGAGGATCTGGTCATTAGGGGTAGGAATAGAGTCATGGGTTTATAAAGTATTTGAGCTAGAAAATCGGACAGCAACTACTAGGGCTGTGGCTCCTGGCACAGGCTTTGGATGGTGTATCAGTTCACTTTGATACAATAATACTGCGTAACAAACAACCCCATAATTCTGTGGTTTACAACAAGAGTTACCTGTTGTTCTCAGGTCTGTGGGTGGCAGAGGCTCACCTGGACTCAGCTAGACTTGTCTTCAGGCTTCTATTCAATCAGGTGTGCTTCTCACAGCATCCCATTCTGGGACTCAGACTGAAGGAGGCATCATTCCTTGGGTCCTGCAGTTTTCATGGTGGAGGATGAACTCTCAAAGAAATTGACCTGAAACCCACCCACCTCTTGAAGCTTGTGCTCAGATTGGCTCACTCACATCCACTCTCAGTCTGTTGGTCAAAGTGAGTCATGTGGGCACACCCACAGTCGGTGCGACTGGGAGAGCTCTGCACCCACACTGGGGCATGGCAAGGGTGGGAGGGCAGGAAGGAATGTGAAAGAAATAACCCAGTCTACCACAGAAGGTCTCCGTCAAGAATGTCTGAGGTATTTGTTAATAACAAAAATTCCTGGCCCATAAACTAGATCTGGCAATTGAAAATCTTGACAAAAGCACTTGGATTGAAATCACAGTGAATTTGCAGGATCATCTAGTTCTGGTGCCAGGTTGTAAGTTGTACTTGTATGAGTGGAGGGCGTGCCTGCCTATCCAATTGAATGTTTGAGTTCCAAGCGTGAGTCAGTGACTTAATGTCAGTCGGTGGCTTGTAGAGTTTAAAGGACTAAGAACTTTCCAAACTCACCTTGACATTTCCTTGCCTTACAAGAAAGCAATTCTACCTGCACTCAATGTGTGGACAAGAACATTTCTATCAAATGGGACTTCCCTTATCTTTTTGAGACTTGTTTTTGTGCTTGCCCTTCAGACATGAAGAGATTCTTCATCTTTCAAGGAGTAATTTGCCATTTATTTACTCTGAGCCCTTTCCCACTGATAAACCAGGCAACCTGATCAGAATCTCTATGCACTTACAGCCTGTAAGTGGGTGGAGTTGCCCTCTTTGCATGAAGCCAGTACCTCTATTTTTGGCACTCACTCATCCACTGACAAAATTAAAAGACGCTTGCTCCTTGGAAGAAAAGCTATGACAAACCTAGGCAGTGTATTAAAAAGCAGACACAACAAAGGTCCATAGAGTCAAAGCTATGGTTTTTCCAGTAGTCATGTAATGATGTGAGAGTTGAACCATAAACAAAGCTGAGGACAGAAGAATTGATGCCTTTGAATTGTGATGCTAAAGAAGACTCTTGAGAGTCCCTTGGATTGCAAGGAGATCAAACCAGTCAATCCTAAAGGAAATAAATCCTGAATATTCATTGGAAGGACTGATGCTGAAGCTGAAGCTCCTATAGTTTGGCCACTTGATGCTAAGAACCAACTCATTGGAAAAGACCCTGATGCTGGGCAAGATGGAACTCAAAAGGAGAAGGGGGCAGCAGAAAATGAGATGGTTATGTAGCATTACCATCTCAATGGACATGAATTTGAGCAAACTCTGGGAAATAGTGAAGGACAGAGGAGCCTGACATGCTGCAGTCCATGGGGTTGCAAAGAGGCAGACATGACTTTGAGACTGAACAACAACAAAATCCACTGACCCCAGATTCCAATGTGTGAACTAGTGAAGCATGGTAGGAGAGGGGATGTGGGGTGTCACTGGCCTTCCCCCCAGTTTCTTGAGTGGGATAATTAAAGTATTGAAGCAGTGGCACTCAGTGAGATGTACTCAAAACTAGCTTACATACATTGTGAAGCATATTTGTTCTGTGGGAATATAAAGATTACAGATATGCAGTAATCTAGGAAAGAAAAGCAGTGAAGAACTCCAAAGATGGGTGAGGTAGGAGGGAGCCAGATCTTCATCATCAAAAAGTGAAAGTGTTAGTTGCTTAGTCGTTTCTGACTCTTTGTAACCCCATGGACTATAGCCCACCAGGCTCCTCTGTCCATGGAATTCTCCAGGCAAGAATACTGGAGTGGATTGCTATTTCCTTCTCCAGAGGATCTTCCAGATCCATGGATCGAACCTCGGTTTCCAGCACTGCAGGCAGATTGTTTGTCATCTGAACCTCCAGGGAAGTCACAATTCATCACAGAGTTTCAGGAAATCTGTTACTAGGTGCCTAGTGGTGTTTCAGGACCATGGACAGCACACAGTCCTGCTTTCCATTCCTCATTTACTTCGTGGAACCTGAAAATTTCAGAACTGTGTCCGTGTGTATACTATTTATTTTGCTGGAATCTTCCACTTGTCCTCTACTTTTCTGCTTCGTGTGTGTGTGTGTATGTTAAGTCACTTCAGTTGTGTCCAATTCTTTGCCACCCTATGGACTGTAGCCTGCCAAGCTCCTAGGTCCAAGGGATTCTCCAGGCAAAAATACTGGAGTGGGTTGCCACGCCCTCCTCCAACTTCATGAGCATCTCATATTTCAGAACCCAGCTCAAACATCCTCTCCTTGATGAAATAGTCACTGCCTTTCTCTGTCTCTGTAATAACAACTTTCACTCTCTAATGTTTTCCAGATAGCAGCCAAGGTTGCTAAACTAGTGACTTTGGGGTAAGTTGTTGGTTTGATGAGAGTGGAACCTCGTTTTTCTTCTAAAGCTCCCCAGACTTTAATGAATTTTCTGTTCCTCTGACTTTACTTTGGAAATGACAGACTTTATTCCCACCATGCTGGAAGGAGAACAGAATTCAGGGAGGCTTCATGCTTCCCTCAGAACAGTGATGCACAAGATGCAGTGTGATCCAGACCTCCCCTCCTAACTGATGGTTGTTTGTTTTTCTCTTGTGTGGGTAGAAATATCAGAAACTATAAAGGCTAATTTTTGTAAGTGACATTCAACATGGTACTTGATGTTCATGAAGAGAGCAAAGGCATCCTGCCAACACCTGCTCTCTCCTCGCAGTTGGGGGCTGGAAGGGAGATTAGGATTGGGTTTGGAGAAGAAAGCCTTCCGTTCTCTGTGCTGCTCTTCGGCTCCCCACGGTGTTTGACCATGGAGATGTGATGACCGCCCAGCACCAAGGTGTAGACGGGCCCCACCTATATTGAACAACCTCACCTGTATTGAACAGGATTTGTACTAAGCAAGCTCCTGTTCCTGGGGAGCAGGGTTAGACTTTCAGGGAATGTTAAAAGCATAAAAGAGAGATTTCTGATCTGTCAGTCTACTCTGTCCTCCTTTTTTCATTATTTCTCCCCCAGCTTCCTCCCTTTCTTTCTTCCCTCTTCCATTCATTTTCCTTCCCTCTTTGCCACTCCTTTACCTTACTCTTCTTTTTTCTCCTCACACCCTTTGTCTTTTCAAACACTTTCTTCTCCTTCCCTCCTGGCTGTCACCTCCTCCCATCCCACTCAGCAGACATTTGCCAAAAACTGTGTAAGGGCCCTGCGTAGTCCCTGGAGATTTGGAGATGAGTCACACAGAGCTCTTCTGGGAATGGAGGGGTATCCAGCCCAGCAGGAGATGGGCACGTAACCAAAGACCATGAAGTGTGATGAGCACTGTGGGGGAGGGGTGCACAAGGGGCAGTGGGCACACGGGGAGGCTCCCCAAAGCCTGCACTGAGTGGAGTCAGATATTACCAGAAAGATCTACCATGTAGAGAGTTTGATATTTTGCGTTTCCACCTAACATTTTGTTGTCTGGCCCTGTGGGTTATCCTTTAAAATCCCTGGGGAGGGATTTCTCTAGTGGTCCAGTGATTAAGAGTCTGCCTGCCAATGCAGGGGACACAGGCTCAATTTCTGGTCTGGGAATCTAGAATATCACTTACTGCAGGACAGCGAAGCCCATGCACTGCAACTACTGAAGCCTGCACGCTCCCAGAACCTGTGCTCTGCAACAAGAGAAGTAGCCCCCACTCACCACAACCAGAGAAAGATTGTGCACATCAGTGAAGACCCATACAGCCATAAATAAATAAAAATTCCTGGGGAATATTTTAGTAGCTGAGTGTTACGCCATTAGTGGTGTGGTATCTTGTCACTCATTCTGGTTTACCTCTTTGTGTATAATTCTTTGACCCTGTTTGGGATATTATCCTGAGAACAGATTCCAGCACTGAGTTTCTAGGTCAAAAGTCAAGATCTGTGATACAATTTGTAAAAATGGGTGAGGCATACCCTTACTAAGGAATCCCAGCTTGAAGGAAGCTGTGCAGATGATCAGTTTCTCTTCTCCCACTTCTGCTCAGTTTGGAGATGATGTCTCAGTTCAGAAACTTTGGTGGGCTTGAATTCCTCCTTGGTGAAAGCCTTTTCAATTATCATCATTACCATCGTCACCAGCCCAGCCTCACGTCTGCTTGTGGTGTTAGAGCCCCTGTGAGCCAGCACCTGCTTGCCTCTCCAGCTTCCTCACCCTGTGGTCCTACTTCAGCCAGAGGAAACCACTGACAGACCCTTGAGTGCTCTTGGCACCCCACAACCTGTGCCTGTCCCCTGCCATTCCCTCTCTGTACCATCTCCTCTATCTGTGTTAGTTGCTCAGTCCTATCCGACTTTCTGCAACCCCATGGGCTGCAGCCTGCCAGGATCCTCCATCCATGGGATTCTCCAAGCAAGAATACTGGTGTGGATTGCCATTCCCTTCTCCATCTCTCTCCTCTGCCACATGGCTAATTCCTACTCACTCTTCAAGCTCAGAATAAGCACGATTCTCCTGGAAGGGCTGGAGTGGAGGCCTTCTCTGCTCCCACCACCCCTCTGTCCAAGCCCTTCCCACACTGGGGTGCAAAGGTCTGCTTATGATTCAGTCTCCCCCACTGGCCTTAGAACTCCTTAAGGGCAAGATTTTTTTTTAGCTGCACGCACTCTTTTCTTAAGCACATACTTATTGAGTATAAATCTGCTACAGAAAACGTCAAAGAATAAACAATGTGTAACTCTGCTGAGTATTCACCAGTGGCAGGCCTGGGAAAAGCATTTTATATACATACCCCAGGGGATTCTCCCACAGCCCTATGAGGCAGGCACAATTATCCCAATTTTATAGATGAAGAAACTGAGGCTCACACAGGTTAAAGTCACATGGATAGCAAATGGGCAGGGATTGAAAGCTGCATCTGTCTGACTCTGAACGTTTTGTTCTTACACAATACTAATCCAAGGATGTGAGCCATGGTGAGTGTAAGTCTCTTTAGGTTACTGCTGTCACTGCGGAAGAAGTGGGCAGTCTCTGACATACCCTTGCTGTTAGATTTTTGTTGAATTTTTAATGAGGTATTTCATTTTCTTTCAAGGTATTTAAACAGTGAGTTTTGTACAGAGTTTGTCATTGTTTATATCTGCTGACTGTTTGCTCCTTGTGGTAATCCTGGGAGAGGCAGGGTATTGGTATTTTCCTTTTAAATGTGTGATCTTTATTAAACTCTTCAAAATGATGTGTCATAAAATTTACTGTTTGGAGGAAAGTACAGCTCTGTAGGGTTTTTCCACTCACACTTCCTGCATGAAGAAAGGGAGTCCTAGAGAGCTAGATCCTTAGGTTCTTTCTAAATTGCATCTGATTACGGGTTGTTATGGCTTCTACCATGTGTGTGTGTACTAAGTCACATTAGTCGTGTCTCTTTGTGACCCTCTTTGTAGCCCACTAGACACCTCTGTCCATGGGGTTCTCCAGGCAAGAATACTGGAGTAGGTTGCCATGCCTTCTTCCAGGAGCCAAACCTGCATCTCCTGCAACTGCTGCACTGCAGGTGGATTCTTCACTGCTGAGCCACTAGGGAAGCCCTCAAACGGGTGAACACGTTTAGAAATGTGACAAAAGTGTGTTTGATGGAGTGAACGCTGGACAGGAAATTAGGAGACCTTGGGTCTAATCTCCACCCATGTTGATTTTGTGAATTTGGGAGGTCTGTCCACCTTGAACTCCGTTTCCATCTGAGGTCAATGGGACCTCACATTCCCTGAGAACCACTCAGCACAAACAGGCATGGAGAATGCCGCAGCCATAAAGCACATTTCCTGAGATGTCTTCTGAGAAAAAGTATCCTTGTCAAGTGTCCCCACAGAATGAAAAGGGTCTAAATTTGGAAAAGATCAACTCAGTTCCCCTCTTGAATATTCAACATTTCACATCGGCAGTAAAGGATCTGGGAATTCCTGACATAAAAACGATCTCTGCATCTCTTTAACCCAGAATTTTATAAACTCACTGCACCTGGGAATCCCCTTTTGGATCAACATCTACTAAAACCCTGCTGGGCTAGAGTTCCAAAGAACGTGCTTTTGAAAGTGTCAGTTGAAAGGCAAGCACACTACTCATTTGAAGGAAGAAAAGAGAAGTCAGATCAGGTCTTGCCTGCTTCTGTGAGCTTATTGTTTTTAGAAATAGGCTGGCCCCTGAGAATAGCCAGAGCTGGGACCCTGATGGTAGCTACACATGGTATCTGCTGGTAGCTGGGGGGCGGGGCGGGGATTTGAACATCTGATTCTAGGAAGAGCAGAGCTGGGTGGGGCTGATCTTCTGGGCGCAGCGCATTAAATACCACCTTTCAGGAGTAGCCTGAAAAACCCTCTATTAAGTGTGACAAGGCAGATGGCTGCCCATGGGAGACTGTGGTCCAGAAACAGTGCCAGTGACTCACATTTCTCTGCTTTCCAGCGCCCGAGAAAACTGCACAGCAGCGTGTCTCTGCCTCTGGATACGCAGTGCCCAGGGCTCTTTCCTTTGGTCCTGGCTTCTGTCTTATAGATAAGAGGCAGGTGGTTGGGCCTGAGGGTGACTGAGCTTGAAGCCGTTTCCTCCAGAGACCCTCTTCCTGGAGAACAGGACATACTTCTCTTCCTTGGCTCATGGTGCATAGTTCTTTGTCTCATGGCCACGATGCCTTTTCTCTCCATCTTTACCCATTCATCCTTCAAGAATCAGTTCAGGCGTTCATCCATTCATCTATCCTGCCAGGCTGTGCCCAAAGTATTAGAGATCCAGCAGTGAAGAAAACAGGTGAAATCTCTGCCCTCGTGGAATCAGGTCTCTGAGGGAACTGCAGGGACAACTGTAGGTGGTACCATCCTTCCACGGCAACACAAATGCACTTGGTTCCCTGTGAGTTGCACCTGCTACAGCCAGCGGGGGAACACACGTCTGATGTCAGTGCGACAAGGCACATTTTTAAACAAACCTGTAGACTATGTCAGATGTACTGTGTTAAGAACTGTGTAAACATAGAGTGGGTAAGAGGTGAGGGGTCTGCAGGCGAGACGGTGTAAGGTATCCCAAACAAGTCAGCCAAGGGGAGGACCGTCAGGTGACATTGAGCAGAGACCTGAAGCAAGTAAAAGTGAATTTTGTCTACACAGTAGGATTCCAGATTAAGTGGGGTCTCACTAACTTAGCCTTCTCTCTGGAGGAAACATTCTGATGCAAGAACCCACTAGAGGGTTCTGAGCAGCAGGCTGTAGGCTCTGCTTCTGCTCAGTAAGCCTTTGCTGATTCCTTAGTTTGTTGTTTGTTTGTTTAGTCACTGAGTTGTGTCTGGTGCTTGTCTTCTAACACTGAGCCCCCTGGAAAGCTCCAGGTGGCGCTAGTGGCCAAGAACCCACCAGCCAATGCAGGAGATGCAGGAGATGTGGGTTTGATCCCTGAGTCGGGGAGATCCCCTAGGGTAGGAAATGGCAACCCCCCTCCAGTATTCTTGCCTGGAGAATTCCATGGACAGAGGATCCTGGCGGGCTTCAGTCCATGGGGTCGGGAAGGGCTGGACATGACTGAGTGTGCATGTGTGCATGCGCTCCATTTTCTGATTCCTTAATTTGGGTGACAACCTTCTTTTCTAGGCTTATGGAGCATCCTCTGCCTTCCTCTCATGGTCAGTGCTGTGGGACCACTGGGACCCACCTGAGGTGTATTCTATATTTAGAGAGTTCCTCAGGGGGCCCTGGTGGGATCTAGCCCCAGTTACAGTGTTAGCTGGATCAATGGGTACTCTATATTGGGTTTTCATGCCTGCCTTCTTTACTCCACTTCCTGGAATCACCTCCCAGAATCACTGCTTGCCTCTAAAATTGTCATCTCAGGCTCCCTTTTCAGAGGAACCCATGCAAGACCCTCCCTCTGAGGTGGCTACTCTGAATTGTTACTGTTTACTATAACAGAAAACAGTTATAGTGGGGCTTAAGGGCAGAGGCTGTGCTTTATGCATCACCACATCTCCAGCTAGGAGGTAATATAAACAGTAAATAGGCATGTGGCAGAAAATGCTCTTGGCCTCTGAGAAACACAAATTAACAAATATTAATGACAGCCAAGGGTATTTTGGTGGTCTTAGGATGGCAAATTGGAGAGGTACTGTTGGAAAGCAGTCTGGTTATATTTATCAAGCACGGTTTATACTCTTTGACTCAGTTGTTAAATTTCTGAGAATTTAGCTTAACCAATAGCCCAAATTAAAGGAAAAGATTTATACACAAAGATGTTCATTGTAGAAATATGTATCATTGTGAAACATTAAAAAGAACCATGCAGGAATAATTAACAGTCTATTGTGTATCCATAAAATGAAATATTTTGTAACCCCTTAAAAATTATGCTTAAGCAGAACATGACATGACTTGAGACAGGCTTATGGTAGCATGCAGAAAGGACACAGCTCTGGGCTCTTTCCAGCTCCTAGAATCGGCTGTATTCTTTGCTGCCCCTGGGCCTTGGCATGTCAGTTCTTTCTGCCCAGGCACTCAGCCCTCACCCTACTGGCCTTCTTCCTCACGCTTTGGTCCAGCTTATCTAGAATTATTTTCTAGATCTGAGCTTGCCTTACCTGACTCCCCAATAAAGTCAGCAGCCCTTTCACTTTGTGCCCATGACAGGCACCCTATAATTCTCCTGTTTTGAAACCGACATATTCCAGATCTGTTAAACCTCTCTCTGTCCCTCACCAGCTCCACGAGAGCTCATTCTTCTCTCGTTCTTCCAGGCTCCTGGGCTAGTATTTGATGGGTGCATGGGTGAGTGAATGACTAGGTACGCTAGGATCACAAGTATGGAAGTAGAGGGAAACCGGGGAAAAACATCAGAACACTGATTAGAGGTGTTTTTCCTGGGGGAATGTCACTTTGTTTTTTTGGCCATTTCACTTGTTTGAAACTGTCTTTATATTGAGTTTTGTTAATTTCAATAATAATGCCTGAAGAAATTCTTGTTCTGTTTACAAATGACCCAGTTTCTTCCACAAATGAATGACATTTAAAAGAAGGAGGAGATGGTACAGATTTCAGTGGACTGCAGAGATTTGTGGGCTGGATGTGCTGTGGGGACTTTGGGTGGATTCCTCTTCAAAGTGCTCCAGTGTAAAAGGACATTTTTGAGACAATCAAGTCAAATTGAACATGGTCTGGTTATTAACTGAGCTGAAGGAATTGATGATGACTGGCTTTGTTGGGATAATAAATCTTAGTTTTTTGTTTAATTGCCTAACAGATTATGTAGTAAAGCATTTACGGGTGAAATGATAGCATGTTTGAGATTTGCTTTAAAATATCTCAGCAAATACAAAGCCAGTGTTTAAGGAGGGAAAGAGGTGACAGAATCTGGATGAAGGCTCGCAGGGGGCTTTTTAATGCCATTTCTTTACTTTAGAAAAGAGTTGAAAATTTTATGTTAAAAGTTAGAGAAAAGCATTTCTTGGCTTTTCTATAATGATATTTACTACTTTGCTTGGCTTTTCAGAGTGACCGACTCCTCATCAAGGGCGGACGCATCATCAACGATGACCAGTCCTTCTACGCTGACGTCTACCTGGAAGATGGACTCATAAAGTGGGTGGACCAAACACATCCTTTAAGGAGCCCGTTTCCCTAAGCTGCCCAGCCCTTAGAGGGAGAGGAAGGCTGGCATTCTGTCACAGACTAAGTGTGCTGTCTTTTGTGACTCCCAGGGATAGAGACGGGGGAGGCGCAAACCATGGGTGGAGACGGGGCTGATATTTGCTGAGCGCCCCGTGATGACACAGGTTCCCTGCCATGGTGCTCACACAGGCTGTGAGGCCCACAGAGGTTGTGAAGTACACACACTGGCCCTTCTGTTCTTGGTGGGTGGTGGGCCCCTGGGGGCAGGTGGCTGCTGCTCCACATTGCAGAATGAGTTAGGGGCAAGGGCCCAATTCCAACCTAGCACAGCTGACTGGATTCATAGCTTTTTTCCCCTACCTGCCCGGGGTTTCTGGAATTGGGTGGAGGAGCCCAGGAGAGAAGGAGGCATGTTTGGCCTCCAGGCAGAGTTCTTGTCTGGTAAAGGGAAGACATGCTTTGGGACTCTGGAGTTCTCCTGTGGCTTCTCCTGGCTGGCTGCCTCTTCAGCCGTGTAAGACATCCCAGAGGTGTGAGTCTGGATGAGCTCCCAGAGCACCCCTGACAGGGAGACCTACACAACGGAAATTTATTTCTCATAGTTCTGGAGGCTGAAGTCCTGGGTCGAAGTCCCAACAGGATGGTTTCTCCTGAGGCCTCTCTCCCTAGCTTGCCGACGGTGGTCATCTTTTTTTTTTTTTTAATTTATTTTTAATTGGAGGATAATTGCTTTACAATGTTGTATTGCTTTCTGCTGTACAATGGTGTGAATCGGCTCTAGGCATAGGTATGTCCCCTCCCTCTGGAGCCTTCCTCCCCCACACCCACCCCCCCACAGATGGCCATCTTGCCGTGGCCTTTGCTCTGCGTGTGCCTCTGGTTTGCCTTCCTCATATAAGGACAACAGCCCTATTGCATTAGGACCCACCCTAACAGCCTCATTTTAACCTAATTACCCCTTTAAAGACCTTGTCTCCAAACACAGTCATGTTCGGAGTTACTGGGGGTTTAGGGCTTCAATATGTGGGTTTCGGGGGACACCACTCCGCCTCTAACACCAGACAGTGGTTTTTACGTGGTTTCCATGTTTTACTCTCCTGCTCGGCTGTTTTTCTGGAGTCTGGAAGAGCAGAGTTGGAGATCATCTTGGATCCAACGTGGGCAGCTGGCAGCACTGGAAAGAAGGCAGAGGGGGTGTGAGCAAGGTCAAGTTCAAATAGGAACAAATGTTTATTGGTGGGTCCATCCCGGGGCATGTATCCTCTGACTATGATAATGATGGTGGGGAGGAGAAGGAGGAGAGGGAGGAAGGGGCAGAGGAAGAGGAGGGATGAGGAGGAGGGTGCTGTGGATTGCCATGTGTGTTAAGGGACCATCTGGGCAAAGAGCTCTATGAGGAGTAGGTGCTCAGGACATCATTGAGCCCCTCCCGGCCTCCCTCTGCCTGCCCCCGCACCAATTTATCCTGGATGAATCTGACCATTTCTGGTCCAGCTCAGGCCTCACCTCTTCCAGTTTATTCCCTCTCCCTCCCCCAGTTCAAATGGGAATATCTTTCCTTTTCTCCTTTGCTTTTCGCTTCTCTTCTTTTCACAGCTATTTGTAAGGCCTCCTCAGACAGCCATTTTGCTGTATATTGTCACCGTGCTTATTTAACTTCTATGCAGAGTACATCATGAGAAACACTGGGCTGGAAGAAGCACAAGCTGGAATCAAGATTGCCGGGAGAAATATCAATAACCTCAGATATGCAGATAACACCACCCTTATGGCAGAAAGTGAAGAGGAACTAAAAAGCCTCTTGATGAAAGTGAAAAAGGAGAGTGAAAAAGTTGGCTTAAAGCTCAACATTCAGAAAACTAAGATCATGGCATCTGGTCCCATCACTTCATGGGAAATAGATGGGGAAATAGTGGAAACAGTGTTAGACTTTATTTTTGGGGGCTCTAAAATCACTGCAGATGGTGATTGCGACCATGAAAGTAAAAGACGCTTACTCCTTGGAAGGAAAGTTATGACCAACTTAGACAGCATACTAAAAAGCAGAGACATTACTTTGCCAACAAAGGTCTGTCTAGTCAAAGCTATGGTTTTTCCAGTAGTCATGTATGGATGTAAGAGTTGGACTGTGAAGAAAGCTGAGCGCCAAAGAATTGATGCTTTTGAACTGTGGTGTTGGAGAAGACTCTTGAGAGTCCCTTGGACTGCAAGGAGATCCAACCAGTCCATCCTAAAGGAGATCAGTCCTGGGTGTTCATTGGAAGGACTGATGTTGAAGCTGAAACACCAATACTTTGGCCACCTCATGCGAAGAGTTGACTCATTGGAAAAGACCTTGATGCTGGGAATGCGCCCACCTCCCTCACTTCCCCCACCAATGCTCTTGCCCCTGATGAGAGATCTTGCCTTATTGTCCACCATCCTGGGGCCTGGCACTGTGCCAGGGATGGATGGGACCCCAGAGGTTGATGAAGCAAGTGTAATATACAAACATAGACATCAGATGGTGGAGACCTCAGTCTCAGCCACAGTATAGCCTGGAACCAGAAAGGGATGGTGGGGTTGGGAGTGTGGTGAGATGCATGATAAAGTGAGGCTTCTGAGTCACCGCTGCTTAGATACGGCACAACTGCTCCGCATTGAGCTCCTCACTTATGTGAGGCCTCTGGGGTCCTGAGGGTGAAGGACGTAGTGACAGGGAGAACCCTTTCATGGAACCACTATTCCCACCAGCCATGTGCAGTTGGGGGTTGGAAGACTTGCAGTCCAGGATATGAGCAGATGGACCCCATGCTCATAGGTTGGGCTGCATTTATTAAGTGCTTGCTGTTTGTGTGAACCCCTGGAAACTTAGGACTTAGGCCACTCAGGGTATTCAGGAAATAAGCAGTGTCTGTAAATCCAAGATTCATCAGCTCTTAGTGGGAGGCACCTTTTACTTTTAACCCTGTTGCTATAAAGCTTTCTAGCACTGGCGGCGCCTTTCCTGCCTTACTAAGCAGAGCCAGTGACTATGTCTGAACGCCTTACAGAGTCTCTGGTTGCGTGGGGCCCAGGTCCCTGCTGGCTGAGAAGGAAGTGTGGAAGTGAGGAGAGCCCAAGGAATTGCCTGTCACGAGGAGGCTCAGTTATTCCTCTTCACTCTGATTAAACCCCAAGAATCCTTTCATCTTGTGGCCATTCACCAAGTTTTACTAAAAGCCGTTCAGCTATGTTTGTGCAGCACTTGTTATGATCCATCGAGGGCTCCATCCAGTTTGCTGAGCATTGGAGAGTCAGATGCTGATGGCTAAGGACTTTTTTCTGAATGGTGGTGAGGGTGAGGCTGGCGGGGACCGGTGTCTGCTTCTCCCAGTTCCCTCCTTTCTTTCTTTTCCTTCCATCCACATTGCCACTGAGAACCACTCAGGGAGTCCTCCTCCTAATTCATGGGGGCTTATTGGGGGCCCCATTTAGTTTAATCCAAATTTGGGGAGAACCTGCTACTTCCGTGGAAGGGAAGAAGGAAGGCATCTGAGCTTGGCAGGCAGAGTCTGATAGGAGACTGGGGGAGACCGAGCTTGAATCCAGACCCGACACTGACTCACTGTGTGGCCTTGGACAAGTTACCGCCCTCTCTCTGAGTTCCATTTTCGTCTTTTGGAAAATGTGAATATTTCCTCCCTCACGAGTTGTTGGCAGGAGATGAGAGAGGGTTTGTAAAAAGGCAACGATCTGCCTGGTTAGAATGGCCCTGAAGGGTAGACCTGTTGGCGCTGTGGGATGGCGGCCAAGTCACACAGACCAGGGTCATACTGGGCTGTGACTCCACTGGTTCCCATTGGAAGGCTGTGCCGAGGTGTCTGTGTGCATGTCCGTTCTGATTGGGCTGTGCCTGTTCCTTTGTGAGTGCTACACATTCTGAACACCACCCCGTCGTCTTTAACAGCTAGTGTGAATGTGAATGAGACCTTCCATAAAGGGCTTAGAAAAGTCTCCTAGGGTCTGTGCATAATAGCGGTTCATGGCTCTTGTTATAAGGCTTGGGGGTGACTTTCCTGAACCCTTCCCTTCAGCTCCTGGCATCGTCCATGATCTTGGAGATGGACAGTGGGAAAAATGGACCCGGCAGGATTCGCTACATGATGATGGGAATTCTAGAGGGAGGAGGGTTGGCAATTAGAAGCAGCAGCAGCTGTAGTTGTGCTGGTGAAATTGGGAGAAATGCTGACATTTCCTGGGGGCTCACCGTGGCCTTGGCACTGTGCTTGGACTACGCTCATTTCCATTTTCAGGGCAAACTGTGTGACGCTCCACTTCTGATGGAAGACCCCCACATAGAGCCCGGTAACCTCTGTGCCCCAAGCAGCCGGCCCAGGAGTCCAGAAGATCAAGGAGCTTCCAATTCTACTCCAATGTGTGGACTCGGGGGCCTGACGTTTGTGGTCACTGAAGCAACATTTTCCTGCGTCTTCATTACTGATGTTTTTGGATAACTTAGAGAAACTCATGTTGGGGCCAAATCCCAACAGTTCAGCACGACTGGATTTCTTTTTTAAAAAATTTATTTATTTATGTACTTTTGACTGTGCTGGGTCTTCATTCCTATGCAGGCTTTTCTCTAGTTGTGGCGAGCAAGGGCTACTCTCGGTTTCAGTGTGTGGGCTTCTCATTGCGGTGGCTTCTCTTGTGGAGCATGGGCTCTAGGGTGCTCAGGTTTCAGTAGCTGCGGCACGAGGGCTCAGTAGTTGGGTTCCTAGGCTCGAGAACACAGGCCCAGTAGTTGTGGCGCACGGACTTAGCTGCTCCATGGCATGTGGGATCTTCCCAGATCAGGGATCAAACTCATGTCTCCTGCATTGGCAGGTGGGTTCTTTACCACTGAGCCACCAGGGAAGCCCCTGGATTTCTTTTTTAAATAACCATTGCTTGTGGTCTCAGGTGGGCACTGGCCGTGGAGGCTGTTGAATCTGTCCTGGTCTTTCTCCACCCGCACCCCACATCCCTCCACCGGCCCCTGGATACATCTCCTGACTCTGGTTCCAACACACAAAACACAGCCGATAGATACCACAGGGGCAAGGCTTTGAGATTCTTAGGGTCTTCTTCCCCCTTCCCCAGCTTTTGGAATTTGCCCTCCTTCTCGAGGACGTTTGCAGGCACCAAGCACATGGGGAATGGAAGGGGTTGGTCAGTCTATCTAGAAAAGCCCTGCCACCCCTGGTGTGACTCCCTCATGGCAAGTTTGATGATGGTGTTAGTGCCTGATGGTTAAGTAGCTTTTCTGAGGCCGGTGCTCACAGCATTTTGCTATGAGGATTGCCTGTCTGTATCAGTTTGCCAGGGCTGATACTAGAGTCCACAGATGGGGAGGTTTAAACAACAGATACTTGTTTCTTCCAGTTCTGGAGCCCGGATGTTTGAGATCAGGGTGTGGGTAGGTTGGTTTCTTCTGAGGCATGGGATGCCCGTCTTCTCTGTGTTCTCATGTGGTCTTCCCTGTTCATGTCTGTGTCCTAATCTTCTTTACACATAAGAATACCGGTCATATTGGGTCAGGGCCCACCCTAGTGACCTCATTTTAACTTAATGACCTCTTTAGAGGCCTTCTCTACAAATACAGTCTTATTCTGAAGGGCTAGGGGTTAGGACTTCAACATATGGATTTGGGAATGTCAGAGTTCACTCCATAGCCTTGCCTTTGAGGACTTACAGAGCTAAGGGGTCTTGTCCCTCTGCCTCCCTGCCATTGCTCATCTCTCTGTCCCCAAGGCAGATGCCAAGAGTCTATGAAGTACTCTTGAGTGACAAGCTGTTCAGAGAACCCTTTCCCACTTGAGGCCGATGCTGGTCTCACTGCTCTTGGGTTCAGCTCTGCCCCTGCCTCCGCTGGAAGCCCTCCCAGATCACCAGGGCTGATGAAATGGTCCACCTTGTGCTCCCCACCCCACATTGTGAACTGGGTTGTAATAAACATCTGCTTCTATGTCTCTCTCCTCATTAGGATGTGAGCCCCTGGAGGGCAGGGACCCTGCCTGAGTTTTCTCTGTCTACCTGGTGCCCTGGATAGAACCTGCCTCAGAAATGTTTATCTCATGGAACTGAAATTGCACAGTTGGCAGCCCGTTTTTTTTAAGAACCAAAGTCTGTCTTTGTTGTCTGTTTCCAGGCAAATAGGAGAGAACTTAATTGTTCCCGGTGGAGTGAAGACCATTGAGGCCAATGGGCGGATGGTTATTCCTGGAGGTATTGATGTCAACACCTACCTGCAGAAGCCCTCCCAGGGGATGACAGCTGCTGATGACTTCTTCCAAGGGACCAAGGCAGCGCTGGTGGGCGGGACCACAATGATCAGTGAGTCGTACCCCTGCTTTAGGCCATAGGCTGCTACTTCTCTTTCAAATCCCCAGCATTATGAGCAACATCAGGCTCTTTGCTCTGGGTACCTGGTGTGCAGATGGGTAAAGTTTTGGAACCAGTGATACAAGTATTGTAATGACTATTGGGAAAGCAGAGGCTCAGAGAGATAAGCTGCTGAAATTTTCACAGCTGGGAAGTGATTGTGTCAGTCAGTTATTGCTGCTGTGATAATGGTGCATAACACAAAATTTCCAAACTTGGAAAATCACATTGCCATGGAGACCAGGGAGGAGTGAGTTTGAAGAAGGAAAGAGTGATTTGCCCTGTCCTGAGAGGTCGAGTAGAGTGAGGACTGGAACGTCAAATTAGCAAAGGCTAATTTGATGCTCTATGTGGGTGGAGGAGTGAAAGGGGGTGGGGAGCAGATCCTCCTCTTCATAGCTGTGAAGGATGGATGTTAGAAACAGGGCAGGAACAGAGGGATGTGCAAAGCCCAGTGTGGTTTAAAAGACGGATGTCTCCCCATTGATATGCTTTACATCTAAGACTTTATTTGGAAAAGGGTCGGTGAAGTTCATATTCTTTTAAGTCCTCTTCACCTTTGCATTCTACACCCAAGAAGGTATCATGGAGTCACAGGAAAGGGCCCAGTCTTTACAGCAGACCGGACTCTGGGTATCTTCTGTACTGCTTACTAGTTGTGTGACCTTGGACGTTTTTCACCTTCTTTAAGCCTCAGTTTCCTAATCTGCCAAGTAGGGGTATTCATACTCACTTCGCAGGGTAGTTAGGAGGATTTTATTAGATAATTTATATAAAGCCTTTGTGGTAGTATGTGACACATTGTAAGTATTCAATAAGCAGTCATGATAACGATGGTGATGAGGAGGAAGATGAGATTATAGTAACAGTGGTGGTGACAGTGGTGGTAATGAAGACTGAGATGGTGGTGACCGTTTCACTGCTAATGATTTTGATAATGATGGTGATGACAATAACAATATTGACGTTGATGATGGTGAGAGTGATGATGAAGACGATGTTGATGTAAATGGTGGTGGTGGTGATCATGGTGATGGGGGATAAGGGATTGTCACAGTAATTATGCTGATATTGGAGATGATGGTGATGGTGTGATGGTGACGATGATGGTAGGGAAGAGGCTACCATTGGAACAACTTGGGTCCTGAGCATCTTGGGATGTGACACATATTTTTCTGTCCCAGTTGACCATGTTGTTCCTGAACCTGGGTCCAGCCTGATGACCTCCTTTGAGAAATGGCATGAAGCGGCAGACACCAAATCCTGCTGTGACTATTCCCTCCATGTGGACATCACCAGCTGGTACGATGGCGTTCGGGAGGAGCTTGAGGTCCTGGTACAGGACAAAGGTCAGTTAAAGCCCCAGAAGCAAGGCAGAGTTCTGGAATCATTGTATGTTTGGTGGGTCTGGTTTGTGGAGTTAAGAATCTCTTTAACTGCATCTGTTCTGAGCCCAACTGTGAGCTCTGCCCTGCCACATGAACAGTGGAAATATTGGACCCTCCTTAAAGAGTCTGTCTTCCTCTCTTTCAAGTCCTTTGGAGATGCCCTCTGTTCATAGAAAAAAGCCTGATTTCCTGAGCCTTGCACACAAGACCCCCACTGACCTAGCCTCACTTTTCTCTCTGCTTTTCTCTCTCCCCCCTACACTCATCTGGGTGTTTATTATCCTGAATGCCACCCCCTGAAACCTGCTACACAGCTGGGTCTTTGTTCTTGATATCTCTATACCTGCATCCAGGGATGCCCTTTCTTCTCTCTGATACCCAGCTCAACTATCTTTTCCTCTGATTTCTGTGATCAGAATTGCTTTATCCCTTGAATATGCATAGCAGATTACTCTGGCCTGTTTGGCACACCTTTGCCATTGCTTTTGCTTTGTATTTTGGATTGAAGGACCCTTGTTGTCTGTCTGGCTCTTCTGTTAAACTCTGAGCTTATGACAGAGGGGATCATGTTTGTGCATCTCTATATCCATCCTGACCCTCCTCTGTGTGGGCTCACACAGGATGTCTCTTCACAGTGTGGGTACTTTACAGTGTGTGTTACACCAAATGAAGATAAACGGAACTGAAGACCCACAGAAGCAGAGAAGAGAACAGAGTGAACCAGATATGAGTGGTCCCTCCAGAAAGGGGGCAGTTTTGAGGCTCTCTGAAGAGACAGCCTCAAATAAATGAGATGCTTCAAGGAGAGAAAAGGGGGTATTTTCAGTTTTTAAAATATATATGCTGTGTTTTCTTATGAAAGTATCATCACCACGATACAAAAAAAGAAAATCAAGAGAAGGAAAAAAGTTTTCCCCTCTGGTCCTACCCCCAAATCACCACTTACTATCCGTGTTAAAGATTATTGCTTTCCATTCCCTATTTAGACAGTTTTCTCCTTATATAGTTATACAGCAGCAGTTACTTGGAATTCTTCTTTTTTCACTTAACATTTTATGAATAATCATTACTCTTCATTAATAACTTTTTAATGGCTCGTAACATACAATGTAACGGCTAATTTACTTAGCTATTTCCTTTTTATTGGGCACTTATGTTTTCCGTTTGCTTTACTGTAAATTGTGTTTGTTGAACATCTTTGTATATACACATTTGTTTGCATCTCTAATTATTTCCTTAGATTTTCAGAAATGGCATTACAGGGTCAAAGTTTTAACTTTTTTCAAAAGCCTGACACTTATTTCCAAATTGCTTTCCACAAAAATGCACCCACTTGCATGCCCACTGCCCTATGTCTCTCACTCCCTGCATGTTTGCACCATTGGGTGTTATTGCTTCTGTGAAATCCTTGCTAATTTGATGAATAAAAGTCAGTCTACTGTTGAACATTACAGTTCTTCAACTGCTAATTATGTTAAACATTTTGTGCACGCTTTTTCTTTATGTGAATATCTGGTGGTGTTCCTTGCCTATTTACCGGTTTGGGTCTTATAAGCCTGAACTTCTATATCCAGATGGTTTTATCCCTTCATTGAAGTTGTTGTGAGTCACACTCTTGTTTTGAACAGAATCACAGTCCAGGATGTAGAAAGATCTCAGAAGTTGGGCTGCCTGGATCTGAATCCTCCCCTCACACTTTTTGGCTATGTGATTATGGGCATGTCACCAAGCTGACCTCTCTGAGGCTCAACCAGTGATCTCAGCACCAGAGCTCTGGTACCAGGGTAAGACCCCTGGTCTGAGCTTGGTGTTAATTCTCCATTCAAAAAAGGAAACAACCTAAATGTCCATCAAAGGATGATTGGATAAACAAAATGTTGTCCATCCATAAAATGGAGTGTCATTCAGCTTTGAAAACAAAGGGAATTCTTACACCTGCTATGACATGGGTGAACCTTGAGGACATTACAAGCCAGTCACAAGATGGCAGATGCTGTATGACTGTGCTCATGTGAGAGGTCTGTTGTCATGTAGTTCATAGAGAGTACAAAGGTGATTGCCAGGGCCTGGGGGATGGGCACGCGGAGTTAGTGTCTAATTTGTTGTTGTTCAGTTGCTCAGTCATGTCTGGCTCTTTGCTACACTATGGACCACAGCACGCCAGGCTTCCCTGTTCTTCACCATCTCCTGGAGTTTGCTCAAACTTATGTCCATTGAGTTGGTGATGCCATCCAACCATGTCATACTCTATCATCCCCTTCTCCTCCTGCCTTCTATTTTTTCCAGCATCAGGGTCTTTTCCAATGAGTCGGCTCTTTGCATCAGGTGACCAAAGTATTGAAGCTTCAGCTTCAGCACCAGTCCTTCCAATGAATATTCAGGGTTGATTTCCTTTAGGATTGACTGGTTTGATCTCCTTCCTGTCCAAGGGACTCTCAAGAGTCTTCTCCAGCACCATAATTCAAAATCATCAGTCCTTTCGTGCTCAGCCTTTTTTATGGTCCAGCTCTCTTTTTTATGGTATACATGACTACTGGAAAAACCATAGCTTTGACTAGATGGACCTTTGTTGGCAAAGTAATGTCTCTGCTTTTTTAATATGCTGTCTAGGTTTGTCATGGCTTTTCTTCCAAGGAGTCTTTTAATTTCATGGCTGCAGTCATTGTCTGCAGTGATTTTGGAGCCCAAGAAAATAAAGTCTGTCACTGTTTCCATTGTTTCCCTGTTTGCCATGAAGTGATGGGACTGGATGCCATGATCTTAGTTTTTTGAATGTTGAGTTTTAAGCTAGGTTTTTCACTCTCCTCTTTCACCTTCATCAAGAGCCTCTTTGATTTCTGCCATAAGGGTGGTGTCATCTGCATATCTGAGGTTATTGATATTTCTCCCAGCAACCTTGATTCCAACTTGTGCTTCATCCAGCCTGGCATTTCACGTGATGTATTCTGCATATAAGTTAAATAAGCAGGGTGACAATATACAGCCTTGATGTACTCCGTTCCCAATTTTGAACCAGTCTGTTTTTCCATGTTTGGTTCTAACTGTTGCGTCTTGACCCGCACACAGGTGGCAGATAAGGTGGTCTGATTTTCCCATCTCTTTAAGAATTTTCCATAGTTTGTTGTGATCTGCACAGTCAAAAGCTTTAGCGTAGTTAATGAAGCCAAAGTGTTTAATGGGGATAGCGTTTTAGTTTTGCTGAAATGAAAGGTTCTGAAATGGAAGCACAACAGTGTACGTGTCCTTAAACCACTTAAAATGGTGCAGATGGTAAATTTTAGGTGAGGTGTATTTTACCACAATGAATAAAAAGCAACATTTATTATTTGCTCACAGCTTTGTGGAAAGGCACTTTGGTTTGGGCTCAGCTGGGCGGTTCTGCTGCCCACGTGTGGCTTACTTTTGCCTTAGGCCCCAGCTGGGAGGTGGGGGCTGCCTGGGATGGCTCTCTGCACCCTCCCTTCCCCAGCGGCTCTCCTAGGATTCTTCCCATGCTGGCTCCACGAGGCTGATGGAGCTGCAAGCCCTCTTGGAATGTGTCCACTCACACTTCTAAGCCCAGGCTTGGAATGTGTCCACTCACACTTCTGCTTCATTCTGCGGGTCAGAGTCAGTCTCAAGACAGCCCACATTCAAGAAATGAGGAAATAGATTCTACCTCTTGAGAAATTTTGTTGCAAAAGTTTTGTGAACCTTTAAACTATTTACCAGCCTGTTTAACTTCTTCCTGCCTTCTGCTTTTATGTGAAATTACCTCATTCATTTGTTTGTTCATGGCTTATTTCCACTAGAATATAGACAGGAATCCTTCCTGCCTCCTTCATAGCTGTATCTCTAGCTTCTAGAATGGTACTGGCCCATAGTCAGTACTCAGTGAATATCTGATGAGTGAGACAATGAATATTCCCTGAGAAAGGGCTTCTGGGCTCTCATAGGTTTTGGAAATACTACCTGTTTATTCTCATCTGGAATATTCTTAATGCACATTGTCATATAAAAATCTGTAAGTCTTGCAGCCAAGAAACCTATTTATTGTTTATGAATCCAGTTTTTCCTCACTGATATTAATATCAGCCTCCCTATGTTTGTTTACAAGCAAGAGACTCACTCCAGAGCTTGGCTTAAGCTAAACAAAGCAGGTTTCCTTTAGTGATAGAGACGTGTATTCAGGGATCCATGAATACATCCGTGCCATGCCAGGAAGTCTTCCTGTGCTCATCCCTGCCTTTCTGAGCCAGTCCTGCTCTCCTCTTACCCTTGAAATGCATTCTCTATTTCCGTAGTCCCCGCAGTGGAATACAACAGCCCACACTTTGTCTGGGTGGACATCTGTTTCAGAGACCAGTCAGATGTCCTTTGCTATCACTTGGATTCAGTCCCTCCTCCTGGCTCGGCTCAGCATCTGTTAGATGCCCATCCCTGGATCAGCCATCTGTGATCTGTGGCCACGTGGTGTGAACATGGCTGCGTCCAAGGTTACTGGTTGGATATGGGGAAGGCATTTGCTGGGGAGGGTATTTGCTAATAAATGTAAGACAGTTCTGAGAACTGGAGGGTGTTATGAATGGATTGATGGCTCAGTAGTTGTTCAGTGTCATCCTTTAGAATTGGTGCTCCTTGCAGCCTCCTTGGAGGAGGACTGTGATGATGGAGTTTATGAATTTGGGAGGTTTTTGAGTCACAGGGCTGACTGTGTTTCCCAAAGCTCTACTACTAGTAGTAGCATTATCATGCCAAAGATATTGAAACACGACTGTTGATATGGATTGGTTTTAAAGCAGGCGCAAATTGGTTGTGCCAATCTTACTGTCACTTGTTATGAAAGAGGGACTCATTTTGATGCTTATTCACTAGCATTGAGCAGCATATTTTAAAATGTACAGTACTGAGGTTTCCATCTGAATTACTTTGATTACAAATAAGACCAAATCATGTTTATCTTTATTTGTTAGCCAACTAAAAAAAGTTGTCTAAAAATTTCTATTTGCCTTTTTTTACTTTATTGCTTTTATTTTAATCTATTTTAGCTACAAAATGAAGCATACAGAAAACCACAGAAGAAAAATGTGACCTTATGAATTATAAGATTCCCCTTTCCAGGCGAGAAATAGAACTTCGCCCCAAACAAAGAACTCTGTGATGAACTTCTCATGGGTCCCCACTGTAGTCACAGCTCTCCTCTGCCCAGAAGTAACTCCTGGCTGATATTCTTTAAATAAGAGGTTTTGAAAAAAGAAACCTTTCTTTAATTTGTTGCAGATATGTTCACCATGTTGGTTGTTTGCTTTTTATTTTCAATTTTTAAGAATTAAGTTACAGAAATTTTCTATTTAAAACGAGTCAGCCCTATCATGATTCAGATGAAGGCGAATCTGAGACAGCTTTACCCCCATCCACCCACTCACCAGAACCAGTCCTAAGGCATATTTATCAATTCTGCCAATTCATTATTTCTGCTTTTAGTTGTATTGTTTACTTCTAATTTCTGGTGAATTTCCAGACTGAGCGACTGAACTGAACTGATCATAGAAGTTTACTCAATCAATATATGTTTCTCCTCCCTTTCCAAAAATAGTGAAGCATCTAAGGCTATGATTTACCTTTCTAACTGTGGTTTTACCTGTTTGTTGTTGTTCAGTTGCTAAGTTGCGTCTGACCCTTGGCCACCCCACGAACTGCAGCACACCAGGCTTCCCTGTCCTTCACCATCTCCCGGGGCTTGCTCAAAGTCACATCCATTGAGTCAGTGATGTCATCCAACCATCTCATCCTCTCTTAACCACTTCTCCTCCTGCCCTCAGTCTTTCCCAGCATCAGGGTCTTTTCCAGTGAGTTGGCTCTTTTCAGCACATGTTGTGGGTGTGGAAGGTGAAATAATATGTAAGATGTGGTCCCTTGTCTTCGGGCCACTTGAAGGCATATTAGGAGCAGTCCTCTCCCCACCGCTCCTGCTCCCCCACCTCTGACTGCACAGTAAGTCCTGTCATCTCAGACTTTTCACATTCTCACTCCCTCTCCACCTCTGCAGCTCCTGCCCTGGTTCAGAGCCTCACCTCACCTGTCCCTTTTGCCCTCAGCATCTTCCAACTCTCCTCCATGTCTCCCTGCTATTCTGCACACATCCTCCTTCCAGAAGAGTCCTTCTGGGACAAAAAAGTCTGATCGTGTCATTCCCTTGCTTTAAAAACACATGTTCTACTAGACAATAGTGATGGCTGTACAACACCGTGAATGCACTAAATGCCACTCAAATGTACACTTTAAAATGGTTATGATGGTTAATTTTGTTTTGTATAATTTACTGGAATGAAAAAGTGTAAGGGAATTTTCTTAAAAGCACACGATCTTTTTGCTTCTGACACAGGACACTGTGTAGCACCTGCTCATCTAATGTCCTTTCGTCCTTCTGTCTGTGCCATGCACACCCCTCCCTCTCAGCCCAGGTAGCTCCCCTCCCCTTCCCTCTCCCCGCCCTTTCCCCTTCTCCTTCCCCTTGTCCTCTCCCCTCCCTTCTTCCTCTTCCCCTTCCTCTTCCTGCTCTTTCAGACTCAGCTGACACGTGACCTTCCCTGGAGGCCCCTTTGACCCTCACCCAGCCCCCCACGCTAGCTTGGATGCCCCTGCTGTGAATTCTGATGGCACCCTTCCATCTTGGCTGTTACCACTCTGTACTGTGCTTATTGATTTACCAGCAAGACATAATCTTTTTTTTCTTAAATGCATTTTTTGCTCTCTTTTTATCTTGAAACAGGAGTCAATTCCTTCCAAGTCTACATGGCTTACAAGGATCTCTACCAAATGTCTGATAGCCAGGTAGGTCCTCGTACACCCTCCACCTCCCCGGGGCAGGAGCGGTGTCAGGAAGGCAGAGCAGGGCAGGGGAGATGTCAGAGCAGGCAGGGGAGGGCTCTGGGTTCAAGTCCTGGTTCTGACACTGAACAGTCAGTCATCACCCTACATTCCTTTCCAGCTAGAGTGGCGTAGAGCGGGGACCCCCTGCATGGTGGTTCCCAAACTCAGCTCATCCTCAGCCTCATGTAAAGAGCTCACTAAAAACACAGACTCTTAGATTCCATCAGAGATGCTCAGGGCTAGACTTCAGGAATCTGTATGTCCCAAAAGCTCTGCAGCTGATTCTGGGGCTCAAGCGAGTTTGGGGATCATTTCCTCAGGTCTGCCTTGGAGCAGAGCCCTGGCTGTTCCTCCAGCCACTTGCAAGTCATGTCCTTTCTCAGTTTTCTCATCTATACAACGTGATCATCACTGGCCCTGTCAACCGCAAACAATTGTTATGTGGATGAGTTGAATCAAGGAAGATAGTGTTCTGAGGAGTACAGATGTAGCGGGTTACAATTTATTAGGCCCCGGGCCTTCTTTCACTACTAGGACCCCTGGTTTGGTTTTGTTATTATCACTCTGCCCTTGCTTGTTAAAAAGGTGGGGCAATGTGGTGGCAAAGGAAATGAATGCTGGAGCCAGACTGCTTGACAGCAAGCCCCAATTTTGCTGTGTAGCCTGGGGCAGATTTCCTAACCTCTCTGCTTTAGGCTCTTAATGGCACTTGCCATTAAGAGAGGTTGTCGAGGATTAAATGATTCCATACAAGTAAAGCTCTAGGGCAGCGCCTGGCACACAGCAGGTACCATTCGGGTATTAATAAGCAGATTCTCCTGATCACCGTGGGATTTCATGTGCAATGGAGGAAGCGTCCATGTGTTCCCTTTCAAAATAGTACAGGATATAACTTATCCCCAGATGTCCTGGAAATCTTTGACGCAACCATCAAAGGCATCCTAAAGGCTAAAAGTTTGTTCAGTTTCATGGAAAAAGTAGTGTGTGTTTCCCTAGCATAATTGACATTTTCACCTGTTTCATTCTATTGTCTGGTTCAGCAAATCCCTGGTTAGAAATGGAGCTGAGCAGATTCAAGGTATGGGTCCTCAAAAGTGCTCCATGGCTCCATATCCCTCCCTCACCTGCTGTCTACCCCTAAAAGCACACATCCTGGGTGAGAGAGGTGTTGTCTTATATACAATGAGGACAAAGTTGAGATTGGCAAAGGGAGGGAACATGTGGCTTTGGTCCTCACCAGATACAACTGTCTGACTACAGATCCTTTGTGGGTTGGGAGAGGGCAGTGGGCAGTGTGGGCAGGACCTGGATTGGCTAAATCAGGTGATGCTTGGCAGGATATATGTGATCTGGGCATTAAAGAGTTATTAAAGGACTTGGTCCCCCCTACTACACTGTGATTTGTAAGATGACATGGGTTGGAATTTTTGTAAAGATGTACACATTTCCTGTGGTTGGTGGTGGTTGCAATACAGGCTCAGCGGGTTTAATTATACAGTTTCAGTAAACTTCTCAGCTGCAGTTGTCCCCATCAACAACTACATACTTCAAAGCAAAGCCATAAAGAAAGTGAAAGACCCGCATGGGTATACTTGTGGGCATAATTGTGCCTTGGTGTGACTTTTATCAATTATGCCCCACCACTGCCACCCCCCACCCACCTTAACTTCCTCCTTTTGGATCTGGAGGGTGTAGGGCTAAGGGAAGATCTTTTCTAGTGCTCACTTGTTGAACAACGTGTTCCATTGATGTGGATGGAGCATCCTGGCAGGTGGATGAGTGTGTGTGTGAGCAATAAGGGCAGTCTTTGCAAAGGCTTGTGCTGTGATATTTCTATCTCACCCCAACCCCTATTTATCTCTCCTTAGCTCTACGAAGCCTTCACCTTCCTTAAGGGGCTGGGAGCTGTGATCCTGGTCCACGCAGAAAATGGCGATTTGATAGCTCAGGTGAGTGGTCTGAATTCCCGGACTTTCCACCTCAGTCTCCTTCTCCTCATTATAAAGGCTATGAGAAGAGGGGGTGGAGGCATTAGGCAGCCAGGTCACTATGCAGTGAAGGGTCAAGCCAAGAACTGGATGGCATATCAGACACTGGGTGTGAGTCATTCACACACTCTCTGCAGTGTGGCCTTTGGCAGGCCATAGTGCCTCTTGGATTGCAGTTTTCTCACCTGTAAAATAGGAATAACATGACTGCCCTGTGAACCGTGGAGGGTTTGCACATGGCAATAAATGAAAATCTGAAAGAAAATGCATTTGGTACACCTAGGAGATCCCAGAGGCAACAGACATGGAAACTGGACTTGCGCATCCTCCTCCATGACTTGGGAGCTTTGGGAGCAGGGATAATGGACAGCACAGGCTAGAAGCAGAGTTCCGGCCCAGCCTCCTCCATCTGCTGGCCCTCTGACATTGGGCAGGGAGCTCTACCCCAGGAAAGCTCCTGTTCTTTATCTAGAAGTGCCTGCCTTGCAGTGTGGTTGTGAGGGTCAGTGATATTGTGTATGCAAAGCTCAGTGTTTGACATGTAACAGATGTAGTCGTGCAAAAGTTTTGGATAGAGCGAGACATGAACTCATTTGGATCATTCTGGCCATGAGGTGGAGAATTTGATGGGAATGGAGTAAAGTCAGGTTGACCAGTTAGGATTTACTCCAGCAATTCTCATAGGAAACAAAGAGAGGATACAGAGGGGGGTGGAAGGGGCAAGAGTACGGTAGAGGAGGAGCACTTTCTGCAGGACTCGTGATTGATTTGATGGGGAAGAAGAGGAGGAAATCAAGAAGGGTCACGTCGTCTCCTGTGGGGAAAGGGCTGGGTTAATCATGATGCCACAAATCAAGATAGAAGATTTGGATGCATCCAATGAAAGTAATTAATGCCACGCTAAGTCGTGTATATGTATGCGTGTGTGCTTAGTCACTCACGACTCTTAGTGAACCGTGGACTGTAGCCTGCCAGCCTCCTCTGTCCATGGGATTTTTCAGGCAAGAATACTGGAGTGGGTTGCCATTTCCTCCTCCAGTGGATCTTCCCAACCGAGTAATCGAACCCACATCTCCTGTGTCTCCTGCATTGCAGGCGGATCCTTTACCCACTGAGCCATCAGGAGAAGGGAAAGGATACCCATCCAGTATTCTGGCCTAGAGAATTCCATGGACTATATATAGTCCATGGGGTCGCTATGAGTCGGACACAACTGAGCGACTTTCACTTTCATGGTAAAACCCTACTTCTGTACACCAAAACCTGTTTCAGTTCACACAACCTGTTTCAGTTCGCTGCATAACAATCCCCCAGTCCCAAATTTAGCATCCTCAAACAATAAACTTCTTCTGTGTCATGGTCCTGTGGGTTGAGAGTCCAGGTGTGGCCTCACTGGTCTTTGACCTTGGGGTCTCTCACAGGCTGCAGTGAAGGTGCTGGGTTGGCTACAGTCATCGCATGGCTGGTCTGGGGCAGAATTCCTTTCCAGTGTCGCTCAGAGGGTTGTTGTCAAGATTTAGTTCCTCACAAGCTATCAGACCGATGGCCTCTATTCTTTGCTGGCTGTTGGACAGAGGCTCCCTTGGCTCCCTGACACATGGGCAGCTACATGATGGTGCCCAGCTTCCTTCCAAGTGAGGGAGGAGACCTCATTTGACCTTGCTCAACCCTAAGTCTGTGCGATTCATCCCTATGGTTTCCTGAAGCACAGTGTTTTCTTTTTCATTGTGGTGTAGAATTACACAGCAGGAATAGATCACAATTTGTTCTCCAGTTGATAGTTTATTTTTTTTCCTATTTAATATTTGTTCAGTCGTGTCTGACTCTTTGGGGCTCCATGGACTGTATCCCACTCGACTCCTATGTCCATGGAATTCTCTAGGCAAGAATACTGGAGTTGGGTTGCTTTTTCCTTCTCTAGGGGATCCTCCCAACCCATGGATCAAACTTGGGTCTCCTGCATTGCAGGCAGATTCTTTACTGTCTGAGCCACCAGGGAAGCCCCTGATAGATATTTGGATCATTTTAAATTTGGGACTCTTGTATATGAAGTTTTCTTGAACATTCTTGTTCAGTTTGTTGTTAAACACGCGTTTGCATTTCTGTTGGTAAATACCTAGGAGTAGGATTCCTGGGTGGTGGTGGTGGGTACATATATTTAGCTTTTGTAGTTACTGTTACCCACTTTTGCAGGGTGTGCCAATCTGTGTCTCATCAAACATGCACGAGAAGTTGAGTTTGGAACTCCAGTACTTTTAAAAATTATTATTTATTTTGGCTGTGGTGGACCTTTGTTGCTGCGCGCGGGCTTTCTCTAGTTGTGGCGAGTGGAGGCCACTTTCTAGTTGTGGTTTTCAGGTTTCTCATTGTGGTGGCTTAGCTTGTTGCAGAGCACGGGCTTCAGTAGTTGCAGCACATGGGCTCAGTAATTGTGGTTCCTGGGCTCTGGAGCACAGGCTCAGTAATTGTGGCACACAGTCTTACTTGCTCCATGGCATGTGGGATCTTCCTGGACCAGGGATCAAACCCGTGTCTCTGCATTGGCAGGCAGATTTTTTTTTTTTTTTTACCACTGAGCCACCAGGGAAGCCTCTGGAGCCCCAATTCTTAAATGGGGCTTTTTAGCTTTCCTTGCTGCCAATGTGTGTGTGGTTGTTTTGTTTTGTTTTTTTTCTTTTTGGCCTCACCACGCAACATCTAGAATTGAAGTTCTCCAGAAAGAAAAGAAAGATAATGCTAAGTCTTGCGATCCCATGAACTGTAGCCTGTCAGGCTTCTCTGTCCGTGGGATTCTCCAGGCAAGAATACTGGAGTAGGTTGCTATTTCCTTCTCCAGGGGAGCTTCCTGACCCAGGAATTGAACCCAGGGCATTGCGGGCAGATGCTTTACCGACTGAGTCACGCGGAAAAGCCCAACTAGGGATCAAACTTGGTCCCTCTGCATTGGAAGCACAGAGTCTCAACCACTGGACATCCAGGGAAATCTCTTGCTACTGATTTAAGATTGAGTTTTTTCAGCTCCAATAAATATGTTACTTTTTGTATATCTGCTTCCAAAGTTCCAACACGTTTTTGACATCTCTGCATTCTTTCGGTTCTTGGGTACTATTTCTGTCACGTAGTGGAGTTTCAGGATGGAGTGACAGTAATGGTAGTGTTCAGCCATGATCGTTAACTAGAAACCCGTCTCTAGCCTTTTGTGATCTGTTTCTTTCCCCCTTATTTCATTTTTTGTCCTCTCTCCCTTTTTCTCCTCTTTCCTTCCTTCCAACAGAAATAGTAACTGACGTTTAAACAGTCTTTCACAGGGATGTCTCCATATCATAAATCTTTTTGTAAACAGTTTACAAAATGCCTTGTAAACATCATCTTCAAAAGCTGACATTATCCCGTTCTGTACTTAAAACCACCCCAGCTGCTGGATCTTGAAATCGTTTCCAGCTTATGTTCTTATAATAAACTCAAGCTTAATAACCATAAATGCAGTTGAAAATTATGATTTTTTTTTTGTTGTTGATGGGGTCTGGGGCTTCTCATAGGAATGTGTTCCAGAATGATGATACAGAAACTGGGGAAGTTAAAAATAGCAGCAGCACAGCTGACATCTGGGTGTCATGAAGAGATCAGTGTTGAGACACTGAAGTATTCCTAAGGAGGGGGCATCTTGAAGCCTTGGAACCAATGGATTTGAATCTAGGTCATTAGCTCAGGGAACCATTTCATTTATAAGCTTGAGGTAGAGGTTTCCTGTTAGAAAGATAGGTGTCAGGAAGAGGAAGCAACAGTTGAGGGAATGAGAGCTGGGTGACGATTCAAGAGCTCTCACTATACACTATACACACACACACACATATATATCTACGCTGTAGATTATATTTACATCATCCAAACATTTCTCATCTACCACCTTGGTGATGCATTATAGCAACTCCAGGTGCAGGCACTGTTATTTCCAGTGTGAAGAAGAGAAGATGAATGAAATAATGCTATTTGTAGTAAGATGGCTGGACCTAGAGATTATACTAAGTGAAATAATGAAGTAAGCCAGACAAAGACAAATATCATATGATATGGCTTATATGTGGAATCTAAAAGAAGATGCAGATGAACTTATTTATAAACAGACATAGACGCACAGACATTAGAAAGGAAATGTATGGTTACCAAAGGGGAAGGTTGAGGCGGAGGGATAAAGTAGGAGTTTGTGGTTAACATATACATCCTACTATATAAAGGATAACCTACAAGGACCTACCGTATAGTACAGGGAACTCTACTCAGTATTTTATAATAACCTATAAGGAGAAAGAATCTGAAAAGGAATATATTGGGTTGGTCAAAAAGTCCGTTCAGTTTTTTCCTTTTGTGTATAACTAAATCACTTTCAGTTCAGTTCAGTTGCCCAGTTATGTCTGACTGTCTGCGACCCCATGGACTGCAGCACGCCAGGCCTCCCTGTCCATCGCCAACTCCCAGAGCTTGCTCAAACTCATGTCCGTTGAGTCGGTGATGCCATCCAACCATCTCATCCTCTGTCGTCCCCTTCTCTTCCCGCCTTCAATCTTTCCCAACATCAGGGTCTTTTCTAAAGAGTCAGTTCTTCACATCAGGTGGCCAAGGTATAGGAGCTTCAGCTTCAGCATCAGTCCTTCCAACAAATCACTTTACAGTATACCTAAAACTTAACACAACCTTGTAGATCACATATACTTCAATGTTTAACAAAAAAAGAGAAGACTGAGTCTCACGAGAGCTTGACCAGTGCGCCCAAAGTCACACACATGCTCAGTTCTGGAGCTGGGTGCCCGGTTGAGGATTCTGTGGTTTCCACAACCATGTCACGCCCACACACCATCTGCTTCCCTCTTGCTTGTTGTACAGCAGAGACTTGGAAGTTGGAAGAGTGGGGGGTGGTCTTTGAGGCTCATTTCTTACAACCTTGCTTCCTCTCACTGGTCCCATGGGGTTGAATAGAGCCCCTGTGGATGGGGATATCGCAAAGGGGGAAGGTGGGCACCGGGAGTGAGGGGGACAAAGAAGCTGCGGGTGTCCCCAGCCGTTAGACCCCACACGGGCCAGTCCTCCTGGGTTCAGCTGTCCCATCCATCTTACGGGGTTGGAGGACTGGTCTTTCCTGGCTCTGGCATTCTGCCATCACTGACTCGTTCGTTCTTGTCTTGTAGGAACAGAAGCGGATCTTAGAAATGGGCATCACGGGTCCTGAGGGCCATGCTCTGAGCAGACCTGAAGAGGTAAAGGAGGAGCCTCCGCTGGGTGTGACTCTGACATGGCTGAGAGCTTACCCTGATGCTGTTCCAGCTGGAACAGCTGGCTAGAGCCCCCACCCCCATCCCATTCCCCATATGAGCATCTCAGCACGTGTGGTCTTCTCCAGGGTCTGCCTGGAGGGTCTTCCAACCCTCTAGACGAATACATTCTAACTTTTTTTTTTTCCTTTTTAAAAATCTACTGTGTCTTCTTCCCTCCATACCATAGATTTCCCTCTAACCACACTTCATTAAGGAAAATCGAGGAAGGCTGATCAGGAAGAGCCCTGTGTGCTCAGGGTGGGTGGTGCCCCCCACCCCTCCCCTCTTGACCTGTGTGTTTGCTGTGTCCACAGCTGGAGGCTGAGGCCGTGTTCCGGGCCATCACCATCGCGGGCCGGATCAACTGCCCTGTGTACATCACCAAGGTGATGAGTAAGAGCGCGGCGGACATCATCACCCTGGCCAGAAAGAAAGGTACGCAGCCCAGCACCCAGGATCTCTGCTGGGTGTGAGGAAGAGGTGTGTCCAGCAGGTTCAAGTTCGCCGGTGGAGCTCTTGCCCAGGACAGAGACCTTCTGCCAGCTGTGCCCAGCCTGAGCTCTGTCGGCCAGGTTGAAAAGGGAGCTGGACGGTGGGCAGACGCCAGATGTGTGGTTGGTTTTAGGTTTGATTCCTGATGTGCCACGGGCCCCTGGTAAGTGGTGTTCTGAGCCTCAGTTTCTTGCATTTGTAGCTAAGGTGATTATCCCTCCTGTGTGGGTCACATGAGACCATGTATTTTAAAGGTCTGTGAAGAGTTCCAAGTTCTCCCCAGGGTTTCACATCAAGACAGTGATGGAGCTGGGGCTGCATCAGCTCCTCGGTCCTCCCTGCCTTCTTTTTGCTCCTCTCTCTGGGCCCTTCGTCCTGGGTCCCCCGTCCAGGGCCTCTCGGTGGGTGTGTGCACCCAGGCTGCACGGTGGAGCCCACACAGAGCCTCAGCTGCAGGTTGGGAAGGAAGACGATGTTGTTCCAGAGGCCAGAGGGCCTGGGGGCAGTTCCTTGCTGGACCTCAGGGAAGTGAGGCAGGAAGTCCGCCTCCAGCTCTAAGACTTGGACACACTACTTACCCTCTCTGACTTGCTCAGTGGTCCTTCCCCAGGAGGCTCAGAGGAGGCTTCCGAGTGCATTGCCCAGGCCTTATGATTGAGGCCCACAGCCCCCAACAACCAGCAGGTCAAGTGTGAGGAAGGTTGGCCAGAGGAGCCTTCCTTCCCAAAATCAGGGCGAGAGAGATGGAGAGAGAGAGAGAGAATGACAGATGGACAGAGGAGAGAGAGAGAATGGCAGTAGCTCATGTCACACGGAGACAGTGGCTGGAATCTTTGATCCTTGTGGACATTCACCAAGGATGTTCACCACCCAGACAAGGTCCACCTCGTCCATGCTCTGGGAGTCCTGTGAGGTTGACCGGGAGCGCTGGGTCAGAAGGTGAAAATCAACAAGAGCAACACAGCCCTGACAGCATCCCCCACCCTCTGTACCCAGAGGGCTCCCTCTTCTTATAGGAACCCTTCATGGGAAGTGAAAGTGGCTCTCGTCTTAAAAATCTTTAATAATATATGTTACTGGGTTGACCAAAACAGAGTTTTTTTCTATAATATCTGACAGAAAATCGAAACGAACTTGTTGGTCAACCCAATATTTCACCTAATATGTCCAAAATATTCACTCCACATGTAGTCAAGATAAAAGTACTAACAGGATATTTGGCATTATTTTTTCTGTACTATCTTCCAAGTCTAGTGTGTATGTCACCCTTTCAGCACGTCTCATCTCAGACCAACCCCGACTCCAAGTGCCTGAAAGCCACAGTGTGGCTTGTGGTTTTCATGTGGAACAGAGCAGCCTCTTTTTCTAATCATTTAATCATTTGTGTGTGGCTGTGTCGGGTCCCAGCTGCATCGCACAAGATCTTCTGTTGTGCATGAGCTCACTAGTTGCAGCTCAGCTGTCCCTCTGCAGGTGGGATCTTAGTTCCCCAACCAGGGATTGAACTCACATCCCCTGCGTTGGAGGCTGATTCTTAACCACTGGGCCACCAGAGAAGTCCTGGGACAGAGCAGTTTTGAACCCCAAATACCTGGTTTTAGTATTTTAAGGGCAAGCTGACAAGTGGAGGTGTTGATAGCGTGCTAGGCCAGCGCAGCTTGCTGAGGACCAACTTCGGGTTAAAGAGGAGGAAACTGCAGCTCAGAGCGGTAACAGGAACTTAGAAGCAGCAGTAAGCGTGCCAGGTAGCTACTGCAGGCCCTAGAGCTGCCGAGAAATATGGTGACCACCAGCCATGCGTGGCTATTTCAGTTTAAATGAAGCAAATTTAAATACAATTTTTAAGTTGACTCTTTAGTTGCTTCCCTGGTGGCTCAGTGGTAAAGAATTTGCCTGCGAATGGTGGAGACTCAGAGATGCAGTTTCGATCCCTGGCTCCAGAAGACCCCCTGGAGAAGGTAATGGCATCCTGCTTCCAGTCATGTTGGCAAGAAAATCCCGTGGGGGTCTCAGAAGTGTCAGACACCACTGAGCGACTAAACAACAGTGGCATTAGCCCTATTTCTCGTGCTCCAGGGCCATGTGTGGCTGGTGGCTCCTGCCCCGGACAGCTCAGCACAGGACAGTCCCACCACTGCTGTTAGGTGACACCATTCTAGAGCCAGGCTGCTGGAGACCAAAGCCTCCCTCCCACTCGCCAGCAGCGTGGCTCCGGGCAGAAGAGCTGTGGGCCCAAGTCCCCCTTGGCACTTCCTCAGCTACAGGAATTCTCACTAAGCCTGAGACTTTGCCCATGGGTTTTTGTTCTAGCAGAAACACCTCTGGCCCTTCCCTGGAAAGTGAGTGCTCAGCAAGGAGCCCCCCAGCAGTGGCTTGGTAGCTGCATGCCCCGGTCCCCTTGCTCCGCACGGTGGGACGGCCCTGAGGCTCCTGGAGCCCCCAGGGCACTGAGCTGTGGGCGCCCACGGCCATGACTGGGTGCTCACTCACCTGTTCTTGGCGTCTCTCTCAGCCTATGTCATGTCTTCCATACCCACCGAGTTGTTTCCTGGAATCACCTCCAGATAAAACGCTTGATTTTTCACTTGAAGATCTGCTCCTGGCAGAATCCATGCGAAGACAGCACATCAGGTGTCTGTGCCTCAATTGACCATGGTAAACGGAGATAATGATCAAATCCAAGTGCTAAAAGCATTGACGGTCCACAGGGTCACAGAGCGGGACAGCGGGTGCTGAGTGCCTGGTGGCCGGGGGCTTGGGTTCTGGGGTGTGTGTGGTGAAGCCTGGTGGAGCGGATGGGTGTGATTTATCCCGTCTCATTAGCCAGCCTCTGAGATTCTATTTTCCTGCATCCACATCTCCCACGAGAGACCATCCACTGTCAACCATGCGTGTCTGTTTGCCTCCCAAGGCCCCCTCGTTTTTGGTGAACCCATCGCTGCCAGTCTGGGGACGGACGGCACCCATTACTGGAGCAAGAACTGGGCCAAGGCGGCGGCCTTCGTGACCTCCCCTCCCCTGAGCCCGGACCCCACCACGCCTGACTACTTGACCTCCCTACTGGCCTGGTGAGAGCCCTGGGATGGCAAGGGTCCTGGGGCTGAGCAGGTGGGCGGGATCTCGGGGCTGGGCGCGTGGGCGGGGCCTTTGGGCAGGTTGGAGGGCTGGAGATTGCAACTGCCTCAGGCACACTTGTGAGAGGACCTTGGGCTGGGCGCTCTGGGAGACCTCAGAACAAAGCTCAAACAAAGCTCCTCGTAGTTTACAGCAGGCCTTGGGGCCTTTTGGGCTTCCCTGGTGTCTCAGATGGTAAAGAATCTGCCTGCAGTGCAGGAGATCCAACTCAATCCCTGGGTTGGGAAGATCCCCTGGAGAAGGGAAAGGCAACCCACTCCAGTATTCTTGCCTGGAGAATCCCATGGACAGAGGAGTTTGGTGGGCTACAGTCCATGGGGTCACAAAGAGTCGGACACAACTGAGCATCTTAACACTTTCAGGCCTTTTAACCAGTAACTGTTCTGTTCAAGTTTATAGGTCACCTGCCATTCATTCAGCAATATTTAAGCGCCTTCTGTGTGCCTGGCACTGTGGTGCATTAGGAAACACCCAGAATTAGGAATGTGAGACCAGGATCCCAACCCTGTCTCATCCCCTGATGGGCTGTGTCACCCTGGCCATGTCACCTAACCTGTAATGTCTCTGCCTCAGTTGGCTCATCAGCAGAGTGGGGAGTACATAGTACCTCCTGCAGAGCTGGGTGTGAGGTAGTGTAGGCAAAAGGCCTGGAATTCAGGGTTCGCAGCAGCCAGTGCATTCCAGTCTGCTTCCTGCACACAGTAGGATCACAGCTACTTCAGTCCCTTTTCTGCTGCCTGCCAGTGTGAGGGAAGAATACTTGAGGCCACAGGAAAAGGCTAAGTGGTGAGGGGTGCAAGCCACTCTGGAAGTGGAGATGCAAGCTTGGAAGGCTTTCTAGAGGAAGTGACATCAGGCCTGGAGCTAGGAGATGCATAAGAGTTCGCCTGATGGGTGAGGTTAAGAAGGAGCTTCTAATCAGAATGAGCCTTCAGAGGGTGAAGCTGTGTACCCAGCATTCAGATTCCTTTTCCCCAAAAGGGACGCAGCGGCCCATGACTTATACATCCAATCACTCAGAGTCTGCAGCCTGAAGTCTGGTGGGCAGTTCCAAGCCCAAAACAAACCCCTTAGGGAGCTGCTGCTCCTCAAATCTTGCCCGTCTCAGGAGAAGGCAGGACATGGACCTAAGGTCCTGGAATCTGGCCGCTTCCTCCTCCTTGGCTTCAGTCATCCTGGCTCAAGGACCATCATCACTCACCTCACAACTGGCCTCTTTTATTTCCATGTGGCCCCTTCCACACCCTCATCACATCACAATCTGTTCTCACCAGATGCTGAGAAAATTTAAAACTAATCAGACCAAGCCATCCCTTGGCCAGGAGACCTCCAGGGTTCTCTCCTCTTGAAGAGAAACCCAGGTTCCCACGATATCCTGCAGGACTGAACCTGATCTGACCCTCACTCCTCACTAACACTCCCTGGCCCTCCTCTCCCCTCGGCTCCCTTGGTCCAGCTCACTGGTCTCAAGCTACATGCATCCCAGGCAGGATGGTGCCACAGGGCCTTTGCATTCACTCTGCCCCTGCCTAGCACTCTTTTCTTACTCATCTTCTGATTTGCTCTTTGCTGGAAGATTTCTTCTCAGAGAGTTTGAATCGTCTTCTGAAAAATGGCAACCCTAGTGCTACCCCCCCACACCCTAATACTTATTCTCCTGATAGACTGTATGTTCCTGACTTCTCCACCCTGCACTGGAATGTCAATGAATGAACACAGACATTTGTCTCTTTCTGCTTGTAGGTGCATCCCCATTGCCTAAGACCATGCCAGACACAGGACAACACACTTTTGTTGAGTAAATGAGCAAATATCACATTTGAATATACTTTTGTATGTCTAGGTGATTGCTCACGTGCCTGGGGCCCTGAACTAGAGTCTGGTCTCTGCCCTCATTGAAAATCACAAAATAACGCTCCACTTATTCCATTGATTTAGATGCCAGTTTGAGGCTCATCACATAGTCCCAAAGTATTTTCTCTCCAACGCCTGAGGGATGAAAGAGCAAACCCAGTGAGCTTGTCTCACTTTGTTACAATCAACAAATCAACAAATAGCATTTTGTCCCTCGGGTGCAGCACAGAAACACCAGCCTTACAGAAGGGTGACCCGTGTCAGCACTTTATGTTTTCCCATGTGACCTGGCAGGGATACGAGGCCAGGGGCGTGACCTTCCTTCCATCACGAACATCCCTGACTCCATGAGACTCATAGGCATGTGCTGGAGGCTAGGTGTTTGACTCACTTACTTATTTATATATTCATTCATTCATTGGCTGCAGTCAGTTTTTTTTGTTTTTTTAAACCTTGAGATAAAATTCACATAACATAAAATTCCTCGAGCACTTAAAGAGAAGAGGTTGGTGGAGAAAGGAGAGAGAAGCAAGGGAGTTAGCATCTTTGACACCTACCAAGTGCCAGGCGGGTAGCTCACTGGCTTCTCAGAGTGACCCTGGATGGAAGGTTCTATTCTCTGCTCGTTTTATGCATGTGGAAAAGAGGAGTGACTTACCTGACCAGGAGGTGGCAGGTCTGGGGTTTGAAAGCAGACCCGTTGGATTTGTAAAGTCAAAGGGTTGTTCAGCGGTCTAGTGAGATGCAGAGTGGAAGTAGAGTCACCCGGTTGGTCTTTAGTAGCTTCTGCTCTCAGCAGATTTCTGCACGGATACTGCATCTTGGGGGCACTGTGGCCTCTCTCTCCAGGGGGTGAAAACAGACCCACTAAGAGGGAAATGATGCCATTTGCAGCAACACTGATGGTCCTAGAGATTATCATACTAAGTGAAGTAAGACAGAGAAAAGCAAACATCATATGATACCGAAAGCAGAAACAGATGTCGAACAGATGTTTTCACGATGTAGGAAACAAACTTATGGCTACCAAAGGGAAAGGGGGAGGGATAAATTGGGAGATTGGGATTGACATACAGACACTAGTATATATAAAATAGATAATGATATGGACCTACTGCATAGGTCAGGGAACTCTACTCAATACTCTGTAATGACCTATAGGAGAAAAGAACCTAAAAAAGGCTGGGTATATGTGTATGTATAACTGACTTACTTTGCTATACAGCAGAAACTCAACGTTGTAAATCAACTATACTCCAAAAAAATTTTAAAAAGGAAAAGAACAGACCAGCGCCCCAGGACCTGTTTTAGGGCAGTAGGGAAAGGCTGACCTGGGGAGCCTTACCCAGAGTCCACACTCACACAGAACCTACTTCTGATGCCCAGGTCTCTTTCCAGTCTTCAACCAGACGCCAAAGGCCAATGAACCTTGTGGTGTCACTCAGTAAAACCCATTGTTGTTGTTCAGTCGCTCAGTCATGTCTGACTCTTTGGGACCCCGTGGACTTCCCTGTCCTTCACTATCTCCCAGAGTTTGCGCAAACTCATGTCCCTCAAGTTGGTGATGCCATCCAACCATCTCATCCTCTGTTGCCCCCTTTTCCTCCTGCCTTCAATCTTTCACAGCATCAGGGTCTTTTCCAGTGAGTCAGCTGTTGGTATCAGGTGGCCAAAGTATTGGAGCTTCAGCTTCAGCATTATTCTTTCCAATGAATATTCAGGGTTGATTTCCTTTAGGGTTGACTGGTTTGACTTCCTTGAAGTCTAGGAGACTCTCAAGTGTCTTCTCCAGCACCACAGTTTGAAAGCACCATTCTTTGGCACTCAGCCTTCTTTATGGTCTCTCACATCCGTGCATTACTACCAGAAAAACCATAGCTTTGAATATATGGACCTTTGTCGGCAAAGTAAAGGCCATAATGTGCCCTCAATCTCACTAGGGTTTGAGTTTCACAGCCTTCTTGGGTGTTTAAGTCAAAGTCTGATCCTCAGTGTGAACTCAGGTCTGAACCCCACCCTGTTTTGCCTTTGCCAGTGGAGACCTGCAGGTCACGGGCAGTGGCCACTGTCCCTACAGCACTGCGCAGAAGGCCGTGGGCAAGGACAACTTCACTCTGATCCCTGAGGGTGTCAACGGGATAGAGGAGCGTATGACCGTGGTCTGGGACAAGGCGGTGGTAAGGCGGCGGCGTCTCCCCCTGGAATGGTCTAGAAACACCCTCCCGGCCCTCCTGGCCCTTCGAAGCAGTGTGTTATGCCCTTCTTGTTCCTAAATGCCCTTCTGGTTCCTAAATTTCCTTTCTTGCTTCAAGGGAGAAGCAGAATGTACCAGGATGGCACATGGAAAACAGGTGGACCCCTAGGAAAGCTTGAGGAAACTTCCCTGGCAGTCCACTGGTTGGGACTCCGAGCTTCCAATGCAGGGGGCGTGGATTCAACCCCTGGTCGAGAAACTAAGATCCCACATGCCTCGATATGTGGCCAAAAAAAAATTTCTTTTTAACTAAAAAAAATTTTTTTCATTAAAAAAGAAATCAGTGTGAGCCCTGTAGTGTCCTCTGCACGTGCAGATGAGACAGCAGCTGTCCTTTAGTCTTTAAGGATGAAGATACTTTGTTTTGTTTTGAGCCACATTTTAGTCCATGTAAACTTTGTAAGCCATGTATGTGTGTTTGAGGTTAGGGTTGACTCTGTAAGGCGTGTGTGTGTGTTTGAGGTTAGGGTTGAGAGCAGGGTACAGAGACTTACTGTTCCGTAAGGAATCCCTGGGTCACACCTCAATCACTCACTTGAAACAGTATTTTTATTTTCGATTAAACTTGGGCCCAGTGAAACTGACCAGATGTCAGGATGGCCATTGTGAAAATATTAACACACCTCGGAGTGGTTAATTACATCTCGTCAGCTCTGATGAAGCCAGGCCCCTGGCACTCTTCCAAGGTGGCCTGGTTTCAGCGGGCGGAGGAGAAGAAAATTCTGGAGTCCTTGCAAGGACTCCCATTGGCTGCTTTAGATCTGTGCTGTCTGCCCCTTCTGATCCTACTGTGAGCTGCTCTTCTTAATCAGCGGATCTCTGCTTCAGGCTACTGGCAAGATGGATGAGAACCAGTTTGTCGCTGTTACCAGCACCAATGCAGCCAAGATCTTTAACCTGTACCCCAGAAAAGGACGGATTGCCGTGGGCTCGGACGCAGACGTGGTCATCTGGGACCCAGACAAGGTGAAGACCATAACAGCCAAGAGTCACAAGTCGGTAAGTTCTGGTTTATCAGTGATGCTCCTGCCTTGGGTGAACAGGTCTTGCTCTGCGGTCATTTTAGGAGCCTCTGGTTAAAAATGATTTATGAATTTTCTAACTAGAATGTGATCTAATTTCTGGTATGACTCTGTCATTCCAATTTCTTCTCTGGTTGGAGAGATTGGGAGAAGGATTTGAAGCAGGCTCAGATCTCTCTCTCTCTCTCTCTCCTCTCACCCCCTCATCTCTTTCTCCCTCGGTCTCCGGGGTTCCTGGCAGCATTCTCAGCTGACTGTGCTCTTAATTCTATGTGGGTGATATAACCTGAGCCTCATAGAATTCCCCAAGTGAGGAATGCCACTGTGGCATTTAACTGTCCTTCCACTAAGACAACAGATCGTACTGGGCTGAGTGAGTGCGCAGTTGGCTAGTTTTGACCGGAGTTAGTGATTTGCTTCTTGCACCGCTTTTTGGCATTTACAATCCACATTTAGGCTTCAACAAGATTATAAATTACTTTCTAGCAGGATCACTTCAGGGTGACTCAGGAAACGTTAGATGAGCAAATGTTAAAACTGAAAACAGATCATCTGCCTGGTGTCCTGGGAGGCAGTGGCCACGAAGAGTCTAAGGCGTAGTATTAGCATCTGTTTGTAGAAAATCAATCTGATTATTGCCCTGAAGCCCTGAACCCACACCTAAAAACCTCACAAACAATAAGGCTGATTCCAAATCAATATAAAGAATCGATACCTTTACTGTGAGATTATTAAAGAGCACTTGGAAAAACAGAATGGGAATCAAATTCCTGTTTTAATAATAGTCAAAACTGAAGAGTTCCATAAATGCAGTTTCTTCTATGCTAAAAAAGATTCAATAGAATAAAAATATTAGTTCTTTCTCATTTAATCTGTTAAGCTGAAGTCATCTTCTCATAAAATGTAATGGAGTTGTTTTTTAACTGGAAAAACAGAGTTCCTGGATAGACAATGTGAGAATAGCCAAAGCATTTCTGAAAAAAATGAAAAAACCTGTGCTAATCAGCCCAGTTATTAAATCGTATTATAAAGCTACAGTCATCAAGATAGTTTGGTATTAGAAGAAGAGAAGAGAGAGCCACGCAATAGACTGATGACATACAAGAATTTCATTTCCAGCAAAGGAGACAGTTGACATTAGACAAAGACAGTTATTCAATCAATTGTGTTTGAACACTTGGCTCATAGGGCTAGACCTCTGCTGTACTCTTGACTGCAAAACAAATGGAAATGGGTCAAAGACTGAAATAAAATGAAGTTATGAAAGGCATCAGGCAGGTGCCTGATGAAATGAAAACTTAAAAATGAAACTCATTTTTTAAAACAATCATTTTTGAAGGTGGGAAGACCTAAGCAAGACACAAAACTTAGAAACTATGAAGGAGAAGACTGGTCTGTTTGACCACTGACTACTTACAGATAAAACCAAGAGAAAAAAACCCTGTATATTGCAGCAGATAATAATACTTATTACTTTATACGACATCAAAAGGCTGAAGATGAACAGGGGAAGTATTGGTAATACAAACAAAGGGAGAAAATTTTTTAATGTATTTTAATTTTTATTTTAAATTATGAAAGTATGTTTACACATTTACAGGAGACTTAGAAAATACAGAACAAGGTTACATATAATTATACTATATATTACAGTTACTTTTTCAAGTAGATAAAATAAGATTTTTAGTTGGAGTTTCAATATCAAACTCTCAAAAATAAATAGAGTGAATATACAGAGAAGTAGAAGGATAGCGTAGACCTGAAAAGCACTATAAACTATTTCAACATAATTAAGATTTATACAATTTTCACACAACAGTAGGATATAAATTCTATTCAATCTCTCAGAGACAAGAAATTTTTTTAACATTAAATATGTCCTTAGAAACCATTACGGAAAATACCAAGAGCCTAATAGAACAAGGAGCGAAAAACTCAGTGACACAAGAAGAAACACACAAAGGGTTTCTATTCATTCAAAAACAGACCTGACCTTACGTATAATTAACCAAATAAAATCATCCCAGTAAAATGCTGTTTTCATCCACACCAGTGACTGAGATGCAGCAGTTTAAGAGGACAGAGATGAGGTCTGACAAGGAGGCCAACCGACTCATGGGCTTTCGCTGGGAATGGAAAACAGCGCTGCCTTTTCGGAGGGCAAATCTAAGTTAAAATCCATTCTCGCTTTGGCCCAAACACCATGTCTAGGAAGATGTTCACATATGTCTGTGCGGATACCCATGTGTGTTTATCGTGCTTTTTAGCAAAAGCAGGGCAGTGACCCTCATGTTTGCCCTCGGAACTGAATAAGTAAATGATATTATGTCCCTGGTGTGCTGCAGCCCCTGGGGTCGCAAAGAGTCGGACACGACTGAGCGACTGAACTGAACTGATTATGTCCTTGGGGTGGAATTCAGTTCAGCATTTTAAGGAATGTCAAGACATTTTTAACCCACGAGATGTGCTGACAGGAACATTCTCGGAGGTAAGAAGGAAAGCAAAAAGTGAAAACTGTACAGAGCACCTGGAACAGGAGATCGTTATTCACACACAGAAAATGCCTGGGGGCCCAGGATGGAAGTGACGAGTTTTATAGATAATAGTCGTTTGTACGGTTTGAATTTTTGCTTTGTTCATATGGCATCTTTAAGTAATGCAGCAATCTTATTAGCTTCTAAAACTCTGTGTACAGGTTGTGGAAATTCCCTGGTGGTCCAGTGGTTAGGACTCTGCGCCTTCACTGCCGAGGCTGTAGGTTTGATCTCTGGTTGGGGAACCAAGATCCCACAAGCTCCACTGTGTGGCCAAAAATAAAAAACTAACAGTAAAAAAAGTAAAACCAAAAAAGCCCAAACTCTACGTGGTTGTGAAATACAGAATGTGACATTGTGGGCAATTTAACCTGAGCCTCAGAAGAATTCCCCAGTGGAGGAATGCCACTCTGAGGCAGGGTTCTCAGTCTGAGGGTGAAGACAGACCTGCTTTTTAAAATCATGTATCTTTTGTACAGTTGGAATTTTTACTGTCTACGTGACCTACTTTTTGAATGATCAGAGAGTGTGGCTGGTGTTGGTTATGGTCACTTGAGGAATTATGAAAGGAATGCGTTATGTTTTAAGGAAATGATTTGTCTTTCATATTATTTTTAAAAAAGAATAAATAAAAACCACCATACCCAGTGCTGGAGGGGGTTTCATAGACATGAAATCATTAAATAGTCCCCTGTTGCCAGTGTTGTGGCAATTCATCTGATGCCTTCAGAAAATTATTTGGCATTCTCAATGAATGCCTTTCAAAAGCTCATATCCCTGTGACCCAGTAATTTAATTTTAGGAAACCATCCTAAAGAATGTTTTTAAAAATGAGACCTCAAAATGTCCATGTTAGGCAGAGTGGCTGCATTTCCTAACTCCAGGGATCCCATTCACATTCAGGAGCCCCAGAAGGTATTAGTTAGATTGTATGAAACCACCAGCAACGTGAAAGTTCAACAGTGAGGGGCTGATTATGCAAATGAAAGAGCGTACAAAGGAATATTGCATGGCCCTAAGGTGTTTTCCAGAAAGAATAAACACTGGAAAATGCCTGTGATAGCCTGTGTAGCACAATCACCATCAGGATGAATGGGGCTCATGCAGAGAAAAGCCTGGGGAGCTGATTTAAAGCCCGTGCTTCTTGCCCCGCAGGCCGTGGAGTACAACATCTTCGAAGGCATGGAGTGCCACGGCTCCCCACTGGTGGTCATCAGCCAGGGCAAGATTGTCTTCGAGGATGGCAATATCAACGTCAACAAGGGCATGGGCCGCTTCATCCCCAGGAAGCCCTTCCCCGAGTACCTCTACCAGCGTATAAGGATCCGGAACAAGGTGACAGCCCAGGGTCTCTGCCCAAGCCTCTCCTCACTCCTGTGTAGGAGGAGGGAGCCGAGGACTGGGGTCGCGGCCCCATCACCTGTGCAAGGGAGGAGGGAAGTGGGTGTGAGGCTGGGGCGCTGTCACTGACTCACAGGGTGTACCTGCTTGTGTCCCTGGCCACACGCTGTCTCCCAGGACCTAGGGCAGACGCCCACAGACCCCTGGCTGGCTCTGAGCCCACCGGTGGGCTCCCAGCCTCCCACCTGAGCCCCTGCAAGTTTTATCTTCTCTGCTCAAGGCTCTGTCCCACGGGGCAACCCTCAACCCATGCAGAGGGCTGGGTGCCTAGCCCCATTCACTTCTGGGTCCCAGCAGAGGTTTGCGCCCGCAGTTGTTCTGAGCCAGCTGCCCTTAGAAGTGACCCTCTCATCCTCTCTCCTCCTGTCTGGGATCACCTTCCAAACAAACTACCCAGCATCCCCTAATCCACAGTGGAGATAGGCCCTCGGATGCCACCAGTCCTCGGTTCAGGGGTCCTTGTGGCATGTGTCAGGGAAAGTGTTTTCCTCTTGGAAATGGCTTTGGAGTTCTCCTGCAGGAAGCTCTGTGTGTGTGTATGCATGTGAGTGTGTGCATGCCTGTCTTCATATGAATGTGTGTTAGATTGTACATGTGCATGTGTGATGTGTGCATTATATGTGTTTGTTAGTCTATGTATGCAGGCACGCATGTACATGTGTAAATTATGCGTATGCGTGTGGTGTGTGTATTATGAATGTTTGTTAGTGTGTATTCAGGCTTGTCTGTGCGTGTACACATATGTGTGTGAACTATGTGTACGTGGAGCAGGGGTGTGTGGTATGTGCATGCATATGCATGTGTGTACATATGTATGTGCGTGTGTGCATTTAGGTATGCTGGGGCATGTGTATGTGTGCCTGTGTGTGGCGTGTGCACAAGCATGTGTGTGCATACTTGTGCATATCCCCAGGGAGACCACAGGTCACTCTCCTGCATGTGGGAATGCATATGTGCATCTTGTCAATCAATTGCTCTTCTCACCCCTTTCTCAGGTTTCTGGGTTGCAAGGGGTTCCCAGGGGCATGTATGACGGGCCTGTGTATGAGGTGCCAGCCACACCCAAATATGCAACTCCCGCTCCTTCTGTCAAATCCTCGCCTTCCAAACACCAGCCTCCACCCATCAGAAACCTCCACCAGTCCAACTTCAGTTTATCAGGTGAGAAACTACAGAAGCCAAGGCTCCCCACCCTGCAGTGGCTCCCAGTGTCATGAACTCCTGAGAAATGGACCCACAGCCTCAGACACTTGAGGAACCAAAGATGGGAGTGGGGGAATCCCCTCCTCCCTTCCTCCTGGGGTTGTGCAGAAAGCAGAGGGGGTCCACGGGGGCAGCATAGAGATACATGACCCTGGTTTATGAAGAATCTGCGTAAATTGTCCATGTGCTCATCCTTAACGCACTTGGGTCCAGTTTACATTCTTATCCATGAAGCTGAGCATGGAGGGTAAGTCGCAGTAGCTGCCTTTGCTGGGTGTATGTTCTGGGTTGGATCTTTAGCCAATCCCATCCATAGTGGTTTAGCACATGCTGTAGTAACTCATGACTGTTTCAGCCTCACAGTAGCCCTGTGTGTAGAGTCATATTATTTCTACTTCTTTAAGGAGGAAATTAAGGCCTCAAGGCATTCAGTGTCAAAATGCCAGGGCTTGATGCTCAGCGAATGTGTGTGGACAAAATCAGAAGTTCCCGTGATCCCTCAGCCTTTTCTGAAGGCTCTTGGGACGCATGTCTGCAATTTCATCAGCTCACCACACGAGGGCAGGCGTGCATGTGTTGGGACCTTGAAATTTCGATTGTTTGTGGCATTAGCATGGGTTACGTACGTGCTGTGCTAGGTACTAGGAAGATGGGGATGAATAAGATATGACTGGGCAGCCTCAGTCCAGTCCAGAGGTCAGCAGACTTTTTCTTAAAAGGCCAGATAGTAAATATTTTAAGTTTTGTGAGCGAAGAGGCAAAATCTAAGACCATTAAAAAATGCAAAAACTATTCTTAGTTCATGGGCTGTACAAAAACAGACCTGAGTTTTTTCAGTGGGCTAACTTCTGGTCCAGCAGGAATGAAGGACATTTAAATAGAAAGGCAGTGTAGCTGGAAAAAGGGAGAATGGAGGGACAGAGAGAAGATACCAGTTTAAATACCAGTTTAAATTGTGGGGGTGACAACCTACCACAATAATTCAGGGATCATGCAATGGGGGACATGAATTAGGGGGTCCCTCAATCCAGACCTTCTTGCTTTCCCTGAGCCCATTTGTTCTGGAAGGAAAATCTTCTGACTGGACCCTCCCCACAATACTCCTCCTCCCCAGCATTATCCAGCTTTCAATATTTATTTAATATAGATTCATTGAGTGCCGGCACTGAGTTTAGTGCTGGAATTGTAAATCTTTAACTGCAAGAGAATGTATGACATTAGAACGGATGGTTAGCTTTGCAGATTTAAAACAAAAAAGGCTGTCCCTATCTCCATGAAGATCTGCCCGTTGAAAACAGGGTGAGTAAATCCATCTCTGCGTGTTCACACACAGGCACACATGCATGCACACACAGGCACATACATGTGCCCCCACACATAACACATAAAACACTTTGGGAACGTTGGACTTTGGGGACGGACCACTTGGGGCTAGAATTCTGGCTTTTCTGCCCTCCATTGGTGCTCCTACAGTGGGTGACCTGAGCCTTAAATTCCTCATCTGTAAATTGGGGTAAAACAACACCCCCTTCACAGGACTGCTCTGTGTCCTGAACTCAACAACATATGTTAAAATGTCAAGTCTGTGCCTGCACACAGTAGGCACTCAATAAATGTTTGTCCCCCTGTTTCAGGCTTCCCTGATAGCTCATTTGGTAAAGAATCTGCTTGCAAGGCAGGAGACCCCAGTTCGATTCCTGGGTTGGGAAGATCCACTGGAGAAGGGATAGGCTATCCACTCCAGTCTTCTTGGGCTTCCCTTGTGGCTCAGCTGGTAAAGAATCCACCTGCAATGCAGAAGACCTGGGTTCAATCCCTGGGTCGGGAAGATCCCCTGGAGAAGGGAAAGGTTACCCACTCCAGTATTCTGGCCTGGAGAATTCCATGGACTCTATAGTCCACGGGGTCGCAAAGAGTTGGACACGATGGAGCGACTTTCACTTTCCCCTGTTGCAAGAACATGAGTCCAGATAAGAAAAGAGAACAGGGTGGTCAGTGCTGCAGGAGGGTGGCCCCGGGGCCTCGGGAGGCATAGAAGAGAGAGCAGTGGACCTTGTGGAGGTCAGGAAGCCTTCCCAGTGGTCAGCCTGGACTGCAGGTTGGGGAGGATCGAGGGCTGGTCAAGACAAGGGCTCCATGTCCCAAGGGCTTGACGTGGGGACATGACAGGAGAGGGCAGGAGCAGCCGGTGGAGCTGGTGTCCACAGATCTCCGAGTGACTGGCCGTGTCTCTTCCCAGGAGCCCAGATAGATGACAACAACCCCCGGCGCACCGGCCACCGCATCGTGGCGCCCCCTGGTGGCCGCTCCAACATCACCAGCCTCGGGTGAAGGCGCTGCATGGATGAGTCAGAGGGAAGGATTCTGGGAAGGACGTCCATCCCTTACCCTGTCAGTGTTTGGAAGCCCACAGTTGTGTTTGGTACTGATGGAGGGGGGAGGGAGATGGAATGATGTTCTTTCCCTTTTTTTGGTTTAGGAAGAAGTGGTACTAGTGTGGTGTGTTTGCTTGGAAATCCCCTGCCCACAGTCGTGTGTTCATCTGAGTCCACCTCAGAACATGGTGTCTCCACAGGCCACTCCTTAGTGAGCACAGGTTCTAACCTTGTCTTGTACTGTTCCCTCCCACTCCTGATGCCACGGCCTCCATGGTTCTCCGAGTGGTTCCCTTGCACCCCCTCTAGCTGTTCTAGGATAGTTGATGCATGTTACTAAGTTATGTATGCGAGTCCGTGCGTGCGTCTGATGGAAGACAGCCCGAAGACCCACGTAGACACGAAGCCCAGACCTCAAGCCCTCGCATGGGGGCAATTCCAGATCTCTCACAAGGAAAGCGTGTCCTCATCGCCCCACCCCACGTCTACACAGGAGGGAAGCCTGCCCCACCACACCCCCAGTGAGATCCTGGGTGGATTCTCCCAGGCAAGAGAGCGCCCCCCTTCAACTGCTTACGAGAAGCATCACCCGCATCCTGTGTCAGGAACCCTGGTCTCCATGGCGCCGGTAGCTCGCCATGTCTTTCTGGTCCGTGTGTGTCCTTCCAGCCAGCTCCGGACTGCAGGCTGAGCCAGGTTCACCCTCAGAAAGGGGTCTCCCGCTCGCATTCAGGGCTGAGAACGGTGGGGCCACGGCTGCTCCCGATGCCCATGTCCTGGTCCCTCCAAGGCGGATGATGGAGTGGTCAGATTTTTAAAGTTTTGTACATAGTTTTCCTTTGTAATCACCCCCATTTTTACTTAACGACTGACTTATTGTGACTCTTATTTCCGAATTCAAAGCTTGTGAAAAAATAAAAAATCAATGGCCCATTCCTGGACTGGGGTGTTGGCATTTAAGTGGCGGCTGCGTGGGTGCACATGCTTGGAGCTTCCCCTCACTGTAACCAGACAGTGGTGCTTGCTTTAACAAGGACTTGTGCTTGTTAGGTGGTGGGGGAAACAGGAGGGAACAGAGGGAACCGGCCATGATTTGGGGAGTGTTAGATCCTGAGACCAAGGATGGGAAGAGGAGGAGGACGGCTGGCAAAGGGCCGACTTGTCTGGTGCAGACACTCTTGCTGTAGCCAGTTTCAAGCTAAACCAACGTGAAGCCCGTGAGTCTGCAGTCCATACACTGTGGGTTGGCTCCGGCGTCCGGTGCTATGGTACCCATCCCAGCACAAATGGTCACTCCTGTGCCAACTCCCCTGCATTGTGACACGGAGCTCAGGCCAGGGGACCCAACACAAACGTGTCCCATAGCACCTGGCACCAGGACACCAGAGCCGACCTACAGTGTATGAATTGTGGTATGTACAGTAAGGGCCAGTACAGTCAGAATCATTGGCTTCAAGTTCTCCTCCAGTGACTTCGACTCATGAAGCAAGAGAGCAAGAAGAGGATTCCTGAACAAAAAGGCTTCTACTAAATTGAAACTTCCCTCCTCCCTCCTTCCCTACCTTTTTACTTCCACCAAGTATCTAAGGAGTGCCTGTTTTGTACTAGACATCGTGCTAGTGAGGCGAATGCAATGGGTATATATTCGAGGGGGAAGGTCAGATATTATTACCCAAACTACACACCATGCCAACTGCTGTAAAGGAAGTGTTTTGCAAGGAGCAGAGAGTGCTTATCTCCCACTCCTCATGTCTCCGTTAGAAGGAGAGGTGTCCACTCTTTGGGGAGGAAACATGGGCGCTCTCTTGGCCTCTTCCTCACTCATTCTCACCCAGTGGAGGGAGGAACTACCTGATTTCTTCTCGGAACTGAGCGTGCTAACTGGCTCCCTCCCTCCATCCATGGAGATGACTGGCTTTAGGAAATACACTACTCGGATGTGAATTTAACCACAAAGTTAGTGATGTTCACCAGGTGACCCTGGGAGGATGTGGGCTTATCTGGGATCTGGGTTAGGGCGGGTTGAGTTGCGTTCAGTGGGGATGGGCATATGTGCAGTGGAGGTGTTGCCAGCCATCCCGGCACAAATGGCCACACTCCCGTGCCAACTCCCCTGCATTATGACATGGGGCTTAGGCCAGGGGACCCAACACAAACATGTCCCATAGCACCTGGCACCAGAAGTGCACCCAGACTGGAAGTGTGCCCAGCAAGGAGGAGAGGCAAGTGTTGCAGAGCCAGAAACTGGTCCATGGACATCTCTCAGCCATCAGATGCAGCAGTAAGTGGAGCAACATTAGAACAAAGAATTACAGGAGTGGTTAGGCAATTCACTGACCTAAAAAATTACTTTTTTTTTTGTATTTGTGATTTTGTGGAATTCATCAAGTTTTAAAATATAATTTGTTCCTCTCTCTCATTCTGTATATTCACTCTTACATCTTTTGTAATTTTATTGGCTTTTTAATGAAATTCTCCCAAATATACAAGTTCCAGACACCCTCCCACCCCATCCCTAATCCCTGCCAAATCTGGGTCCCCTTGCCACTCCTCTTACTGTTGTGGGGGTGACCCCGTGGAAGAGGCTTGTGACTGGGGCCATGTCTGTGTCTATGGAAGAGGCGGGCAGGTTTAGTTCAGGGGAAGGTAGGAACAGGCTCTTTGTGGACACCAAGTCCCCAGGTTGGCCTCACCAATTAAAAAGCTGATATGCAGATCTGTGTAGCTGCTTTGCCTCTATCTCAGCTGGTTCCAAACTTGGATGAGAAATAGAGTGTTATCAACCATCGCCTCCCCATCCCAGCAACAAAACGCAGAGACAGCTCTTAAGAGGGAAAGAGGAGAGTCTGATATTGTCAAGGAGGGCAGGGGAGGCTCTTGAAGTTGTGAGTGAGCCCTCTTGAAATGTCAGCATGGCTAGGAGCTAATGAGGCAAAGGGGATGGGAGGCAGAAGAAGTGTTCCCGGCAGAATGTCATATGGCAAGGCCATGTGGTAGGCAGGGGTGTGTGGCCTGCATGAAGCCAAGAGAGGAGACAGGCTGGATGCTGGGTGAGGCGAGGGCATGAGCTGGGCTGGAGGGGTGGCTAACACCAGACCTCACCAGACCTGTGGTCTATGTCAAAGATTTTGTTTTTTTCTCCTAAGAGCAAGGGATCACTGCTGAAGAGCAGCAGTCAGATCTGTGTTTTAGGAAGTGTGGACGGATTAGAGGAGGGTGGTCCAGGGCAGAGGGAAGAGCAGGAGCAGTTAGGAGGCTTCTGTAACAGCAGCAAGATCAGCCCTAAGGCGATGAGAACAAGACAGACCCAGGCTGGCTTGGGGAATCCTAGGAGTCTGTTGACCTTGTATAGCCTCATCCCAGCAGCTCAGCTCAGAGAGGCTAAATTTGCACAAAAATTAATCCGCTAAGCTTGTCATTATATTATCACTTATGAACCCCTTCTATTGTCACCTCCTTCCATCACTGTAACCACCCACATCCCATAAGAATTGGGGGCATAATCCAAACGGAGAGAGGGTGGATGTGTCCCCCGGGGTCTTCTGGCCTCTCTTCTCTCCTCTGACCCTGGGTGTGCTGTGTTCATGCAGCTCAGTCCCAGGCCTGAAAGCCCTCCTCCACACCTGGGTGTCCCCCAGCCTGCACCCACCACCACCAAGGGTCCTGTGGCTTCCGGAGGTCCACCTTCCATTTTGATCACAGAGGCAATTCCATTATGAAAGACACCCCCAGAGTCAATTTGGGATGTGATGAAAACAGACACAGCCCACAAGCCTTTATGGAGAGTAATGTACCCCACACTGTGCCAAGCAGTCCAGCAGCCTGTGACATGTGACATATTCCCTTGGGCTAAGGAAGCTACATTTAATTTAAGCAAAATCCTCACCCATGCAAGATGGGTGGAGGTTGGTTGCTGCTCGTGATCTTCTGAGGATTCTGGTGCTGCCAGGGCGTCTGCAGTTACCAAACCCTCGTCGCCAAATCAGACATTCCCAACATAGGAGGCATTTGCCTCCAGACTGCCTCTGGGCACAGGACCCACGTGACAAAAGCAATTTCTCTGTCAACCAGGTTGTCAGCATACTGCAGGAAGGAAGCCATCGCTTGTTACAAGACTGCAGGATAAGGTAATGTTTTATTTAGCCCACAAGAGGGAGCTGCTGGTTAATTTTGGAACTCCACTGCGTGCCCAGTCAGGATTTGAAGATGCTCTGATGGTAGATATCCTTAACAAATGATGCAACTAAGCATGGATTCCTTCTTCTGTTAAGGAGCTGCTCTTTCCTGACTAAGAGAGACTAATCTGGGTTTTAAGAAATAAAAATTCAGACCACAAATGGCTGGTCCAGAGAATCCCTGAGATAGGGGCTTCTAGAACCCGAAGCCCACTGTGTACTGGGAATTCGTGAAAATACTAAACTCTTCATCCCAGACGCACATGGCGCTGGCACCCTCTGCCTTAGGTCAGAGGATGATGCCCCCTCAGCGAACATCTGGTGGTGTTTGGAGACACATTTTGTTGACACAGTTGGGAGTGTTCCCAGCATCTGGTGGGTAGAGGCCACATGGGTGCTGTCTCTTCAGTCAACTTCAACTCTTCTGCGACCCCATGGACTGTAGCCTGCCAGCCTCCTCTGACCATGGGCAAGAATACTGGAGTGGGTTGCCATGCCCTCCTCCAGGGGATCTTCCCGACCCAGGGATCGAACCCGCATCTCTTAGGACTCCTGCAGTGGCAGGTGGGTTCTTTGATGCTGCTAAACATGCCATAATACACAAGATAGCCCCCATCCCCAAAGAATTTTCTCACCTCAAGTGTCCACAGTGCCAAGATTGAGAATCCCTGATTTCAATGAAAAGAACAATTTTCTTTCCAGGTGGGAATGGCCTCTCCTGGCAGTGGTTGGTCTAGAAGCTTCTGGATATTCCCAGCATCCTCTGGGAGAACCATTTCTCCTTAGGGGAGGGCAGCTGTCTAGCAGAAAGCCTCACGGTTCCCAGAGGAAGTCTTCAGGGTGGGCAGGGCCTGCCTGCATGCATGTTCAGTCGCTCAGTCGTATCTGACTCTTTGCGACCCCATGGACTGTAGCCTGCCAGGCTCCTCTGTCCATGGGATTTTTTCCAGGCAAGAATACAGAGTAGGTTGCCATTTCCTACTCCAGGGGCAGAGCCCCCTACCTAGCGCTTTAAATGTCTCCAACAGAAGACACTGCTGCAGGTGTCATTATGCCTTTATGGGTCCTTGAGTCCCTGGGGTGGGTGAGGACAGGCCTGCAGGCCAGGGGTTCCATGGTCTATGTCATGGGACCTGAGACTCACATCCCCTCTTGGAGACCAGGCCAGAACCACCGGCTGAGCCCAAAGAAGGGACTGGGTCCTGGTGAGAATCTGGGTTGGCCAGTGGTCACGGTGTGTGGGACAGAGAGAGTGGGGGTGATGAAAATGCAGGAGAAAAGCCCTTGGACCCAGAAAACACCAGAAATACCTGATGACCCTTCACCTACAGCAGAACTCATGAGGTGGCTGGAGAGCAGAGGGCCCCCAGGCGGGACTGAGACCACCTAGCCTCGGCGAGGTCTGGGGGGCATCAGGACTTGGCAGAATGGGAGGTTATAGAGGGTCACGAAGGAAGGGCTCCCCAAGGAACCGAGCTGTGTCTCAAAGCCAAGGAGACACAAAAACGTGAAAAGATGTGTTCCCAACACCGGGAGCTTGTCACTTTCACAGGCGGTAGGGTCCGCCTTACTCTTTTAGGCCTTTCCTGGGACTCTGCCATCCCTTCTCCAGCCCCGCACAAGCCGGTGGGCAGAGGGAAGACCCCATTGTTCCCCCCACCCCAGGGATGGCTGGTCCTCCTCAGGGAGGGGCAAGTGGGCTTCAGAGAATGCCCGGGTCTTCAAGGCCCGTCCCGAGCAGCCTTAAGCTACAGATGGCTTCTTCTCTTTAGCATCTTCTTGGAATTCTCGACATCACCAACTTCACTTTCTTGCTGGCTCAGCCTTTTGCTGCTTAAAAATAGGGAAGAAATGCATTTGGTCAGAATAATGATTTCAGGTCTGTCCTGATGCAGCCACGCATCCAACCTGATCACATGCAAAGGCAGTGACAGGCTGTCGAAACAGCTAGCATGTTGATATGGGCTGTTAAGAAACAAAACTAGCTCCCCTGTGTTTGGTGGGAGGCCATCCGAGCGCCACAAGGAACAGGAAACCCACGCTCAGAGGACTGAGGTGCCCCAGGACGGATCCACCCTACCGCAAATCCCGGAGTGCCTATACCCAGCGGCCCTGGTGAGGCCTGGGATTGCTGGCTATTCTGGCGGGATGCTGATGGGCTGGGGAGATGGGTCATGGCCAACGCAGCCAAACTGGACACTAACAACAGCAGTAATAGTCACGACCAACACTTGCCATCATCACCCATCAGTTCCCAGACCTGAGTCAACACCTGCAAGAGATGCTGGTTTTCCAGCCCAGATTTAGGAGACCAACAAGGGCCCCGTTGTACCTGAGCGATCCTGACGTGGGGCCCGCCGAGCCAGGGTCATCGTCCTTGGGACCCCCAGTGTCCCCTTTCTCTCGGGGTGCTGGCTTCTTCCTTTTGGTCCTCAGGGGCTTCTCTGCAGAAAGCACATGACCCAGACGTTGGCTCTGGGGCAGTTTCCCTCGGCCTCACGTTGCCCTAGCCTGGCACTCTTTGAGTAGCTCTGGGGGCCAAGTATGCACTTGGTACCTACCGCTCTCAGACCTGCTTAACTCACAAGGAAACTGAGATCTCGCGGGAGGCGAGAGCTTGGCCAAACCCACGCAGCCGGGAGGTGGCCCAGCCGGGATTCAAACTCAGTCGGTCAGGCTCCTGCTGTTTATCCCACACCCAGCCAGCCTGGCAGCTTCCCGAAGCAGTGAGAACCTGAGTACACAGCGCCGGCACTGTAGCTTTTATTTTAATATCCCCCGTGATCTCTTTTCTAAAGCGTTTCCCCAAATTTTTAAATTTTGTTTTGTTTTTTGGCTATGCCACAGAGCATGGGGCTTCCCTGGTGGCTCAGATGGTAAACAATCTGTCTGCAACGTAGGAGACTCAGGTTCGATCCCTGGGTGGGGAAGGTCCCTTGGAGAAAGGGAATGGCACCCCACTCCAGTATTCTTGCCTGGAGAAGTCCATGGACAGAGGAGTCTGGTGGGCTACAGTCTATGGGGTTGCAAATAGTTGGACACGACTGAGCACATATATCCCTCTCTCCTCCACACAGCATGTGGGATCTTAGTTCCCCGACCAGGGATCAAACCCACACCCCCTGCCTGGGAAGTGCAGAGCCTTAACCACTGGACTGCCAGGGAAGTCCCTGGCCCTCTGTGATTTTACACACCTTCTTGCCACAACACCTGTGATGTCACTGAAGTTTCCACTGGCGGGGGGGAAAGACTAATGATTCCCATTTCACAGATGGGGAAATGGAGTCAGAGATGAGAGTCGACTGCTGAGCAGACTTATAGCAGGTTGGAGGGCCAGGGGTCCAGCAGGCATCCTAGTCGAGCCTGCTTATCTACAGACAGACCCAAAAGCCCAGAGAGGGTACGCGTGGTGCCTGAGGCTACACGCTGGTTAGCGGCAGACCTGGGGCTAGAACCTATATTCCTGCTCAGACAGCCTGCAGGGCACCTCCTCCTATGACTCACCTGAGAGCCCATGTTTATTTGAAAATAGTTTGCTTTCAGCAAGAGGTACCCGGGCCAATGCTGCCAACTCTGAGATGAAGTTCTCTTCAGCTTCCTGGATGCAGAGAGAGAGGGTCAGTGAGGCCTCCCTCTGCCATGCTCTGCCTCTAAATCCCCTTCCATCAGATCGAGGTGGATGCGCTGAGAGGGGGGAGAGGACAGCATTCCCATGTGAAGGGTCCTCTGTCTCCCCAAGAAGCATCCAGAGAGGCCTGGAGCGGCAGAGGTACATGGGATGCGGGGGGAGCTGGCCATCCATCCTCACTCACGTGGGCCATGGGTCCCACTTTACAGATGAGAATACTGAGGTGCGAGGGACTCTGTGAAGGCAGGACAGAACCAGGATCTAACCCCCAGCTCTGCCTGACCCAAGTTGGAGTCATTAATTGCCAACACCATCGATCGACAGTCAAACCTGGATCCTATGACTTACTAACTGTAGGGCACTGAAAGATGACTTACCCCTTGGGGCTTCAGTTTCCCCATATGTAAAATGCCAGGAGTAACCCACTCTTGGCTGTAGATGAACGTAAGGGCCTCAGCTCAGTGACTGTCTACAGGAGCCCCTCAGGGAATAGGGGTCACTACCCTGACTATCATATCACTGTTGTTGTTACAGCCACACTGCTGGTGAATACTCAGATGGGTCAACACTGTGCTCAGCACTCCCTTTCTGGAGTATCTGATTTCTTTTTAAGGGCAGCCGCTTTTCTTTATAGCCATACCTTATCATCTCACACTGAGGAGATTTTTCTGGGGTGAAATATCCACTTTACATCATGAAATATGAGCGTCCTGCATGTTCTAGATAAAGTGCAAGCCTCGGGCCCAGCAGCGCAGCCTGAATGATGCTAAGGTCAGCCTTGACACCGAGAGGGCCGCGTGGTGGCGATTCGCACACAGGGAGATGCTCGTTCTTTTTAGCTCAACAGACAAAGCTGATGAGTGGTCCGGGCCTGGCCCCAAGCTGGGCGCTGCAGACCTGGGGGGGAATCGAAGTTCATGCTGGAGCTGCAAGGCTGACGCGTCATTAGCCCAGGAGACTAGCGGAGGCCGAGGGGGTCCCGAGCAGGGCATGTGATCCCCACGAAGGCTCCTGTGCTGACCTGTGACCACGAGCTTGGCCTTTCACTATTTCTACTCCCCACGTGGCACAGGCGCATTTTCACAAGTTGTACCTGTAGCTGGGTCTCAAGCTGGGCTTCCAGATGGTCCATGATCCTCGCCTTTCGCTTCCGCGCATCGCGGCGGGTCCGCTGGTGCATGGTGAACTGAGCCAGGAACTTTTTCTGCTGTGCCAACATCCTGTGGGAAGGAACGCGGGCCGTCGGCGCTGCCCTGCTGGCGGGTTCATCAGACCCAGTGCGACCCTCCCCCCAGGACCTGCTGAATCAAGGGAACTAGTGACCGATAGCCGGTCTGGAGCCCTTGGGGCCAGGAGAGGAGAGCCGCCACTGCTGCACAATTTACTGTGGCCACAGGTGCCACGCCGCCATGGCCGCACCGTGACTCTGCCCGCAGCTGACTCATCAGAAAAGCAGGTGCCCTCTGATGAACACTGGGGAGTTTACAGAGTCTCACACACACATTTTTCACTTGATCTTCTGGATGGTTTGGTGACATCCGCAGGACAGAGAGGAGGAAAGCTCAGGAGAAGCTAAGAGGACCGGTGGGGGGTGGCGGACACGACCCTGAGTCCCATAGCTGCGAAGAGTTTGGGCTGCAAGTAGCATTTTCATATGTGAAAAATCATTTAATTCCAGGGTGTGGGGAGTGGGTGAGATGGCCCCCTGAAAGGACCCATCTTTATTTAAAATTTCAGAATTGCCCTAGCTCCTCCCTCTAAAACAGAAGGCTGAGTTTCCTAGAAGGCAGAGTCTGAGAAGTTCTGAATAGGACAGCTTGATTACTGCGAGTGGCAAAGGATAGAGCTGGGGCTGAAGCAGGGTCCCTGACCCGGAGAGAGCCCCCCGTCTCCCTTTCAGGACCAGAGACCCCCCAACCCCTCCTGCTCTGAGTACTCTCCCCTCCTCAGCAGACCTTCCTCTGGTCCTCAGCAAAGGGGAACATTCAATTCCACCCCCTCTCTTTCCATAATTCTCTGCCTTTGTCTTTTCCTTCTTATGATTGATTTTCTCAAAGGCGCTGAACTTCTAGACCTGAAGGCAGAAGCCACCTTTAGCATCAGCTGTCCATGGATTGTATCTGAAGGCACAAAATTCCACCAGCTCTTGCTTCATGCTCTTCCTTCTACCAGTAATATCTTTCCCTCTTTTTTTGCTTTTTCTGGTAAACTCCTATTCATCCTACACGATCCTATCATCCATCCTTCCATCCACTCATTCACTGATTTATAGAAGTATTTCTAGACTTCCACGTGTGATGCTGGGTTTTGAAGACACAGCTGTGAATAACAGACTCATAATCTCTGCCCTCATAGGGCCCCACTTTGAGCTGAGGGAAGGGAGAGATACCAAACAAGTAACTATGATGCAGCTGAGGTCGGTGCTCTGCAGTGTGGCTCTCTCACACCCTCAAAGAGGCTGCATTACTTTCCTGAGGCTGCTCTAACAAATGACCCCAAACTAGGAGCCTTCTAACAACATTGATCCTCTCTCATGGAAGAGTCCAGAAATCTTCAGTCAAGGAGTCGACAGGGCTGTGCTCCTTATGGAGGTTCTAGAGGTGAACCTGTTCCCTGCCTCTTCTGGTGCCTGCCGGCACCCCTTGGCTTGTGGCTGCATCACTCCAGTCTCTGCCTCTGTCGTCACATCATCTCCTCTGTGTGTGGTCAAATGTCCACCTGAAGCATGGCCTCATCGCAAGATCTTTAACATAAATGACATCTGCAACGGCCCTTTTTCCAAATAAAGTCACATGTGTGGGTTCCAGCTGGGCTTCCCAGGCGGCTCTAGTGGTAAAGAACCCACCTGCCAATGCAGCAGGCATAAGAGATACAGGTTCGGTCCCTGGGTCAGGAAGATCCCCTGGAGGAGGGCATGGCAACCTATTCCAGTATTCTTGCCTGGAAAATACTGCATGGACAGAGGGACCTGGCAGGCTACAGTCCATGGGTTCACAAAGAGTTGGACACGACTGAAGTGACTTGGCACGTATGGGTTCCAGAGCTTAGGACATGGACCTTTAGGCTTCCCTGGAAGCTCAGCTGGTAAAGAATCCACTGATTCCTGGGTCGGGAAGATCCGCTGGAAAATGGATAGGCTGCCCACTCTAGTATTCTTGGGCTTCCCTGGTGGCTCAGCTGGTAAAGCAAGGCAGGAGACCTGGGTTTGATCCCCGAGTTGGGAAGATCCCCTGGAGAAGGGAATGGTTACCCACTCCAGTATTCATGGCCTGGAGAATTCCATGGACTGTATACTTCATGGGATCACAAAGAGTCAGACATGACTGAGCGACTTTGCCCTCACTTTTGGGGACCCCTGTTCCGCCCGCTACAGAGGACAAGTGGTTTCTTTCTGTGAGCAGCCTCAGTCCCACACCCACCTTGTCCCCAGTCCTGGTCACTCTTGACTGTCATCCAGCTGACTTATCATCTCCTGGCTCTTGGGAATGCCGGGAAGTGACAGTACTGCCCCAGAAGGGCCTGTATCCCCTGGTTAGGGCGAGGCTTCAGTCTCAAGGGCTGGGGAGCCATGCAAGACCCTTCAGTCTCAAGGGTCTGGGAGAATCTGAGACACGGCTGTCTGGTGTTTCCTGCGATGCCCTGGCTGCAGCATAGGAAGCAGGAACGCTGAGTGGGGGTCTGGGCAGAGGTTGCAGCTCCAAACCAGGAGAGGAGTGATGAGGACCTAAGACAAGAGAGCCGGCCGAGGACAGGGTCACCTAGTTGAGTGCATCAGCTCGTGGATGCCTTATGTGGACAAAAAATTCGACTACGGGAATGGATATTTCAAAAATATCCATTTGAAAGAGTTCTGATTCAAGAACTGTTTGAATTTAACATTGTAACATGTGCAGTGCCAATGTTTCTGCCAAGATGGGTCTGACATCAGTGATGGACATTGGTGCCCTGGCCACGTGCCAGCCTTGGTGTGAGAGTTTTGCAGGCTTTGCATGGCTTATCTGACAGTTATACATCTGTAACAACAGGTGCTATGGCAACTCTGATTTACAGGTGGGGAACCTGGGGCTCAGGGCATGAAGGGTGGAAGGGGCTACTAAAGCATCACCTGGTATCCCTAGGTGGGCTCGCTTACAATCCCACCCCACAAGAGATGCACTGTAAAATTTACCATCTGACTGAGAAGTGCTTCATGTGCGTGCTTATCCTCATATCGTTTTTAAAATCTGTATCTGTTGTCACCACACTGTTCTGTCCCTAGGAGCTCTGGCTGACTTTCACTAGAAACTGCACTTATGAATTCAAGGAGATGGGCATGGAGGGAAGGGCACTGATGGTCATGTACGAGCCTCTAAGATCAGTGAAACGAGGTCATGCACCCATACCCCCACTGGACTTTGCTTCTTTATTTTCCATACACTCAGCAGGGTTGGACCAGGTGGTGGCTAAGGCCCCTCCTCTTGGGTCACTGGGGTCAAAGTGGAGCCCTTGGATCACAAAGGGCTGGAGTGTGTTAGCAATTCAGATGCTTGGGCCCTTAGTCTGGGTCCCTGAGTCTGGGTGTCCAGGGGTGTGACCTGCATGTTCAGCGTAAAGCCACGAGAGACAGATGCCCCCAAATCTGAGAACTGCTGGACCGTAGTTTGAAGCCCATGCAACAGTCAGAGTGAGTCTCAGCCTCAACCCAACGCCAGGGCATTTGCTGACCACTGCTGATGGCCAGAGGATTTACGGAGGGGAAGCTGACTCTGTCTGACTTGGGGGACGTTGCAGATCCTGTTTCCTAAAGGAACATCAGAGAAGGGCTGGGATTTACTTGGTGGCCCAGGATGTAGCTCACTTTTCTCCATCCTGGAGAGCGGTGCTTCTGCTGCTACTTCCAGCAGGTGAGATGCTTCTCCTTAGACAAGGGACCCCCGTCCCCACTGTGGTCCCGCAATGCCCCCTTCCTCATCACAGTGCCTATGCCAACTTTTTGTCTTTTTAATTTGTCCATCTCTCCCTCCAGGCTGTGAGCTCTCAGGTGGGAAGCACTGTCCCCTGAGCCTAGCTCAGGACCTAAGTATGTGCTTATGGGGACATGCTGTGCTAAGCCCACATCCCTTCAGCCCACATGGTGGTTGGCTGCCCTTCAGTGGCCAGTTTCCATGCACTCCAGTGTCTCATCATGAACACCTCTGACCAGGGCTCAGGGCTTCCTCTGACCATGGGGCGTGAGGCATGGCCAGCTCAGGGATGCCAGAGAAGGCTGGAGAATTAACGCCTCCAGGCCAGACCCTCAGCCAACATGGAAGGGGCTTGGTAGACTTGGTAGCCAAGTCCCCTGTTTTCCTCACCCGTTGCTGGCATCATTGGAAGTTGAGTTCTACACATCTTGTGGTCCAAGGGCTCCACTTTGATCCCAGTGACCCAAGAGTTGGGGCCTCTGCCACCCCCTGGTCCAACTCTGTTGGGTTTATGGAAAATAAAGAAGCAAAGCCCAGTGGTATGCAGTTGTGTGATTTAGTTTCAGTGATTTAGAGGCTCATACATGACCCTCAATGCCCTTCCCTCCATGCCCATCTCCTTGAGTCCATAGGAAGGTCCAGACTGGGGTTGGGCCTCAGTTGGCATGGAAATCCCTCATTGTCACAGGCCTTATTGGCTTTTCTCTCCTAGTGGTAGGCCTCACAGCGGCCCCCACAGGTGTCTGCACCCTAATCCCTGGAACGTGTGAAGATGTTATATTACATGGTAATCGGGACTCTGCCAGGGTGATTAAGGTTACTGGTTTAAGATTACTCCGACCTGGGAACGAAGCCCTTAGCACACCTTGACTTGTGTGTGCCCTTGTTGCAAAGTCCCTTCCAGGGGCCATGAGTTAGAGGGGGAACCAGACGGGGGCTCGTGGGCTCCCACGTCGGTGAGGGAGGCAGAGGAGACTCAGGCCCACAGGCGAATGCACGGGAGGTCAGCTGCTGAGAGTGTATTAGAGACACAGGTGACGCACAGGGGCTGAGACCTTTGTGTGGGGACTCTCAGCCGGTGGAGAGCCTCACCTCTGGTGAACAGCTCTGGAGGCTTCCTGAGCTCCACCCGCCATCTCAGCTCCGGACGAAGGATCAGTGAATTCTTGCTTTTTCCGCAGCTTGTAATCTTCCATTCTCTCACCTGAAAGTGAAAGTCGTCCAGTCATGTCCGACTCTTTACCACCACATGGACTGTGGCCCGCCAGGCTCCTCTGTCCTTGGAATTCTCCAGGCAAGAATACAGGAGTGGGGTAGTTGTTTCCTTCTCCAGGGGATCTGCCCAACCCAGGGATCAAACCCAGGTATCCTGCATTGCAGGCAGATTCTTTACTGTCTGAGCCATCAGGGAAGCCCAAGAACACTGGAGTGGGTAGCCTATCCCTTCTCTAGGGGATCTTCCTGATCGAGAAATTGAACCAGGGTTTCCTGCATTGCAGGCAGATTCTTTACCAGCTGAGCTACCAGGGACACACAACGATCAAGGTGGGTGTTCGAAGGACTGACACTGTGCTGGGAAGGGGCCAGGTGCTGGGGTGCAGAGATGAGCAGGACACACCTGCTCTCAGGTGTGCTGTTTAGCAGCTCCATGGTTCACCCTGGGAAGGGCTTCGTGTGCATGAGGAAGCCACAATTTCCATCACACCCCACACACCGATGAGAGCAGTACCCCAGCTCTGCCTGCATCTTCTCAGCCCTGCTTTCTTATAAGTATCAGGAAAAAGGGAAGCCTAATAAGAAAGGGTCAACACTAAAAGGCCGCCACAAATGGTTAAAAGTCCACACCAGGAAAGAAAACCATTCTACACGAAGCACTACAGGCATGTAGTGAGTCCTGCAGACATGCGTGCTGAACTGGGTGCTTTCCAAAGAGCTGAGAGGTTTGGTTTCTGAGTCTGAGATGCACTGGTCTATATATCAGAACATGTTTCTTCTTCTTTTTTTTTAATTATTTAAAACAATGGTATATTTTGAAACAGATCATGATGATCAAAATTATTTTCTACTGGATTCTTACTACAACCTGAATTAACTGCCTATTTATTGGACCATAGCCATAACAATATATTTTATATATATTTTTTTCATATTTCAACATATATATATTTCATATTTCCTAGTCATCTTGTACATGCTGTGTCCTAAGTCATCTCAGTCATGTCTGACTCCTTGTGACCCCATCAACCATAGCCTGCCAGGCTCCTCTGTCTATGGGATTCACCAGGCAAGTGGGTTGCCAGCCCCTTCTTCAGGGGATCTTCCCAACCCAGGGATCGAACCCAAGTCTCTTTTGTCTCCTGCACTGACAGGCAGGTTCTTTACCACTAGCGTCACCTGGGCTAGTCATCTCAGAACATGCTTATTCTCAGCTAGCTGCTACATTTACCTAGTTACACTCACCTAGTTGCCCTACTGACCTAGTTCTGAGATGTCAACAGGCCCCTGACCTCCCTGGACCCAAGCTTTCTAGAATTTACAGAAAGGTCCATCCTTGATGGTCCCCAGGGGCACAGTGTTCTAGGACTCTTAAGAACTGACTAAGTGAAAAAAGGAGTTCATGTGATCAAGTTACACTGTTTCAAGGCATTTGCTGAGAAATCCTCTCATTCAGTTGGGGTATCAGGGAAGTAGGAAATTAGAGCTGAGAGGATGCAGGAAGGGTAAGCCCAAGCCTAGCCCCACAAGTGGGGAAACGGAGGCCTAAAGAGGGGACATGAACACCCTGGTTCCTGAATGTTCTGCAGGGACAATCAATTACGTCGGCCTCCTGCTAAAGGAGACCTACCCTTACTTTAGAAAACCATCTGGAAGGATCTGTAACCAGCTGGCAGATTTCTGGGCAGGTCCCAGATTTTATTTGAATGTAGAGCTCAAATTCCCCAGGGCAAGGGCAGGAAAAAAGTGGCAGCTGAGCTCATTGAGAAAAATAAGATTCATGGAAGACCTGCCCCCAGGACCTGCTGCCCGTCCTTCATCTGGGGATTGTGGACAATCCAGGAAAAACCCACCAGAGAATATGGGATTCTACCCTGCTCCGAAGCCCTGGGTGTAGGGAGAACTGTTACAAGAAGAGACTTTAAGGAACTGGTTTTTGTCTGCTACTACACGATGCCTGGAGAATCCCAGGGACGGGGGTGCCTGGTGGGCTGCAATCCATGGGGTCGCGAAGAGTCAGACACGACTGAGCGACTTCACTTTCCCTTTTCACTTTCATGCACTGGAGAAGGAAATGGCAACCCACTCCAGTGTTCTTGCCTGGAGAATCCCAGGGACGGGGGAGCCTGGTGGGCTGCCATCTATGGGGTCGCACAGAGTCGGACACAACTGAAGCGACTTAGCAGTAGCAGTACATGATGTTCTTGCTGGCCCTGGGTGTCTGGTCTGCTCCATCCCCCAGATGGCCTCTTATGAGAGCCCACAGGGAAAAACTGTCTGGGTCTCAGGTGTAAATGTGCCCACATATGGGCCACTGGCCTGTTCTTACTTATTGTCACTGTGACAGCTTAAATTGAGGGAACTTCTATCTCTTCAGCCACCAGGAAGGCCAGAGGCAAATGCATGTCACCTCTTAAGTAGGAATGTGCTCATATATGTCCCAGACGATGACCAAACCTTAACTCCATCTCACTGTCCTCTCCTTGTCCTGATTCATCTACTTAAAAAAAAAATCCTATTGTACTGTACAGATATGTTTCTTTAAGTGCTTTTTCAAAAGCCTTTTGGGGACAAGTCATTGCCATTGAAAGTGTTAGTTGCTCAGTCATATGTGACTCTTTGTGACCCCATGGACCACAGCCCACCAGGCTCATCTGTCCATGGGATTCTCCAGGCAAGAATACTGGAGTGGGTAGCCACTCCCTTCTCCAGGGGATCTTCCCAACCAGGGATCCGAACCCATGTCTCCAGCATTGCTGGCAGATTCTTTACGTTTTTTCCCAATCTGCTGGTAATATGCTCTTGGGCTTGTCATCTTATTTTCTCCACGGCCGCCTCCATGGCCAGGACACAGAGTGATGTCTGGAGCAGCAGTAGCCATTTTGAGACCATGAGGCAACAAAACCAACACCAAGAATGATGGATCAGAAAGAAAGAGGCCTGGTCCTTGGTCACATCACCGATCCTCTGTGCCAGCCTGGAACCACCTACCTCCACATTTCTTGTTATATGAAATCAGTAACTTCTATTTATTTAAGCACAGATTTCTGTCACTTGCAGTTATACAGTCCTCAATGACACACCTTTGGACCCAAAGCAGAACAGAAAAGAAATGCTGGGATGCCCCATCATTGGGGGCATGTGGGTTGGGCACTCGTAAAGTCATCACCTTTTACCTCATAAGATGATGGGCAAGTCAGGTTTAAGTCCCCATTTCAGCAAACATTCGTTGAATGGCTTCAAGCTTTGGGCAAGAAAAAAAATGCCCATTCATTACTGTTGAGTGATTTGTTATGTTCGGAGGGCTGAGAAATACACCCTGATGTGTGGGTGTGGATGGCAGCCGTGAGGTGAGGAAGGCTGCAGCTCAGGATGCAGAGGAGATGAGAGCCCGTCTCCTCACTCCTAGGTCCTGCTCCTCCCTTACTGTGGCCGCTTCTCTCTCCCTCTCCATCCAACATTCACATCTGACTCTGCTCCCAAGGACTCTGAGCTCTGGCCTTGCACTTCCAGTCAGGAGCTCCCACTAACGGCCAGTAGCCTTGCTTGGATTTCATTTAGCACATGTAACGCAGAAGACAGGAAGTCCCTCCTTTCCCCTCTCAAGTCAGCACACCCATCTGCACATCACACCTTCTGTCCCTCTAGCCTCCTGCCACAGGGGGGCGGTGTCCAGCCCTCTGCATTGCAGCCCTCTTCCCTTCTCCAGGGCCTCGGTCCTGGCCACCCTCCTCTCCTCCTCCCTAATTTTTCCAGCTGGTGTACCACTCAAGTCAGCAAACACACTTGCTCTAAAATCTCCAACATTTCAGCCCTCTCTCGATCCCCCTCGACACTGCCTGCATCTCAGCTCCCATCCAGTACAACTTCTCAAGGTTAGCGTGTCCTCTCCCAGTAGATGTTAAGCTCCCTGAAGGCAGGAACGCTGCCGCCTGGCTACTCTGTCCCAGCACCTGCTGCAGGGCCCGAGGCCAAGGAACCCTGTGAACAGAGGTCCAGCAAAGAACATCCTTCCAGACACCGGGCCCACGTTCTTTCCTGTGGGTGTGTGTCTGGTGGGAGTCCATTATCTAACACTGACTCAGAGTCCCTTGGAGAAGCCAAGGACAAGATATGCCACACTTTGTTTCATTCTGTTTTCACGTGATGACCATTGATTAGATCAGAGTTGTAAGGTTTCAGGGGAGGGAAGAGACTCTCCCAGCATCACTAGCCCTGAGGTCTGTATGATGAAGTGTGGCAGATACGAGAGATCTGGAACGAGATGGGGTGTTTCAGAATTGAGGGGCCAATCCCTCTGCTGTGCAGGCGAGTGACTTTATGTAAATGAAGGGACTCATGGAAGTGCCCTCGAGGGTCCTGGCACATCCCAGGTGGGTCTGCTGCCAGCCCAGATCTAAAACACCTCCTGTGGGTACCAGCCACAGACTCTCTCTGCTGAGACCTGCAATACATGGGTTGTATTCTTACAGCTTAGGGGAGGAGGCAGGCAAGGAGAAGCCAAGCACATGCTGGTCATTCCAGGCATGACCAGACTCCAGTCCCAGCCACTCACGGAGGCAGGGAGGCTTTAAGCATGTCTTCCGCCCAATAAAACTCCTCAGTCTTCCCACCTGAACAATGGGAAGAAAAATTATCCCTTCCAGGCAAGGGCTGTGGTAAGAGCCCAGTGAGATGAGGAAGTCAAATCCCCACCCCCCAACCCTTCTGTTGACTTAGAAGGGCGATGCCCACGTCACTTCTTACGAAGGCAGTTTTCACTCCTGTGGTTTGTCATAACTGTCAATGCAAGGAGAGAACCACTGCTTACTCAGGTCAGACTGATGTTAACAGCAACGGTCAGCCATCGTGGACAACTCCACCAGCGCTCAGGTTCCCACAGAGGTGGCCAAGGGCAGGGAGGGCCTGCCCCTGGGAGAGGGACTTAGGCTCAGACTCTGTTATCTGCCACTGACCCACTGGGAGGCTCTGGCTGAAATGACATTCCTCTCGGGGCCGCTGCAAGGACTGAGCCGGTGTGCTCAGAAGGACGGGAGACAGGGCCGGGCAGCAGGCAGAAATCCTCACTGCTTCGTGGGGCAGGTGTTCTCTCTTACGGGGTGGGGGGTGGGGGGGAAGGCAGCTCAGAGGCAAAGAGCTCTGCAGGGCCCGAGGCTCCTGGGCGGGCCCAGCTGCTGCTCTGCTCAAATCCCTCCCCTTGTTTGCCCCTGACTCCCGCTTCTAGTTCCCCGGGCTCCCCGGGGGCTGGGGCGGCCCCGCACCTTGAAGTCGTCCGTGTCCTTGGCCCGGCTCCTGGAGGCCGTGTTCCGCGCGTGGCCCAGCAGCACCTGGCCGATGGCACGCTCTGTGTGCTGCTGCAGGAGCTGCCCGACCTCCTGGGCTTCGGCCAGGAGCTGCTGCTGAAGCTGCAGGCGCATTTGCTGTGCCTCCTCCTCCAGCCTGCCAGCCTCCTCCAGCACGCGCGCCTCCTGGAAAAGTCAGGCGGGGAGAAGACTGGAGCCCCCCCTGCCGCCTGCATGGATGCTCTGTGTGTATGCTAGTCGCTCAGTCCTTCCAACTCTTTGCGACCCCACAAACTGTAGCCCACCAGGCTTCTCTGTCCATGGAATTCTCTAAGCAAGAATACTGGAGTTCATTGCCATTCCTTGCTCCAGAGGATCTTCCTGACCCAGGGATCGAACCCTGGTCTTCTGCATCACAGGCAGATTCTTTACTATTTGAGCTACAGGGAAGTCAATGGATGCTCTGGTCAGGACCAAACCAGGAGGTGGGTTTGGCCCTGCCTGGGGTCCCAGGAAGGTTGGAGAAGGGGTAGGAAGTGGGCATCTCTGGGCTGGCAAAAACCTGTACACAGTGGATGAGCCTGGGATCTTGACAATCCCTTCAGGCATTTATTCAGCACCAACAATGTGCCCAGTGCCATCCGTGGCTTTTTACACGTACAAGAACTTACTCGTTCACCCCACTTTGAGACCTGAACACTAGGAGTGATGAGGCCAGAGGGGTGCAGAGATGCTAAGTAACTTTCTAAAAGTCACACAGCAGAGAGGTTCTTCAGTCACATCTGAGTCTGAGAGTAGTCTGGGACATCATGGAAGCCAACATAGGGCCCGTGGGGAGTCCGTCTCTTGAAGGAATAGGAGTTGGAGGAGGAGGTTAGGGAGTTGGAGGTAGGGCAGGAAGTGCGGCCTGCTTCCCACCAAGTCCTCCGGGGCCGAGAAAAAGAGACGGTGAGCTTGTCCCTCACTCATAGGTCAAAAAACATCAGCTGCTCATACAGCTCAGTGGCTATTAGGAGACCCGGAGTCAGCCTGTTTGGGTTTAAATCCTAGCCCTGCAATTCACAGTCTTTCTTTAGATTTGTGAAGACCTTAAAACAGACCACACAGCCCTCTTCTCTCAACCCCCGATGATGACTGTACCTATCTGTGTTCTGACTTCTTGTGCAACTTTAGTATAATTGTCATTATCATGTACACTGGAAGCTCTGGGCATACTGGGTGCCCCCAACAAGGGGTACCTATTGTGCCATTGCCCCCACCCACAACAATATGGGAGCAGGATTTCTTTTTTTAAATTTATTTATTTACTTGGGGGTTGCCCTGATGGCTCAGTGGGTAAAGAACCTGCCTGAAATGCAGGAGACACAGGAGACTCGGGTTCGATCCCTGGGTCGGGAAGATCCCCTGGAGGAGGAAAATGGCAACCCACTGCAGTAGTTTTGCCTGAAAAATCCCATGGGCAGAGAAGCCTGGTGGGCTACAGTCCAAAGGGTCACAAAGAGTCGGACATGACTAAGCAACTAAGCACTCATTTAGTTATTTGGCTGAACCAGGTCCCAACAGTGGCACACAGGAGCCTCAATTTTCATTGCAGCTCGCAGGATCTTTTTAGTTGAGGCATGTAAGATCTTCGATTTCTTTTCTCAGTTGCAGCATGCAAACTCTTAGCTGCAGCATGTGGGCTCTAGTTCCCCAATCAGGGATCGAACCTAGGCCCCCACTGCACTGGGAACAAGGAATCTTAGCCACCACCAGAGAAATCCCCAGCACTGGGGCTTTGACTAAACCAGACTGGAACCCAGAAGCCAAGGAAGCAGCACTCCTGTTCTGGGATGGGCAGGGGGCTGATACACGGTCTTACCAAGGCTCTGAGCAGTTGCCACTGGTGCTCGTCCAGACACTGGGAGGAGCCCTGCTCCAGGGCGTGTTGCTCCCGCAGCTCCAGGAGAAGGCTCTTCTTCCCTGACAGCCTCATCTGGGTCAGGGTGGTGATGGCGCTACCGCGGAGAGCCAGCCTCCGGAGAGCTGAGTGCAGGAGCAGTTTGTGCCCCTGCAGGATGTACTGAGTGGACCTTTGGAGACAGGCGGGAGGAGGTTGAGGGGGGTCAGTGTTCCTGGCTTCACTGAGTGTGGTGGTTAACTTTATGTGTGAGCTTCACTGGGCCATGGGCTGAATGGACCGCTGATCAAATATCATTCTGAGAGCTGCTGTGAGGGTGTTTCTGGATGAGATTAACATTTGAATAAATGAGTAAAGCAGATGGTCCTCCCTAAGGTGGGTGGGCCTTGTCTAATCAGTTGTAGATCTGAAGAGAAGAAAAGGCTCACTTAACCACAAGTAAGAGGGAACTCCTCCTGCCTGACTGCCTTGAATGGGACATGGTTTTTCTTTGTATTTCCTTCTCTTTGTACTTAAACTGGAACATTGGTTTTTCATAGCTCTTGAGACTGCTGACCTTCAAACTGGATGTCACACCATTAGCCCTCCTAGTTCTCAGGCCTTTAGACTTGGGACTGAAATTACATATTGGTTCTCCTGAGTCTCCAGCTTGGATCTTGTGACTTCTACTGACCCACTGGGAGGCTCTGGCTGAAATGACATTCAGCCAGAATGCATCTGGATCTTGCGGATCTTGTGACTTCTCAGCTTCTCTATACCTGTACCTATGCATTCATGTTAAGTTGCTTCAGTCATGTCTGACTGTTTGCAACTCTATAGACTGTAGCCCGCCAGGCTCCCGTATCCATAGGATTCTCCAGACAAGAATACTTGAGTGGGTTGCCACACCGTCCTCCAGGGGATCTTCCCAATCCAGGATTGAACTTGCATCTCCTACGTCTCCCGTATTGGCAGGGAAGTTCTTTACCACTAGTGCCACCTGAGAAGCTCACCTATACCTTTACCTATATCACCTATACTATATCTTATATTGGTTCTGTTTGGAGAATCCTGACTAATACATTGACCCACTAAGAAACATCCCAAATAGTCATGCCCCACAGGGAACCTTTCCAGAGGCAATAGGTTAAAATTATCCCATCTTCTGCTGCCCATCCTCTTAGATATGTGTGCATTCTTGAGTTATAGTCAGTCATCTGTCCTTTGATTAACCTTTTTAACTTTATCACATTCTGCCTTAAGTTTCAGATGCATATATACAGTTGCCTTCAGTACATATTCACTCAAATTTCTTACATAACTCTCAAAATTAACACATTCAGAACTGAAGTCATGAACTATTTTGGGGTTCCTATTTCAACGAGTCAAGAAGGAAACTCTGGTTTAGAGAGGCTTGACATTTGGTTTTATAACTTGAGGTATTTTCTTACAGCCTGAAAGTTGAACAGAGAACTGTCAGTCAGTTTACCAAGGAGAAGAGAACCAGCAAACACTCCCAAGAATAAGGAATCACCCCTTGTAAAGAATCAGTTAAATTCACCAATGGAGTGGTTGATCTGCCACTGTCTGAAATCCCTGCTGGAAGTAAGATAACTCCTCTCTGGAGAAGGAGTTATCACTTCTCCTAAATTACTCAAAGTCCTAAATTATGACTATAATTTTTTAATAACACTGTCTAGCATTCAGTAAAAATAACCAGACTTGCAAACAGATAAGAACTGACCAAAAAAAAAAAAAAAAAAAAAAAAAAACCAGACCATAGAAGCATCCCACAAGATATTGAATATTAAAATAGTCAGCTATAATGAATATGTTCAGGAAATTAAATAAGATGAATTTTATAAGATAACTGGAAACTATGACAAAAATAAAGTGGAAATTCTAGAGATAAAAACACAGTAACCAGTATTAAGAGTTCAGTAGATGGGTTGAACATCAGATAAGACACAACTGAAGACAGTGTGAAGTGGAAGAGAATCAAAATGAGTTATCTAGACTGAAGTACAAGGAACAAAAATATAGAATAGCATGTAAGAGACAAATAACCTAAGGTAAAAAATCTAATAAACATAAAATTGCATTCCCAGGAAGAGTAGGGAGAGAATAGGCAAAGGAATATTTAAAGAGATAAAGATTCAGAATTTTCAAAAATGACTAATGATAGCAAATTACAGATTCAAGAATCACTACAAATTTATTAAAAACAAACAAACAAGAATGCACAAAAACCCATGTCCATGTTTAGGCATATTATAATAAACTGATGAAAAGCAAACAGCAAAAGAAAATCTTAAAAGCAGCCAGAAACAACTGAAATCAGAAGACAAAGATTATCTTTGCAAGTATTTAAAAGATAACTAAACTAGGATTTTATGCTCAATGGAAACATTCCTCAAAAATGGAGATAGACATTTTCAGACAAACAAAAATTTGTCACTAGCACATCTAAAATAAACAGAAAGTGAAAGTCGCTCAGTCATGTCCGACTCTTTGCAACCCCATGGACTATACAGAATACTGGAGTGGGTAGTCTTTCATTTCTCCAGAGGATCTTGCTCTTCCCAACCCAGGGATCAAACCCAGGTCTCCCGCATTGCAGGCAGATTCTTTACCAGCTGAGCCACAAGGGAAGCCCAAGAATACTGGAATGGGTAGCCTATCCCTTCTTCAGAGGATCTTCCTGACCCAGGAATGGAACCAGGGTCTTCTGTATTGCAGGCGGATTATTTACCAACTGAGGTATGAGGGAAGTCCATAAATTAAACAGAACCTTCATGCGAAAGGACATACTCCTAGATATACACTTAAATATGCAGGAAAGAATCAAGAGCAACATAAAGTGTAAATCCAAATGAATATTGACTGCATAAGCCAAAAATAGTATCTTGTGGAGTTGCGAATATAGAAACATGCATGTAAAATACCCAGTAAGAAAAGCATTTCTCCTCTGTAAGGGAGAAATGAATGGAAATAAAGCATTCTACTATCCTGAAAGAAGGAATATATTAATGTATGTTAGATTTTGGCACACAAAGGATGCAATTCAAAATCTCTGAACCATTAAAATCACAGTAAAAGAATATATAACTAATAAGCCAAATTAGAGAGAGAAAATAGATACAATAAAACACCTAAACCAAAAGAAGGTAAGAGAGGAGAGGAAAAGGAACATAGCGCAGGTTGGAAAAAGATAAAACAAACAGTAAGGAGATAGATTAAAAATTCAAATATATTACCATAAAGTTTTACATTAAGTATAAATGGACTAAACGTTAGTACTATTAAAAGACGTAGTTTTTGAGACTAGATAAATCTTCCAATTGCTCACCACTGTCCTTAACTTGCTCACCAGATTCTCCCTACTTGTTTCCATCTCCTTCTGATACCTCCTTTGTATTATCCAATAATATAGCTATCCACATGCTTCTTGATATAAACACAAAATAATTTCCTGGAAAGGACTGGGCAACTAGAAAATTAGCTATATCCAAATAATTTGTCTTATGTAAAATAAGGAAAAAGAAGTATTTTTCAGGAAGCTGAAAAAGTGACCACATTAAGAACCATAGAAAGAATATTTTAAATATAAAATTTATTAATAAATGGGGAATGACTGAAAATGGGCAAAAGTGGTCTTTTTTGGAGTGATAGAAGTGTTTTACAATTGGATCATGGTGATGGGTGCAGAACTCTTAAAATTTACTAAAAATCATTGAATTGTACTCTTAAAAATAATGTATGTAAACTATATCTCACAAAAGGTGTTTTAAAAGTTTTTATGAAAGACAACTCTATGAAGTAGGTATTGTTAGACCCATTTTATGGATGAGAAAATTAAGTGTAAGAACTAATTCATGTGCCCACGCCAAGTCTGACATCAACCTTTCATACATGGCACTCTGCTATCACTGTATTTCATATTTATGTTTACAATTTGGTTGTTCTCAAAACCACACTGTAAGGGAGGCCCAGGGGGATGGGAGTTAACTTACAGATGAGGACACGGAGGCTAGCATGGAGAATCACACCGGACGCAAGGCCCCCACCCTACACAGAGTTGTACTCACTCTTCACTGAGGCTGCCAAGTTGGCCCAAGACTCGGTGGATGATGTTCTCATGGTCATCCCTCAGGTGAGTCTGTAGCACAGTGGACAGTGCATACTCCTCCATCCACACCTAAACCCCACGACAGAGGGACAGGGGTCAACCACAAGTTCATTTCATCCATCATTGCTTTGTCGGATCATACTTTTTGTTTCTTATTTTTAAAAACCCCTTTCTCTTTTGATTTAATTAATTTTTCTCTTACGTGCTAAGTAAGTCACTTCAGGCATGTCTGACTCTGTGTAACCCCATGGCCTGTAGCTCACCAGGTTCCTCTGTCCATGAAGCTCTCCAGGCAAGAATACTGGAGTGGGTTGTTATTTCCTACTCCAGGAATTGTCCCAGCACCATTTCTTATATAATTTATCTTCTTATGACTGGCATGTCATGCCACTTTGTCTGACACAGTTTCCATATGCACATGAATCTCATTCCAGGCTCTTTCTTTAATTCTGTAGGTCTGTCTGTACCAAGACATCACACTTTAAGTCCTGCAATTTATAACAAGAGTTCATAGCTGCTAGAGCACGTCTTCCCATATTCTTTTGTACAAAACTGTCTTAGCTATTCTTGGATCCTTTTCATCACATATGAATTTTAGGGTCTGTATATCAAGTTTGGGAAACAGCATTTTGGGGATTCATTTTGTAATTAGATTGAATTAATAGACTTATTTGTAGAAGTTGAATTTTCCTATTCAAAAACAAAGCCTTTTTCTCAATTCTTTATCCCTCCAACAATTTATAAACTTCTCCACTGGACTGTGTTAGTCACTCAGTCGTGTCCGACTCTTTGCAACCCCAGGAACTGTAGCCTGCCAGGCTTCTCTGTCCGTGGAATTCTCCAGGCAAGAGTACTGGAGTGGATTGCCATTCCCTTCTCCAGAAGAACTTCCCAACCCAGGGATCAAACCCTGGTCTCCTGCCTCGCAGGCAGATTCTTTACTGTTTGAGCTACAGGGAAGTCTTCTCCATTAAGCTCTTATAAACACTAGCCAGATTTATTTTTAGGCACCCTGTAGCTTTTATTCTAAAGGGGATCTTTATGTTATCACTACTGTTCTCTTCTACTGCTTTGAAAGTTACCTATTCTATTTCTATTCTATCTACATTTAAAAATTTTAATGTATATTCTTGATTTCACAAATCCAAAGTTAATCAATATTCCTTTTACCTTAGGATTCATGACTGTCAGCACTTCTGAAAATTTCTTATCCATTGTCAGTTTCAATATTATCTCTCTTTCATTCTCTCCATTCTCTTCTTCTAGAATTTCTGGAACACTAAGGAAGTCCCCCCAGGACTTTCACATTCTATTCCCATGCCTCCTAACCTTTCATATTTTCCATCTCTTTAGCCCTCCACGCCATGTTTCAAACTACTTTCTCACCTTTATCTCCTAGGTCACACAACGTGTCTTCAACAATATTTAATCTGCTATTTAAATTTGTTTTCATGATTACAACTTTCATTCATAAAAGTATGTAGTTTTTTAATGTGTCATCTTTTTATATCATATCTTGTTTTTATGCTAGTAATTCCTCTTTTTCCCCCTATTGTCTCAAACATACTTCCTTTATAAGTGCTCTCTAATAGTCTCTTCATCTGAATTTCTTGGTGTTTGTTGTGGTCTAAACTTGGTGCTTGCTGTATGTGCTGGCTCTCACTTATGGCAGATTGTTCCTTGTGTGTTTCGTAACTCTGGATATTAGCTCATCTTCAGGGTGGCTTTGTCTGTGAAAATCCTGTGAGGTCCCAGGCCACACAACTAATGCACTAAAAAGAATAGCAGAAACTCAAATCTAAGTCTGTCTCTCTCTAAAGCTCAAATATTTTCTAGGTCCACCATGCACCGCCCTAGCTCACTCACATCACCAGGAGAAACAAGTGCTTAGAAGCATGCAGCTAGACTGTGTTACACCAAGGGCTCTATCTTTAAGGTGAGACTCTTTCAGTTCCCCTACATCTGTAGTTTTTTTCTGGAGATGGCCATGCTGCATGCAGAATAGGGACAAAGCACAGAGGCTTCCCTGGTGGCTCAGCCTGCAATGCAGGAGACCTGGGTCAGGAAGATCCTCTGGAGAAGGAAATGGCAACCCACTCCAGTATTCTTGCCTGGAGAATCCCATGGGCAGAGGAGCCTGACAGGATACAGTCCATGGGGTTGCAAAGAGTCAGCCATAACTGAGCAACTAACACTTTCACTTTCACAGAGGCTTTGAGTGTGAGTAAGCAGCTTAAGCTTCAGTTCTCTGGGCCTTGTGATTTAAAGTACTTATACTTAATCACACAAAATCACACTGTGTTACCCAGAACTGTTTGTTAGAGCCAGTCTCTAACGTGTTTTGTGAGAACTCTACAATGACCTGTCAAAGTGCTTAGGAAACCAGAACACTCTAGAAAATTCAACACAGTCTAGATTCCCTAAAAAGTAAATTAACACGGTCACTAAAGTACATGGGGGTCTTTGATGTGCATTTAGAGAAGACGGATAAAGCTAGTAACAGGAGCCAAAGAAGGTCAAGAGTACAGAGATCATCCAACCAGATGGTGCCCAAAGTGGTCACACCATTTCTTTAACATTATTGAAGGCAAGTTCATGAATGTTTGAATTTAGAAGCGAAGAGCTGCTTCCCTGGGCTAGAGTGTTGGCCCTGTTAAGTGCTACCGGGTCATTTTGTGGCTTCCAATAGGGTTACTGTTGTTTCAAAGCTTCCTTTACTAAGGAGAGAAAGGGAAAAGGAACCAGTCAGCACATGCCGGGTACATGCTCGGGGTTTTGGAACATTCTCCTATAAAGGAAAAGAAAGAAAAGTGAAGTCGCTCAGTCGTGTCTGACTCTTTGCAACCCCATGGACTGTAGCCCACAAGGCTCCTACATCCATGGGATTTTCCAGGCAAGAATACTGGAGTGGGTTGCCATTTCCTTTTCCAGGGGATCTTCCCGACCCAGGGATCGAACCCAGGTCTCCCACATTGCAGCCAGACTCTTGACTGTCCGAGCTACCAGGGAAGCCCTCCTATACAGGAGGTGGGTTTAGAAGTGAGGCAGGAGGTGAAGTCAAGGCAAACACTGGCATGCTGCGGGGAGGGAGGCACTGAATGTTTTAAAGTATGCGTGGTCAGAGAAGGTCTCAGGGTGAAGGTGGCTTGGGAGAAAGTCCTGAAGCAGGACAGATGAGGCAGGAGTGCTGGGGAGCTAGAGGCATGCAAGGATGCGAGGGAGGCCAGAGTGGAGTGAGAGGGGAAGACAGGGAGGAGAGAGAGGGAGGAGGTCAGCTCCCGACGTGTGGGGCTGTGCAGGGCAAGATAAGGACTCTGGCTTTTATGCTGCATGAAGTGAGAAGGGGATTCTGAGTGGAGAAATGAATTGATGTGACATAGTATCTTTTATCAAGTCTAATGTGCCAGTGATTATGAAATGCACGATTATTTTAGGTCCCATGCAGAGAGAAAAATCACTGCCAATTAAATTAAGAAGCATCTCAGTTTTAGAGATGTTAAAATGTGACTAAATCTGCATCTTAAAAATGAGTGGGATATATGTTCCCTGTGGAGCAGGGAGGGGTCAAGATGGCACAATAGGAAGACCCTGAGCTCACCTCCTCCCATGGAAACCTCAAAATTACAACTATTCACAGAGCAACTATTGATGTGAAAGACCTAAAGAGCAGCAGGAAAAAAGTCTACAACCAATGGTATAAAGAAGAAAGGGAAATTTCTGTACAGTGCATGGAGCTCAGCTATGATGACCTAGAGGGGTGGAGTGGTGAGGTGGGTGGAAGGCTCAAAGGGAGGAGATATATGTATACCTACATGGCTAATTCACATTATCGTACAGCAGAAACTAAGACAACATTGTAATGCAGTTATATTCCAATTGAAAAACACCAGATTTAAAAAAAGAAGAAACCACAATGAGAAGGGTAGAAGGGACAGGGTCATGGTATAGTCAAGTCCCATAATTACAGGTGGGGGACTCTTAAACAGGAGGATAATTACTATTGCATTGGTTCTCCCCAAACAGTGAGGGGTCCAAAGCTCCCCAGCCCAAGTGTCCTGCACTAGGAAGATGAACCCTAAGAACATTTGCCTTTGAAGATCTGCAGGGCTTATATTCTGGAGAGCCAAATGACCATGGGAAACAGAGATCCGTCCTCAAAGGCTGCACACAAAATCTCACGAGGTCCAGGACCCAGAGCAGAAGCAGTCATTTGAAAAAGTCATTTGAAAGTCATCGGAAAGGGTCAGAGCCACCTGATGATATTAGAGAGCCTCCCAGAGAGGCAGGAGGCAATCAGAGCTCCGTCTGGGGACAGAGGCGCTGGCAGCAGCCATTTGGGGGAGCACTTTCTACCACGAAAGCGGTAAAGAATTTGTCTGCAATGCAGGAGACCCAGGTTCAATCCCTGGGTCGGAAAGATCCCCTGAAGAAGGAAATGGCAACCCACTCCAGTATTCTTGCCTGGCAAATCCCATGGATGGAGGAGCCAGGCAGGCTACAGTCCATGGGGTTGCAGAGAGTCGGACACGACTGAGCGACTAACACTTTCTACCATGAGGACACATGCTCGGAAGCACTCTTTCTGAATCCCTGCTCCGGTTTATTAGCACAGGGGTCCAACCTTGCCCACCAGCTTGTCAGCACCAGTACTGTGACACCTCAGGTGAAGCAGCGAGCCAGGCAAGGACACAAGCCCACCCACCCACCAGGCAAGGACACAGGCCAACTGACTTAGGACCCACAGAGTCTCCAGCTGGCCCAGGACCCAGTGCTGCACACCAACTGGTGGCCCCATACTAGCCCCAAGACCAGCCTCACTCACCAGTGGTCTTAGTAATATTTTTTTGGATATGTCTCCTCAGGGGGCTTCCCTGGTGGCTCAGTGGTAAAGAATCCACCTCCAAACCAGGAGACTTGGGTTTGATCCCTGGGTTGGGAAGATCCCCTGGAGGAGGAATGACAACCCTCTCTAGTATACTTGCTTGGAAAATTCCATGGACAGAGGAGCCTGGCAGACTATGGTCCATGGAGTCGCAAAGAGTCAGACATGACTGAGCACCACCACCCACCCATGTCTCCTCAGGCAAAGGAAACGAAAGCAAAAATGAGAAAATGGGACTAAATGAAACTAAAAAGATTTTGCATACTGAAGGAAACTATCAACAAAATGAAAAGGCTACCCAGCGAATGGGAGATATTTGCAAATGATGCATCCCATAGCAATAATTACCTTGGGTCCACCTGCACAATCAGGATAATCTCCCCATCTCAAGATTCTTAACTTACTTCCCATCTGCAAAGTCCCTTTGCCACATAAGGTAACATTCACAGCTTTTGGGAATTAGGATGAGGACATCTTTGAGGGGACGTTAGGCATCTTTCTGCCTAACCCAGCAGACTGGGGAGAAGCCCACACACCTGCATTAGAATGGATCACACTTTGAGGACCACTATTCTACATTCTGTTCCAATTGTGTAACTAACAAAATCACAATATTTAACAACTTCCCTGAACAATGGGGCATGAAATCACCAAGACCTTTTGCCTAGAAAATAGGTGGAAAATGAATTTTATAGTCTGGGTGTGTGTTTGATTTTCCATGAAGGGTTTTGTTGGTCCTTTTCCTCTCATGACTAAATATTCATCTCGACCACAGAAAGTTCATCTCTCATTTTCATCAACAGGGAAATATGGAAACTGGGAGGGAATACGGATCTCTAAATATCTTATGGTAATTTAAGGCAATTACACAATCAATCAGTAAATTAATTTTGACATACACACTTTGAGAAAGCAGTCTTGGGTCATACTTATTTAATCAGTTGATGAGGTCATTAACCCTCCTGTTTGCTTCTTGCATGCAAAACTCCTTTCAAAATACTTCTGCACAAGCACAGGAAAATTCACATACGTGCATATGCTCACAAAGTAAATGAATAAAAAATAAAACCCAGAATCTAGGCACTGTCTGATATCTGCTTAAAATAAAAGAATCATAACTAGAGGTTTTTGGGTGAATCATAAGTCTTTGCCTAATAATTTGTCAGAACTGAAATTCTGAATTTTTTTCAATATCAATGTTAAGAAGCGATTAAACAGATACAGTGCAGAGGGTCTGAATCTGCATTCGCCTGCATTACCTTGCAGCAACCATGTAGGGTATTTTGATCATATTTTTCACATGAAAGTTGAGATTCAGAGAAATTCAGCAAGTTGTACAAAATCACAGAGTTGTGGGAGGTCAGCGAACTGGCTAAAGTCACTCAGCCCATTAATGCCATTGCTGTTGTTTCGTCTCTAAGTCATGTCCAACTCTTTTGTGGCCCCATGGACTATAGCCTGCCAGGCTTCTCTGTCCATAGAATTCTCCAGGCAAGAATACTGGAGTGGGTTGCCATTTCCTTCTCCAGGGGATCTTCCTAACCCAGGGATTGAACTTGCATCTCCTACGTTGGCAGGTGGATTCTTCACCACTGAGCCACCAGGGAAGCCCATTAATAGGATGTGTGCCTGTGTGCCAAGTCGCTTCAGTCATGTTTGACTCTTTGAGACTCTATGGACCATAGCCTACCAGGCTCCTCTGTCTCCAGGCAAGAATACTGGAGTGGGTTGCTATGCCCTTCTCCAGGGAATCTTCCCGACCCAGGGATCGAAGCCATTTCTCCAGCACCTCCTGCATTGGCAAGTGGATTCTTTACCACTGAGCCATCAGGGGAGCCCATTAATGCAGCTGCCCTGGTTCAAATGCAGGCATTCAGCTTCCAAGGTTAGAAGCCTGTCTGCAAACCACAACTGTCTCTAAAAGGCCTGACCCCCACTTGGGGAGCCAACATCAGAGGCACTTTAGATTCATCTGGTGAGCTTTCCAAACCACCGAGGCTCAGGTTTCCCCCTTCTTCCTCAGGAGGGGGAATGATATGGCCTGGGATCCGGGATTGGTATGAATTGGAGGAATTCAGCTTCATGTAAATCCGCTGGTGATCCTGTGCTAATTTCCAAAGCTGCATATTATCCTTGGAAATGCAGCAAAGTTTTCTTGAGCATTTGCTATGTCCCAGCTAGCGGGTTTTGAAGAAGGAAGTGAAATAAGAAAATCAGGGCTACTGCCCTCTAGGACCTACCAGCCACATATGCAGGAGACTACTACTGGTCACAGGACAACAGATGCAGCTGACGGCAGACTGAAATTAGTTACAGGGAGATCTAATAAACTGGACAGGGAGGTAACTAGACCTGTGCCCACCCAGAGGGAAAGGCCCTGTGTTTGCATGGTGCTTTCATTTACTAATTGGTAGTTTGGACAGTTCCCATTACTTTCTTTAGCTAACTTCTATCAGATGCACACATTGAGGGTTCTTTTGTAACTAATTGAACACTCAACCAGAAAAGACTTGGTGTTTCTCATAACCAGCACCTAGGGGTGGGCAGTCCAGGGCTGGGACAGTTCACCTCTCTGCCCCACCCTCCTTCATCTCGCCTCTAAGTCAAAGGAAGGCCAGCAGTCCTCCAGTCCTCTTGTACCTGCTCTGGGCAGGAAGAACAGGAAATGCTAAAGAGGAGGATGTTTCCTAGCAACACGTGACCTTTGTATTAGCGAACAGAAGCTCCCTGCAGGTATCGCACCTTGTCTCGTAGGCTAGAACTCCATCAACGGGGCCACTTCTAGAAACTGGGATATTGAGCACGTTAGTTTTGCAGCCTCTAGCATGCAGGAGAGCAAGAGAGAAAGGAAATGGGGGCATTTTCATGTGTCACATCTGGAAATCTGACAGCTTTAATTTTTTAAAAATAAAATTGATGTATACTAGAGCTGTATATTGATGTATAACAGCTTCCTACGGCTGTTGTAACACAGCACCACAAACTCTGTGGCTTCAAACAACACAAATTTGTAGTAGCTTACAGTTCTGGATGTGAGTCTGGAATGAAAGGAACACGACTGTTTTCCTTCGGGAGGCTCTGGGTGGGGGTGGAATCTGTTCCTTGCCTTTTCCAGCTCCTCGAGGGCACTCCCATTCCTTGGCTGATGCCCACATCCTTCCAGCCTCTGCTCAGGACATCATATCTCCTCTGACTCTGACCCTCTTCCTTCCCTCTTAAAAGGATGCTTGTGATTACACTGGCCACTCAGATAATTCAGAATAATCTTCCTGTCCCCAAATCCTTAATTTAATTGCATCTGCAAGGTCCCGTTTGCCCTGTTAGGTAACATGTTCACAGGTTCTGGAGATTAGGATGTGGGGGCATTATTCTGTCTACCACACATGTTGCTGTCCAGTCACTCAGTCGTGTCTGACTCTTTGAGACCCCATGGACTGCAGCATACTGGGCTTCCCCGTCCTTCACTATCTCTGGAGTTTGCTTAAACTCATGTCCATTGGGTCGGTGATGCCATCCAACCATCTCATGGTCTGTTGCCTTCTTCTCCTCCTGCCCTCAATCTTTCCCAACATCATGGTCTTTCTCAATGAGTCAGTTCTTCGCATCAGGTGGCCAATGTATGGTCTTAAAGATGAAATAGACTTTCACTGAAAAATAGCAGTCCCCTGTGTGCAGCCCCTCCCACCCTTACCTCAGTCCACTCGCTTCAAGAACTACCTTCTGCCATTTACTTCTGTTGCTCTAAAGAACAGGCTCTGGGCGTCATCTCCTGACTTCCTACACTGGGAGAGCAGGGGTCTGCTCTCATCTTCCCCCCCATCCCAGTCCACCCGGCCGGCTGTTGTGAAAGGCTGGCAACCAGAAACTTGGTAAAACACTCAGCACAGGCACTCGGGGATGCTCAGTGAAAGAAATGCCTCATTATCCTTCAGAAGTTAATGAAAAACACAGACTCTAGACCCAGTTTTACAAAATGCCACACCTGCTTTTCCTGCTCTAGGAGATCCTGGAAGAGTTTCCACTGCTGGCTCCGGAAGCGGTCCGACTTCTCCAGCTGCCGAGTCGAGCTCTCCTGGGCCTCCTGCCTCAGGTATTCACACTCTGCCTGGGAGAGGTCGGTCACACGGGGGAGCGTCTGCAGGAACAGGATGTCCGAGAACTTCTGGAATGTTTCCATGGTGCTGCAGTACAGCTCCTGAAGCCGAGAGCCACAAGACGGAGTTACAAGTCATGGTCTCGCCCTGGGCAGGGCCAAGGTCTCCCCACAAGACACAGAGGAAATCCAGCGAAGGGATCGTCCAATCACACACATGAGCACATGCATGTGTGCACAAAGACACACACACAGAGTCTTGGGAAACACCCGCTGCCTTCCAGCCCTCTCACCCGCATCCAGTCAAGCCCCAGTCCTGCCCCCCTGACCCAGTGAGCCCTTACTCACTGGCACCTCCTCTAAACCTCCATCCAGATCATGTTCACAGCCCCTCCCTGGTCTCCCTGCCTCCCTCCATCCTCCACACCTAGGTGAGTTATTTGCAGAAGCACAGCTCGTTCATTTCCAGTTCAAATACCTTGGAGGGTGTCTCTTTCCATTGCAATCAGAATTAACTAGCAGGGCGTCAAGGCAGTTCTGACTCATTTCTCACCATTCTGCTCCTTCATCTCACCTTCCCCACTCCATTCTCTTTCTAAAAATGTATCTTTTTAATTGTGAAAACCTATCGATAATAATATATTAAACATTCTGAATCCACCTCTCAGTTATCCTTTTTCTCCCAGATTAAAAACACAAAAACTTGCAGGTTAAGTTGGAACCCTTTAAGTTCCCTTGGTAATTCTTTTCTCCTCCCACCTAGCCTCCTCAGAATCAGCCATCCCCATGAAGCCAGCATCTCTGTCTCCAATTTAGATGTTTATACTTTCACTATATGTGATGTCCACAAACGTGACTGTTGGTATGCCGGTTGATTCACATAAATGACATCTCATTGCATGTTTCATTATACAGATACTTTGCAAGCCTCTACACTTTGCCCCACCTCCAGGCACTTTCCCATCTGAAATGGACTCCTCTTCATCCTGCAAAACCCCTGTGAAAAAAATCCCTTCTCTGCAAGCTTTGCCTGGGCCACTCAGACTAACAAGGGCATTTCTGACCCTGGGCTCCTGCAGCTCTTGGTTAGCCCCACCAGGGCGTCAAAACTACAATTCACCTGTCATTCTTCCTGGACCACAACTGCCTGAGAGTGGCTGCACCATACTCTATACCTACATCTCATATCCTCCTAGACCAAGCACATGACAGACAGCAGCTTCTGAATGCATCGCACACCAACAAGAGGCATAATGCCCATTCCCCCTTCTCCATCGAGGAATGCCCCACAAGTGCTCCAAACTCTATTTGAGGCCTCCTTGTCTGAGAGGCCTCCTGACCACAGGGTTTTTTGTGGCCACTAGTTATTTGATTATGCTTTTCATGGACTAGACCATGAGGTTTCTCAAGAACAAAGTCTTATTACTTTGGCATCTACAGCATTTAGAAGAGCACCTGGCAAATATCAGGTAATAATATTAAAATTGTTAATAATTATGAATTCTTACTGTGTGCCAGAGAGTGTCATAAACACATTTCTTGCATAATTTCATTCATCCTTCTAATAGTCCAATGAAGATGTTCTACTATAATTACCATTATTTTATAAACAAGAAAAATAAGATCCAGAGAAGAGAAGTAGCTGGACATTTGTAGAGGGTGGATTCTAACTACTGGACTATTGGACTCATCCTCTTAACTTGTATGGTATGAGGATAACTGCTGGGGTTTTTTTTGGAAAAAAATTCTTAGCATCTCATCTGGTGTACCTAGCTAATACTTGGTGTGCTCAATGAATATAAGTTAAATTTAACTCCGTGTTAATTAAACCCAATGACTCATGCATGCATGCTCAGTCATGTCTGACTCTTTGTGACCCCATGGACTGTAGCCCGCAGGCTCCTCTGTCCATGGGGTTATCCAGGCAAGAATACTGGCATGGGTTGCCATTTCCCCCTCCAGAGGATCTTCCTGACCCAAGGATTGAACCCAAGTCTCCATCATCTCCTGCATTGGCAAGTGGATTCTTTACCACCAAGACACCTGGGAAGGCCAAACTCAATGACTACCATGCTCTAAAAAGCTCATGGTCAAAATGAACTTTGTTTGGAATAACTAGTATAGAGTGTAGGGACCAAGGTCTGGGAGAAGATGGCATCAGAGAAGCGTGCCCAGCCTTTGGGCTGTGTTTATATACAGAGTGTAGGTCAATCCAAGGGACATGCCTGCACAGCTGATGGACCCTGGACAGCCTCCAGTAGTCGAAGGGACAGAAGGTGGACTTCATGGTTCACCATGAGTTGGGCCTAGGTAAACCATTCCACACCAAGGATTGGGAACCCAAAAGCTGCAATACAGAAACATGAGTGAAATGGAAGGAAATCAGATCTGACAGTTTAAACACACAGCAACCTGGAGTCTGTTCACGTGGGTGGCCCAGTGTATTTCAAGTTTAGGCACTGAATTAAGGGGATTCTAGATCATTCGAGACCCAGTCATCTGGCAGAAGCAAAGGAAAAAGTCTTCTTTGGTAAAGGAGAACATCACTGTATGCCTGAAAATATTTTTATAAATAACGTACAAATCTGAGATAAGGCATACAGCGAAAAATACATGAGTGCACAAGGAGTACACAAGGACATGAGAATACAGGGAGAGTACACAGGAGACAAGACCATGACCAAAGGTCTACACAAACAAGAGACATGTAAACCCACAGGCGTCCGGAGAGCACAATGCATAGACTTTAGAGCGGATGCTTACTATGCTCTGATTTTAAAAGCCACTCTTAAACCTTAAAGCAGAGACCTGGAGATTACAAAAAGTAATGCTATTTAGTTTTTTTTTTTACAAAAAGTTAGAACTTCTAGAGTTGAAGAACTCTGTGCAATAATAGGAACCCAATGCAAAGGTTTCGTTGCAGTTTAGATGCAGTTGAAGAGAGAATAAGTACAGGAAGACAGATCAGGAGAAAATCTAGGACAAAGTAAAGAGAGACCAAAGGATGGAAAATATGGAGGAGATGAAGGCTAAAAGATACAGTAAGAAAGTCCCACATGTTTAACTGGAGTCTCTGAAGGAAGGAAGGGAGAGTTCAGACAGAAGTCATATTTGAAGTGACAGTGGGTGAGAAATCTCTCAAAACTGATGAAACAAATTTAAAAATGAGGAAACTGAGGCTTCGTCTGTACATGTGAAAGAGAGGTTAAATAAATTGTGTTAGTTCACCCACAGGGCCCCGGTGGCCAGACTTCACCACACATGATCTAACCATGACGCTCTTAGATGATTTTTTCTAACAATGAATGAATGAGACTATAACTAGCACCTAATAAACACAGGGTCACGTTTTGCTGCATTAATAGTAGATAAAACAGTCTTTAGGGGAAAAAAAGCTCCTCTAGAGAGAAAGGGGAGCAGTTCATGATATCAAAAGGTTTAATTCATCAGAAAGATGTAAAGTTTCTAAATTTATATGCACTTAATGAAAAAAAGTGAAGGTGTCAGTTACTCAGCTGTGTCTGACTCTTTGTGACTTCAAGGACTATAGCCCACTGGGCTCCTCTGTCCATGGAATTCTCCAGGCAAGAATACTGGAGTGGGTTGCCATGCCCTTCTCCAAGGGATCTTCCCAACCCAGGGATTGAACCTGGGTCTCCTGCACTGCAGGCAGATTCTTTACTTTCTGAGCCACAGGCATTATCCAAATCAATACAATTTGCCACATTAATAAAATAAAGCAGAAAAGTATAATGATGATTATGGGAATAAAAGAAGAAAAAAGTATTTCACAAAATGTAATTTCCTTGCAGAAGAAACACTCATAGCAAAATAGAAAATGGAAAGAAACTTCCTTAATCTGAAAAAAACTATAGCAAACATTACACCTGAGGGTAGAAAATACAAAGCAATAGTAAGAAAAATTAATAAGACAAATAAATACAGGGATACACCATGTTTGTAGACTGGAAGATTTGATATTGTAAAAATGTTCATCTTCACCAACTTGATCTATAAATTCAAAATGCTAACAAATTGGGGGCTGTATCAGTAACTTTGTAGGGTATGGATTGAAGCTGCACATAACTCTTTAATCCAACAATTCTGCTCGTAGGTATATGCCCAGGAGAAAAAGGTGCATGTGTATATATCAAACAGCATCCACAAGAAAGTTCTTGTCAGCAGAATGTGTAATAGTCTAAAATAAGAAGCCACACAAATGTCCGCCAACAGTAGGATGGATAGATGCTGGTGTATTTATACAGTGAAATACTACAGACCGGTGAGGAAGAATCAATATTGCTACACATGACAATACAGAGAAATCTCACAAGGCACAAAGTTTGTCTCACAATACAAAGTTGAGAGACGCAAACCTAACATGCTATACAATCCCATTCCCATAAAAGCAAAGACCTAATTTCCACGTAAGCCAGGATATGGCTCCTGCGAGCAGGGAGGAGATTGGGATAGGGAGGAGGTATGAGGGGGGTTCAGGGGTCCTGATCAAGATGTCTTTCTTGATCTGGACAGAGGTTACATAGATGTGTTTTTAATAATCATTTGCTAACCTGTAAGTTTATGTGTTATCCATTTATTTGTATTTGTTACATTTCACAATAAAAATGGTTTAATAATATGGAAGTGATGTACATTTTCTTCCAGCTTGTAGAAATCCCAATTTTCTGCCAGGCAGGAGACAGATTTTGAACATTGCTTCTCCTACCTTGGAATCTATCATCCCAAAGTAGTGGCTGTGGACACTAACACTTACCTTTTTATTTTTGGTTCATGACTGTCAAACTACAAAAATATGCTGTTTGTAAATTCAAGAACTAAAATCACTGCAGATGGTGACTACAGCTATGAAATTAAAAGATGCTTGCTCCTTGGAAGAAAAGCTATGACCAACCTAGTCAGCATATTGAGAAGCAGAGACATTACTTTGCCAACAAAGGTCCGTCTAGTCAAAGCTATGGTTTTTCCAGTAGCCATGGATAGATGTGAGAGTTGGACTATAAAGAAGGCTGAGCGCTGAAGAATTGATGCTTTTGAACATCAATGATGTTGGAGAAAACTCTTGAGAGTCTCTTGGATGCAAGGAGATCCAACGAGTCCCTCCTAAAGGAAATCGGTCCTGAATATTCTTTGGAAGGACTGATGCTGAAGCTGAAACTCCAATACTTTGGTCACCTGATGCGAAGAACTGACTCATTTGAAAAGACCCTGATGCTGGGAAAGATTGAAGGCAGGAGGAGAAGGGGATGACAGAGGATGAGATGGCTGGATGGCATCACCGACTCAACGGACATGAGTTTGAGTAAACTCCGGGAGTTGGTGATAGACAGGGAGGCCTGGCGTGCTGCGGTCCACAGGGTCGCAAAGAGTAGGACAAGACTGAGATACTGAACTGAACTGAAATTCAAGAAAGGTGAACTTTGTAAAAGCTACATGGTTCATTAGTCGAGGCTCTTTCTAATTAAAAACAAAACAAAATGTGCTGGATCCTGTCTGCTCCCTCGACAGAGACACATCTGCAACGTTGTCACGTACTCTGACAGGTCACAAAACACAGCACTTCCACTTTATGCTGAGATGTTATGTTTGGGAGATGCTGATTCATTCTGTGCCTGAAACAGAACTGAAATTAATCTGTTCTTCTCTCTCAGTGTGTGTGAGGGGTTGGATGGGGGTGAGGGGACCCTGGTGCCTCAGCCTTGCACTTTTTCTCAAACACAAGCACAGGGAACCCAAGCTAGGGCGGCAGTTCCCTCGGACTCCTCTGTCACTCGGCTTCCGCCTCTGCCCCCGACCCAGAGGAGCAGTGCCCTTCCCAGACTTCTTTCAGAGAAAGTTCTGGGGCGGGGCAAGGGCTCATATTCTGGAGCCCGTGGAAGGGAGTCTCAATTTTCTGATCTGCAAAAGGGATACAATGCAAAGTCCATCCGTAAAGACAGCACCTGCCTTGGGGACTGATGATCAGGATTACAGACTTCCTAGATGGTGCAGTGGTAAAGAATTTGCCTGCCCGTGCAGGAGACGCAGGAGACTTGGGTTTGATCCCTGGGTCGGGAAGATCCCCTGGAGGAGGGTATGGCAACCCGCTGTAGTATTCTTGCCTGAAAAAATTCCACAGACAGGGGAGCCTGGCGGGCTTGTCCATGGGGTCACAAAGAGTCAGACGCGACAGAGCAACTGAACACACACACACTCAGGATTAGTTACAACACACAGCACAGGGCAAGCGCTTCATAAACCCTGGCTATTATCATTCCAGAGAGGCTGGGAAAATTAGTGTGGCTCTCAAAAAGGCTGCCTGCGGCTATTTTCCTTCCAGGAACTGGGCGTTTTGGAGAAAAGGCAGTTTGGTTCCATTTGTCTGCAGGGTAGGGAGAAGGGAGGTAAGGAAGGGTGCCCTTCCCAGCAGAGGCAGGAGAAAGCCTGGTGGAGCAGTGTGGGGTGAGCTACGGATTGGGGGAAGCAGAGGAGCAGTAGGGGGTCAGCCCAGCAGGGTGAGGTGTGGGGGGTTGCGGACTGGGGCAGACAGGAGCTCAGTGCCTCATGCAGGAAGAGTCAAGACCCGGCAGTCTGGACCAGCAAGGCACGAATGGGACCAGGTCTGAAGATGTCCTGATCACGGTGGGTGGTGACTGAGTGAATAAAACATCCTTCCAGGATCCCACAGGCATGAACCGGCTCTCTGAGAGCTTTGGTTCATCACAGGAACCGGAAATGTTCCCTGGTAGGGATGGTACCCTGCATGTTCTAAGATACACAGTTACCCGCTTCAGAGTGGGGTGTGCCCAGGATCCTGGGACAGAACAGTGCAAGGTCACAGGTCAAGACACAGGTCAAGTTGGGTCTCTTAAAAATGGGAAGTAGGTGGGATCAAGGGTCAGGAGCCTGGGCACCACCTGCATTGGGCCACTCACCAGCAGTGTGACTGGGGGTGACTCTCTTCCTCTCTGGTGCTTCACCCTATCTTTGCCCGGAAGACAGGAGATGCAGGAGACACATGTGTGGAGGGGCACACTGGGTCCAGATCTTTCTCTCCCCCAGAGCCATGCCCTTTGCCCCAGAGCCTTGGCATGTTTTCCCCAGAAGAGTGGGAAGTACCTCCCCCACCCTTTAACTTTGGGTCAATCACGTGACCTGCGTTGGCCAACAGAATGAGGTGGAGGCCAAGTGGGCTGGCTAGTTTGGAGGCTAGTCCTCTGCCATGGCTAGGAGAACATCTCCATGCAAGCCACTGGTCCCAGAAGGAGAGGAGAGACAGGAAAGCATGGTCAAGTTGTGTCAGTCATTCCTAGATCAGCCAACTATTGGCAGATATACAGACCCTGGGGATACATCACGTCATTTTCGGCCACTGGGTTTTGGGGTGTCTCATTGCACAGCATTATTGCAGTCATAATTATGTGATTCCACACCAGATGGAAGGGTCCCTAAAGGTGAATGCTCTGGTGTAAAGGTGTCTTATCCTCACAGCATGCATGGGTTCATCCTGCAAATATCTCTTGAGCACCTACTGTGGGCCACGGTCACTGGGTAAATGAGGCTGACGTGGACCCTAACTTTAGGGAGCATACCCAAGATGGGGGCAGGCATGACAAAGGAACTCATGGTACACTATGGCAAGTGTGATGGCGGAGAGGCTGGGAGCCCTAGGGATAGACCAGGGGATCTGATCGATCTGGAAGGGCTCCCCAAGGAACTGATGTGTAAGCTGAGACAAGAATGAGAACAAGCCAAACTGAGGGCTGCAGGAAACAGTATTTAAGCAGCAGAAGAGCATGTGCCAAGGCACCGTGGCAGGAAGGATAAGGTCCCCTTAAGGGAGCTGAGGGATGTCTGAGGTTGGCTGAAAGGCAAGGAGCAAAGGACATGACTCCAGACAGGTGGTGAGTGGGACTTGTCATGTGGGCTTTGTGGGCTAGGTCAGGGGGTCTTATGGCCCAAGCAGGGTGGGCCTCATAGACCAAACAAGGTTGGCTTTTGGGTCTTATGTCAGATGAGTCTTATGAGTCAGGTCATGTGAGCACTTCATGGACCAGGCTGGGTGGTCATAACGGCCAGGTTAAGGATGTTGGATTTCATCCTGAGAGCTATGGGTAGCATTCTAGGGTATTAAGTGGGTTCTTTCATATGGTCAACCTACAAAGAAGGCAGCAAAGAATTCCTAGATCAGAGAGGTGAAGTGATATGGACCAGGCCTCACAGCTGGTACACAGCTGGGTCAGGCCCACAGCCTGACCTGGGTGACACTTATCTTACCTGCACTTTTGTACTTTGCAGGGAAATGAGCTGACTGTGAAAATTACTAAAAGGAGAGGACAGGTACAATTGAGTACTATGTGGTAACCTAAGGGCACAGGCACATTTTACTATATTTACTGTAAATAAAGAAAACATTAATTACTCTACTTATCATTGTTGTTGTTGACAACTGTTGATCAGTTGTGTCCAACTCTTTGCAACCCCATGAAAGGTAGCCTGCTAGGCTCCTCTGTCCATGGGATTTTCTGTGCAAGAATACTGGAGTGGGTTGCCATTTCCTCCTCCAGGGCATCTTCCCAAACCAGGGATCAAACCTGCATCTCCTGTATTGGCAAGAGAATTCTTTACCACCAAGCCATCTAGGAAGTCCAATTACTCTATTAGCCTTATCGAAACAAAAAAGTCACATTCCTGTGGTTTGCTACCATAAGGCAGATGTGAAAGCGCCAGTCTATGTTTGCTCAGACTCATACTTAGTGATGAGGTATCACACTTTAACCTTGATAAACGACCATGGAATGGACTCGCCCTCTGTAGCACACAGTGAAATCCTCTCTCCAGTGTCAGCACGAATATGGTGCCTACACTTCTGGCAACTTTCTTCTCAAGATCTACTTCCAGTAGAACACTGCCCCCAAGTCATTGTTTTGGTATTTCTCTCTAACCTAATTTCTTGTACTCTTTGAAAACTTACTGTTTCCCATCTGTGGTAGACAAAATAATGGCTCCCCAGGATGTCCGTGTTCTAATCCCTGGAAACACTTGAGGGTCCACTTTGCACAGTCCGAGATTTCACAGATGTGATTAAAGGATTAAAAGGACCCTGACATGAGGAGATTATCCTGGATTATCTAGGTGAGCCCCACATAGATAATTCCAAGGGTCCTTGTAAATGAAAGAGAAAGAGGCAGGCAGTCAGAGTGAGAGGAGCTGTAGGATGGACACAGACGCAGGAGAAGCCTAACTGTGGCTTGGAGATGGAGCAAGGGGCCACGAGCCAAAGAATGCCGGTGCCTCTAGCAGCTGGAAAAGGCAAGGACATGGATTCTCCCCTGGAGTCCACAGGAGGAACCCAGCCCTGCTGACACCTTCATTTCAGCCCAGTGAGACCCATTCTGACCTCCAGAAACATAAGGTGATCACTTCTGTGGCTTTAAGCCACTACATTTGTGGTAGTTTATTCTAGCAGCAGGAACACACCATCTTCAGGGTGCCACTGATTACTTGATACAGTCACTGATTCACTGAGTCACTCATTCATTTACTCATCAATGTTGACTGATTGCCTGCAATGTGTCATCTCCAGCTGGATTCTGCAGAACATACCACAGCAAGCTACACGAACGTGGTTTTTTGTTCTATTTTAATAAGACTAGTAGAATAATTGGACTTCCCAGGTGGCTCAGTGGTAAAGAATCCACCTGCCAAGGCAGGAGATGCAGGAGACTCCCGGCAAGGACTGCCCGCCCCCTCTCTCACCTTGTCCACTGGATTGCTTCTCCCCACCTGAACATTAGGGCCCTGGGCCTGTTTCCCAGGCTCCCCAGCTGTATGACCTTGAACAGAATTTCAGTGCTGTGCAGGAAAGAGCTGACCTTGCAAATGGAGAGGCCTGGCCTTAGTCCTTGGTTCCTAGGAAGTGACCTCTAAATTCTTCGAATGTCCAGCTCAATAAGAGGGTCCCTGTTTACCTGGGGATCTTGGGCAGCTTCAGACAATCTATGACAGTGATGTGATTTAGGGTGGGGCCTTTGGGCCACATGGCATCAGCTACATTCCAGAGGGTCTGGGGGTTAAGGTCAGCCATGCTGGTGGTCAACCACACCTATGTGACTGAGCCCCAGTAGGTACTAGGGATGCTAAGGCTTGGGTGAGCTTCCCTGGTTGGCAATGCTCAGTATGTAATGTCAGACACAGTTCTGGGAAGAACTGGGACAGGACAACTGGGAGCTTCCTGTTTGCAACTTTAGACCCTGCCCACGTGCTTCTTTTCTTGGCTGACTTTGATTTGTAGCCTAAACTGTAACCACGAGAACAGCTTTCAGTGAGTCCTTCCAGAGCAGGATTCCCAACCTCTGGAATCTAATACCTGATGATCTGAGGTGGGGTGGATGTAATAATGACAGAAATAAAACATACAATAAATGTAATGTGCTTGGGATCATCCCCAAACCACTCCTCCCACCCCCCACTCCCCTCCGGAAAACGGTCTTCCACAAAACTGGTCCCCGGTGCCAAAAAAGTTGGGGACTGCTGTTCTATTGCTGTTGAGAGTCCCTTGGACAGCATGGAGATCAAACCAGTCAATCCAAAAGGAAATCAAGGGATTGCAAAGGAGCACCCTGTCTGTTTGTGAACTAAAACTTATTATCTCTGCCTTCTTCGGGAACCAGACAGTTTCAGGCCCTACAGCAGTGAGAGCTGAATCAAATTCAAGACAGCGTGGGGAGGACAGTCCGAAACAAATAAACAAATAAGCAGGTCTCTGGGGCACCCTGCGATGCGACAGGGGCAAACTCAGTGCCTGTCATTATCAGGAAGACTCTGGGCTCATTTCAGGAATCCCTTTAAGAGTCACCGAGACGTGTAATTTACAGGCATCCATCTCAGTCAAACTGAAAATTTACTGTTTGTTTAGAGGCCACGAGACAGTGGGAAGTTAGAAAAATGCACTTTTCTCGGCAGCCTGAGCACTGTTAGGTGGTGATCAAATTTATCTCGCAGCCACTGTGCCTACACTATCTTGATCAGTGTCCCAAGAAAGGGGGGGGTTATGTCTCCATGTGACCAGGTCTGGGAAAGAGCCAGCAGACTTCAAGGTAAGTTACCTCGTGAGCGTGATCGGTGCAGACACACCCTTCCAGATGGTGAGTGATAATAACCAGGCTCACGATAACAGATTTTTAAGTGCTCGCTGTGTGCCACACACATTTCTTTCTATATGCTTTGCACGTGTGAACTTTTTCAAACTTCTGAATAGCCATGTGAAGAAAGCTTATTATTCCTATTTTAAGAGGAGACCCAGATGTTGACCATCAAAATAGACCCCCATTCCATGCCTTCTCACCACCTCCACCAGCATCATCCAGGCCCAGACCCCCAGCATCTCATCTGGACCCCTGCAGAGCTTGCTGGGGATCTCTGCTTCCACTTTTGCCCCCTACAGTCCATCTTCCACACAGAAATCATTGGATCCTTTGGAAAACACAAGGCAAGTCACTTCCTTACTCAAAACACGCCTGAAACTTCCCATCTTACTCAGAAGTCAATGCAGGGACTTTCCTGGTGGTGCTAAGACACTGAGCTTCCAGTGCAGGGGGGTGTGGGTTTGATCCCTGGTCAGAGAACTAGATCCCGCATGCTGCAACTCATGATTCATGATGCCACAAGAAAGATCGAAGATCCCGCATGCTGAAACTAAGAGCTGGTACAGCCAAATAGATAAATAGATATGTATATAAAAGAAGTCAACACAAATGTCTTCGGATGGACTGCAAGGCCCTCCAAGATGAGGCTCTGACCTCAGCCCATCCCTGTTTCCCCCTCCCCCATGGCTGCCACACTGGCCTCCCTGCTGGAAGCCCACACATGCCTCTCACACATGACAAAAATAAGCATTTTCTTTGGTTCCCTGCTGAGGCCCCAGTGCTGAGACTGTGCTTGATCATATTCACCGCACAAATGAACAAACAAGCTCTCAAGCTTACAGCTGGTCGGTGAGGAAGCCACACTCTCACTGGGTCCTGGATCCAGAGTCGGGCTTACCACCTCTGGGCTCAAGGCTTCCTGCTCAACACGCTCAGTGATTGAGCAGAAGGGGAGGTGTTAACTGAGCACCAGCCACGTGCAGGCCCTCAGCCCTGCCCCCCTGCACCCTGCGCTGCCACAAAGGCCAACAGGCTTTCTGTCTCCATCTCCCAGATGAGGAAAAGGGCTCCGAGAGGTTAAGGCTCTCCTCGCTCAAGGTCGCCCACCCAGGAACATCCTTGCCAGCATTCCAGTCTTCCAATCGGCTTCTTTCCACTAGGCCAGAGGATTTCAACCTTGTTCTTTTGGAGATACCAGGTAAAGCAGTTCCAAATACCCAAGGCAATGAGTTCCACATTTAAGGGATGTAAACTTAACCAAAGTTGTTTGGAACCAGGGGACTTCCCAGCTGGTGTAGCGGTAAAGAACCCACCTCCCAGTGCAGGAGATATAAGAGATGCAGGTCCAGCCTCTGAGTCAGGAAGACCCTCTGGAGGAGGGCACAGTAGCCCACTTCAGTATTCTTGCCTGGCGAATCCCATGTACAGAGGAACCTGGTGGGCTACAGTCCATGGGGTCGTAAAGAGTCAGACACGACTAAAGCAACTTAGCACGCACGCACGTATGGAACCAGAGGGCTCTATGTGAAATGACAACACGAATAGTAGGAAACAGCTCTGTACTGACTGGGGGAGAAACTGGCACAGGCCTCCAGCCATTTCTTTCAAAAGCACCTGTACAGGACTGCCAACACCCCTTCACCTTGCCCCCAACCCCCCCTAACACAGGGCGTTTCTAAGTGCCTCCTCCTGAGACGCAACTCCAGCAGGGACTGCCCCTCCTTCACACCCGCTGGCCTCTCCTCATGTTAAAAACAAGGGTGTCTTTATCTCCTTGACCAGACTTTAATGGGCAGGCAGCTAGAGCAGCCATGGTAAAGCCAAACATACAGCATCCTAAGGATATTGCTGAGGGAACAAGGCCGTGGTCACATCAGCATCATCAACAGATCTTTATTAATAGACAATGCTGTGCTCGTGGACACCCGCTGAGACCGGCCAGGCACTGGTATGTGTATTTCCTTCTCATAGCAGTAACCGGGTGCTTTCTCCTGGCTTTGCAGAGGAGGAAAGCGGCATTCAGTCGACCAAGACTTTAGATTCTAATCCCAGCTTAAGGAAGTAAGTGACAGCCTTCTGGACACTAACTCCTGCTGGACGAGAGCACAGATGGGCACAGGGGCCCTGGACATCATCAGTGGCAAGTGCCCCTGAGTTGCAGCCCACCAGACTCTCACCCCTTCCCCACCAAAGCAGTGGTCCTTAAACTCTGCTGTGAATCCGGATGTTGTTAACGTGGAGGAAACTGAGATACAAGTGAGATAACCTGCTTCCAATTACACAGCTGGTCAGTGGCTGGGATGGGACTGGACCCTAGGCTGTCTGGGTTCAGAAACTTGTCTTCACTGCTGTAGTCACAGCCCATGCTCACCAGCACAGGTCATAGTGAGCACAGGAGCACTGAAGTTGGAGAGACTTACTTTAAATCCCATCTCACTGCAGCAGGTTGGCTGTAGGACCTGAGCGGGATGGTTGAGCCAGCTCAGAGAGGTTTTGTAACCAACTCACGGTCACACAGCATGTGAGGACCCGGAGGGGGACTCAGTTCAGTTCAGTTCAGTCGCTCAGTTGTGTCCGACTTTGCAACTCCATGAATCGCAGCATGCCAGGCCTCCCTGTCCATCACCAACTCCCGGAGTTTAACCAAACTCATGTTCATTGAGTTGGTGATGCCATCCAGCCATATCATCCTCTGTCGTCCCCTTCTCCTCCTGCTGCCAATCCTTCCCAGCATCAGGGTCTTTTCCAATGAGTCAACTCTTCCCATGAGGTGCCCAAAGTATTGGAGTTTCAGCTTCAACATCAGTCCTTCCAATGAACACCCAGGATTGATCTCCTTTAGGATGGGCTGGTTGGATCTCCTTGCAGTCCAAGGGACTCTCAAGAGTCTTCTCCAACATCACAGTTCAAAAGCATCGATTCTTCGGCACTCAGCTTTCTTCACAGTCCAACTCTTACATCCATACATGACTATGGGAAAAACCATAGCCTTGACTAGACGGATCTTTGTTGGCAAAGTAATGTCTCTGCTTTTTAATATGCTATCTAGGTTGGTCATAACTTTCCTTCCAAGGAGTAAGTGTCTTTTAATTTCATGGCTGCAGTCACCATCTGCAGTGATTTTGGAGCCCCCCAAAAATAAAGTCTGACACTGTTTTCACTGTTTCCCCATCTATTTCCCATGAAGTGATGGGAACAGATGCCATGATCTTAGTTTTCTGAATGTTGAGCTTTAAGCCAACTTTTTCACTCTCATCAAGAGGCTCTTTAGTTTCTCTTTACTTTCTGCCATAAGGGTGCTGTCATCTGCATATCTGAGGTTATTGATATTTCTCCCGGTAATCTTGATTCCAGCTTGTGCTTTATCCAGCCCAGCGTTTCTCATGATGTGCTCTTCAGATAAGTTAAATAAGCAGGGTGACAATATACAGCCTTGACATACTCCTTTCCCGATTTGGAACCAGTCTGTTGTTTCATGTCCATTTCTAACTGTTGCTTCCTGACCTGCATACAGGTTTCTCAAGAGGCAGGTCAGATGGTCTGGTATTCCCATCTCTTTCACAATTTTCTACAGCTTATTGTGATCCACACAGTCAAAGGCTTTGGCATAGTCAGTAAAGCAGAAATAGATGTTTTTCTGGAACTCTCTTGCTTTTTCGATGATCCATTGGATGTTGGCAATTTGATCTCTGGTTCCTCTGCCTTTTCTAAAACCAGCTTGAACATCTGGAAGTTCATGGGTCACGTATTGCTGAAGCCTGGCTTGGAGAATTTTGAGCATTACTTTACTCGTGTGTCAGACTTAAATTGAAGAAAGTAGGGAAAACCACTAGACCATTCAGGTATGACCTAAATCAAATCTCTTATGATTATACAGAGGAAGTGAGGAATAGATTTAAGGGACTAGATCTGATAGACAGAGTGCCTGATGAACTATGGACGGAGGTTCATGACATTGTACAAGAGACAGGGATCAAGACCATCCCCATGGAAAAGAAATGCAAAAAAGCAAAATGGCTGTCTGAAGAGGCCTTACAAATAGCTGGGAAAAGAAGAGAAGTGAAAAGCAAAGGAGAAAAGGAAAGATATTCCCATTTGAATGCAGAGTTCCAAAGAATAGCAAGGAGAAATAAGAAAGCCTTCCTCAGGGATCAATGCAAAGAAATAGAGGAAACAATAGAATGGGAAAAACTAGAGATCTCTTCAAGAAACTTAGAGATACCAAGGGAACACTTCATGCAAAGATGGGCTCGATAAAGGATAGAAATGGTATGGACCTAACAGAAGCAGAAGATATTAAGAAGAGGTGGCAAGAATACACAGAAGACCTGTACAAAAAAGATCTTCATGACCCAGATAATCACAATGATGTGATCACTCACCTAGAGCCAGACATCCTGGAATGTGAAGTCAAGTGGGCCTTAGAAAGCATCACCACGAACAAAGCTAGTGGAGGTGATGGAATTCTAGTTGAGCTATTTCAAATCCTCAAAGATGATGCTGTGAAAGTGCTGCACTCGATATGCCAGCAAATTTGGAAAACTCAGCAGTGGCCACAGGACTGGAAAAGGTCAGTTTTCATTCCAATTCCAAAGAAAGGCAATGCCAACGAATGCTCAAACTACCGCACAATTGTACTCATCTCACATGCTAGTAAAGAGGGGACTAGAACACAGCATTCTCACTCCCAACCCAAGGACTTGAGTCCTGACTCCCCTGGGGATGACATTGTTCCTTTCTTGCTTGGGAATCTCCGACTTTGACAAATTGAATCCCACCTGGCTTTTTTCTCAAGAAAACCCTTCCTGGCTCCTCATCTGTAAAGGAAGGAAAATGCAGTTTCTGCCTTACAAGAGTCTCATGAGGATGAAATGATGAAATACTCAGAAAGCACTTAAGACAGGGGATGGCCCTGAGCAAAACTGGCTCTGGCATCAGTGTCCTGGGGTTGCTGAAGCAAAGCACCCAGACAACAGAAATCTATTTTCTCACATATACGGAGGCCAGAAGTCAGAAATCAAGGTGTCAGCTTCTTCCGGAGGCTCTAGGGGGATGCTTCCTGCCACTTCCAGCTCTGGGGGCGCCAGGTGTTCCTTGGCTTGTGACCGCATCACCCATCTTGGTCTCTGTATTCACACGGCTGCCTCCTTGTGTGTCTGCATCCTCACGATGACCATCTTGTAAGGACACCAGTCATCAGATTTAAGGCCCATGCTAACCCAGAATGATCTCTTCTCCACTAATCACATCTGCAAAGCCCCCCTGCTTCTACATTAGTTCACATTCTGAGGTTCCTGATGGACATGAAATTTGAGGTTCACTGTTGTGGATGGAATTACATCCCTCCAAAATTCATATACTAAAGCCCTAACCCCCACTCTGACTATATTTGGAGATATGGCCTTGGAAGAGATAGTGAAAGTAAGGTGAGGTCACGGGGTGAGGGCCGAATCTGATGGGACTGTGTGTTCTTATAAGAAGAGGAGACACCTGAGGTTTCTCTGCCACGTGAGGGCACGGTGGGAAGGTGGCTATCTCCAAGCAGGAAGGAGAGGGCTCACCGGACTCCAACCCTGATGACACCTTGATCTTGGACTTCTAGCCTCTAGAACAACGAGAAAATAATGTCTATATTTAAGGGCCAGGCTGGGGCACTTTGTTATGGCAGCCTCTGCAAACTCGTACAGATGCCACTGAGCCCCACACAGCTGCCGTCATGATGGGGGTTGTGCTCCCTCCCCTTCTTCGTGTTCTGCCTGGATGGCCTGCTAACTCCTGGTCCACTTGGAGCCTGTCTCCCACTTCAAAGCCTGTCTCAGGCATCACCTTCTGTGGATGGCCATCTTCGAACTCACCTTCACCCCCTGACTCTCTGGCGTCTCTCACCCGCCCCCCCCTGCATCCATTAGCAGAAATGTTGTAAGGGCAGTGAACTTGGATTGGGCACATCCCAGGTGCCAACTACTGTCTGGTCTCATGCACATTCAGGGTTCACAACAGCACCGTGAAGAAGGGCATCACTGGCCCCATTTCACAGATAGGGAAACTGAGGCCTAGAGAGGCCAAGTAATGTTCTGGAGGTTGCACCGCGAGGAGGAAGGAGAACCAGGACGCAGGCTCAAGCCCCATGAATCCAGGTGGACCTGCTCTGGGGCGCTCCCTGCCACCATGGCACATGTCACCTTCCTTCCGTACTGGGGCCACATTTCTACCTTCCCAGCAGCTCTGGGTCCTGCCTGGGGTAGGGTCTCTGTCTGTCTCAGTCATCATCATATCCCGGAGACCCTCTGACTTTGGAGGGCTTGGGTGCTCTCTCCTGGTTTCTCAGAGCCAGCCCTTGTTCCAGAGCTAAATGAGGTTGCCCAGGGAGAAAGAGGTGACGCTGGCACTCGAACCTAGGCCTCTGTTTCAAGCCTAACCCTCCTTCCTCATCACTGCTCCACACTCACGACACCCATAGATGCCAGTCTACACTCAACGTGGGTGAGCTGACTTTCAAAGATCCTTGCCTCCAGGAACACTTGGAGGTGAGAGTCCTGAACATCTCAGAAATGGAAGGGGCCTTGGATGTGACCTGGACCTACAACTGCCCTCCCTGTTTCTGCCCAGAGGGTCTCAGGGTCCCTGGCCCCCGAGGATATGAGGTTCTCACGCACATCTGGATCCTGAGGTTTCTCTGCCGGTCCCGCCTGGAGGCCACGTACCTGGCAGAGCACGGCCACGGCCTGGGCGGCCCTGATGTCCTCCTCTTCCTCCAGGTCACCCTGCGTCAGCCTCTGCATCTCCAGGACGTCGTGAAATGCCTGCAAGTAAAACAGAGGCTGAATCTGCAGAGAGATGCTGATTTGTTTCCCCTGAACAACTTCCCCAACTGACCCTGCCTCGCACGTTGGAAGGATGTTCACCCTTGATTTATACCCAAGGAAACTGAGGCACAGGAATGTCGCGTGATTTTCATGGCTTGTGAACTCTGGCCGAGGCCGGGACCAGCGAATCCCATCTCCAGGAAAAAAAGAGCCTGTACTTTTGTCCATCTACCTAGCAGGAGAAGGTGCCAGCCTTCCCCCAACTGTCTCCCTGCCCTGTTACCCTCTCTCCTGACCACAAGCCCCCGGACATCATTTTCAGATTTCAGCTCCTGGGGACCACCACCCAGGTCTTGGGAGGTCCATCCAGCAAAGCCTGAGCATTATCAGGGTGGTCAGTGGTCAGCCGGGCCCCTCTGACCAGGCGGCTGGCCTGGCCTCGAGGAGCCAGAGTGACAGAGTCGTGTACCAGATGCTCCAGACACAGTCAGAGAGGCACCTGGGGCCCAAGTACAGGGGTGGACTCCTCTTAGGGGTCAGCAGAAGGGGAAGAGTCCCTGTGAGGGAAACACCTAAGCTGAGTCTTGATGGACAAGGAGGGGTCCTTGGAGGGAAGATGGGAAGCCAATCCAAGCCAGCTTTGAGGAGCAACAGCAGTGGAGGCCAGGCAGTCAGAAGCCTCTGGTCTTGGTGGGAGCAGAACAAGAGGGGAGCTGAGAGGGAGGACCAGGGCCCAGAGAGGGCGGGGCTGCGCAAGGGGCCAAAGTCCACACTCATTCATCAGTCCCCGTTCATTCGGCTGTTTGCCGCTCATTCATTCATTCAATTATTTGTTGTGTCTATCATGCATCCACCCATTCATTCATTTGTTCACTCATTCCTTCATTTCTTCATTCATTCACTCATCTGTTTGCCATTTCTCCATTTATTCATTCAGTTATGTGTTCCTCTGTGGGTCCTGGAGAAGGAAAAGGCACCCCACTCCATTATTCTTCCATGGGCAGTGCGGAGCCTGGCGGGCTACAGTTCCTGGGGTTGCAAAGAGTCAGACATGACTGAGCGACCAACACTTTGCGGGTCCATCCATTCATTCATTCATTTGCTTATTCTTTCATTCACGCATGTGTCCACTCAACTCTTCCCTCCTTGGTGCTACATCTCCCGAGCATCAGTGTGCACCAGCCTGGGCTGAGATCCAGGGTTGCAGAGCTGGGGCGTCACCATCTCCACACTCAGGACTCCCCCTGAGCAATGTGACGTCAGGGAGGAGGACCTGGCAATCCCAGAGTAACAGAAAACTGTATGATCACATCTTATCACTCTCATTTCAAATGGATCCTCTCAAAGACAGAAGCAGCCCCCACCCCACTTTATGTCAAATCCCAGGAACCCCAGGCATGGGTCTTGGGAGGAGGCTCTGTGGGTGGGGAAGAGCACTGGACCAGGGACCCAGGGATGAGAAGACTTCTTCATCTTTGAGGGTCCCTTTGTTGCCTTCTCACTGGGGGGTGGGGGAGGTAGCCACACTACCATGCTGGCCCCCAGGGAGGACCAGTGTCTGTGCTCTGGGCCGACCCTGGACCCCAATACAGTCCTGCTATCCCTTCAGCAGAGCAGAGACAAGCAAATGCTCATGCAGAGAAACAGTCAGGCCATGGCTGTCCCTCGCTTGGTCTGGTTGAGTCCCAACAACCCCATTAGGTAGGTGTGATGATTCCCAATGCACAGATGAGGAAGCTGAAGGCCAAGCGGTCAGCCAGATGCAGCAGCAGAGGCAATGTTCGAACCCAGGTCCTGCTGGGCCAGCACCCAAATGCTTAATGACCTTGGGCGACAAGCCATAGACAAACAGCCCCTCCCCACACACCCCCTGACAGAGCACCGTGAGGCAGAGCTCTGTCCTCTGAGAACCCCAAGCCCCGGTCCTTCCAGCCTATGCTGCACCAGTTTGTCTGTTTTCCTTCAAGCAGGGTGACATCTTGCTTCCTGTCCTCCTGGGGGTCCCCTTGTCTTTTTTTCCCAGTCAAGGCCACGAGCTCTGTCCAGCTTGCCCACCTCTCTGGTCCTTCCTGCTCAGGCTCATGTGCAGGGTCCTCCTCTGACTTGCCGCCTGACCCATTGAGGGGCCCCATCCCTGTCTGTAATTGCCTGCCTCACACCTGGGACATGCCTGTCCCCTCTGGGGACACTGCATGGTGACCTCCATTGGAAGCTGGGCCCTTGCCCAGCACCACCTATAAGACGCCCTCTCCTCAGACCCTCCCACCGCCTTTCCATCATCTCAGTGAGGGGGGTGGTGCTTGCATCATTGGCTTATAGATGGGGAAGCTACAGATGCAGAGCTCAAGTGACTTGGCTAAGGTCCTGAACTGATGCATGGGATGCAAGGAGAGACCTTCTGTCTGCCGGATGCCAAAGCTTCTGGCTTCCCAAGCACTGTAACAAGGACTAAGCAGCCCTTCTGGCTCCCCTGGATGACTATGCCTGTGGACCTGGGTGTGAGTCGGGAGCAGGTCACCTGGAGGAACTCCTCGGGGTTGGCGGTCAGCTGCCCCGCAGCCAGGAAGCTCCTCCGTTCCTCCTGTTGTGCCAGCATAAGCCTTGCCATCTCCTCCGCCTGGCGCACCAGCGAGGCCTTGACCAGGTCTTTGCCTCGCTGGACAAACTCTGCAATTGAAACAAAACAAGGGATATTGCAGGTTGCTCGCCTGGCAAAACCTCCTCTGGCTGCTGCTTCCAGCACGTGAAGTGTCAGAAACGCTGGGGCAAGTCTCATTTTTTATTTTCATTTTAGCATTTAGGTGCTTCCAAAAAGCTGGTGTTAGGAGCTCCTGAGTCCCTTGTCATTTTTAAGGGATCCCTCCCTTGCTCATTCACAGCCCGGGATTCAGAGCAACATGCGAGGCTTTCACCCTGACCTGGAGAGAAACAAAGGGGCGTTTTCCTGGAGAAAAAAGTATATGTGTATGGGGGGGCGGGGAGGAGGTGGCACAGGGAGGGGCAGGTGACACAGGACAGAGGGCCTGAGTCTGCAGGAAGACAGCGACATTTCAGACTGGAGTCAAGAACCAAAACCTGCCAGGGCGAGTTATTAGATCAGCAGAAGAGGAGGCAGGTGAACCAAGGCCAAGGGCCCCTGCGGTGGGGAAGGTAAACTTGAGGCGAGAGGAAAGTGAAAGTTGCTCAGTCGTGTCTGACTCTCTGCGACCCCACGGACTACACAGTCCATGGAATTCTCCAGGCCAGAATACTGGAGTGGGTAGCCGTTCCCTTCTCCAGGGGATCTTCCCCACCCAGGGATCGAACCCAGGTCTCCTGCATTGCAGGCGGGTTCTTTACCAGCTGAGACACTAAAAACAACCTCTCAGCCCACCCAAGCCCCTCAGCCTCAGAAGCACACCAAGCACAGTGCTGGGAACTGGGGCCTCCAGTGAGCAGGACCCAGCCTAGCCTTCAAGGTGCTCATTGTCCAGGGAAGACAAGAAATGCAGAAGGAGAAGGAATTATGCTGATGAGGGCTGGGGTGGTGGTGGGGGAGGAGACACAGGCAGCGTGTGACCCCAGAGAAGGCTCCTGGGAGTGGGGACAATGAAGAGGCCAGCCAGATTCTGTTTACTTGGGTTTCAGAGGACACGTTGGGCAGAGAGGTTGAAGAGGAGGTGAGGGCTGGGTCACAAGGGGCTGCAGCCCTTGGAGACATTGGTTCAGCATCTCACCTCCCCCGACTCCCTCACATGTCATACTTCATTGTGCACTTTTCCCAGTGCAGGCAAGGTTCCTTGGGCTTGACCTGAGAATCTGTTTAGCTTCTAGCACCAAAGGAAAGAGTGCAGCCAGGAGAGACCAGGGTCCTCCCTCCACCTCTGACTGTCTCCTTGTCTCCTCTGTCTTGTCCCATTTCACAGGAGCCCCACCTAGGGGGCTGCTTCACCATCCCAGCCTGGCCACTCCCTCCCCACTGGTAAAGCCCCGTCCACCATGTGTGGTGACCTCAAGGCCAGATGCGTTCAGATTCTACGCTGTCCAAAGTCCCAGCCGCAGCAGGTTTCCACGTGGTCACACATGACCACATGAAACCACAGCACCCAGTGACACAGACATCTGTGGAACAGCCTGGTTGGAGTCCTGAGTCCAAGTACTGACTGCCTACCCTCTGACCCCACCTCTAAAGGGCAGTGGGCAGGCATGGCAGACGGGACAGAGCAGCTGCAGAGGGACCAGGCCAATGGCTGCAGTGGAAACCTGGTGCTGGAGACTGGACTGTGTCCCCTGAGTGATGAGCTGAAGTCCTAAGCCTCACATGCCTGCCTTTGGAGGTGGGGCCTATGAAGTTAAATGAGGTCCTAGGGATGGGGCCCTAATCCTATAGGGTTGGTGCCTTCTAAGAAGAGGAACTTAGGTGAGAAAGCTTGCTCTCTGCCATGTGAAACACGGTGGTGAGAGGGTAGCCGTCTGTGAGTCAGAAAATAGGCCCACACCAGAAACTAAACTGGCTGCACACTGATCTTAAACTTCCAGCCTCTGGAACTGTGAAAAACAAATGTGTGCTGTGGAAGCCACCCAGTCCATGGCATCCTGTTATGGCCGGCCCAGCAGGTAAGACACCCAGAGCCTCCCTGGTCCTACAAGGTCCCCAGAAGCTCCTAGGGACCTTGTTAGGCACACAGATCCCCTGCCATGCAGACTTCCTGACCTGGAGAGGCCCCAGCTGTGCTTTCATTCAGGCCACAGGAACACACACAGCCTTGGCTCAAGACTGAGGGGCTCTCCTGCCGAGGGTCCAAGGAGGTGCCAAGGGGGTACCCGCCCTGCAGGTGGAAGACCTGGGTTTCTTCCTGAGGGTCCCACCAGCGGTGTGAGCTGGACTATCCTGGGTAGCCTTGATGTCCTGAGCCCTGACCTGCCCATCTCCCAGGGTCCGGCCTGGGAGCAGCAGCACGTGTGGGACACAGTCATGCCCAGTTCCCACATGCCCGACCACCGGCCACTTTTGTCCACCTGCAGCTGAGCCAGGTCCCGATACTCTTGCGGGGCTTCTCGCCTTTGTCCTCTGCGTATTCTGGGGGTGCGGGGGGGCGGGTCTCTGCCAGCCCAAATCACTGATGATGACAGAGCAGGCAACACTGGACCCTAGGAGGCAGCCCTATTACCTCTGCTTCACGGGAGGACAATCACGGCTCAGAGAGGTTAAGTGACTGGGGGCAGCAGCCTGGGTTAGTCTCATGGGAGCCACTCCTGACGCCTGAAAGTGCCACCACCAGCCCTGGCCCCCATGGCCTGCAGCACAGCATGGGGATCCAGGCGCCCTGGCCTGGCCCTCTCGCTCACCCCTGCCGAAGCCCTCCGCTGCCTCCCAGAAGGCCTTGTGCTGCTGGGTCAGCAGGTCCTCCTTTTCCCGCCCGGACAGCTTCCCCTCGATGGTCAGCAGCTCCAGGCTGTGCGAGATGCCAGCCAGGCGGCACTTGGTCTCTTCCTGGACCTGCAGCTTCAGGAACTCCATCGTTTTGGCCACGTGCGCCCGCCCCAGGGTCCTCTCCAGGGTGTCCTGGGAAAAGAAACACGGGGGGCATCAGGCTGGGACGTTTGGAGTCAGCATTTGGCTACGAGGGGCTGTTAAAGGCCATAGGCTCCGTCCTGGGGCCCCTGGTTCCCTGTGAGCAGAGCACAGACGAAGCTCCCGCTCTCCTGAGCTTCCGGTGTGCATGCCTCAGATGGGAACAAAGTGGTCCCTCATGGGGACGTGGTGCGGCCGATGCTGGATGACACGTGGAAAGCACTGGGCACATGGTGAGTGCGCCACAGCTGGCTCCCTGGTCTCTGGGGGAAGCTCAATACATGCACATGACCACAGAGGCAAGTCCACCTCCCTCACTGTCAGCCCTCCCAGGTTGACAGGGCCTCTGGCCTCCACTGGATATGGAGGAGGGCTGGGAGAAACAGTAAAGGTCACGGGACTTCCCAGCCTTCAAGCCTCTGGAAACTAGACACTGGGGATTAAAGAGATTCTCCAGGTAAGATTGACCGGGAGCGTGATCCCAGCTGCTAGCCTTTAGGACAGGTCTGCCAGCCCTATTGGGTTGTTCTTCCCTGAGGACACGACCCTTGGAAAAGACGCCTCCCCCATGCAGGAAATGTCCACCAGGGGCAGAGGGGGGCCCTGCAGGTCTGCATCTAGGGTCCTTCTGTCTCCAAGAACAGTGGCTCAAGGAACCGTGTAGAATGGGAGCCCAGGCATGGCATTAGAGTCACAGGCCCTGGGTTTCAGCGGAAGGGTGCCTTTCCCTCCTGGGGTGGTCCCCCAGGCCCCCGGGACTCCATGGCTACGGCCTGAGTTAGCCTCAGCAGCCTTCTCCCCATCATACCTGAACCCCTGCCTTCTCTACATCCCTCCGTCTCCTTCCTGCTGACCTAGAGCCAGGCGCAGCTCAGGCCCTGGTCAGCTCCGCCGGGGCTACTGCCCTGGCTTTCCTGGCATCAATCTGCCCCCTCAGCTCCTCTCCACATGGCAGACGGAGGGGCCTTTCTGTGGTGCAAACATGGCTCTGACATCCCCAGGCCCAAACCCTACAGTCACTTCCTTCAAAGCAAATCTAAACTCCCAGGCACAGTGGACGAGCCTTTCTGAACCAGGCCTGGCTGGGCCTCCAGCCTGTTCCCACACCCCTCTTTGCTCCACACTGCCCAGCATGCCCGGTTCTCAGCTCTGCAGGGCCTTTGCACACACGGGGCCTCCTCTTGGAACACCCTGCCCACGACCTCTCAACTCCCCTGCATGCCCAGGTCCTACTCATCTTTGTGGACTGTGTGGTGGCTTCCTTGGCCTTTCCCCAACCCCTAGGTCCCTCCTCCCAGCTCCACTGCTCCTGTGCCTTGTCTGGACCGAGGGCCCTGGACACAGGGGCCATAGCTGAGTCACCCACCACTCAGCCCTGGGCCTCACTGTTTGCTGAGCTGCATTGGTCTGTGTTCTAACAACATGAGAACAGGGCCAGGAAAATGATACCCCAGTTATAGATAAGAACACTGAGGTTTATTCCGGAAGGCCATCAAACTAGCCCAGGGACAGCGGGCTTCCTCCAGTTCAGTTCAGTTCAGTTCAGTTGCTCAGTTGTGTCCGACTCTTTGTGACCCCATGGACTGCAGCACGCCAGGCCTCCCTGTCCATCACCAACTCCCGGAGTTTACCCAAACCCATGTCCATTGAGTCAGTGATGCCATCCAACCATCTCATCCTCTGTCATCCCCTTCTCCTTCTGCCTTTAGTTGGGCTTTCTCCAACTAAATAAATCAGCCTGACAGCCATCAGTGGGCCCATAACCACTAGAGGGTGCAAGAGGATAAGCGCTCAGTGCAGGAGTGGCCGGCAAGTGGTCCCGCCAGGCTCCTAGGGGAGTGGAAGGCGTCCCGCGTCCAGAGCAGCCACCTCTAAGACAGTGCTCTAAGTGAGGCCGCCTGGATGGGCAGTGACAGTGCAATCTCTGGATTTATATTTAAGGAAAGACAGGAGTGGAGAGAGGTGAGCAGGAACACAGGAGCATCAGATGGGAGGCAGCAGGAGGACAAGGACTTGCATGGGAGGTGCAGGGGCTACTGCTGGCTCTGAGTGTAGATGGTCTTCAAACGTACCCAGCCTCAAACCTGGCTCCAGACATGCACAGCCTTGGGCATAGAGGATGTGACTTACAGAGTGTATGTGATCATTAAATAAATCAAAATATGTATAGCACTTAAAACAGCGACCAGAAGACAGTAGCTGCTGGTGAATGCAAGCTGCTGTTACAATTATCTACAGCAGGTCTCCACCTGTCTCCTGGCATCCTCTCTCTCTTGAACATCCCTAGAGACTGATTCTGATGACCTCTGAGGCCGTTTCTAGGGCTCTTCCAGTTCTGATATTCAGCGGTGCTGTGTGATACATTCTGACTGCCCAGGCCAGAACACTCAGATGTCACCAGCCTGGGAATTTAAAATTCTTCTGGAGCTTATCATCAACAGACTCCATCATACAGAAGCTACTTTTTATTTTTGGTACATAGGATACAGGCAGAGCCAAGCCCTCCCACTTCTGTACAAACAAAGATTATAGCCTTTCACATATCATTACAATGATTTGTTTATATCTCTTTTCCCTGCTGACACATAACCTGCCAGAATCTAATCACTAGCACATACTGAGCACTCCCACTGGGTCAGGCTCTGTTGTAAAGGTGCTACCTGTCATCCACTTTATAACACTCTCAGAGCTGATGTTACTCGGATTCCCATTTTACAGATGATGAAACTGAATCCCAGAGAGGTTAAGTAACTTGCCCAATGTCGCACGGCTAATAAGAGGCAACTGTGGAATGGGTCAGGATTCTAGCTTAAGTCTGTAGCACGGTTTCTATAACAGGATGTGGCACACAGTAGATGCTCATGAAATGTTGTCTGAAGGAAGGACCTTATGATAACCTGGAGAAAATTCTTCCCCTTCTTCCTCTCTGGAGTGACTGGCTAATATTTGGGCCAGAGTCAGCTAAGGATACTTTTTTTTTTTTTTCCTGTATCAATATCCTGCTGATGGAATAATAATTAAATACAAAGAAAAGAGTAAAAGGAAAAAAATCTTTCTACTTTGATGAGCATTCATATCGGCAGCCTTATCAAATTAAAGTCCAATTCAAAGGGGCTTGGACAGCAAACCAGAAAGTTTGGGGCGCAGGCTGAGGGATGTCATTAGACAGTATGGGGGTCCCAGGTGAGTTGCTTGGCTGGTCCCTCTGCTCATTGGGAAGGAAATATCTGGGTCTATCTTTCAGCAGTGCTGAGGAGAGAAAGGAAGCTACATGTACATGATAAGCAAAAGCAGAGAAAGTTCTCAAACAGCTCTGTGCACCTGGGAGTTTGTTAAAATGCAGACCCTGATTCGGGAGGGGGACAAGATTCTGCATTTCTAACCAGCTTCCAGGTAATGCTGATGCTGTGGGTCTGCGGACCACACTTTGAGGAGCAGAGCGGTTTGTGCAGAAGCAGAAGGAAACCCTCGGTTCGACAGGGCCATCTCCTCTCTGAGGAGCTGAGTCTTGGAGCTTAGGGTAGGGTGGCTGCTGCAGGTTTCTGAGTCAGGTGTGACCTGGGTGGGTGCATGGGTCTGAGTTTATGAGTTCTCAAGGTCAGGAAGGGTTAATAGGTACATAGTGTCCTGAGATGTACATACAGCCGGGCTAGTCCAAAACTTCCATAGCAAAACCCCATGGTGACTATGAGTTACTGAGCATTACCCAGGGCCCTGCCTGCAGCAACTCCTGGAATGGAATTTTTTTAAAGTAATCAAAGCTCAGAGGGGTTAAGTAACTGATTCGAGATCACACAGCTTCAACTGGCTAAGCTTAGATTCAAAGTTGGATTTGGATTTGTGGATTCCTCTGAACCAGTGGTTTGTATTCCCAGTTACACATCAGAATCGTTGGGGCAGGGGGGTTTAAAACCAGCAATGTCAGGACCTTCACTTCAGACCAATCGGATTGGATTTCTGTGCAAAAGGCCTGGGGCACAGGCATTATTTTAAGCTCCCTAGGTGATGATACCTGGGGCCATCAGGAGAGCTACTCGAAGCTCTGTCCACCAGTGGGTGTCAATTTTGACTGCTAACTGTGCTCACCTGGAACCTTAAAAAACCTAGACTGTTAAGTCAGAATCTCTGGGGGAGGGACCCATCTTGGATTCAAACAGCAGTACTTTTTCAACCTCCTCAGATAACCTCAATGTGCAGCTGGAATTGAGAACCAGTGTTCTGTGCTGTAGTGACATGGAGCTGGCAGGCTTTTCCATTAACGAAATGGACAGATGGATGAATGGATGGATGGATGGATAGAGAAATGCACAGATAAATGACTGATGGACAGACGGACGGATGGATGCATAGACAGATGGATAGATAAATGCCTGATGGACAGATGGATGGATAGATGGGTGAATGGATGCACTGCTTTTCTCTGGCTTCTGTATCCCTGTCTACAGTATACAGGTGTGGAACTTAATTATCCCTGTGGCCCCCCATGCTTCTGATTCCACATCTCTAGTTTGAATATCATGTTCCCTCCCTGCCCCTCCAGCATTACCAGAGCCTGCAAATCCTGAGAATCACGCAACAGCCCTTCGGCTGCAATCATTCTCTCTGTCAGAGTCATCGTGAGCTGTCGGGCTTTGGAGCTGGAACACTTAAATTGGTCCACCAGAAAGTGCTGGATGTTTTCCATCTGTTTCCAGAAAGCTTCCATCTGTGAAATGAGAATGAGAAGCAAGGGGTGGGGGAGAGAAAACTTATTTAAGAGAGGTATAAAGCTGTCTGGTTCAGGCTTGAGCATTACTATTCACCCCTTATCACAAACTCAGATTCTAAACACTTCCACGAGTCGGAGCAAGTTATCTTGGCAACAATCACATTCTCCAGAAGTTCCTCCTCGTTCTTTTGTGGGTGCCAGTCAGTTTCAAGGCGGCTTTTCAGCAAACACCAGTGCACGACTGATAAGGAAGGAAAACACAATGAGATCCCCCAGCTTAAGCAGCTGAGAGACAGCTGCTTAAGAAAAACAGCCTGTGATTGCTGCCTGGGGTGGGGAGAGGGGGCTCATGAAATTCAACAGTGTCCTCCTGGAAGCTTCTGGATCTTTAAAAGGGATTAAATCCATCCTGGAAATAAAAGCATAGATGGCCATTTAAATATTAATTATTGCCCTAACAGTACAAAAGAACAGTATGGCAGAGACGATGATAACCATAAAAACATTTTGCTTTCCAGTCTTTTCCTCTTTCTTCAATCTTGGGCTTCCCCGGTGGCTCAGACAGTAAAGAATCTGCCTGCAGTGCAGGAGACCTGGGTTGGGAAGATGCCCTGGAGGCGGGCACAGCAACCCACTCCAGTATTCTTGCCTGGAGAATCCCATGGACAGGGGAGCCGGGGGGGCTACAGTCCATGGGGTCACAAAGAGTCAGACAGGACTGAGAGACTAACACTTCCCCCCATCCCCCCATCTTACTAGGAGCAGAGCAGGAAACTGCCAAGTGGTTTAGAGTGTCGGGGGTTAAATTTTTGTCACTGCAGCCTCCCAGAGCTCGAAGAACAACAACACCTGGAATCATAACAACTTTTCTTTATGGCATGCAGGTTATACGCCAGGTTCCATGTATCACACATCTCATTTGTAGATAAAATACGTATTAGAAGGACAAGGAACAGGCTCAGGTAGTTAGGTCACTGGCCAAGAATCAAGAGGGAGAGGGGAATTGGATTCAGTCCCTTCAGCTCACACAGCAGTGGTTTTCTCCAGCCTGGCTCCACCCCTCAGATGCCAAGATGGACATTTCTTGCTCAGCAGCGCATGGGAGGGTCAGGGCTTAGTGGTATCAGAAGTCCATGCTGATCTTGTTGCTATGGGTAGAGACAGATGGAGACCTGAAACTCTGAGTCAATCAAACCAGCCATCTCTCCTGGGAATTTTTCCAGGACAAAGCCCACACCTGTATGAACTGGCACCTCTTTGAAAATTTCATCTCCCATCTCCCGGGCCTCAAGGCAGCTCAGCAAACCCTTTATCGACCCCCACCACCTCCTCACTCACATTCACATCCTACTCTTAAACTTCTCGTCCCATCAGATGACCTCCTTTCCAACTGCTATCCCAAGAAGGTGGATTCAGTTTAGTTAAGTTCAGTCACTCAGTCGTGTCCAGCTCTTTGCGATCCCATGGACTGCAGCACACCAGGCCTCCTTGTCCATCACCAACTCCCGGAGCTTACTCAAACTCATGTCCATTGAGTTGGTGATGCCATCTAGCCATCTATGACAGAGGATGAAGGTGGACTGCCATCTGCGAATTCCCACACATCTGGAAACAGAGTTCTATGTCCTAGCAGCTCTGCCTCTTCTCTTCCTATCTCAGAGAACCAGGACGCCCACTCTGTTGTTCTGAAAAACTCATAATTCCCTTAGTGTCCATGACATGATTTTCTCCTGGTTCTTCAAGGTCCATACTCTGCTTCTTGTTTTGATTCTTCTTGAATCTTTCTCCTTCAATGCACGCAGGATCCAAGGTTTGGCATAAGGCTTTTTACTACCCCTTCTACATGCACTCCTGGACCACAGGCATCTCTGTTATTGGATGATGCCAATTTTGTTGTTCAGTCACTCAGTCTTGTCCGACTCTTTGGACCCCCTGGACTGCAGCATGCCAGGCCTCCCGGTACTCTTGGGCCAGGGGCATCTCCATTATTGGATGCTACCAATACATTAGAGAATCTTATAAGAACTATCAGTCCTCTGCTTCAAATGGTCAGACAAGGACAAGATGTTCCACTGCTTTAGGGAGACCATGGACCACTGGAGTCTGGGTTAAGCGCCCTCCCTGAGCCATCTCATCTCGAACATCCTTGCTTTCCGTGTGCTCCTACCTGAGCTCAGTGGAGATGCTCCATCTCCAGGCATCTCCAACTCAAGATATCATGCCACACTCAGCATTTTCCCTCCCAACCTGCTGTCATTCTGGGGTCCTTATTTCCATAGACCTGATGCTCTACACCCTCTTCTTCCCACCATCACCTCCTCAGACACAACCCTCTCAGCTCTCCCACTTTTTCTTACCTCTCCATCCCTACTGCAAGTGCTTTCATGAAATTCTTACTGGATTAGCCTCCAAACTCCTAACAATCCTCTGTTCAGCAGCCTGGGTAGTGCTTCTAAAACAGAATGAACCAAGCCACCCTCTGCCACTTCAATGACTCCCATCTCCTTGGCATGAAATAAAAGCCCTCAGGGAAGACCTCTGGCTTTATCTTGCTCAGCCTGCTTCCTGCCCTGGCTCTCTTCTCTGCCCACCCACTAGACAGCATCCATCCACACTCCCCCCAAAACATCATCATGGCCCTTTCTACTATGCAGACTTTCCTAACCCTAGAGAGCAAAATGGATTGCTCCCTCCACTGTACCTCAGTCTTCCCATATATCCATCTATCACAGTACCTGTAAGCCACAAAGTCCTCATCTGCTCACCTATTGGTCCCCTCACCAGATGGGCCTGAGCATCTTCCCAGAAGGGCCAGGTCTAAGTTCATTGTGAATTCCTAGTGTCCAGTATAACACATGGGTGCCAAGGAAATATTTGTTTAACTCAGAATATATGAACAGCAGGTAGTAGCACCTCAAAGCAAGAAAGAGAATTTGAGGGAAGCCATCCTCTTTGGAATTTATTAGTGATGCCTGGAGTTTGAGCAGTTAGCAGCTGGCATCTGCTCTAACCCACAGGGCAGTAATGTCACACAGGGTTAGGGCGATATTTGCTTTGAATGATAAAAAGATCCATCTAAAATTTAAACAAGGAGAATTCATTAAAAGGAAAAAAAAAAGACTCCCTCAGTAAATCTTGGCCCCTTAATTATACCTTCTCTATCACTTAACTTGAGAAACGGGATTCTTGGCTCCAGGGCATATTTAATACTCAAATACAAAAGAGAATTTGAGTATTAAACATGCTTCTTTAATCTTGCCAAATGAACTGTCCCAGAAACCACGCTTTTTATAGGGGAAAGAAAATCCACCACATACATTAGCTATTAGCTGCTCAGAATATTCTCTTTCCTTCTTTTCCACGTCTGCCAGGGTGATGTATTCGGAGTCACTGCCACCCAACATCTCTGTGTTGGACAGTTTGACCTGAAGTCTCTTTTCTAATTCCTCCAAATCCTGGAGAAAAAAGAAAAAGACAAAGAAAATCTAATTATCTTAAATTCTAGAGAATAAATACTTTTTTTTTTAACCACATTATCATAAAAAAATTTCTTATGATAATTAATGCTCTGGGTATTGTCCTACTAAAGGATTGATGATAAAAATCTATTTTTCTTATTAAATGTAGAGCCTCAGGAATAATGGATTATGTATTTTCTTCTGTATTTTCCTCACCCTCCCTCAAACAGGCCATACTTTAAAAACAATGAAAAGTATCTTCCAATCTTGATGAAGTTCCAGGAACACAGTCATGGTATCTGGGGTGCTGGGATGGAATATTTCCTCTCCACTCCCCTGTTTTCCACGGGGAAGGATTACTTAGTACACCCCAGGGAGGAAGTGATATGTATTTGATTGGTGGTTCAAAAGCAGGAAGTGAGCACAGCCCCTAGCTTGCCCAGCCTCATCCTCTTTGGGACAGACCATGCAGGGGAGGCCACCGCCCTGGTGTGGCTTCAGCCCAGAGTGAGCTGGGCAGCAAGGGTCCCTCTTGTGTGTGGGGAGGCCTGAGGTGGCCCAGCTTTGCCAGTAAGTGATTTAGGTAAGCAATTTAGCTAATTCTGGATTCAGTGTTAGGAAGCCGTGATTGCTATATATCTAAGACACACCCTGCAAGCAGGATCCTCTCAGTAATAAAGCTGACATTTGTATATATGTCTCCCCAACAGATTCTCTTAATTAAATCAGAACTTAGAAGGAAAAGGAGAACCCTATGTATGGCGTCCTTCAAACCCCCACACAGAGTGTGAGTGGCAGTTCTGTTTTCTCCAGACCTGTGTTCACTGACATGAAATCAACACTGGTGTGGGTTCAGTTTCATTAGGAAAACTGCTACTGAGTGTCCAAGTGGAAGCCACATGTGGCTTCTAATTCTCACAGCATCTCTACCAGAAAGAAATGAGGGTTCCATTCCAGGTGAGGAAACTCATCTATGGGAAGTTGAGATATCTTGTCCAAAGTTCCCCAGTAAGAAGTGGGATGCTAGGCTAGGTCCCTTAGGCCCATGGACTCCAGAGACCCACTCTTCCAACTGCATGCATTATCTGCTTCTCTCCAAAGCACTGCCATTTCTGGGTACTTCTCATCCTCATACAGAGGTTCTAAGGCTGCTGTCAATATTAAAGGAAAGCATGCATTTAAAGTTCTCAGACAGATGACATCCAGGGAATAGTAGCCACTATAATAATTAAAATGCTTTGTAAGTGACAGAGGTGAGATTTGATCCCAGACCTGCAGACGTGAAAGCTCTTATTCTTGCTATAATGACATATGACATTGTTTCATTACTCATATAACTGCAAGTATCACCACGTAATCATTAATTTTTGTCATTGGAGAGTCAGCTAGACTCATTGAACCTCAACTTCCTCTGCTGTAAACAAAACTAATGATAGCCATTCACAGGGCTGCTGTGAAGATTAAATAATATGTGTAAAGCCCTGTGTGCACTGCCTGATGATCACAATAGTGGTGGTACTCAGGATGATGATGATAAAAATGAAGATGGTCTGCCTTTTCCTGGGGATGAAGTGATGAATCCTCCCCCATGGAATCCAGAGGAGTGAAGAAGAAACCTTCCTTCCCAGTCTCCCGAATCTCATGGTGGTGGTGATAATGATAATAGTGGTGACTGTGATAAAGATAAGGGTGATGGTGGCAGTAATGAGGGTGATGACAATGTTATGATAATGAAGGTGAAGGTAGTGAGGCAGAAGTGACGATGATGAGGATGATGGTGGAGGGGGTGACGGTCATGGTGATGAAGATGACAATGATGCAGATGATGCTGGTGACAGGAGTAATAAGCGTGATGGCAATGACGATGGTGGTGATGATGAAATGTTGGTAGTGCTGTTGGAAATGAGAAGCATGGTGATGGTGGTGGTGCTGATGATGAAAATGACAATGAAGATAATGATAACAGTGGTGATGGTCACCATAAGAATGATTATGACAATAACAAAGATGGTGGTGGGGATGGTGACGATGATGATAATGATGGTGGTGGCTGTGTTGGTATTAAAATGATAATAATAGCAATGATATTGATGATGATGGCAGTGATCATATAATCAGAGTCTAGCTGCTACTTTGCTACATGTTTCATACACATCTCTCCTCTCATTTCTGTAATCCCATAGGACAGGAGTTACTATCCATGGCAAAATGAAAACCCTAGCATTCTGAGAGTTTGTGAAAGACAGACCATGGTATCAACCTCTACTGCCCTGACTTGTTTTGCTGTGCATAAAACAATATAAAGCTTGTATAAAAGGCTGAAAAGAGAAGAATGCAAAATGTTATAAAGAGTTGTAACTAATAAACAAGGTACATATTTTAAAATACTCCCAAATTGTATGGAAAATGACATCAGTAGTTGTTCTCTTTCAGCACTGGATATGACCTACATTCTTTTTTCTTACTTCCAATATTTTTCCACATTTTAATAATGTATATTGCTATCTTTATGTTTATACCTATAGTTTTATATATCATTATATTGTGTTGAAAAGTATATGATGTAATAAAGTATTTTTATACATAAAATAAAAGATACCTTCCTATAATATTATGTTTTATATATCTTAATAAACTATTTTTAAGTTACTTTGAAATATAGGTTGAAGACTTACATTTTCTTGCTTTGAAAGAATCTTCTGGTATAATTCATCATCAGACTTCTTTTTAGGAAGAAGGTCAAGGAGGCACATTTTAAAAATCTGAATAAACATCTATTGCCAAAAAGGGAAACAAAGCACCAAGAAAGATTTAAACAATGGCATCTCCACTCCTTCCTTTTTCCTCCTACCACCTTCTTTCTCCCCTTCACCCCCCACAATTTTGGCTCTAGGAAAAGACCTCAGATTTAAAACCACGACAGTGGCCCATAATGGACTGTGTTTTCATGAAGCTTCTAAAGAAAAATGCCTCATCTTTCCTGTACATATTTATAAGGAGCCTACTCTTTGGGAAGCCCCCCACTTTCCCCACTTGCATGTGTTAAGAAAACAGACAAGGCAAAGGGGGAGTTGCTTCTCTGTGGAAACAATCAGAACAGCTGTAAGACGCTAGGATGTGTAAAGTCACCCGCTCCAGCCCCCCGTCTCAGTGGATGGAGGTGTCCTTTAAATCACGAAGGGCCCTCCATAGGCAGGGACACCTTGACAAGTCCAAGGGTGCTGTCTCCACAGTTTGTTTAATCATTCACCTATTGCAGGACATCTGAGTCTTTCCAGTTTGGGGTTATTCTGAATAAAGCTGCTATGAACATTCACATATAGATTTTTGAGTGAACATAAGTTTCTCTGGGATGAATGTCAAGAGTACACTTGCTGGGTCTTCTGGTAACTGCATGTTCAATTTGGTGAGAAACTGCCTGTTTTCTGGAATGGTCTTTTATAGTCCTACCAGCAATGTGTTAGTGATCCAGTTTCATCACATCCTCACCAGCATTTGGTGTTGCTGCTGTTCTTATTTTAGCCATCTTGATAGGTACATAGTCATATCTCATGTGGTTTTAATTTGCATTTCCCTAATGGCTTAAGGGAGTCCCAGAGGATGAGATGGTTGCATGGCATCACCGACTCAGTGGACATGAGTTTGAGCAAGCTCTGGGAGATGGTGAAGGACAGGGAAGCCTGGCCTGCTGCAGACCATAGGGTCGCAAAGAGTAGGACACAACTGAGTGACTGAACAACAACAATGGCTTAATGATGTTGAACATCTTTCCATGTACTTCTGTGTGTGTTTCCTTGTCAGCCATATATTCATTTTGGTGAAATATCTGTTCATGTCTTTTGCCCATGTTCCAATTTGATTCTTTATTATTTCTTTTGAGGCTTGAGAGTTCCTTATATATTGTAGGTACTAGCTCTTTTTTAGAATGTGGTTTGCAAAATATTGCCTCAGTGTTTTCATCCTCTCAACAGGGTTGTTTTTTTGCAGAGCAGAAGTTTCTTATTTTGATGAGTTTCAATTTATTAGTTTTCCCTTTTATGGATCATAATATTGGTGTTAATCTAAGAACCCTTTGCTTAGATCCCAAAGACTTTCCTCCTTTTTTTTTTTTAAGACTTATAGTTTTATACTTTACATTTAAGCGCATGAGCCATTTTGAGTTAATTTTTCATGAGGTATGAGGTTTAGCTTGCGGTTCCTTTTGGTTTGCTTATGGATGCTCAGCTGCATAATTCATTGAAAAGATTGACATTCCTCCATTGAACTGTACTTACACCTCTGTCAAAGGTCAGTTAGAAGTTAGACATATTTATGAAGAAGGCATCCTTTGTTTTTGAGAACTAATTGACATAATCAGCTTTGTTCTTCTTTCTGAAGATTGCTTTGACTATTTCAGGGTCTCGTGTGTCCATACAAATTTTAGGATTTTTTTTTTTGTTTTATTTGAAAAATACCATTCAGATTTTGATAGGGATTGCACTGAATCTGTAGATTGCTTTCAGTAATACAGATATTTTAACAATAGTAATTCTTTCAATACATGAGCATGGAATACCTTCCCATATATTTGTGTCTTCCTTGATTTCTTTCATCAAAGTCTTAAGTTTTCAGTATACAGGACTTTCACCTCCTCAGTTAAATTTATTCCTCGGTATATTATTCTTTTTGATGCAATTGTAAATGGGATAGTTTTCTTAATTTCTCTTTCTGTTAGTTTGTTTTTTGTGTATAGAAACACAACAGATTTTTGTATGTTGATTTTGTACCCTGCAACTTCATGGAATTCGTTAGTTCTAACAGTTTTCTGTCCAGTCTTTTCTATGTATAAAATCATGTCTTTTGAAAAGAGTCTTTACTTCTTTCTTTCCATTTTGGATTCTGTTTACTTCTTTTTCTTGCCTAACTTCCCGAGAAATTCCAGTACTATGGTGAATAAAAGTGGTGAGAGCGGGCATACGTGTATTGTTCCTGATCTTAGAGGAAAAGTTTTTAGCTTCGCACTGTTGAGGATGATGTTAGTTGAGTGTTTGTCATATATAGCCTATATTACGTTAAGGTACATTCTCTCCATGCCTATTTTGTCGAGAGATTTTTATCATAAATACATGTTGAATTTTGTTAAGTGCTTTTTCTGCTTGGAGATGATCATATGATTTTTATCCTTCATTTTGTTAATGTGGTGTATCATGTTGATTGATTTGTGGATGTTGAACCATCCTTGCATTTCTGGAATAAATCCCACTTAATTATGGTGTTAAAAAGTGAAAGTGTTAGTTTCTCAATCCTGTCTGACTCTTTGTGACCCCAGGGACTGGGGCCGGCCAGGCTTCTCTGTCCATGGAATTCTCCAGGCAAGAATACTGGAGTGGGTAGCCATTCCCTTCTCCAGGGGATCTTCCCGATCCAAGGATTGAATCTGGGTCTCCTGCACTGCAGGCAGATTCTTTACCATCTGAGCCATCAGGGAAGTTATAATCCTTTCAATCTGCTGCTAAATTTGGTTTGCTAATATTCTGTTGAGAATTTTTGCATCTGTTTTTACCTGAGATGGTGGTCTGTATTTTTCTTTTTTTTCCAGGCATCTATCTGGTTTTGGTATCAGGGAAATGCTGGCCTAATGAAATGAGTTTGGAAGCATTCCACCCTCTTCAATATTTTGGAAGAGTTTGAGAAGGGTAGGTATTAAATCTTCTTTAAGTGTTTGGTAGAATTTACCAGTGAAGCCATTGTTCCTTCTTTTTTGGTCAGGAGATTTGTCAATTTTGCTTATCTTTTAAAAAAAGAACCAGACATTGCTTCATTGATCTTTTCAGTGCTTACTTTTTTAGTCTCTATTTCATTTATTTCCACTGTGAACTTCGTTATTTTTCTTCCTTCTACTAACTCTGGGCTTCTCTTTTTCTTCTTCTAGTTCCTACAGGTGTAAAGTTGGATTGTTCATCTGAGATTTTTCTTGTTTTTTGAGGTAAGCCTGGATGGCTATGAATTTCCCCCTAGGAACTGCTTATGCTGCATCCCACAGATTTTGGTAAGTTTTATTTCCACTTTTATTTGTCTCAAAATATTTTGCAATTTCTCCTTTGATTTCTTCATTGATTCATTGGTTGTTCAGTAGCACATTATTTAATATTCACGTATTTGTGATTTTTCCAGTTTTCTTCCTGTACAGGTATCCCTAGTTTTATTGAACTCTGCTTTAATCGCACTTTGCATATATTTCATTTTTACAGATTGAAGGTTTGTACCAACCATGTGTTAAGCAAGTATTTCATCATCACTTTTCCAACAGCATTATCTCACTTTGTGGCTCTGTGTCACATTTTGGTAAGTCTTGCAATATTTCAAATCCTCCACCAGCAAAAAGATTACAATTTGCTGAAGGCACAGATGATGGTCAGCATTTTAAAATAACAAACTATTTTAAAATTAAGATATGCATATTGTTCTCTTAGACATGCATTGCACACTTAAGAAACAACAGTATAGTGTAAATATAACTTTCACATGCACTGGGAAATCAAAAACTCATGGGACCCACTTTACTATGATATTCACTTTACCACAGTCATTTGAAACCAAACCCACAATATCTCCAAGGTATGCCTGTAACTGATTTCTAGTTTCATACCACTGTGGTTGGAAAAGATGCTTGATATCATTTTGATCTTAAATTTATTGGGACTTCTTTTGTGGCTTCATTATGTTTGCCAATACTAATAAGCTCTAAGAAGATAAAGGTTGGCCTGGCTTTTTACCCACTGAAGTCTAAGGCTATGTAAAATAACATTCTTTTCTCAGGATGTCCATCTCAAATCTATTTTCTTTTTGACCCTGAAACAGTAATATTTTTTGGTCTTGTCCCATTTCTTTAAATTTTAAAACCTTTTCAATTTAGAATAACTATGGACTTAGAGGAAGGTGCAAGAACAGTAGAGTTCTGTGTGCTTCACCCCCAGGTCTGCTATCTTACATCATTGTGGTATTAATATCATATCAAACCTGGAAATCGACATAGGTCCAATACAGTTAACTGACCTTACTCATTTGTACCCATTTTTGCAGGCACTCATTTGTGTCTGTATGTGTGTTTGTGGTTTTATGCAATTTTACCTCATGCATCCCTATGGGCTTCCCAGGTGGCTCAGTGGTAAAGAATCCACTTGCCAATACGTGGCTTCAGTCCCTGGGTTGGGAAGATTCCCTGGAGAAGGAAATGGCAACCTACTTCAGTATTCTTGCCTGGGAAATCCCATGAACAGAGGAGCTTGGTAGGCTACAGTCCATGGGGTCGCAAAAGAGTCTGCCACGATTTAGTGATTAAACAACAATAGATTCCTATACCCACCGCCACAAACAAGATAGAGAATCTTCCAGCACCAGGAGAAACCCTCTGGTCCTACTGCTATTCTGATAGTAGCCACCCCCTTCCCATAGACCCTAATCTATTTTTGTCTCTGCCATTCTGCTTTTAAAGATGACAACTCCACCTCCTAGGCAAGTCCAGCACCCCTGTCTTCCTCAAGGGCTGCCAGGGAGCTCTAAGCTTCTGGGCTGCTTCTGATCTGAGTCACTTGTGAACTCTGACTTGTGATGACAGGTCTCTTCCAGAGGAACAAAATTTGAAGTCTTTGTGTAACATGGCTCTCTCTTCCTCCCTGTGTTTCTCTAGGTCCTACACACGTGAAGACATGCCCCGCAGAGAATGGAAGGCCAGGCTTAGAAAGTACCTCTCCCAGCGTGGTGTTGATTTCAACCATACACATTTCTACTGAGCACCTGTTTTGTGCAGGGCATTGTTCTAGGCTCTGAGGATACACAGACCTTGTACTCAGACAAACCTCATTTGGGTTCTGACTCTCATTTTTACCAGCTATGTGATCTTGGGCAACTATTGACCTCTCTGAGCTTCAGGTTCCTCATGAGTAAAACAGCAGTGAGGTTTCCATGAGATCAGACATTTAAAGTGTTTAGCCTAGCAGAGTATCAATGCTTCATAAACGGTGCTGTAATGATGCTGGTTACACATCCCAAAAGAGCCCAGAGCTTTGCCCACAGAGACTTTTCTTCTCTGTGTTTTTTTAATTTTCTTTTATTTTTAACTGGAGGATAATTACTTTACAATATTGTACTGGCTTCTGCCAAACACCAACACGAATCAGCCATAGATATATGTATCCACAGAGACTTTTCAAAGTGGTACAACTTAACTCCATAATTCCATAGAGTAAGAGCTGGAAGTATAATATTTTCACACCTTTCCTAAAGTGGCCCAGAGAGGGGAAGTAATTTACCCACAGTCACACAGCTGATAAGTGTCAAAGGGTGGATTAGAACCCAAGATTCTGACTCTTCAGTTCAGTCGCTCAGTCATATGTGAATTTTTGTGACCCCATGGACTGTAGCAAGCCAGACTTCCCTGTCAATCATCAACTCCCGGAGCCTGCTCAAACTCATGTGCATCGAGTCAGTGATGCCATTCAACCATCTCATCCTCTATTGTCCCCTTCTCCTCCTGCTTTCAATCTTTCCCAGCATCAGGGTCTTTTCCATTGAGTCAGTTCTTCGCATCAGGTGGCCAAAGTATTGGAGCTTCAGTTTCAGCATCAGCCCTTCCAATGAATATTCCAATGATTTCCTTTACGATTGACTGGTTGGATCTCCTTGCAGTCCAAGGGACTCTCAAGAGTCTTCTCCAACACCACAGTTCAAAAGTATCAATTCTTCAGCACTCAGCTTTCTTTATGGTCCAACTCTCACACCCATACACGACTACTGGAAAAACCATAGCTTTGACTAGACAGACCTTTGTTGGCAAAGTAATGTTTCTGCTTTTTAATATGCTGTCTAGGTTGGTCATAGCTTTCCTTCCAAGCAGCAAGTGTCTTTTAATTTCATGGCTGTAGTCACCATCTGCAGTCATTTTGGAGCCCCCAAAAAATAAAGTCTGCCACTGTTTCCATTGTTTCCCCATCTATTTGCCATGAAGTGATGGCACCAGATGCCACGATCTTCATTTTTGAATGCTGAGTTTTAAGCCAGCTTTTTCACTCTCCTCTTTCACTTTCATCAACAGGCTCGTTAGTTTCTCTTCACTTTCAGTTAGTTTCTATTCACTTTCACCACCAAGGGTGGTGTCATCTGCATATCTGAGGTTATTGATATTTCTCCCCGCAATCTTGATTCCAGCTTGTGCTTCATCTAACCCGGCATTTCTCATGATGTACTCTGCATATAAGTTAAATAAGCAGGGTGACAATATACAGCCTTGACGTACTCCTTTCCCAATTTGGAACCAGTCTGTTGTTTCATGTCCAGTTCTAACTGTTGCTTCTTGACCTGCACACAGATTTCTCCAGAGGCAGTTAAGGTGGTCCAATATTCCCATGTCTTAAAAGAATTTTCCACAGTGTGTTGTGATCCACACAGTCAAAGGCTTTGGCATAGTCAATAAAGCAGAAGTAGATGTTTTTCTGGAACTCTCTTGCTTTTTCGATGACTCAACGGATGTTGGCAACTTGATGTCTGGTTCCTCTGCCTTTTCTAAATCCAGCTTGAACATTTGGAAGTTGTTGTTTCTGGTGCTCTTGGGACTTTCCCAGTTCCAGTTTAAGTGTCTCCCTCCATGGAAGTCTGATCACTTCCTCAAAGCCTACACACCCTCAGGTCGTCTCTTATACACTCTCATGGTACTTCATCATTTATTTGCTTTGTCATAGTTTTTGCCTCTGTGCATTTTGTGCAGTCTTTTGACTGCCATCTCTCCCCTGAACAGTAGGCTCCATAAAGGCAGGTACTGCCCAGCAGGGTGGGGAGGCTACCCGCAGGGAAGATGGGCAGATGAGTGAGTGAATGCTCTGTCCACGACAACAGGCTGTTTCCCTGTGGGCGTTCATCGGCTGCTCCAGGGGTGAGGCTGGCCAGGACCACGTCCCTCACCAGCCCGATGGGGCTCTGAACACAGAAGCAATCACCCCCAGGGAGCAGAGCCTTGGAGAGAATCGCCAGGGCCACCTGTCCCCAAGCAGGACTAGGTGTGACCGATGAAAGCAGGCTGCACTTCAGGAGGGCGAGTGTCTCATACACCTGGGCTTCTGCAGGGGCATCTGTGGGGCTTGATTTCTGGAATCCTAGGATGATTTGTGGTTTCACATACTGGGACCTGATCATGATGCTTGTTCTGCTCACATAGAGCAAAACTTCTCTCTGTTTTATTCTCAATTTAATATCCTTTTATTTTTCCAGTTTCTAATGAAGCACCTGCGGGCCTATCTGTGTCTGTCTGTCTGTCTTTCTCACCATCTACCCCTTCCCTTCTCTTCCCAACAAGTCTTCTCTCTCCTCCCTATTATCAGGAGGTCTCCTCCCTCACTCAGTAATTCAGAGGATGTGTCTCAAGGAGAAATAATTCCTCTTTTAAAAAAAAAATTTTTTTATTTGGCTGTGCCAGGTTTTAGTTGCAGCATGTGGGAATCTAGTTCCCTGACCAGGGAGCGATCGAACTGGTGCTCCCTGCATTAGGCAGGTAGAGTCTTAACCACTGGCCACCAGGGGAGTCCAGATAATTCCTCTTTTAGCCCCAGTGGCCTTGCTGCCTGGCTAACCCAGGGGGTTCTGTACTGCAGTGGGACTCATTCCTCTGACTTCCTGTGGCTTGGATCCAGTGTGGATTCATGTGTGCCTGGCAGAGACTATCTTGTTTACTGATGTCCATAGCTCTGATTTCTCCTCTCTTCACTCAGACAAGGTATGCAACTACACATCTCAGCCCCAAGTTAGCACTTGATGACTTAGGTTCTGTCTCCTCTCTGTGCCTCGGTTTCCCCATCTGTAAAGTGGACATAATAATGGCACCTACCTTGCCAGGTTGTATGAGGTTTAACATAACCACTTGTGTGACACCCCCAGGCCTAGTGTGTAGTAAGTGCTCAATAAAGTTAGTGATTCTAAATCTTATGATCATCACTATCCTTCCTCTGAAAATACTGTTCTCTTTGTTCTCTGTCTCCATCATGAGGGGTGTCCCGAGAGCAGGTACCCAGCTTACTGCTTAACCCCCACGTGTGTGTGTGCTCAGTCACTAAGTCGTGTCCAAATCTTTTGCAACCCCATGGACTGTAACCCGCCAGCTCCTCTATCCATGGGATTTCCCAGGCAAGAATACTGGAGAGGGTTGCCATTTCCTTCTGCAGGGGATCTTCCTGACCTAGGGATCAAACCCACATCTCCTGCAATGGCAGGTGGATTCTTTACCGCTGAGCCACCATGGAAGCCCTTAATCACCACAGTGCTGGACCCCATCTGCAGGCAAGATTTGCTTTTCCATTTTGTGGTTGATGCCTAATCTCTCTCTCTCCCTCTGTGGTGGCTCCGCTGTCACCGATACCCATTTCGCGAGCGTCCCCAGGATTCCACGCACATGGAGAGCGGGTCTCTGCGTCCTGAGCGCTCCACCTACCATGTGCTTCTCCTGCCTCAAGGCTGTGTCCAAGTGCAGCAGGTCTTTTAAGTGAAGGTTGTAGATACACAAGTCAAGGTCCACACTGAAAAGCGCAAAGAGAAACAGAACAGACTTTCAGAGGATTTGAAGTGGGGCCTGAGGTTACCAAGTTATCAGGACATCCCTGCTCAGGACAAGCCACAGTGCACCCTGACTCCAGATGCTAAATTCGGCAGTGCACTAAGATTCCTCACAGCCACCCAAGGCGCTTAGAAGAAGTCAAAGAAGATATTTGAAACCCACTTGTGGCCAGAAGGGTACAGCTGCTCGAGAATCAAAGACAGGAGACAGGAACGGATGGAAGGTAAGAAAAATGAACACTTCCCCTGGCCCCGCCCCGGGCATTTTCAGGTCTAGCATCAAGTGTCATCCTTCCCCTCTGCCATCACGTATACATTCTCATGCCCATTTTACAGATGGGAAAACTGACTCAGGAAATCAACAGTCAGAGAAATCAAGTAGCAGTCATGGTCATAGGGGCAGATAAGTGACAGTGTGTAGATAAAGGTCTTTGACTTTTTCTCTGACACAAGCAAAGGCGTTTTAAATACTACATTCCCACCTGAGCTATTACAAGTTCTCTTTGTCCGAATGCTCAGAAACATCCCTTTCCAGCCCGGCAGGGGAGCCAAGAAAGCTCCAAGTCAATGATTGCCACCTTTCTGGGGCTCCCTCCAGGGTCAACATCTTCTGAGCCCACTCTCTCTCCCCACACCCCCAAGCCACGCCGTGCCTTATTCATCTCACCCAAGGCCCCCTGGGACTTACAGAAATTCAGAGCCGACAGGGGCCTGAGGACCAACACATAAATCTACTGACTACTTTACTGAATAACTACTGTGTGCTGAACTCTGCTCTGGGCTGGGCACTTTGGAAATTTAGAGTGTGGACTGCTAAAAACAAGGCATCAGGGTCAAACCCGGCTATAACACTCACCTGCTGTGTGATCTTGGGCAAGTCACTCAGCCTCTCTGTGTCTCATTTTATTCTTTGTAAAATGAAGGCAATATTAGCATATACTTCACAACCTTAATGACTGAGGGCTGCTAAGAGGAATTAATTGTTTGACTCATGAATATTTATTCATCACTGCATCTGTTTTGGGCTCCCACTGGCTGGTAGGACACAGCTGTGAATAAGACAGACCTGGTCTTCGTGTTCATGAGATAATCTCGGCAAAGTGCTTAATAATTTGTACACAGAAGGCACTTAACCAGTGTTAGCCATTGCTATGCAGGGCATGAGGCAGGTCAGTAATTAGAAGAAGCCCTCCTGTCTCTCCCCAGGACCCAGGCCAGGTTCCCTAACCCCTATGCCGGCCAACGCCACACATTCAGCTCCAGCTCTGACCCTGGGTCACTGTGTGTCCACGGCTGAGTCCTTAACCACTCTGGGCCTCCAGTTCCTCCACTGGCCAGGATACGGCTTGTCAGTCTGAGTCCTCCACCCGCCCCCTCCTCACCTCTCGCAGGTCAGCACCTCGGGGAAGCTGCTCGCCCCAAGGAAGCTGCGACCCAGGAACCTGTCGTCGCTGGCGGTCGAGTGGACGCTGGAAGAGGAGCTGCAGTCATCCTTCTCGGCTTGGCTCAGGGTCCCCAAGCTGCTGGAAGGGGATGCCTCCAGCGGCTGGTTGGGCAAGATGGTCTGCTTTAAGGTTTCGTGCAGAGATGGGTTGGAGGAACCGTCGGCCAGAGGCTGGGGGACAGGAGACAAAGCGCCCTCTCAGTCCACGTGACCCATAACCAGCGTATTTCTGTAATTCTACTCACGACACACACAGTGGATCCCAGAAAGGCCAGGCTGGGGATGGGGAGGGTGTGAGTGGATTTTGCAGCTTCTGCCTCAGGGGCATGGCCATGGCTCCAGGGACCAGCATCACAGCTCCTGTCTCATCACTCTTCCCTGGAGGCCAGCCCCTCTGCACCAGGCTCCTCTCTGCCAGCTCTCAGACCCCAGGCCTGCTCCATCTGTTGACCCACCTTCCTTATCAAGGAACGAAAGTCCCTGCCTGCTGCCATGACCACATGAGGACACAGCCTAGTGCCTGGCACAGCTGGAGGGCTCAGCAAACATCAGCCGTCCACGTGTTCAGCCTCAATTCTGCTGCTCCCAGAGATGCATGCCCAGAGGGCACTGAGCTGGCAGCCAGCTCCAAACCCTCACTGTCAGTCCATGCTTCTGGGCCTTTCCAGACTCTGGTTCCCATGCCTCAAATTCCTCTCATTCACCGTCTGCAGAGCAGAAACCTCCTTTCCTCCGGACACAGACCCCCACATCTTCCTTCCCTTCTCCCCGAGCGCAGCCCAGGCTGGATTCCACACGTCCTGGGTCATTTCTGTCCTGTATGCTATCACACACTGTCCTACAAGATCTGCAGGGCTGGGAGGGCCTCCAGGTGAGGACAGTGCCCTCCTGACCACCGGATAATCTGCAGTGCCCACCACCGAGCCTGACCAGCACAGGTACTCATGATGAATAAACGCCCTGAGTCTGGCAGTTTCGAGCCGTCACCCACCCACTGGATAGTGAAGGAAGTGGTTCCCAGTGTGTGTCCAGGAAGCAGTTCCATGAACTATAAGCAGTTACTGGTCACTGTGAATGTTCCACAGAAAAATTAGGAAAGTCTGCGTGAACAAAGTAGAATCATTTTTTCCCCCTTTTTGGCTGTGTCACAGCTTGTGGGATCTTAGTTCCCCAATTAGGGATTGAACCCATGTCCCTTTTCTGGAGCATGGAGTTTTAACCATTGGACCACCAGGGAAGTCCCTGGAATCATTTCTTTGGTGCAGGAATTCTCAGAGCTTTCGCTATGCTCTGCTGTCCTCAAAAGCAAAAAATAATTTAAAAAACTGAATGTGTACTGAGTTTGTAGACATCATAAACTGTTCTAAGTCCTATGCCTAATACGCCGTCTAACCCTCAAGACAACTAGGTGAGGCAGGAGGCAATTTATCCCCATTTAATTGATGAAGAAACTGAGGCCCTGAGAAGTCAGGAAATGGCTAGGAGCTCCCGGCTGAGCTGGGAGCTAGGTTCAAGTCTGTCCTCTTTATCACCAGGAGAGCAGGCTGTCCTTTCCTCAACTTACTCGACCAGGAAACTCCTTTCATGGAACATCTACAAAGCCGAGGGCTCCCTGAAGCATTAGGGATTATGCTGCCCTCTGCAAAATGCCTGGCCCCAGGTGTGAACTCCTGGCTCCAGGTGTAAGACCTGCGGGTACGACTCTGGCCCTACCACTTTCTGCAGCATGACCTTGGACAGGTCATTAGCCTCTTTGGGCCTTAGTTTCCTTGTGCATCAAGTGGAGATAAGAGTATTATTTACCTTACAGAAATGTGGCGATGAACACCAAAACGCCTAATGTAGGAAAGATGCTGAGCGTTATGCTGGCCCCACAGTAAGTGTTCAGTTAACTGTCAGCTGCTGGCATGAGTCCTGCGGTCTCTGAATGAGGCAACTTGTGTCAGCATCAGTATCTGTGTTAGTGTTGAAAGAGCAGAGTGGATGTTGCCCTACTGTGCTGTCACCTGGTGTCATGAGAATACCTCGCTCTATCACGGACATACCCTGCCCCTGACAACACTGTCAAAAAACGGATTCACCCTAAAGTCATGCTCCATTACAAAGCCACAAAATTATCCCTATTAAAATGGCTTGCCAGAAAATCCTCAAATAGGACCCCATATGGCACATTTATATCTCCCGCCTCCTACCCCAATCTCCAGCACATTACTGGTAAATTGCATTTCCAAGACGGAGCTCAGGACGCTTACCCTGAATTTCTGATTGATGGGATAGACGACTTTTGCCTTCAGCGCAAACGCTGTGATATTACTGTTGAAAGACGGCTCGTATTCCTAGGAAGAAGAAAGAATACATGGCGTGGGGAGGCTTTTGGTGAATTGAAGGACAAACCACCGAGTTTCCAAAGTACCACATCCCATTGGTAACAGTGGCCCTGGGAAGGGACGATAATAAACACATTTAGAGCCAAGTTGCTAGGAGGATGGATGGATGGATAGATGGACGAATGGATGGATAGATGGATATATGAGTGGATGGACAGATGGATGGGGCAGGTGGATGGATGGATGGATAGATGGGTGTATGGATGGATGTGGGAGAGACGGAGGTACAGATGGGCGAGGGGATGAATGGACTGATGTTACAAAGCACATTCTTCATTTAATTCCAAGACTTCAGCTTTGGAAGAAATAAGGATTTAAATAACATGACAACACCAAAACTTTTCCTAAAAGTTGTGAATCACCTTAACATTGTTAGCACTGCTGCTGCTGCTGCTAAGTTGCTTCAGTCGTGTCCGAATCTGTGACGGCAGCCCATCAGGCTCCCCTGTCCCTGGGATTCTCCAGGCAAGAACTACTAAGTATATAAAAACTTACGTGTGGCAATATTCATGCAAGGCTTTTGATTAGATCGTAAAATGAAAAGACGTGCTTGGGGAGATCTTTTCACTTTCTGAACCTCCGTCTTCCCAGACAGGAAGCAGGTAGCCTATCTCCCCCAGGGACAGGGATGTGGATGTGGACAAAGCCCCCAGTGGAGATGCTGAAACAGAGCCCAAGCGAGATGATGGACCACTGTGAGTTACAGTAGTAAAGAGCTGCCATCAACTTCTGCTCAGAAACCATCTCCCTGACACAGCTGGACAGACTGACTTGTAGCCTGCTCCATGGCCCCACATCCTCTCTGCATCGCTCTCCTGTTAGGGTCACCCCTGTGCTTTGCACGGTCAGTGCTGAATAAGGGCTTGGACACATCCAGTGGGTGAATGAAGTCAAGCAGACAGACGGGTCAGGAGCCTGGCCCTCCAGGCTGGAAGAAATCTCAACTCAGCAATTCTGAACCAGATGCCAAAACCTTTCTACTAAATCTTTTTAAAAAAAGAACTCCATAACAAAGGACTCGGAGAAGGCAATGGCACCCCACTCCAGTACTCTTGCCTGGAAAACCCCATGGACGGAGGAGCCTGGTAGGCTACAGTCCATGGGGTCGCTAAGAGTCAGACACGAGTGAGCGACTTCACTTTCACTTTTCCCTTTCATGCACTGGAGAAGGAAATGGCAACCCACTCTAGTGTTCTTGCCTGGAGAATCCCAGGGATAGCGGAGCCTGATAGGCTGCCGTCTATGGGGTCGCACAGAGTCAGACACGACTGAAGCGACTTAGCAGCAGCAGCAACAAAGGACTGATTGCCGATTGCTGCATTCTCCTTGGAACCACATACCCTATCTCGGGGAATGCAGAAGAAATTACTGCTTCCTCACAAGGTGAGAAATTGAAACAGCACCCCACAGAGCCTGTGGTGTGGTTCATATCCATCTTCAGAGAGGATTTCACCACAATGCCCTTCTGACCAGGACAGAAGGAAGTTCTGTGGCAGGGCCCGAGGTCTTGTCATGTCTGTCTCTACCTTGTGTGCGTGCTAAGTCACTTCAGTCGTGTCCGACTCTTTGTGACCCCATGGACTGCAATCCACTAGGCCTCTCTGTCCATGGGATTCTCCAAGCAAGAATACTGGAGTGGGTTGCCATGTCATCCTCAGGGGATCTTCCCGACCCAGAGATCAAACCCAAGTCTTTATGTCTACCTGCACTGGCAGGCAGTTTCTTTACCACTGCTTACAAAAACAGACTAAGATGACAAGAATGGGGGCCGTCCACCAACATGTGCCACCTCCTTAAACTTCCAAGGATGCTGTCATTTCCCGGATGGAGAAGATGGCACAGAGAGGTTGAGCTGTGCACCCAAGGTCACACAGCTATTGAATGTCAGGATTGGGACTTGAACTCAGATTCCCTAGCTCTCCTCTTCAACTGCCACCATCCTGTCTCCTTCCACATGACAGAAGTGAGAACAAAAGGAAGAGCCATGCAATTGCAAGGTCAGTGGGAGTTTAGAGGAGAAGCCCCCAGGTCAGCCTCACCACACCCCAGGGACACAAGTCAGATCCTCAGGTACTGGTCACTCCCACACCTGCCACATCCAATCAGCCACGAATCCCACCAACCTAACCTTCTAAGCATCTCTCTAGGGCCACAATTCAGGCCCAAGCCATCATCGTACTTACCCCAGTGGGCTGAAACAGCCTCTTACCTGACTCCCTATGCATGTACCAAGGACTTACTACGCGCTACCACTTGATGCATGTCTGCTCATTTCATTATCACTCAATCATGATCATGCCCATTTTATAGAGAGGTAAAGCAAGGCTCAGAGGTGGACACTTTCCAATCCAGTCTCTCCGAAGCAATCAAATAGCCCTTTTTAAAAAAGTGACTGCTCTTTTTTTTTGGCTGCAGAGGCTCTTTGTTGCAGCGTGCATGCGAGCTTTCTCTAGTTAGAGCACTCAAGCTTAGTTGCCCTGAGGCATGTGGAATCTTAGTTCCCCGGTCAGGGATCAAACCCGTGTCCCCTGCATTGGAAGGCGGATTCTTAACCACTGAACCTCTAGGGAAGTCCCTCAAACAAGCTTTTAACCATACAGTTCCCCTCACTTCCTGGCTTTCCTTGGATCTGAGCGAATACAGAGTAGCTGCCCCTAGCCCACAGCTTCCCATCAGTCACTCTCTCTTGAATCGTTGCTGGGAAGATGGCACAGCAGCGTGGCAGTAAGACCAAAAAGGCTGACGTCTGAACTGGTGACATACTTTGTGAGGCCCAGTTTAAAATGAAAATAGGGGCTGGGGTGCGTGTGTGTGGGAGGGGTCCTTAGTCAAACGTGACTAAGAGTTTCAAGACAGTAAAGTCCAGAAACAGGGAGGGGTAACTGGGCAGAGGGTCCCAGTGACCATATGGGAGGTCATCCACCTATGAAGCTGGCCTCGGAGATGATCCGGGGAAGACACACTTCTTCAAGGAAAGATGAGAAAGCAGAAAGGGCACTGTGCATTTTTACACTTCTTCCAAACAGAGGTGGAGAGAAAGGACAGAATGGAAGGGGGTGGAAAATCAGAGGAAGGATTGTTCTCTGCCTTCCAGGGGTTCATCTTCCAAAGGGGTGACACCAAACATACACTGCACTTCAGGGAAAAACATAATATAAGCAGCAAAGGATGCAGACGCAGGGGTCCACCTGCGATGTACAGAAGTGGAGCCTGAGGATCGGGAGCCTGGGCTGTTTTCAGTCTCTCATAGCTCTTTCTATTAAGCTCCGATGTCCTCTAAATTCTGATCATCTCCCCAACCGTAGCAACACAATTATTCAGAAAATAGGCTGTAGTGCAGATTCACAATGTAAAACTTCTTCAGCTGAAGCAACGCAATTATTCAGAAAATTAAAACATAACTGTCAGAAAAGAAAAACCATTTCACTTGCCGGCAAAAGGTACTCTTCTCAGCAAATGCACAGATGCATCCAGAGGGGAGCTGTGCCCCACCACCCCTCCCTTCTCCAAAGCCAAAGGACAGGACGAGGCTGTGAAGCAGAAGTCCTCAGAGTCTGCTGGAATTTTCTGTGTATTTTTGGCTAATGTGAGCTATTTATCAAAACAGAGTTCATGCAAGGAGTGACATGGACCCCAAATGCCTCGGTTTTCTGGGCATTGGAGGGTGTCAGGGTTACAGCTCATCGCCCTGTTAAAGTCAGCCCTGCCCTCATTCCTTGACAAGCTCAGCCTGCCGTAGACAGGGATATTTTGGCAAAGCCGGTCACCGGAACAGGCAGATCTTTAACTCTTGGCAATCATTAGCTAGATAATGGGCATTGGCGAGGCACAGCTAAATAGTTCACAGGTAAAACATTACTAGGTAGAAGAAGTGGGTTAGCCATCTGGGAGGCAGATAGACTGGGCTCCCCAGCAAAGACTGATTCATTCTGTGCTAGGAGTATTGACAGAGTTGATTCATGGGTGACCCTATGGGGCCGCCACCACTACTGTCATCACAAAGCTCAGAACCCTGAGGCTCAGAGAGGTTGTGTCTTTTGCACAACAGCACACAGCACACAGGTGGCAGAGCTGGGCATGGGTTCCAGGATTCTGGATCCCAAAGCCAGTATTTTTTGCATCATATCTGAGGTCGTCTTCTGTGTGAGAAGAGTTTTTTCAAATAGGTTTATTGAGATGTTATTCATGCAACTGAACCATGTAAATTGTACAATTTAATGCTTTTTGGTATATTCACAGATACGTGCAACCCTTGTCACAGTCAATTTTAGAACATTTTTGCCATTTTGTAAGAAACCTGTACCCTTTAGCTGTCCCCCCTACCCCTCCCACCCCCTGTCCCTGCCCTAAGCAACTACCGATCTGCTTTTGGTCTCTTTAAGTTTACCTGTTCCAGACATTTCAGATGCTTGGAATCTTATGACATGTGGTCTTTTGTGACTGGTTTCTTTCAGTTAGCATTCTGTTTTTGAGGTTCATCCATGTTGTTTTTATGACTGAACGGTATTTCATTGTATGGAGTGACCACATTCTGATTACTTGTTCATCAGCTGATGGACATTTGGCGTTTCCAAGTTTGGGTTATTGTGAATAGAGCTGTCAGGAATATTTGCCCACAGATTTTCTCGTGGATAGTTGTTTTCATTTCTCTCAGCAGAGTTTTAATCCTACATGGTGAGGGGATCAGAGGGAATGAGAGAGACAGATGAGGGAGAGAGAGAAACTAAGACAGAGAGACATTCCACAGCCACACTGACACACAGAGACACGTGGAGACACAAAAAGAGAGAGATGGACATACAGGTAGATGCAATGATACACACATAGACGGACACACTGGGAGAGACAGGCACCTGGGAACAGAGAGGCTGAGCAAGTCAGCCTGGACTTGCTGGAGACACACAGCACAGACGAGGACAGGCGGACTCATCTCTGGGAACAGCCAGGTGCTCTCTCCTCCTCTGTGGCTCTGGGGCTTCCAATCCCTCTGAAGAGTCCTGCCCAGGGCTGAGAGGAGAAGCCCTGTCTTCAGAACCCTTGGGAAGTACCGACAGGGTGTGACTCTTGAAAACTGGATTTTCAGTTTAACCAGAAGCTTCCCCTATTGATTTACAACTTTTTGGTGAAATTTGTTTTAAAACACCCAGCCCACTTTCCTCCTTTGGTAAGTGGAGGCTGCAGAGTCAGGCCCCTGACTGAGTGTCAGGGACCATGGGGGTGCGGGGACGCAGCCCTCCTAGACAGGAGTTGAACATCCCAGGTCCAAATATCGGCTTCAAGGCTTGGGACAGTGACCTGGCTCCACAAGACTCAGTTTCCCCATCTGGAAAATGGGCATATAAACAAGGTCTATATCATGGAGTGCTGAAAGGGTTGCATGAGAGAATTCACATGATGGTTTACATCACTCAAAAATGACATACGTAAAAATGCCTAGAATCCAGTAGGTGCTAAATAAAAAACTTCGTTCTATCTTTCCCTCCTTCCCAGCATCTTTCTCTTTCTTCCTCGCTCTTTCCCTCCCTCCTTACCTAGATGTCTACATTCACCTTTTGGCAATTGATGCTGAATGACTGGAGTCTGTGGTACTTTCTAGGGACTAGGAAGTGACTAGAAGTCACTCACTCTTTCTTTGGAAGAAACGCCCTCTTCATCCATGGAGCTCATGAATGCAGTGATACCCTGTGGGCTGACTCAGGGTGAGGGGCATGGAGGAAGGGGAGGAAAAGAAAGGTATAGGGAACATCCATCTTTTAACATCTCCATCAGAGGCCCAGAACTCCCACTCCTAGATATTTACTCAAAAGAAATGCAACAAAATGAAAACAAACTTACACACACTCACAGATGCCTTGTTCAGAATAAGCAGGCACAGAAACCAGCCCACGCTCGGCGACACATCCCACAGCAGACTGAGCAATTGAAAGGGACAAATGACTGATCAGCGCAGAGATGACCTAGACCAGCAAGCACGAGAAAGCACGTGCTTGCTCTCGTGTAAAACCCTAGGGCAGCAAACCCAATCATGGCAACGGAAATCGTAGCAGCGCCTGTCTGTGCAAGGAGCACTAAAGAACTTTCTGGAATAAAGGGACATTCCTGATTGGGGTCTCGGTGACAGGAGTGTATGCACTTGTCACTCATTAAACTATAAGTTGAAAATCTGTGAGCCTCCTCCGATGCACCCCAACACCCCACTTACGTCCAGAGGCTCCTCATCCTTTGAAGTCAGTGCTTCTCTCTTCCTCCTCCTGGATGGGGCTCCAGCTGCCGATGGGGTCTGGATGTTAGACTCCAAATTCCTGAGCAGACTCTGAGTGTCGTCTTTCTAAAACCCAAAGGTGGAGGTGAGTGGGAGAGCACGTCAGAGTCGGTCAGCCTAGTGCCCTGCAGGAGCCAGCCACCCCCCGCCGCCCCGCCGTCACGTCTGCTGGTCTCCGCGCCTCCGCCACCGCCTGACCCTCTGCGCAGAGGGCCAGGCGTGCTCCCCTCCACACCCACTGGAAACCAACTCCACATCCTTCAGGGCTGACCAGGTGTCACCTTCCTGACAATCCCCCAAAGCCCCATCTCAGTGTCCTCAGGCCCTGGAAGCGATACTTGGATCGAGGCTCATTCCATTGTTCTTCTGAGTTGGTCACCACCACCACTGCCACCCCTAGTAGCCTGTGAGCTCCTTGTGGTGGGGTAACAGCTTAACATGGATTCTGGTCACAATATTTGCATTCAGTTCAGTTCAGTTCAGTCGTTCAGTCGTATCCAACTCTTTGCAACCCAATGGGCTGCAGCACACCTGGCTTCCCTGTCTATCACCAACCCCCGGAGCTTGCTCAAACTTATATCCATCAAGTTGGTGATGCCATCCAACCATTTCAGCCTCTGTCGTCCCCTTCTCCTCCTGCTCTCAATCTTTCCCAGAATCAGGGTCTTTTCTAATGAGTCAGCTCTTCGAATCAGGTGGCCAAAGTATTGGAGTTTCAGCTTCAGCATCAGTCCTTCCAATGAATATTCAGGACTGATTTCCTTTAGGATGGACTGGTTGGTTCTCCTTGCAGTCCAAGGGACTCTCAAGAGTCTTCTCCAACACCACAGTTCAAAAGCATCAATTCTTCGGCACTCAGCTTTCTTTAGGTCCAACTCTCACATCCGGAAAAACCATAGCCTTGACTAGCCAGACCTTTGTTGACAAAGTAATATCTCTGCTTTTTAATATGCTGTCTAGGTTGGTCATAACTTTTCTTCCAAGGAGTAAGTGTCTTTTAATTTCATGGCTGCAATCACCATCTGCAGTGATTTTGGAGCCCAGAAAAATAAAGTCAGCCACTGTTTCCCCATCTATTTGCCATGAAGTGATGGGACCAGATGCCATGATCTTAGTTTTCTGAATGTTGAGTTTTAAGCCAGCTTTTCCCTCTCCTCTTTCCCTTTCATCAAGAGGCTCTTTAGTTCTTCTTCACTTTCTACCATAAGGGTGGTGTCATCTGCATATCTGAGGTTATTGATATTTCTCCTGGCAATCTTGATTCCAGCTTGTGCTTCTTCCAGCCCAGCGTTTCTCATGATGTACTCTGCATATAAGTTAAATAAGCAGAGTGACAATATACAGCCTTGACGTACTCCTTTTCCTATTTGGAACCAGTCTGTTGCTTCATGTCCAGTTCTAACTGTTGGTTCCTGACCTGCATACAGGTTTCTCAAGAGGCAGGTCAGGTGGTCTGGTATGCCCATTTCCTTCAGAATTTTCCACAGTTTATCGTGATCCACATAGTGAAAGGCTTTGGCATAGTGAATAAAGCAGAAATAGATGTTTTTCTGGACCTCTCTTGGTATCCTGATGATCCAGCAGATGTTGGCAATTTGATCTCTGGTTCCCCTGCCTTTTCTAAAACCAGCTTGAACATCTGGAAGTTACAGTTCACGTATTGCTGAAGCCTGGCTTGGAGAATCTTGAGCATTACTTTACTTTTTATGTGTGTCTCTGTTTAAAGATGCCTGATTTAACGTACTGTTGATTCATTAACCTTGAACTCACAGCCAACAGCACTGTAACTCGTGCCTGGACAAAGCTTATCTAACACATGCGTTTTCTCCGTAAGGCACAGCACAGCTTTCTTGTCCTTAGAAACACTAAACAGCACTTCAGTGCTACACTTCATTTTCAACAACAGTATCACCAACAAAAAGCACAAAGATGAGAAAAAAGAATGGAACTTAAGAGAACATGGAAAGGACAGTTGTTGGCAGTATGAGCTGAGACAAGAAAGCAGAGTGTGGCCTTGTTCAATCTCATTTGGAAACTGTACTCCAGGCATCTCATATGTTTCTCATTTCTGCTCTTATTCAGGAAGCACCTCAAAAGTGTCCCAAGTGTCCATTTGAGGGATTACAAAATAAATTTTAGTAAGCAGGCAAATTTGAAAACACCGAATCCATGAATAATGAGGATCAACTAGTTCGCAATAGAAACTATTCTCGAGTTTAAGATTACCTAAGGTATTTTCTTAAAAATCCCCAATGACAGTAATGGAGATAATAGTCACACTAATATTATGCGCACACACCACAGCCTAAAGTGGAGAATGACATAAATATTAATATTCTTGCTATTTCCGATACTGCCATTGGATGACTCAAAAAAACCACATGGATCATGGGAGGGCTTGTCAAATACATCTCGCTGGGCCCACCTCTAGAGATTCTCATCAGTGTGTCTGGGGTGGGTCCCAAGAACTTGCATTTCTAAAAAGCTCCCAATAATGCTGATGCTGCTGGTCTGGTTCACTTTGACAGTAGCAACAAGTCTGGAAGCAACCAGCTCAGATGGCAGAGTTCAGAAGCTTTCTGGGAGACAAGTTTTTCTAAAAGAGGAAGTTGATCAAATACCTAATGCATTCAAATACCTTGAAAGGAAATGGAGGTAAATGGGAGAGAGTTTACTGGTCAATCAATGACACGTAGTTAGAAGTTAAGGAAATGAAAAAAATGGATAATTATTAATTTCAGGGAAAACAAAATCTTGTGCAAAAAAGGAAAGTATTCATAATCACTGCAGATCCTCGACTGATAGTGAATTATGTTCACAAAATTGCAATAAGGAAAACACCGAATGCTGATTCAACCAAAAGTACCAAGAGATTTCCCCTGTAGCTCAGCTGGTAAAGAATCTGCCTGCAATGTGGGAGACCTGGGTTCAGTCCCTGGGCTGGGAAGATCCCCTGGAGGAGGGAAAGGCTACCCACTCCACTATTCTGTCCTGGAGAATTTCATGGACTGTATAGTCCATGGGGTCGCAAAGAGTCGGACACGACTGAGTAACTATCACTTCACTCACCCCATAACCACACAGGGAGGTGATGATGGTGGGTGGTGAGGGTGTAAATATGAAGAGAGGGGGCGAAAAGAGAGCTATTAGTAAATCACTCCCCACTTCCCCAGTGGGACGTCAAGCAGCCGCATCAGCAGGTTATTTAGATGTGGGAAATAAATGACCAAAATAGCCAGCTGAACAAGAGTCGAACAAGATGGGTTCAGAGAAGTGAGCAATAGTTGCCAAGGAACATTTTAAATTATATGCATGAGTCGCTAGTGGTCAAGAACTTGCCTGCCAGTGCAGCAGACGTAAGAGAGGCGGGTTCGATCCCTGGGTTGGGAAGATCCCCAGAGAAGGAAATGTCAACACACTCCAGTATTCTTGCCTGGGAAATCCTATGGACAGAGGAGCCTGGTGGGCTACAGTCCATAGGTTGCAAAGAGTGGTACATGACTGAAGTCACTTGGCATGCACACCTAAGGGCAGACATATTAGTCATTCTGATGCAAATAAAGTTTTAATGATAGAATTTAGAATTTAAGGAAATGAAAAAATGGGTCATGATTAATTTCAGGGAAAACAAAATCTTGTGCAAAAAAGGAAAGTATTCATAATCACTGCAGATCCTCGACTGATAGTGAATTATGTTCACAAAATTGCAATAAGGAAAACACCGAATGCTGATTCAACCAAAAGTACCAAGAGGCTTCCCTTGTAGCTCAGCTGGTAAAGAATCTGCCTGCAATGCGGGAGACCTGGGTTCAATCCCAGGTCTAAAACAAATAAAATAGAAACCCCAAAGAGAAAGTGGTGCAAGATAGAATTATAGGCTGGGTGACCTGGACCAGAGAACAGAGTGCCAAGGACCCGTGAGGGAGGAAGTACCTGCTCCAGCCTGAGGGCCGTAACAGTTCCCCACATGGTTTTCTCTCTGGGTTCTAAAGGATGCCTCCTTGGACCGCAAGGAGATCAAACCAGTCAATCCTAAAGGAAATCAACACTGAATATTCATTGGAAGGACTGGTGTGGAAGCTTAAGCTCCAATACTTTGGCTACCTGATGTGAAGAGTCGATTCACTGGAAAAGACCCTGATTCTGGGAAAGATGGAAGGCAGAAGGAGAAGAGGGCAGCAGGGGATGAGATGGTTAGATAGCATCACCAACTCAATGGACATGAATTTGAGTGAGCTCCAGGAGATAGTGAAAGACAGAGGAGCCTGGCATGCTGCAGTCCACAGGGTCACAAAGAGTTGGACATGACTCATCAACTGAACAACAACCTAAAGAATGAGTGGGACAAGAGGCAGAGAACAGACGTGTGGAAGTGCAGAGGCATCTGGGGATCAAGGGGATTCGGGATGGCTGGATGCACAGACACCTGTATGTTAGGCTGGATACCCTGGGGAAGGTCAGTGACCTTACGCACCATGCAAGGAAACTGGATGCGATCTTGTGTAGGCAGCCAGGAGCCACTGGAGGCTTTTAACCAGGAGTCATATTGTTAGATGCGCATTTTAGAAATAGAGACTAGAGGTGGGAAATGGAGGACATTTAGAAAAGAATATTGCAAAGGTCACATACTAACCATCAGAAAATCTCATCAGTCCTACCCTTGATTGTGAACACCCTCCATGGCTACAGACCTGATCGGATCCACCACCACCCTCAACTAGACTAGTACAGCTGTGACTGACCAGCTGTGCAAACCCAGACAGCTTGGTTAGTCTCTATCAGCCTCAACGTAGCTGCAAAATGGGTGACTCTATGGTCTGAATGCTTGTGTCCCTTACCCCTCCTGTCAATTAATATGTTGAAACCCTAACCCCCAAGGTGATGGTATTTGGAGGCGGGACCTCTGGAAGGACCTATTAGATCATAAGGATGGTGCTCCTGTGAATGGGATTCATGTCCTGATAAAAGAGGCCAAAGCCACTCCCCGCCCCTTCTGCCATGAGAGGACTCAGGCAGAAATCAGTCGTCTACAACCAGGAAGAGGACCTTTGCCAGAATCCAACCATACTGGCACCCTGATCCTGGACCTCCCGCCTCCTGAACTTGGACAGATGTTTGTGTTCATCAGTTACCAAGTTGATCGTATTTTTGTTATAGACACCCAAGCAGACTAAGACAGATACTAACTCCTGCCTCACCAGTAGCAGATGATGAAAAATTCTGACTTAGGCATTCAGAAAGACTCCAGTTAAAGTCCAGCCCCCTGTTCATTCTTCATGACCCTGGACAGAGAACAACCTTGCAGAGCCTCAACGTCCATACCTGGAAAGTGAGGATGACAGCCTCCACTCAGGCTTGGAGTGAGGCTAGAAAAGGAAACGGCTGCAAACCCTTGACAAGGGGCCTGGCACCCACAGAAGGCTCTGACATGTGACTTCCTTCTTCACACAAGAAGCCAGTGTCTCTTAATTACCAGCAGGATCTGACAACCCAGACTTTCCTACAAGAGCCTTGCATGATGTTAATTTTAACCTTTATCATCTCTTTGCAGCATGACACTCCTCTGAAGTCACCTGGCTTACATCTGCTGACTGCATACCCTGTTCACATGGGCCAGAAATGAGGCAACAAGATCACACCACCTTAGCTCAGATCCGACCAGACTTCATCCCTCAAGGAGGTCCAAGCCGCAAGGACCTAAAAAAGTGATCATTCCACCACTGATGGAATGACTGCTGTATGCCGGATACCTCCACACAACATCTGACTCCATAATGACAACTGCCACACGAAGCATCCATTAATCCCTTTCAGGCAGCTACATGCCTGATTGGCAGACCAGTCCCACCCACCTCCAATACAGTAGCTTTGGGGTGAGATCCACGCCTGTCATTTGGCAAGATATTTAACCTCTCTGTGCCTCAGTTTCCTCATCTGCAAAATGGGTACACCAATGGAACCAGCTCACAAAGCTGTTTTGGAAATTCAATGAGATGACAATTCAGGTACAGAGTGTGGCTCAGCACCCAGCATACAGCCAGCAATGCTAGTGTTTCCATTTCCTTATTACAGAACTCATCTGGCTGTGTTACAATCAAACATTTACTAGTAATCCATCCAACTCCATCTTCCTCCAGAGGCAGGAGCACACTGCTGTCCCCGGGCTGTGCCTAGCAGTAGAAGGTGCTCAGCAAACTTTTGCTGTGTGGGATGATGAGTGCATGCTGATGTAGCAGCGTGGTCTCCAATGGGGGGCGGGTTAGCGGGGGGAATCCACACGGCAAGGAAGCAGAATGGACAGGCGGTTGGGGGAACTGGGGGAGGCAAGGGAATTCCCTGCCCTCCAGCCCATCACGGTGAGCCCAGCCCATCAGTCCAAATCCTTGATGCTGCAGAGGTGACCGCGACCTGGAGACCTCATTGGCTAAGGTCACAGGCAGTTGCTGGATGGAGCGGACCATTCCGGGGAATCGCAAACTAAAGCGCATCTGTCACTTGGCCGCCTCCCGCTGCAGTTACTGGCTCCAGCCGCCTCCCGGAGCAAAAGGGGAACACTCGTCCCCAGGGCAGGACTCGTCGCGCGCGCGATGCCCGTGATCAGGCTCAAGTGAAGCCTGGACCCGGGCGCCGAGGAGGGGACCGCGCCCTCTCATCCCACACCCGGCCGCCCGCCGGGCCGACCCACCTGGTGCCGGAGACGCGGGCGCGCGGAGCGGCAGCCGAGCCAGAGGCCGAGGCCGAGGCCGAGTGCGGTGCCCAGCAGCACGGCGGGAACCAGCAGAGCGGGCGCTGGCCGCACCGCGTCCCGGCCCAGCCGCAGCCGCGCGTCGCTCCCGCAGGTCGTCTCTCCGCGGGCCATGCAGGGGCGCTCAGGCGGCCGGCCCGCCGCCTCCCGTGTCCCGCCGCGCGCTGCCCGGGGCCCGCCGCCCGGCGCTCCATCCCTGGCGGGTCCCCGCTGCTGGACTCCGGGTCCCAGCGGAGCCAGGGGGGCGGCGCGGCGCGCTCCGTCGATTTCTCCGGCCTGTGGAGCCTCCTCTTCCCGCTTCTCTCTTGCTTTCCGGAGCTGCCCGGCCGGAGGGAGGAGCCTGGACCTTCTGCTCCAAACTTGGAGCCACCCCCGCCTCCGGCCCTGCCTTTTGCACTGAGCATGCCCGGCCAGAGGCGCGCTTCTTGGAGAGGAGAACCTTTGGGGAGGAGTCTTGTTTTGCAGAGGGCTCTGCTTTCCAGCTGGGTAAGGGACCTTAGCCAGGTCCTCACCCGAGGAGGGTGTTGCTTGGGTAAGTTTACCGAGTGCTTAGGATTTGTTCAGCCTTTAGCTTGATGATCCAAGTAACTTTCTTACCAGCCTTCTGAGATGGGCGTTACTGTGTGCGCCCCTCCTCCTGGTGAGGATCAGGGTCCGCCGTAAGTGATTCATTGCCGGTCTGACTCAGCCGTGCCCCTGACCTCTAGCAGTTGGCCATCCTTGGGTCGCACAGTCCGGCCCTGCCTCTGAACTTGTTTGCCTTTAGACTCCTGTTTTACTGCTAGTTTCTTCGGGGATGGTCGACGCTTTCCTCTAAGACAACGTATAGGCAGATGCTTACATCCGGCCCTGGCTAGCCATGGAGATGCCACGTTTTCATTCATTCCCTCAGCCTATCCAGCGACCCTACTGTCTGAACCAGCACCAGGCCAGCCATCAACCAGACAAGGTCCAGAAGTGAGGATCTTGCAGGGAGATAGGCAGATGAGTTTAGCATCTGTTCTTTCTTTAGGCAACATTTACTGTTGCTAGCTCTCATTCTGGCTGCTGGGGTACACACACACACACACACACACACACACACACACACACTCAGTCACTCACACACACACACACACACACACACACACACACACACACACACACACACACCCCTACGTTTCGGAGCCTAATCTGACTGCTAGGGTACACACACATACACACACACACACACACACACGCTTCTACTCTTTGGAGCTTAATTCCCTATGAGGGCCAGAGCAGAGGTAACATAGGGATCTGTTTCAACAGAGAGGGGTTTCAAGTCCTTCATCTGGACATCCAGCTCAAGTTTCTGGGTTTTTCCGTCATTTCCTCTTCACTCCTTCCAAGCTGGCAAGATGGGAACTACTATGTAGATTTACTTTTGATTAATGAAGAAACTGACAGCTAGACAGGAGTCGTGGCTCATTCAAGGTCTTGCAGTAGGAAACGGGGCAGATAGAGTCACACCTGTATCTGTCTGGCTTCAGGACTCACACTCTCTGCCAGGCGGAGCTTCTTAAATGTTTCCCCAGGAGCATCTCCAAGACTCTTGGGAACATGTCTGAGGGCAAAAACCAGAAATTCTTGCTTTATGCTGGCTATTTCTTTGGATACTCAGGCTTTTATTTTTAAAAATAGTGTTCTTTCACTGCTATGTTTAAAATGGATAGCCAACAAGGACCTATGCTCATTGTCATGGGGTGGCCTGGATGGGAGGGGAATTTGGGGGAGAATGGACAACTGTGTACGTATGGCTGGGTCCCTTCACTGTTCACCTGAAACTGTTACAACATTGTTTGTTAATCGGCTGTACCCCAATACAAAATAAAAGTTTTAAAATATAGTGTAATCAGGAAGGGCTAATTTTAAATTTACACTGGATCTGCTTCTGTGACTCTAGACTTTTTTTTTTTTTTTTTTTGTGATAAAATACATGATGGCCTGCTTCAGGGAGATAACCTGAGCTGCCTATCTGTGAAGGACTGCAAGGAAGTGAAACTAACACATCTCCCTGCCTAAGGCTTGCCATTCTAGGGGAATTTGCAAGGACTGAAGAGTCTTTTTACTTTGTTTCCTCACCTCCTTCCCATCTCTGATCCATAAAAGAACCTGGCAACCAGGCCCTGACAAGATGGTTAGTTTTGGACACTAACCTGTCATCTTCTCCATCAGCTGGCTTTCCAAATAGCCGTCTTCCCGGCCTCAACACCTTGTGTCTCAGATTCTTTGTCCTGCTGTGTGGCGAGCAGAGGGAGCTTGGACTTGGTAACAATAGTGTTGTTTTCATTTCACTTTATTATACAACTGTTTGAAGGTAGAAATCATCCTTTAAATTTCTAAAAGAATTAATGCTCCAGCATTTAGCCTTTGGCCTTGTCTCACTCCTAGCACATCCTGGGTACCACTGAGGGCAGTGAACCCCATGGTGAAAGCTTGGCTAATAAATTCTCAGGTTCCCAAACCCCACTGTCTTTTCCCTGTGAAATCAGGAAAGGCCTATTGGAGGGGTAGGCGAAGGGGGCTACAGGCACCAGACTTCCTGGCCTGAGACTGCAGATAGCAGGAGACTGAAGAGGTGCGAGCTGTCCCTGAGGGCCCAGGGGAGTAACAGCCCTGCTGCCTGCCCCCGTGGAAAAGTTCTGGGAGATTCTTCAGCTGCTGACTCCTGGTTCCAGACACCAACTCCCCTCTTGGTGTTCCCAGAGAGGTAGGTCCCCAGTGTCTGGCCTCTGCCTGCAATGGCTTGGAGCAGGGCTTGGTTTCCCAGCCAGAGATTGGACTGGGTCGTGGCAGTAAACACACTGGATCCTAGCCACTGGGCCAGTAGTCAGTGACAAGGGCTCTGGCCCTTTGGCTTTGCAGAAAAGAATTTCCACAAAGACAGAAAGTAGTGAAGCAAGTAAAGTATTTATAGGAGGAAAAGGAATACAGTACTTGCGGATAAACACTCAGATGGAGAGTCCCTGAGCTGCACCCATGTGGCAGCTTGAGTCACCTATATGGGGCATCTCTTCCGGTTTTCCTTTGGCCAATCGTTACCATTTGCCTGGTTCCCAGTCAAAATGGTATTTGGTACATCTCAGGATTCTCCCGTGTGTGCGCAGGCATCTCTTAGCCAAGCTGGATTCTAATGAAAAGCCATATATGTAGAACATCCCTCCACAGCCTAACTATCTGCCCACCAGGGGATGTGGGAATGGGTTCTTGAGTTGGTCCAAGGGCTCATCCACAGCGAGGGCTCAAGCAGTGGGAAGGACTGGGTTGCTGAACCTAAAAGAATGTGAAAACTGGCCTTGCCCTCTCCATGAGCTGCCAATTCCCCTCCCAGCCCCTCTCCTTGCCGTCCTGTACCTCCATGGTTCTCCTTCTCCAAAAACTTCTCGGTTCTCTAATGGGGAGAGGGGGAGAGGCGGGGGGAGGGGGCCTGCTGCGCCTGCGTAGGCTCGGGATTCCGTCCACTGTGTATCAGTGAAGGCTTGCTGGAGGAGACGGGCCTGAGCTGAGAGTTAAGAGAACGGAGTAGGCATTCACAGAGGAGCACTTGGAGCCTCTCAGCTTTCTGGGAGCAGGAGTCACCCGATCTGATTTTGGTAGAGCCCCCGGGTGAAGCACCAGCAAACCCAAGTGTGGCCACTTCTCCCAGGCCTCGCCAGCTTGGCTCCCTCCCTCCTTCCCTCCCTCTCGCGCTTGGTCCACGGCCTCCTGCTGGCCCGCCAAGCCCCATATACCAGTGTCTTGTTCCCAGAAAACTTTCCGCGGAGGCTCGCACTGAGCATGCTCGGCGGCGGCGGGGCAGGGCCTGGGGTCCGGAAGCTGCCCCAACTCCGCCTGCACCCACCACTTGTGCGTCGCGGGTCCCAGACGGGCGATGAGTTCCACGAGGGGCCCGGGGCGCGCCACGTGGGTGCTGGCTGGGAGCCTGCTGGCCGCTGCCCTGGCGCTGCCTGCGGAGTCCGGGAACCTAGGCCGGCTCCCCGCGGGCCCTGGTCCCCTCCAGCACCCCCTGGCCCCGCAGCCTCTCCGGGACCCCGCCAAGGCTGCTGGGGCGGGGCCTGAGCGGACCGCCGAGGTAAGGAGGGCCCGCCCCTAGTCTCGGGTCTGACTCCGGAGATTTGGCTTTACCTACGCGCCTGGCGGGGAGGCCCCTTTGGGTTCCCCTTTGGGAAATTACCCAAAAGGGAGGGCGGGATCTGAGTTAAGATGCAACCCTGGTGGATCCCGCTTGTGGCCGGAAAACTCCCTGGAAAGGTGGGGAAAGCGCTGTGGTTTGTGGCTGAGAGCTTGGACCTTGCAGGCGGCCGAGTCGATCCCCTTCTGCAGTCTAAGAGCTCTGAGACCTAGGGCAGGTCGCTTCTGATCTGTGCCTATTGCAGGGTCTACCCCAGCGGGTCTATGTGAGCGTAACTATTGCAGGGTCAACCCCAGAAGGTCGATGTGAGGGTTTAGATGCATTCAGGAGTGGAGGTAGAACGACTTTCACAGGTGAGTGTTCCGGAAGAGTGCAGCTGTTGATAAAAGGCACTGTTGGCTGGAGTTTTCTGCGACTGCAAATGTAGCCATTTATACTTCACCGTGCCCTTGCCTCTGTGGCCCCTATCTTGGGAGGACACAGAGCTCCGGCTCACATCCTAGATACTGCCTCCTCCTCCTCTCCCAAATCTGATCACCAGTCCCACTGCCTTTTCCTCCTGATCATCTCTGATGTCTGCCCTTCTCCCATCCAGGCTGCATCCATTAGGTTCAGTCCCCATCCCTCAGCCTCTGGCCTTTGATGACTGTTTCCTCTGGGTTACCCTTACTCCCCTAATTTGTGCGTTCTACCATTCATGTCCCCCCAACCTCTAGATGGCCTGTCTGGTATACATCTGACCACTTTTCTCCCCTGCTCACACCCGCTTTCACTCTGACCCCAGTTGCAAAAACAGGCTTCTGCTCCCAGGAATGTCTGTCCAGTGGTCCGGCCCATTGCGGCCTTGTGGTCCTCCCAGCCCTTCCTCAGGGCCTGGCTCCTCTTATTCTGTTGCATTTTCTATCTATAGGCTCCAGGGTGCCTGCTATACTTGCTGCAGATATTTAGGTCTTTTAAATGAGATTCCTTTCACTGTCTATGATTGGTTCTTAGGCTTTCACTAGAGAAGACAAAATAATAATACTGTGTCGATTTTCTGAGCTTTTAGAAAGCTCATGATGAACATTTTCACAGGGTCCTTTCACTTGTTCCTGTCCTTTGAGATGGGGAGTATCTGGCCCATTTTGCCGAAGAGAAAACTGAGACCCAGAGTGCCATGCCCCCAGGCCTGTCCTGTGCTCTCACGTTCAGAGCCCACCCACCTGTCTTCACCTGCTCTTTCCTTTGCAAAGTCAATGCCAGAACATTCATGTAGATGTTTGTTGCCAGGCCATACATGAGTGCTTTGAAAACTGGAGCATAAATGCTCGTGTTAACTTGTTATTAATTTCTATCCCTTCCTGCAAAGGGTGAGGTAATAGTCAGTTACAGCCATTTTCCAGATGTTCTAAAACTGCTGTGTCCAGTACAGTAGCCCTGGCCACGTTGTGGCTGTTTGAATTTAAACATTTCAGGTGCTCGGTGGCCCCATAGGTTAGTGGCTACCATATTGGACAGCCCAGACCATAGAACCTTCCCACCATCCCAGAAAGTTCTATTGGAAGTGTGCTGGAAGGAGAGAGACAGTGAAGACTTGAGTGGGCAAGAGTCTCCTGAGTGTTTATGGAAGGCCCTTTAGGCATCAGACCATTCTAGGTGCTTGAGATATGAGAGAACAACACAGTCTCTGCTCTTTAGAAACCAGCATTCTTGGAGTGGGAGAAGGGCACCAAGTGGTGTTAATCTATAGTGCAGCAGTTGGCAGTTCAGGATGTAGAGAAGTGCAGTGGGCAGAGTGGACTGGAAGAGATGGCTTTGAGCGCTGTTTGGACAGAGTGGTCAGAGAAGGTGCTTTGGGGAGGTGACAGTTAAGCAGAGCCCTGGATGGAATGAGGGAGGGACATGGGTGCTTCTGGAGAAAAACTTCCCAAAGGAGATTGTAGTGAGGACAAAGGCCAGAGGCAGGATGTGCTTGGTGTGTTCCAGGACCACAAGGAGACTGGTGTGATTAAAGCAGGGATGAGGGGAGGAAGGAGGAGTGGGTGGAGGTGGGACCAGAGGATGGGGAGGGGCCACTTCAGGAAAGGCCCTGTGGACCATGGTTAAGACTCTAACTGTTATTTTGTTGGAAGCTGTGGGTGGGTTTTGAGCGGAAAAGTGACCTGCTTTGACTCCTCTTTTTAAAGCATCCCTGTGGCAGCTGTGAGAATAGAGGGCAGAGGGCAGAAGTGAAAGTAACAACCAAGAGCGGAGGCCGGCAGGAGACCAGGCAAACGATGGGGGTGAAATGGACCACGGAGGTTAGTGGACGGCTGCTGAGAAGTTGCTGGATTTGGGTTATATATTTGAAAGTAGAGCCAGTGGAGATTGCTGTGATTGGATGCAGATTGAGAGAGACTAAGGGAGGAGTCAAGAATGAAAACAAGGACTTGGGCCTGAGCACTTAGAAGACTGGGGATACCCTTAGCTCATATGCAGAAGCCTCAGAAGGCCATGAGGAATTCTGATTTGGTCTTATTGAGTTTGACCCTCCCCACCATGAGGCATCCAGGTAGAGGTGTATAAGAGTAGTGATGGGTGAGTCCTGATATGGGTGAAAAATCTGAGCTGGAAATCTTGACCAGGAAGTGGTCAGTGTACGCATGCCTTTAACCCCAGTGTACACAGGGCCTGGCTGAGTTTTCCTTGGGGGTAAGTATGGTTTGGGAAGAGTGAGGCCTTAGGACAGAGGCCTGGAGTGATACCAAGGCCAGACCAGAAGAAAGAAAGGATTCAGCAAAGGAGATCAGAAAGTGTGGCTGATCTTATAGGAAGGAAACCAAGGCTGTGACCCATAGGTCAAGGAAGGAAGGCATTTCAGGAAGAAAGGACTCCCCAGTGATGTTCACATCCCGATCCGTGGAGCCTGTGAGTGTGCTCCATCCCATGGCAAAGGGAGATTGACATTGCAGATGGAATTCACGTTGCTATTCAGCTGACCTTGGATCATCCCGGTGGACCAGTGTAATCTTAAGGATCTTTCAAAATGGAAGAGGGAGGCAGGAGAGAGTCTGAAGGAGATGTGACATTGGAAGAAGGTCGGAGTGATGCCCCGTGAGGCCTCAACCTTCTGCTGCTGGTTTTGAAGATGGAGGAAGGGGCTATAACTGAGGAGAGTGGGCTGCCTCTAGAGGCTGAAAGAGGCTCCCCTACAGTCTCCAGAAAAGAATGCAGCCCTGAAGACACCTTGACTGTAGTCCAGTGAGACCCATGTGAGACTCCTGACCTCCAGAACCATGTGATAATAAGCATATCTTTGTTTTGAGTCTCTTGGTTCGTAGTGACTTGTTACAGCAGCCATAAGATGCTAATACACTCCCATGCCAAATACTCCTGGTGAGTTGTGCAATGGGGATGGAGAACTGGCTGTGAAATGGGACCGTCGAGGTCATGATGACCTTGTCAGGTGACCTGTGCCATCTTGGAGAGGGGCTTCACCCAGAGAGGGGAAGGCTGGACATTGAAGTGGGGTATCGACTGGTGGTTGGCATGGTCTCTGTGGGACCAGGCTGCTCACGGTGATCAAGGAGCCCCCAGAGAGGCACCCCTAGGCTAGTGACACCCAGGAACCGCTGAGACCTCAGGGAGGCTCGGCTGAGAGGGCTTTCTGAGTTGTTTGCTCCCTGGGCACTTGGTATCCTGCTCCTCTCCCTGGAGTGGAAGTGTCTATTGGAACGGGGTCTCTGTCCCTCCGTGAAGTCAGGGGCCTGCCACAGAGCCTGCCGTGCGGCAAGTGCTGGGGAAAGAATAGATGGAGAATTGCAGGGGCAGGGATGGTACAGGCAGACGTGTGTGGGATTTGGTGCCCTGTGGCACCACTGTACACCCCAGAGACCTCACAAATGAGTTCTTTTATTTTTTTGTTAACAGATTTTAGTATTTAGAACAGTTTTAGATTTTAGAAAAATTGTACACATGGTTCAGAAAATTCATATATATTCCCCCCAATGCACAGCTTCCCCTACTGTTAGCATCTGACGTTAGTAAGGTATGTGCGTGCACATGTACTTGGTCACTCAGTCGTGTCTGACTCTTTTCAACCCCATGGACTATATAGCCTGCCAGGCTCCTTTGTCCATGGGATTCTCCAGGCAAGAATACTAGAGTGGGTTGCCATTTCCTACTCCAGGGGATCTTTCTTGACCCAGAGATCGAGCCCATGTCTCTTGTGTCTCCTGCATTGGCAGGTGGGTTCTTTTCCACTGAGCCACCTGGGAAGCCCTGGCAAGGTACATTTATTACAATTAACGGTCTAACCTTGACAAGCCATTGTTAAAGTCCATAGTTTATTCACATTTCCTCAGTTCTTGTACCCAAAGTCCTTTTTGGTCCCAGGACTCCACCCAGGACATCACTTTACATGTAGCTGTCACTTCCTTGGTTGTGAGGACCTTGGCAGTTTGGAGGAGGACTGGGTGGGGATTTTGCAGGGTGCTTTCTGTTGGGATTCATCTGGGTGCTTCTAGCAACATGATTTACGGCTGTTTGTGGGCTTTTGAAAAAAGTTTTTGTTTTGTTAGGTTTTTTTTCTGTTGTTGTTTTCAGATTTCATTCTAGTTTATTACAGTGAAAAAAATACCTCATGGTTCTAAGTGCATATTCAATTTCTGAGCAGCAAAGGAGACAGATTTAGATATATTAAAATGTGGTTTCTATGTTCATAATGATAAGCAGCCACATAAAAAATAACGTATAGAACAACTTGTCCTACAAGACAGCTTTGGGGGTTTTCTTTGACTAGAAATTTTCCCAGTTTGGGAACATTAGCTTAGACATACATGAACATAAATTCGAGATACTGTTAATTAACTTATTTGAAAGAGTGGGATATTTAAGAAAGCTGTTTCTACCAGTAGAAACAAAAATGGAAAACTGTCAAATAACTGTGAGTTGCTTGGAATTCTGCCTGGCTTCCAGAAATTAAGCTGGGAACAGATGTCTGCCCACACAGTGAAAATGATCTAATTAGTAAGTGTTTCCTTAAATGAAACACAAAATGACAAAAATGATTCCTTAGCGGACTCCCAGTCGAGGGGGAGGAAATATTAGACAAGGTGGAAACTATGGAGTGGTCTTAAATTTCAGAAGTAGAGATGAGCAATTTAGAGGAATTTTTCTGGGATGCTTTGCTGTTGTTGTTGACCTTGAACTCTTGGCTGGACCAGCACTGGCCAGGTTGCTCTGCCATGAAATCACCCACCCCGCCCAATGCACTGTACTGTATTAGAAGGAGGTCCCTATGCAGGGCCTCCAAGGGATGCTCTTAGATTTTTTTTTTCCTGCCAAATGGCAGCAAAGACTTAGTCCACCAGTGTCTGGCACACAGCACTCTTCTTCTGAGAAAATGGCACCTGTTTCCACCTTGTAGAAGGTGTGTTATGAACTAGTGGTTGTTCTGGACACACACACCTGTCCAAGGAGATCTCAGGGACAGCGTTTCTACCAGGCGTGAGAGGGCTGGCCCCCATCACTTGGTCTCTGATTATTGTCATTTTTGCTATTGTTACGGTGACATATGGGCACATGCTTCTTGTTACAAGAAACAAAACAGTACAGGTGGTGTGGAGACAGGGATCCCCTTCTACTGCACACACACTCGCTCCCCAAGTCCCCAAGGCTAACATTTCTGCATACTCCTGCCTAGGCTCTTAAGAATAATACATGGTTGTGATCTATGGTATTATATGGCGTATTGATAAACATGTAACTGTATATTAAATCTATAGGTAATTAATGCTAAACATATTGTTAAATATCTACATATATTTTCAAATTACTAAATGTATAAGTATATGTACTAATAAAGTAGCTTACTAAATATGTAACTGTATGTACTAATATGGGGTTTCTCTGATGGCTCAGTGGTAAAGAATCCGCCTGCCAGTGCAGGAGACACAGGAGACTAGGGTTCAATCCCTGGGTCGGGAAGATCCCCTGGAGAAGGAATTGGCAACCCACTCAGTATTCTTGCCTGGGAAATCCCATGGACAGAGGAGTCTGGCAGGTTACTAGTCCATGGAGTCACAAAAGAATTGGTCATGACTTAGTGACTGAGCATGCATGCACATGTGCTGACGTAATTTATATAAAAAATAAAGGTGAATATAACAATCAAATATATAATAATATATTAAATATTTATAAAATAAGATGTCATTTTTATTAAATGAGACTGTATTATTCATCGTATTGTGATCCAGTGATTTCACTTGATATATCTCAGATTTTTCCTAGATGATCATAGATCTGCTTTATTTATGTATTTATATTTGTAGTTGTGGTAAAATGTACATAACAAAATGGTTATGTATAATTGTAGCTCATCAGTAAAGAATCTACCTGCAATGCAGGAGACGTGGGTTTGATCCCTGGGTTGGGAAGATACCCTAGAGTAGGAAAGGGTAACTCACTCCAGTATTCTTGCCTGGGAAATCCCATGGACAGAGGAGCCTGGCGAGCTACAGTCCATGGGGTTGCAAAGAGTCGGACACGACATAGCGACTAAGCTACCACCACTATACACAATAAAATTTACCTTCTTATCCCTTTTCAAGTGTATGGTTCAGCAATGTTAAATGCATTCACATTGTTGTATTTCCATCTGCAAAATTATTTTAATCTTGTAATACGAAACTCTGTCCCCATTAATCAACAACCTCCCATTCTGCTGTCACCCAGCCCCTGACAGCCACCCTGCTACTTTCTGTCTCTGTGAATTTTACATATCTCCTATAAGTGGAATCATACAGTATTTGCATTTTTGTAACTGGCTTATTTCATTTGGCCTGATATCCTCAAGTTCCATCCATGTTGTAGCCTGTGACAGATTTTCCTTCCTTTTAAGCCTGAATGATATTTCATTTTACGCATGAACCAGTTTTTTTTTTTTTTTTTTAATAAATTTATTTATTTTAGTTGGGGGCTAACATGAACCACTTTTGCATGGGCTTCCCTGACAGCTCAGTTGGTAAAGAATCCACCTGCAATGTGGGAGACCTGGGTTTTGATCCCTGGGTCGGGAAGATCCCCTGGAGAAGGGGAAGGCTACCTACTCCAGTATTCTGGCCTGGAGAATTCCATAGACTGTATAGTCCATGGGGTCCCAAGGAGTTGGTCACGACTGGGTGACTTTCACTTTTGCTCGTCCATCCATCCATTAATGGACATTAGGTTCCTTCTCCCTTTTGGCTATTGTGAATAATGCTGCTGTGAACAGCACGGGGCTTGCCCCATTTCAAGGGCTCTAGCCAAGGCACTATGGTAACAATCATGATAATGATTGTTATCATTATTTTATAGTGGAGGGCTCTGGGCTTCTTGAGGGCTCAGTATTTCACAAAGATGGGATGGAGGGGTTGTCTTAGGCCTGTTTGGACAAGTTTTCATCACTGAACAAGGTGAAGCAAGCTGAGGAGTTCTACACTTTCCAAAAGAGGTATCTGAGGCTCAGAGAGTCTAAGAGACTTGCCCAAGGACACGCAGCAGATAAATGATTCCAGCTCAAATCTAGGTTTCCAACTCACATGACTCTGTGAAAACGAGTAGGATCTTGGGAATTCAGAGGCTTGAGCCTCTCCCTGCATCAGAGGGTTCGTGAAAAGCAGAGTTGGGATTCGAACTCAGGTCTAACTATATGAAATTTCCACTACACTGTGCGGCCTCCCTAGACAGCTCCCAGGAATGCAGTTATATAATCCTCTACTCCGATGCTGGTGGAGATGGTTAACTTAGAAAGATTTACATCAGACGTCAGGATAAACGGGCAGCTCCTCTCCATGCAAGCCATTTACAGAAATGACTTTTCAACCATTCCATTTTCTTCAATAACGTCTTTGTGCCTTTGGACTTTTTAGGACTTACCCCTTGGGATTTGGCCCAGTGTGGAAAACTCTGACGCTAGGACTCCAGGTAAGTTTTTCTTTTCGTTGATTTTTTATTGATTTGACCATGAAAGAGAACCAGACCCTAAAGGCATAGACCTCCTGCTTCTGCCTCTCTGGCACCCTGCTCACCTGTGTACCTTACAGAACAAGGGCAGTGAGTCCCCTCTTGCAGCAGTGATCTGGGGTGCCCAGGTCTGAGTTCAGGTAAGGTGGTGATTGATTCTTGGTGAGATTCGGTAATAATTGGTAAGAACCAAGAATCAATAATGTTTAAGGTAAGGTGGAATCTTGATTCTCCCCTGAAGGTGTCTGATGAAGAAAATGCAGAATGTGTGTATTAGTCAACGGTATTAGTTTCTTTTTGCTGCTGTAACATGTTATCACAGATTTAGAGGTAAAACAGTATCGATGTATTCTCATATAGTTCTGGAGGGCGAAAGTTCACAGTCAGTTTAACTGGTCTGAAGTCAGGGTGTCAGCATTCTCTCCAGGGTCCTGGGAAGAATATTCTTCCTTCTCCAGGATCTGGAGCTTCATTCCTTGTGTCCTGCAGGTCATGACCCTTCCTATAGCCTCCAAGCCAGCAGTGTTGCTTCTCACCTCAGTGGTCCCATGACCGTCTCTTCTGCCTGTCAAATCTCTCTCTGCCTCCCTCTGTAAAGACATCTGGGATTACATTTATGGCCCCCTGGATAATCCAGGTTACTTCCCATGAATTAAATTAAGGGCCTTTAATTTAATCCTGGAGAAGGCAATGGCACCCCACTCCAATACTCTTGCCTGGAAAATCCCGTGGACGGAGGAGCCTGGGAGGCTGCAGTCCATGGGGTCACGAAGAGTTGGACACGACTGAGCAACTTCACTTTCACTTTTCACTTTCATGCATTGGAGAAGGAAATGGCAACCCACTCCAGTGTTCTTGCCTGGAGAATCCCAGGGACGGTGGAGCCTGGTGGGCTGCCGTCTATGGGGTTGCATAGAGTCAGACACGACTGAAGTGACTTAGCAGCAGCAGCAGCAATTTAATCATATCTGTGAAGAGTCTGTTGCCATATAAGAGAACATATTTACAGATTGCTGAGATTGGCACCTGGGTGTCTTTGGGGACCATTACTCAGTCTACCTGACTTCCCAGATGGCTCTGCAGGAAAGAATCCATCTGCCAATGCAGGAGATGCAGGAGACCTGGGTTCAGTCCCTGGGTTGGGAAGATCCCCTGGAGAAGGAAATGGAAACCCACTCCAGTATTCTTGCCTGGGAAAGGCAGGATTGTAAAAAGTTGGACATAACTGAGTATGCACACCCTGAAAGTCTACCACACCAGGTTTCAGAAATCCAACTGAAACTAACTAAGCACTGAGCAATTTGTTGACCCTTATTGCTGGACTGCACAGGCCCCAGATCAGGAGCACAGTGTTCTCAGGGCTCTGCTTCTCTCCTTCTGTCCGGGCTCCTGCTTTCGTCTGGTGAGTGTCATTCTCAGGGACAGTCTTTCCATGTGGAAGTAACTGCTGCCTCTTGCAGAAAGGAAGAGACTTTCTGTAGCTCGACAGAAGTTCAGGGAAGACTAATGGACACAGTCTGAGTCTCATGCCAGTCCCCGGTCCCACTTGGGGACTTTTGAGGGGAGAGTGTCCTGGGTTATGGGCTTAATTCTGGCCTCCTGGGGCCTAGGATGCACTGAGATCCAGGTTTGTCTGTAGAGACTGAGCAAGAATCTTACTGATTAGTCGGGGGGCTTCCCTGAAGGGAGGGGTCCTGGGCAGGCAGAACAGATTTTTCATCCAGAATTGACACAGGTTATGAATACACCTCGTTTTATTCCTGGGATAAACGTATTTCATTTTCTGGGGGAGTTAAAAAGTATTTTTTATGTCTTTTGTTACTCTCCCACACTCAATATATAAGCAAATGTGGAAAACTCAGTCATGGCCACAGGACTGCAAAAAGTCAGTTTTCATCCCAACCCCAAAGAAGGGCAATGCCAAAGAATGTTCAAACTACTGTATAATTGCTCTCATTTCATGAGCTAGCAACATTATGCTCAAAATCCTTCAAGCTAGGCTTCAGCAGTACATGACCTGAGAACTTCCAGATGTACAAGCTGGGTTTTAAAGAGGCAGAGGAACCAGAGATCAAATTGCCAACTTTTATTGGATCATGAAGAAAGCAAGAGAGTTCAAGAAAATCATCTACTTCTGCTTCATTGACTACGATAAAGCCTTTAACTGTGTGGATGACAGCAAACTTGTGGAAAATTCTTAAAAAGATGGGAATACCCGACCACCTTACCTGTCTCCTGAAAAACCTTATGCAGGTCAAAAAGCAACCAAACATGAAACAATGGACTGGTTCAAAATTGGGAGAGGAGTATGACAGGCTGTATATTGTCATCCTGCTTATTTAACATATATGCAGTGTACATCATGTGAAATGCTGGGCTGGATGAATCACAAACTGGAATCAAGATTGCTGAGAGAAATATCAATAGCCTCAGATATGCAGATGACACCACCCTTATGGCAGAAAATGAAGAGGAACTAAAAAGCCTCTTGATGAAGGTGAAAGAGGAGAGTGAAAAAGCTGGCTTTAGACTCAACATGAAAAAACTAAGATCAGGGCATCCAGTTCCATCACGTCATGGCCAGTAGAGGGGGAAAAAGTTGAAGCAGTAATAGATTTTATTTTCTTGGGCTCCAAAATCACTGTGGATGGTGACTGCAGCCACAAAATTAAAGCTTGCTCCTTGGAAGGAAAGCTGTGACAAACATAGACAGTGTATTAAAAAGCAAAGACATCACTTTGCCAACAAAGGTCCGTATAGTCAAAGTTATGGTTTTTCCAGTCGTCATGCATGGATGTGAGAGTTGACCATGAAGAAGGCTGAGTGCCCAAGAATTGATGCTTTCTAAGTGTGTTCTTGGAGAAGACTCTTAAGAATCTCTTGGACTGCAAGGAGATCAAACCAATCAATCCTAAAGGAAATCAACACTGAATATTCATTGGAAGGACTGATCTGAAGATGAAGCTCCATACCTTGGCCACCTGATATGAAGAGCTGACTCATTGGAAAAGACCCTGATGCTGGGAAAGATTGAAAGCAGGAGGAGAAGGGGACGACAGAGGATGAGATGATTATATAGCATCACTGACTCGATGCACATGAGTTTGAGCAAACTGCAGGAGATAGTGGAGGACAGAGGAGCCTGGCATGCTGCAATCCCCAGGGTCGCAAAGAGTCAGATATGACTTAGCAACTGAACAACAACAAGCAGTCTTTACAAAAGACTTTACAAAAGTTTACAAAATCCAGTGTTTTCATTTGAGTAAGATAAGTTGAGGTGATATCACCATAATCACAGAAAATGTTTAGTCACTAATTAAGCAGACATTTTGGATAAGGGAGGGCAGTGCACTTAGGACTGTGGTTGTAGTGAGAGCAGAAGGTGGAGGAATGGGGTCACTGGGAAGGCTTCAGGGAGGGCTTCCTGGAGGAGGTGTTGAGTGTCAGCTGAGTTCTGAGAAGTAGCGATCAGCAGGAGAAGGAAACAGAGGGAGAGGCTTCTAGGCATGTGGCAGCCCAGAGGTGAGGGAGCGAGGGTGCATTCAAACAGCTGCAGAGTCACGACCGTTGACCCATGTGACAACGCACTAGTGGGGAGACCGCTGGGTAGTGACGCAGTGGGAGGTGATGGTCAGGTCAGAGCTTGACTTCCTTCTGTACTGCCTGTGGACAGTAGCAGTGTCTGTCCTCATTCAGGTCTCCATCAGAGCCCACGGCTGGGCCTTCTGAGCGCCTGGAGGAGCAGGGGCATAGACACCCACACCAGAGACAAAGCCCAGACTTGCCTTCAGGTTTGAAGTCCAGTGAGTCTTTGTCCCTTAGCCCTAAGGACTGGACTGGAATCTGTAGGTGGGTGTTCTGTCCCACTTGTGTGACTGACTCGAACAGTCCCAAATGAGCAGCCAGCCTGGGAAAGCACCTGCCAGTTTCCATGGTGAAGGCTCTCAATTCCCAGATGCTCACCTTTGTCCCCATTCCAACATCATGAACTGAACCAGAGATACTATTCTGGGGAAAAGGATATTGATTTTATCCAGGATCCAGTTTTACATTCTTTTTCTTTTTTAATTTTAATTTTTCCTACATTTATTTATAAATTCTATAAAAGGGGTTCCAAAGCAGTTCTAAAGACTTTGCTATCAATACTCTGTAAGGAAGAGTGAAAAACAGGATTCATTCTCAGTCCATATACAGTTTGTACTCAGATAGAAGATAAAGGTTGAAAAGGCATGGCTCCACAATTCTGGTCACTTCAAAATGAAACTTACAGAGTGGTTAGAGGTTTTCCCAAGGGCACAGCTGGCGAGTGATAGAGCCAGGATTGGAACCCAGGGCCCTCTGATGCTAAGCGTGTAGGAATCACCCATGCCTCCTCCCTTGCCTAGCGGTTCTGACTCAGCCTGTCTAGAGTGGGGCCAGGAGTGTACATTTCAGCCTACAGCTCAGGTAAGAAACACACACTTCAAGAAACTCTTTTTAAGCTGTGGCTCCCATTGAGAACTTCTCACCTTCTTGGCAAAGAGATAAGTCATTCATTCATTCACACTCTTGTTCACTTACTTAGCAAAGATTTTCCAAATGCTTGCCACGTATCATGTGGTTTGCTTCCAGAGTTTAACCACTGCTATTTTGTATTATGTAATGCATACATGTTCCTGTTTTGCAGAGGAGGCACCACTTGGAATGAAATTCAGTAAGGAAATTGAAGTCTTTAACCCACCCCTGGTTTCTTCAGCCTCTAGTGGGCCATGGATTCATTCCGTCTTTGCTTTTACACACTCATGGCCTGGAAAGACCTTGTTTAAAAGAGACTCTGCTGTAACACACCGCCTGGTAAGTAACATGTTCAGTTCTTTTAAAGACATATCAGAAGTTGTAAAGAAACCGATTTTGGACCACTTGTGTAGAAAATGTCACAGGCTTTTGTTTCTCTTCCAAAAAACACCTATTCTTTCTCTTTCACTAAATATAGTTATCATTAGGGAGCAAATCCATTTTTCTTTACAGAGAGCTGCTTCTTCTATACAGTATTTAGGTGAATAGGATGTGTGAATCTGAGCATTAGGCAGCCTTATCTGCTGGTTCTAAAGCAGTGCATGGGGTTTTGCTTTAACTGGATCAATTCACTTGCACCGGTTATAAAAACGCTGCTACCGATAATAGTGCCAAATGTTTAAAATGTATTTTCCACTTGCCTGGCATGTTGTTGTTCAGTTTCTCAGTCATGTCCTACTCTTTGCGACCCCGTGGACTTCAGCATGCCAGGCTTCCCTGTCCTTCACTATCTCCTGGAGTTTGCTCAAACTTATGTGCATCGAGTCAGTGATGCCATCCAACCATCTCATCCTCTGCCGTCCCCTTTCTCCTCCGGCCCTTATTCTTTGCCAGCATCAGGGTCTTTTCTAATGAGCCAACTCTTCACATTAGATGGGCAAAGTATTGAAGCTTCAGCTTCAGCATCAGTCCTTCCAGTGAATATTCAGGACTGATTTCCTTTAGGATGGACTGGTTGGATCTCCTTGCAGTCCCAGGGACTCTCAAGAGTCTTCTCTAACACCACAGTTCGAAAGCATCAATTCCTGGGTGCTAATCCTTCTTTATTGTCCAACTCTCACATCCATACATGACTACTGGAAAAACCATAAGCTTAGCGCTTTCTATGCATAATCTTACTAGAGCCTCATTATGAGTTTCTTAAACAGGTACTATGTTTATTCCCTTTTTACAGATAGGAACTGAAGATTGGAGAGATTAAGAAGTTTGTTCAGGGTCCCACAGGTCAAAGTGGCAGAACTAGGATGTGGGGCCCCTGCTCTTAGCCGCTGTCTCTGCTCCCAGTGTTCTTCATACTCTGTATAATGTGTTGGTGCCACGTGAGGCTGACTCTCACCTAAGCTGTCATGACTTATGATGGCTTGAGAACCAGTGGGTTCAGCCAACAGGACCATGGCTACAAGCTCCTCCTTGGCCCTTGGCTACATTTTGTGTTAGTCTCCTACATTTTGTATTAGATAGTTGTGTGACAAATTATCACCAACATGGTGGCTTAGAACAGTGAAATTTATTGTCTCCTTGTTCTAGAGGCAGGAAGGCCAAAGTCAGGGTGTCAGCAGAGCTGTGCTCTTACTGGGAGGTTGTAGGGGAAAATCCATCCTTATTTCTTTCAGCTTCAGTAGCTTTCCTTGGCTTGTGGCTGCATCACTCCAATCTCTATATTGGGATTCTACAGAGAAACAAAACCAGTAGGATGTGTGTATACATACACACAAATACACACACACACGTATGTGAAGGAGGGAGGGGGAGATTTATTTCAAGAAATTGCTTATGTGATTGCGGGGGCTGGCAAAGTCCACAGTCTGGAAGGGTGGCCTGAGACCCAAGGAAGAGCTGATACTCAAGTTGGAAAGGTCTCTGCACAGAATGCACTTTTCCTTAGGGGAAACCTTTTTTGTTAAGACCTCACTTGATTGGGTGAGGCCCACCCACACTATGATGGGTCATCAGCTTCCTTCAGAGTCCACTGACCTCAATGTTAAATCTCATCTAAAAAATACATTCACAGTGACATCAGGAGGTAGTTGACTAAGTATCTGGGACCCATGGCCAGCCAGCTGACACCTAACATTTACTGTCATACTCTGCTTTCACCTGCTTGTGACCTTTTCTTTGTGGTGTGTCTTCTCCTTTTCTGTCACTAATAAGGACACTTGTCATTGGATTTAGGGCCTGGCTAAATCCAACCCACCTGAAATCCAGAATGATCTCATCTTGAGAGCCTTGGCTTAATTAATTACATCTTCAAAGACCACTTTTCGGGCAGCAGCAGGGTGGGGAAAAAAAAACAAACAAAGACCACTTTTCCAAGTAGGGTCATGTTTCCAGGTTCTGGGCTTCAGGACGAGCTGCATCCAGCCACCATGGTGGTCATTATCTTTCCAGTCCATGCTCCATCCCTCTCCTGTGTGTCTTTGTCCAACAAGCTGTGTTTATCTGATTGTCATATGCAGGATACTGTGTGGGGATCTGAAGACTAGAAAGCCAGATGCCTGCCCTCAAGGACTTGCTGGGGTCCTGGCATGTCAAAGCATGAGGGTGGGGTCATGGACAGAGACTTAACCAGAATCAAAGGCCTCAACAGCTCATGCTGCTGCCTATGGTCAAAGTGTTCTCAGAACATCACTTCTGCTCTCTGCGTCTTTGTTCATTTCTATACAATATACAATGAGAGAGTCATGCTCTGGAGAAGGCGTGTGCCCTATGGGAGAATCATAGCATGTGGAGCTATATCTATCCCATCTATACCTATACCTATCTATACCTATCATATCATAGCATATGGAGCTATAGCCAGCACACTGCCTAGGTAGAGTCCAGGCTTCCTACCTATGCAGCCTTGGGCAGGTGGTTAACCTCCATGAGCCTTAGTTTCCTCATCTGTAAAATGGGAGAAATAGAGTTCATGTGTGTACAGAGATGGGCATATGCCTGGCACTTGGGAAAGAATAGCCATTGTTAGGGTTATAGGTATCAATGAGAGCTGCCTTGGTCTGTGATTCAGAGTATGGCTCCACCCACCACAGATGAAGGTGGGCAGGGCAGACAGTGGGAATGCATGGCCTGGGGTCAAGGGGCATGTGGCAAGGATGAAAATGAAGAGGTATCAGCTACATTTACAAGGAGCAGAGGAGCTGGCATCCAGTGGGTGAGCCCTGGCTTTCAGTTGGTTTCCAGGGGAGGTGTCGTGGAGCTGTGTGTGTGTGAGTCGCTCAGTCGTGTCCAACTCTTTGCAACCCCATGGACTGTAGCCTGCCAAACTCCTCTGTCCATGGATTTTCCAGGCAAGAATACTAGATTGGGTAGCCATTCCCTTCTCCAAGGGATCTTCCCGACCCAGGGATCAAACCCGGAACTCCTTCATTGCAGGCAGATTCTTCACCACTGAGCCACCAGGGAAGGCCCTCATGGGGCTGGAAGAGGCCAGGATTCTCTACCTGTTAATGAGAGATCCAGCTCGCAAGAAGCACCCTCACACACCATGGTCTGTGTGTGTTGCTTGTGGCTTGTGTACCGCACTCAGGACATGTGCGTGCTCAGTCGCTCAGCCATGTCCAACTCTGTGTGACCCCATGAACTGTAACCCACCAGACTCCTCTGTCCATGGGATTCTCCAGGCAAGAATACTGGAGTGGGTTGCCATTTCCTCCTCCAGAGGATCTTCCTGACCCAGGGATCAAAACTGCATTTCCTGCGTCTCCTGCATTGGCAGGCAAATTCTTTACTACTAAAGACCCTGTTGTTGGGAAAGATGGAAGGCAAAAGGAGAAGGAGGTGGCAGAGGATGAGATGGTTAGATAGCATCACTGACTCAATTAACATGAATTTGAGCAAAATCAAGGGAACTCTGAAGGACAGGGAAGCCTGGCATGCTGCAATCTATGGGATGGCACAGAACTGGACACGACTTAGCAACTGAACAACAACAAGGCCTGGGAAGCCAGGACATGTGAGCAGTCCTTAAAGGATTTTTCCATAGCTCCGCTCACATTCTTCCTGCTGAAGTGTCAGCCCTGGTTCACTGAGTCCCTGTGACAATGATGTCATTGACATGCACCTCAGAACAGGACATAGCCCTGTGTCATCACGTGTCCACAGTTTTCTTTATTGATAGGTTTTAAGTTCCAGTTCTGTAAGACTTAAAAAAAAATCTTCAGGGTCAAAATACGTGACCACAGAAGTAATCCTTCTACCCTCCCCTTTTAGTTATTTATTTTTTGGCCACATCCCACAGCATGTGGGATCTTAGTTCCCAGATCAGGCATCTAGTCTGCACCCCCTGCATTGTAAGCATGGAGTCTTAACCATTGTGCAGCCAGGGAAGTTCCTTTACCCTCCCCCCCCACGTTTAAAAGTTCATCTTGTACTTTTATTTAACATGTGTAGCATGAAATATTTTTCATTTCCTAATAAGTTCTATATTTTATTGTAGCATGGAGACATTTCAAGAGATGTTCAAGGGACTTCTGAGAAAGGAGTAATTTTTCAGAAATGTGCAGTGGTGAGTGTTCATCGGTGGTTTACACTTAAAGAGAAAGTAATTGAATTTGTCAAAAACATGTATTAGTAGAGTTATATATTTAAAGAAATGGCAAATCACATGGCTGTCTACCCATGTCTGGACATGGGTGATGAAGTGACCCACAGGGATCTCATATTTTTTATGGAAGCACCAGAATAAGATATTTTGGTAACAACCAACATCATTACTGAAAATCCTCCGTGATTATTTAAAATGGGAAAGAAAGTATGTATTTTCTCCCGGATTTTAACGTTGGTATGATACCAACAGTTTACAAATTTATGTAATGTCTTTTAAGTCTTTGATTCTTACTGATCTCATGAGATGACTTTCACACGATCCTTGTGTCGAGCATCCCCAAGATCATCATCTGGTTCAGTGGTTCCCTAGAAGGACTCAGGGGACTCAGAACAGCTGCTCTACTCACAGTCACTGTTTATTACAGCAGAACGATATAGATTGTCGTCAGCAAAGCCAAGAGCTCATAGGACAGAGTTCTGGGGAGACCAGGCCCAAGACACCTGGTCTTCTCCTGGGGGAGCTGAAGGAACAGCATTTAATTTTCCCAGCAATGGTGTGTGACATCACCAGGGAAGCTCACACAAGCTGTGGGGTCCAGGATTTTTATTGAGGATCCATCATGTAGGCATGGAGCACTCATGTCCCTGACCGCAGTTACTCAGGTCACCTGAACACAGCTTGGCTCAAGGCCCCCACCATGAATCACATGGTTAGCACAGACTACCTGGGGTGGCCCAAGGCCATAAGTATAGCAAGACGCTCTTACCAGACAAGATATCCCAAGGGCTTTGAGGGCCCGTCTCAGGACCTGGTCCTCTCTTGGGGATAGGCAGGGTTTGGACAGTCCAGATCTGCTTAGCTAACTGTGTGCTGCACAGCTGTCATTGCTGCCCAGGCCCTTGGCTCTCTTGCTTCCCTTCCTGGAATGCAGTTGGAGCTACCAGTTTCTCATGCGTCTTCCTAGAAATGTTTCCTGCTACATGAGTGTAGTTATGAGTGTGTGTGTGTGTGTGTGTGTGTGTGTGCGCGCCCATGTGCACATACATACAGATAGCTTCTTTCTTCCCCTTTTTACGTAGGTGACGGTACCCTATACGCCAAGTTTTACAGTTTGCTTTTTTTACTTATTGCAATCCAGAGCTCACTCTTCTTGGGGGTGTACATGGCTTACCTCTCTTTTCTCAGCTCCTCTGTCTCTTTCAGCAGTGCTGGGGTAAGGGAAGGGCAGGAATGGTGGGAAATAGGCTTTGAGAGAGGGAGCAGGACAAGGTGGCAGAGGCCAGGTGGGGAGCCAAGCTGGAGATGGGCCACTGGCTTTGAATAACTGAGCTGTGCAAACACATGGGTGGGCAGAACCCGGAAGGCGACTGGCCAGGAGACAGGAGACCAGCTCAGGGCAAACTTAGAGATCGGATGGCAGTCAGAGGCCCTGGACTGGCTAGGACTGAATCTTCAAAATAATTAAGAAAGTGCCGCAGTTTGTTTTTCTTGGTGACCCCAGTTGTGACAATCTCCCCTACTGTGGTCCCATGTATGGATGTTTTTTCATCTAAGTTTCTCTGTGGTTTCACTGCATTTCAGGGTCCTGGTTACTTTGAAATGGTCTGAGCAATAACTTGTCAAGTGGGTGTCAAAATTCTCCCGGAGCCTTTGAAATCAGACCTGATGAATTCTAGAACCTTTGTGAGACTGTAATCCCTTCCCTCTGCCTGCAGACCTAGTGAGTGCCTGTCGAGCTGGGGCCTTGCGTTGGGAAGTCGGGCTCACCAGTGCGTCAGGCCTCACTTCCCCTCCTGTTCTAGGTGTCTGTGCAAAGTGAGTGGCCATCAGCCCATGTGCGACTGTTTGTGAACAACACCAGGACAACCACGGCCGCCAACCTCTCCGACCTGCTCTTACTCGACAACATTACTGGCCTCACTGTTAGGGAGTCAGCTGGAAACCAGACCTCGAGAGGCTTCCAGGCTTTCAGGAAGAAGTTTCTGCAAGGTAATAGCCATGTGTACAAAGTTAAGGGTGGGACATGATGATATACGTACAGATATGCACAGAGCATGGGATGGGCAGCAGGCGTCTTCTCAGACATGGGACTTGTGTTCACGCTGTTGATCCTCATGATGGAATCTGCTGGTGGGGCATCAGAGGAAGAGACCCCTGCTCGGTTTCTGCAACCAGGAAGCTGGTTTGTCACTTAGGTTGAGAGAGGTGGGATTTAGGGAAGGAGCTTTTAAAATATACGTATTCAAAGTTTATTACAAACAATTTCAAACTTACACAAAGAGATTATAGCGAACCCCACTGTATCCATCAGCTGGATGATCAAAATGACCATCATTCAGTGAAATGAAGAGCTTGTTTGGGGGAGTGCTGGACAGACACGGGAAGGGTGTGGCATCAGCCCAGGAAGTATGCTCTTGACATGTTCAGCTGTGTTCACGGGAGTGACTCTGCTGCTAATTAGCTCCCGTTCAAAGCATGACACCATCACTGGTTTCAGAGGTGTGTTTCCTGAAATGAGCTTGTCATTGGTTAATTAAGGAGATTTAAAACCAATTCTGGGGGCTTCCCTGGTGGCTCCGAAGTAATGCAGGAGACATGGGTTCAATCCCTGATCCATGAAGATCCCACGTGCACACAGCAACTAAGCTCATGCACCACAACTATTGAGCCCATGCCCTAGGGCCTGGGAGCCCAGCTACTGAAACACATGTGCCCTAGAGCCCATGCTCCACAACAAGAGAAGTCACCACAATGAAAAGCCCACACACCACACCTAGAGAGTAGCCCCCGCTAGCCACAACTAGAGAAAAGCCTGCACATCAATGAAGGTCCAGCGTAGCCAAAATAAACAAGTAATTTAAAAAAATGATAATTCTGGGATGCAGTTGTTACTCTGACTTCAGAGCTATCAGTTTTCCTAGGAAGGTGGGACTTCTTTTATTCTGAGAAGGTGCCTTGTTTACAGATGTAGAAACTAAGATGATGAGGAACTTGCCCAAGGCATAGCGTTGGAAGTCAAGGCTGAGACAAACTCAGTCTGACTTCTCCATCCACCCCATACCCATGATGCTATAGTACCTCTCACAGGCCTGGGACTCTTAGTGACCTGTCCACTTCCGTATACATGGCCCACGTTGCTCATCAATGCCACCACTCTTTCTGAGTCTAGATGAAACCTCAGAATCCATCTTAACACCATACTATTGACAGAAGCTGTCAGTGGATTTGGTCTGCAAGTAGTGATCTCTTTCCTGGCACTGGTTTAAGCAATGGTGTAAAAACCATCCTGGTACATCCCAACCAAGTGATCTTCAGTGCCTTTCTTCAATGATGCAAAAATAAATCCCCCCAGTTCTTAAGCCTGTGCTTAGAGATGGGAACTTAGGACTGAGAGCAGAGCCCAGACTCGATCTCAGACAGAGCTCCCTTGACTCCTGGCCATTTTAGAGCTGTGTGGCCTCTGGAAATCACTGCATTTCTCTGAGCTGCAGACGTGGCATGTGTCCCCCAGCCTCACAGAGTCACTGCAGAGTCTGAGCGAGGTGACATGGCCTGGCACTCTGCCTGCCTCTCATTTTTTTGCTCCAGTGACCTTGTGTAGTTCATGCTCCTACCATCCCGAACTGGGCACTTTCCTCCCACGGCTCGGCATCAGCTCCTACTCTTGTGTCCCACTGGAGGACCCTTCTCTGCTCCCCTACCCCTCCCACACTTCACCTGCTCGGAGCCAGGACCACATACTTCACCCATGAACTCGCTGACTTCTGCTCTTGACACGTGCGCTCTGCACATCCCTGAACCTCAGCCCCTGCAGCTGTGAACTGGGGGTGCTGTGACACCCACTTCTGGGAGTCCTTCTAAGGAGAAGGGAGTTCCCCACCCACAACTCCATAGCCCATTGGTTCACCCTGGGGTGTGACCTCTCCCTATAGCAGAGGCGCCTTCTCCTAATAGGTGGCGTTTCAGTCCTGGCTTCTTATTAAGGGGAGCTTTGAGTCAGAAACCCTGTCTTCTAGGGAAGCTTCTCTTTTTAATTAAGGACCAACCAGTGACCATGAGATTGGAGGGGACCCTTCATGAGCCCACGTGACCGTCTCCACTGCCCTCTCCCGGGCCTGGTCTGACACTGCCTCCCTGTACCTCGTGCTGGGCTCCCAGGACCAGGCTGCCTGAAGGTGTCAAAGTGGCAGCTAGTGTCACCCAAAAGTTAGTTCTGTAAAGACTTTTCCTTCATTGTGTGAATAGGATCAGTGGGAATAAACAGGTTACCCACCTGGACTCCAAACAAAACAGAAAGGTTCTGAATTTCCTAAGTATGTGAGCTAAATACATCCTGAGTTAGGAAGGCTGACCCACCCAGCCCCAGGCATTTCTGGATGGGTTGAGGGCCCAGGTAAAGCTCCCTGAATCTGCTGACAGCCCTTCCATGTGAAAGCAGAGTGGGCCCAAGAGCATGCCTGCTTGATTTACTCTCTGTGCTAAAAAGTATGTGAGATCAAAGGGGCCCTGGCTGCCGCTGTGGGCTCTGATGCCACTGCTGCCTTTGGACAGTGGCCGTGTCTGGGGTATGCAAGGGCCCCACTGCTGACTGCACATGCCTTCTTCCTGAACAGTTGGAGACTCCTTCTTGGTCAGCTACACAGCTTCGCTCGAGGCCAGAGACGTCGGGAGTGGAGACATCCTGCTGCTTCCTGCCCAGCTCTCCTTCCAGAGTTCGTCACCGGTATTGTCTGTGTTACTTGTGGTTTCTGTCTCATCATTGTTGTTTCAGAAACCTTGAGTCCATTATCCGTTGTTCATGCTCTTCTTCCTTCCATCCTCCATTCATTCAGTGATGCCGAATTCTGGATTAGTGAATGTGCCCTGGAATCTCACACACTTTGCCGTGAACCAGGCTCCCTTTTAGCTCTGTGTAACCTCTATGGACCTGATTATCGAGATATGTCATCCATAGACATTAATTTTTTTTTTTTTTTGCCATGGTCTCATATTTGTTTATACATTTCTACATAGGTTTTTTTTTTTTATTTTTTTAAATTTATTTACATAGACGTTAATTTCTCATCACCATGTCTTGTGCATAATAAGCACTCAACCATATACCTTCTATTGGTACTGGTTTGCTAGAGCTGCTGTGAAAAGGTACCGCAGACCAATTACCAATTGGCTCACAAACAACAGAAATTTATTCGTTCAAAGCGCTGCAGGCTGGAAGTTCAGGTCAAGGTATGGGCAGGGTTGAGTCTTCCTGAGGCTTCTCTCCTTGGCTTGTAGACAGCTGTCTTCTCCCTGTGTCCTCACATGGTCGTCCCTCTGTGTGGGTCTGTGTCCTAGTCTTCTTATAAGGACACTTGTCAGGTAGGGTTAGAGTCCACCGTGATGGCCTCGCTTTACCTTAATCACGTCCGTTAAGGTTCTATCTCCAAATTCAGACACATTCCGAGATACTGGGGTCACGGCTTCAACTATGGATTTTGGAGGGACACGATTCAACCCGTAACCCCATTACCATTAGCATTTTCACTTTCCATTCACTTTTTTGTTAATCCACGTAGGTGGTGAATGTGGTTGGTGCATGGCCCATGCTATGCGCTCTGCACCCCTGGGGATACAGAGAAGGAGATGTGTCCTTGTCCTCAGGGAGCCTGTGCTCTAGTTGTGTGTGTGTGTGTGTGTTTAAGTTGCTCAGTTGTGTTCTACTCTTTGCAACCCATAGACTGTAGCCCGCCGGGCTCCTCTGTCCATGGGACTCTCCAGGCAAGAATACTGGAGTGTGTAGCCATTCCCTTCTCCAGGGGGGTCTTCCCAGCCCAGGGATCGAACCTGGATCCGCTGCATTGCAGTTAACGCTGGTCAGTTTGTTCAGACTGCAGCCCCAGAGGAAGTACTTTGATAACAGATGTGGAAAATGAGGCTTCCAGCGTGACTACTCCAGGTCACATGGCAAAACCAAAATCAGACCTCGCAGCTGCCAGCTCCTTCCACCCAAGGCTGAGAGGTCTATGTGTGGTGTTTCTGCTGCAATAAGAAAACTAATCCTGGATAAAATCAAATAAAATGAAAGGTTCCATAAAGGTAAGGACCAGATATGAGGAAGCCATATGAAACTGTCAGAAAAGACGAATGTCTCAGAAAACAGTTAAGTGCAAAGTCAAGAACGAGGACAAAGAAGGATAAAAAAAAGGGGGGGCCTAGAAAAAAATACCATTTGAATTTCAAAGGACAGAAAACCAAATATGCTAAAATCAAAATTTAAGGTAAGGCAACAGTCAGAAACCCACAGTGAGAAACGCAGAAACCCAGTGAAATCAGAAGCTCCCTGGGTAGGGGCATTAGGACTTTACGCCAAGGCGGCCTCACACCTCCCAGAAGAGCCTGGGGAGGCCAGTGCGGCTGTGGGAGGCGTAGAGTCAGGGTTCCCTGGCTGTCAGCCCCTAACGGGTCCCGTCCGTGGCTTTGCTTGGCACCTGTGTGTGTTGTATCAACCCCATCACCCTAGTAACCCTACTCATCCCCCCACTAGAATGTGGTTCCTTGAGACCCCATTGGTCGGTCTTGTTCCCAATCTGTGTTCTTGGTGCCAAAAATAGAGCCCTGCACACAGTAAGGTGCTCAGTAATTTCTTGCTGAGTGAGTACATGAATAGATCAGTGAACTAATGATTCTTGGGCAGGTGTGTGTGTGTGTGTGTGTGTGTTTTAACTTCTCTGAGCCTCTGGTTTCTCATCAATAAAAAGGGAGACCGTTCTGTGTCTCCGGTCTCTTGTGAGGATAAAAGCGATGATTTTATATTTGCATGTGACTTTCAGTTTCCTTTCCCTTCCCAGCCTTCAAGAGCTCTCTCTGGGCAGTTTTGTGGACACAGTGGAGATTCTAGAACTCCAGACTTCATGGTGTGTGTTCTAGGCTCCTACCTGCTTGCATTAGACTGTCAGCATCACTTTACTTAGACCTGCCTAAGAAAAGGTTCCTAGAAAGCTCGGTGTTTGCTGAGCGGATAAGTGCTGGATAAGGCTCCTATGCCTCATTCTCTAATTGATTCACCCAGTTGGACTTCAGAGTTTCTTTGGGTGATTCCTGGGCCTTCCTCTAGGATGGAGAGAAGGTCCAGTGTATTTGGAATTGAAAATGATCCAAGTCTGAGGGAAAATCTTGTCAACTCCACATAAGAACATTGGTCTACTCTGCTTGTCAGCTGTAAAGAGGCTCACACTACAGATGGGAGAATAAAGGAATTATTTAAAAATGCAGGAGCCCAATGGGATGAAATCCTTCACGTTGGCATGAAGTACCAGACTTGGTGTCTGGTACTTCAGAGGCTGAAATGCTGCCTTTGCTGTGTTTTCAGAACAGTTCAGTGTCTCTGAGTTCAAATGTTCCCACTTGAGAAATGAGGGGGGGGTGTCGAAAGATTCCCTTTAAACTCATCTCTTCCAGTTCTGGCATTTTAAAATGGTATGAGAGCATTAAAAATAATTACCATATTCTAATCCTCAGCACAGGAGGGAGGTACTGTCAGAAATGCATTGTGTTTGAGTCTGGAAACTACTTTCTCAAACTCACACACAGGCATACACACATGTACACACATATGCACATAGATATAGATGCATGCACCTCAAATTCATACAAGGGTACATGAGACGGGACAGAGATGCAACAGAGGTCAAGAGGGAAAAATTTAGAGCATTCATCTCCAGTTCCTTACCGTATATTGTATAAACATCCTGCCCACCTTATAAAACCATTACTGGATCTCACATGCTCCTTGTTTCCTGGCTTCAGGCTGTGCTCTAAAACATGTTTCTTAAGCCTTTAAGTTGATATAGTGGATGTAGGCTGATGGTTTCTGTTTTGCAAAGAGATGGAGACAGGCTGTGTAGCACACTTTCAGCCCCTCTCTGTTTAGACCTTGGGTGTCAAGAAATAGCAGGGAGGGACCCAGAGAGGGAGAAGAGAGAGAAGAAGCCAGTCTTCGAACCCACTAATTCAGAAGACCCTGAAACTCATGGGGCACCACAAATACTCTGAAGCACATACGATTCAGGAACAGAAAGGGCCAAGTGATTGCTACATAGGTGTCTCTTCTTTAAAGACATGTGTGTGTTTTAATTTCCATTGTTGTTCAGTTGCTAAGTTTGTGTCCAACTCTACAACCCCATGGACTGCAGCATGCCAGGCTTCCCTGTCCTTCACTATCTTCTGGAGTTTGCTCAGATTCCTGTCCATTGAGTCAGCTATGCTCTCTAACCATCTCATGCCCGCTTCTACTTTTGCTTTCAGGCTTTCCCAGCATCAGGGTCTTTTCCAATAAGTCAGCTCTTTGCATCAGATGGCCAAAGTATTGGAGCTTTAGCGTCAGTCCTTCCAAAGAATATTCAGGGTTGATTTACTTTAGGATTGACTAGTTTGATCTCCTTGCAGTCCAAGGGACTCTCAAGAATCTTCTCCAGCACCACCATTTGGAGGCATCAATTCTTGGACGCTCAGCCTTCTTTATGGTCCATCTCTCACATCCATTTTCCTCCTTAAAAAGAAAGCTTAAAAAAAAAAAAACAAGAAAAAAAGAAAACTTGTAGCATTTTGGTTTCCCTCCATCAGCTTGTCCTGCTGGCCTGTGATGGGTTTGGGATGCCCCAGTGCTCCCAGTATAGCTGCCGTAACAACTGAAGGACATGGATCATGGGGTTTCCTGCCTCAGGTGGACCATTGCTCAGGTCAGGGGAAAATGCCTCTAGAGTGGCCGTGATAGAATTAAACAGGGGTTGCCTAGCTCATTGGAGTCTGGCTCAAGTCTCTAGACCAGGTTATCTACAATGATACAGCCACCACCATCACTACCTACTACACCCAACAGCACTCATCCTTCCATAGCACTCCTCCCTATAGGCCAGGCACTCTTGTGATTCATCCTCACAGCCAGCCTACGAGGTGAATAAAATTCCCATTGTACAGATGAGGAAACTGAGGCACAGAGAGGTCAGTACCTTGTCCAAAGCCAGAGTACTGGAGAATGATGAAGCCTAGCATGAACCTGCATGATCTTCTTCCTTCCACTCCTCTGCACTGCCTTTCAGTTGCAAGATACGCTGCCTCCAGCTGCAGAAAAAAGCATGTTCTGGTGTTGGGTCTCCTGAGATACCACGAGGTTGGACAGATAGCAGTCATAACGCTCACCTTTCATTCCCAATGTTTTCTAAGCAGAGGAGTATTAGATAGTATGGGAGTGGATGTTTAGGGAGTTGGGGCTTGGGGGTTCGAGAGCACTGAAATGAGAGAGGACCTCACTGACGTCAGAGTCTGCAGTTCTCTCTTCCTTCCTGCAGGGGGCAGACCAGACCCTGGAGGGGGAAGGTAGTTGCTCAGGGTCATTCCTTTCCCCTGACCCCATCCCTCCTCAGGTGTTTCACCACCCGGTTATGACGCCTGTGTTTCCCTGGCAGTTAGGGAAGCTGGTGTCTGGATTTCACACACGCCTCTGGGAGAGGAGGCATCACAGTTCCACAGACCTTTTCCCCTGAAGTGACTTTAAGACCACCACCAGCTCTGACCACTCCCCCCACCCCCAATGGTCAAGAACCCACTGTAGCTCCAGGTGGGTGGATTGGAAGCAGACCACATGTTACCCCGTGTCTCAGATGCCAAAACCAGTTGACTGAACTGCTTTCTTTGTGCTTTTTTCTAGAACAGAACCCAGCTAAAAGCCCCCTTCTCCATAACAGCAGAAGAAAATATTGCGGTAAGAGAAAACCTTTGACCTGGACACCCACATTACGCCCCCAGTGCGTCTCTTTCTGTCTGTGGTCTGTGGTCTCTTGCTGTTCTCAGAGCCCAGGGAAGGGGCCTGCCGCTGGCCTTAGCCTCCTAGACCCGAGCCAAGGCTGGGGGCTCCCTGCGGTCTGGGGTTCCCCAGTGTGGCCTGGGGGGCTGTCTGGCTGGTTTTATGAATACCCCTTCATCTGGGCCAGAAGGATTGGTCACTGCCTGGGACCAGCTTGAGGCCCCACCCACCCATGTGTGGATCTATTCAGCAGGCTGGTACTTGCCCTTCGGTGTTCGCCCGTGGCCAGTGCCTGCTCCGTGTTTTGTGTTCCCAGAGCTTCCCAGGGCCTATAGACCTGCTTCTGCGGTCCACCATGAACACTTCTCCCTTTTTCTTCATCATTCACTCACCCACAGCTCATGCATCCATTCATCCACGTGTTCATCAAGTGTTTATTCATCATATAAACACAGTCCACGTTTCTTAAACCCCCAGTGCATGCATCCTAAGTTGCTTCGGTCATGTCCGACTCTGTGACCCTATGGACTGTTAGCCCACCAGGCTCCTCTGTCTGTGCCCTCCTCCAGGGGATCTTCAAGACCCAGGGATCCAACTCACGTCTCTTGTGGCTCCTGCATTGACAGGTGGATTCTTTACCACTAGCACCACCTGGGAAGCCTCCCAGTTGTTACCAGGCCAAGGAGGTTACATTTGCTGAATCGTGACATCTTCACTACAATCTTGAGGGATAGATTGAACATCCATTTCTTAGATGGGGAAACTGCAGCATGCCCAGGTCAAGGCATTTGTCCGAGGTCACATGACCATGTGTCGGACCCCCAGGTGCTGGGTTTCCCTAGGAGGACCCAAAGCACTGCACACATTGTTGTACTCAGGTTGATGTGTGATAGCGAAAGGACGCAGAGAAGAATCAGCGAAGGGAACAGACATGTGGGACGAGCTCTGGAGACACCAGGTACAGGCTTGTTGGGTTCTCTCCCAGTGGAGACACACAGGGCACGCTGAATTCCTCCATCATGGAGTTGTGACATCGCATGTGAACTGCTGTCCCTCAGGGAAGTCATTAGAGACCCAGTGCCTGGCACCTCCCAGCAGGACAGCGTGTGTTGAATGTAAACCACACTGTATGCACATCAGTTTAGGCCCCGTGAGCCCCACTTATCAGGGGATGGTGGGAACCCTCTGAAATCCGAGTTCCCAGACACCAGCTACGGCCCAACATCTGGAGCAGGCCTCCCAGAGGACGGAAGACTTAGGCCCGCTGTGTGAGCGCCTTTCTGCACAGCTGGTGTTAGAACGGGATTTGAACCCAGCCCCTTTGGCTCCAGAGCCCTGCTGTTGGGCAGTGGACCACACTGCCTCCTAGCAAGCTGAATTCTTGCACAGAAGAGGCAGGAACAAAACCCGAGGCAGGCACACAGGTGTAGACAGTTCTCCTGGCTAGTCCATGTGTCCCCCACTGTGCCCTACATTGTGGGTGGCCCTCAACAGGTAAAGATCCCTGATTGGGCTGATTGTCATCATTGCCTGTGATTGCCCCTCGGCGGAGGAGGTAGCTGATGGCTGCGTGATTGCAATAAAGGTCAGAGAACATTCATTTAATCAATATTTATGAGCCATTCCTCCATGGCCTGATAGCTCAGTTGGTAAAGAATCTGCCTGCAATGCAGGAGATCCCAGTTCAATTCCTGGGTCGGGAAGATCCACTGGAGAAGGGATAGACTACCCACTCCAGTATTCTTGGGTTTCCCTTGTGACTCAGCTGGTAAAGAATCCACCTGCAATGCAGGAGACCCCAGTTCGATCCCTAGGTTGGAAAGATCCTCTGGAGAAGGGAAAGGCTACCCACTCCAGTATTCTGGCCTAGAGAATTCCATGGACTTTATTTATAGTCCATGAGGTCGCAAAGAGTCGGACACGACTGAGTGACTTTCACTTCACCTCCATGGCCCAGACTCTCTCATGAGGATGAAGACGCACCATATCCAAGTCTTCGGGGCTGCCTCTGGCTCACGCATTGCCTTCAGGAGAAGCAGGAATAGGTGGCCCCACCGGCTGCAGACAGCAGGGCTCTGGAGCCAAAGCGCCCAGGTTCAAATCCTGTTCTAATACCAGCTGTGCAGAAGGGCATTCACACACAGGCCTGAGACTTCTGTCCTCTGGGAGTCCTGCTCCAGATACCTGTTCAAGATCCATGGGTGCGAGGCTAGGCAGTGGAGCAGTGGGTTGGATTTCAGCCCCACTGGTCCCTGGGCCAGGTAATCTCTGCCTGTGGACCATGTTCATGGAGGTCATTATCAAGTGGAGAGATGAGACATGTGTCAGTGATGGCCCTAGAGTGTTGTGGGGAAAATAAGCTTTTACAGCAGAAGCCTGACTTTGAATCCCTGTTCCCCAACTGATCGCATGTGACACTGGGCATGCTACTTACCTCCCTGGACTTCAGCATCCTAGCTGTAAAATGAGAATTATATCAATACCTGCTTTATAGGGTGGTAGCCAAAGTAAATGGATTGAGGCAGGCAAAGTACTGAGCACAGTGCCTGGCATTCTGTAAGTGCTCAATAAGCCTCATCAATATTATGAAACATGCAAACAATACTGTTGTGCATCTGTTCTGTATTAATTGTGTGTAAATGTTGTGTATCAGGGTCTCAAGCCCAATTTCCGTGAGAGTCACACCAATGCTGCAAGTGTGTGAGTCAGGCCTATGGAAGAGTCTAAGGTGTAGTGGAGTCTGCGGCAGCCTGGAGATTCAGACTGCCCATCACCCACCATCCGTCCCCCTACGTTGCCACATTAAACAAGAGGAAAAAAGCCAAACAGTGTGTATCAGCTGTGACTGAATTTGTGAGGTTGTAACCTGACATACAGATCACAGATGCAAGTGGTACTGACAAGGTGCAGGGGAGCTGAGTGGACTGGGTGGATGGCAGGCCTCTTGGAAGAGGTAAGAGTTCAGTTGGATCTTAAAGAAACGGCTTAACTAAAGATGGAGGAGAGGTTTCTAAAATATGCAGCTGAAGGTCTGACATCAAGGTTAAGCTTGTTTTGACTGTGGGTTGGACGTGAACCAAGGTTTACTGGGTGCAAGCACAGTGCAGAGTCAGACACGACTGAGCAACTAACACACACACACAAGCACCGTGGCCTGGCATCATTAGGGTGCACGTAATGGCCCTTGCCAGGTAAAGTGTGTGAGCCACCAGGGTTGGCCTGGGCACCTGCGAAGGTAATGTTGTTATACTAGGAACATGTGTTGCTGAACAGGAGAGCTTGGCAGTGAGGTATAAGCTCCTCTGACATTTTCATGAAGCAGGTAAAACAATATTGGATTGCCCCAAAAGTCTAAACCAACATTTTGGCCAACCCAATGCAAAGTAAAGACATTATGTAACCCATTATGTAAACTGGGATCCGCAACACTTGGAAGAGACCCTGTTACTTCCATAGTTTTTCGTTAATTTCTTGAGGGTGAAACTGACATCTGTCATCTAAGGCCCCAAGAAGTCCTCTCTGCCTCCTGGAGGAACAGAGAGGAAAATAATCACTCCACCCTGTGCTGGACATTGAGTGCAGGGGTTCTTTAAAAAAAAAAAAATTGTTGAAGTGTAGTTGATTTACAGTGTTGTGTTAATTTCTGTTGTCCAACAAAGTGACTCAGTTATACATATATATTCTTTTTCATATTTTTTCCATTATGTTTATCACAGGATATTGAATATAGTTCCCTGTGCTCTATAGTAGGACCTTGTTTATCCATCCTGTATATAATAGTTGCGTGGAGGTGTTCTGATTCACTCCAGCTTCTTATAGTAAAGCTGGGCATCCTGCCAGGCACTGGGAGAACAAGTCACCGTATTTTTCTCCAAGGATCTGGATCTAATCAAGAGTGAGACATTTAAACCAATTGGTATGTCATCCAGGTTCATTTAGAGTGTAATTCCTGTAAGAATAATAGTGGAATTGGGGGGAGGAATGTGATCAAATCAATCAAAGTTTCATCTGAAAATAAAAATTTATGAGGCTAGATGAGAAACTGTTGAAATGAAGAATAACATGGAAGATTTTCCATATTAGATATGAAAAATTGGAAAGCTGCGTTAACACTATATGCAGGTCTTGTAAGAGAAATTAGACCAGTGGATCAAAATAGAGTATCTACACATACGTGTATCTGATAAAATGATACTTCAACTCAATAGGGAGAGAATGTTTCATTCATTAATTTGGGGAGCAATTGACTGGATATTCTGGAAGAAAAATGAAGATGAATTCCCTCAATAGATATAAATCTAAATAGATGAAACAGTTTATAAAAAGTAAATCTTGGTTAATATGCTCTGGGAAAAAAAAACATTGAGGAAAATCATGGATATTGTCACTCTGTTTATTTAACTTATATTCAGGGTACATCATGTGAAATGCTGGGCTGGATGAAGCACAAGCTGGAATCAAGATTTCTGGGAGAGATATCAACAACCTCAGATATGCAGATGACACCACCCTTATGGCAGGAAATGAAGAGGAACTAAAGAGCCTCTTGATGAAAGTGTGAAAGTAAAGGAGAAAGTGAAGGAGAGTGAAAAAGCTGGCTTAAAACTCAACATTCAAAAAACGAAGATCATGGCATCCAGTGCCATCACTTCATGGCAAATAGATGGGGAAACAATGGAAACAATGAGAGACTTTATTTTCTTGGGCTCCAAAACCACCACAGATGCTGACTGCAGCCATGAAATTACAAGACACTTGCTCCATGAAAGAAAAGCTATGACCAACCTAGATAGCATATTCAAAAGCAGAGACATTACTTTACCTACAAAGGTCCATCTAGTCAAAGCTATGGTTTTTCCAGTAGTCATGTATGGATGTGAGAGTTGGACTGTAAAGAAAGCTGAGCGCCAAAGAATTGATGCTTTTGAACTGTTGTAGAAGACTCCTGAGAGTCCCTTGGATTGCAAGGAGATCCAACCAGTCCATCCTAAAGGAAATCAGTCCTGAATATTCATTGGAAGGACTGATGCTGAAGCTGAAGCTCTGATATTTTGGCCATCTTATGCGAAGAGCCTACTCACTGGAAAAGACCCTGATGCTGGAAAAGATCGAAGGCAAAAGGATAAGAGGGCGACAGAGGATGAGATGATTAGATAGCATCACCAACTCAATGGACATGAATTTGAGCAAACTCTGGGAGATAGTGAAAGACAGGGGAGCCTGATGTACTGCAGTCCTTAGGGTCATAAAGAGTAGGACAGGACTGAGTGACTGAACGACAACAGCAATGTCTTGATGATATATTGTGTCATTCAGTCACTCAGTCATGTCCGACTGAGCATATAAGTTAAATAAGCAGACCGACAATATACAGCCTTGCCATTTCCTACTCCAGCTCTTTATGATATATAAAGAGCTCCTATTAATTTATAAGATAAATAATGCCTCTGTAAGTAGCTATGTATGATATGAGAATTTCTCAAATACAAGGATTTACAATATGTACCCTTTAGCACAGCGGAGGGAACTTGTAACTCTACTGGCAAAATCATGTGACTTTGGGTTTCACTCAGAGGGCTTCCCAGGTGGTGCCAGTGATAAAGAACCTGTCTACCAATGCAGGAGACACTAGAGACACAGGTTCGATCCTTGGATCAGGAAGATCCCCTGAGTAGGAAATGGCAACCCACTCCAATATTCTCGCCTGGAAAATCCCATAGACAGAGGAGCCTGGTGGGTTATAGACCATTGGGTTGCAAAGAGTCGGACACGACTAAGCGTATATGCACACACACACACACACACACACACACAGAAGGCTGGAGGCATGCAGTGACATTTCATCACATCTGCCTTCTGCATGTTGCATCTTGTTTGGATGACTACCCCAGCCTCCTGCCTGTCCAGTCCTGCTCTCCTCCAACCCCTCCTCCTGAAACACCAGCCTGCTCACTTTCTATTCTGGAGGGGCCCCCCACTGCCTGCTGATAAAGCCCAGTTCCCTTAGGTGGTATTTGACCTCTGCTATATCCCAGTGCCATGGTGTTCCTGTGTTTCCTGCTTTGCTCTGGTTTTACATATGCTGATCTTTTCTTTCCTGTCTTCTGGGTAGCTCACATACATCCTATGGGAACCCTGACCAACTTTCTCCACCTCCGTGATTCCTTCACATCTCCCAAGCATGCTGGTGGCACCCCTCGCTGGGATCCAGTGGCATTGGGACATCCAATAAACCTTGTCACTCTGTGACTTTGAGATTATTCCCCTTGTTAGCACTTAATACATTTTTATTGACATCAGAGTAGCATTTTTGCCCAGGGAGAGACTTTAAAGATTACCTAGTTTTACTTCCTCATTTGAGAATAAAAATCTGCTAGGTCCTGAGAGGCTCTGGGAACTGGCCAAGGTCCTGAAGCTTGATGCCAAACATTGAAGAATGGAATCATGCTCTGTGGTTCTGCAATCCAAGCCTCGTTCACTAGATTGTAACTTAAAAGCTCTGTTAATGTATGTGATTATCTCTGTCTGTGGTTACCTCCAAGCTCTGGCTCCTGCAAGAATTGTGAGAGTTTCTGCCCTCAGAGCTGCCCCTTAAGGGCTGTGGGACAAGGGTCAGCAAGTTGCTGACCCCTCTGCTTCCTCAAGCAGTGGAAGGATCTCACTGAAATTACTCCTAAAATCGCTTCTAGGGAAATCAATATGGTCTCCCTTTCAAAGTCTTTCTGGTTTGGGGAAGGGGTGGGATTTAATGTATGTCCATTGTGAACATTTTAAAGAAACCACTACTCTACATACACACACACACACACACACACACACACACACACACACACACACACACACGCAGACACAGGGAGAAAATTAGAAGAATTACTTCCTAGCCTCACGCCAGAGATAACCATTGTTAACATGGTAGTTTCTTGCTTTCCACAAGTCTATGAATGCATTTCTTACATAATTGAAGTCAAACTGTATAAACAATTTTTCCTCATGTTCGTGTAACTTTTTATTGGATTTTAAGCATTTAAAGCATTTCTTTTTGAAAGTCTTTTTTTTGTCTGGCATTGCTCTTCATAAATAATAGTGGTGATACTCATCAAAGGAATCTTCTACCAGCTAATATGTGATTAAAGAGGTGGTAATAACAGATGATTCTTTTCCAGAGATGAGAAGGAAAGTTAGTGGGGACGCTGGGGATGAGGAGGCTGGGGTCACTGAGTCACCTCCTTTTCTTTATTCTTAGATAATGAAGTTTAAGATAAATAAGCTCTTTGAAATCTGTGCTTCAAATGATTAGTGGAATTTGTATGCAAGATTTTTGCCCTTATTTTACAGATGGGGAAATTGCAGTTTAGGGAGGGGGAGGCTTAGGTCCCCCCGTGTGGTGGGGAGCAGAAGTGAGAGCTGAACCCCCAATTAGGGCCTCAGTTCAGTCGCTCAGTTGTGTCTGACTATTTGAGATCCCATGGACTGCAGCAGGCCAGGCCTCCCTGTCCATCACCAACTCCCGGAGCTTACTCAGACTTATGTCCATTGAGTCGGTGATGCCATCCAACCATCTCTTCCTCTGTCATCCCCTTCTCCTCCCACCTTCAATCTTCAATCTTCCCCCCAGCAATTAGGGCCTAGGTCGATGGTATTTATGAGTATGTTCTATTGCTTCTCACAGCCTTGTTTCTGGTCCTCATCATTTCTCTCTGGACTGTGGCATCCAGGTTTGCCTTCCTCCAGGCTGAAGCCACACAGCCATGATCTGACCATGTAACTTCCTGGCTTAAAACCCTGCTGTGATCTCCCATAAGCCCATAGTCTGATGTCACAAATCACTAACCCACTGTGTTGGACCTGGGCTGTGTCTCTTGCCACCTGCAGGTCCTGCTCACGCTCTTCTATCTGCCTGGCTTGCCCTCCTCCTGGCCTGGCTCATTGCCCTCTGCCCACAGTCACCTCTTGGAAGGTCTTCCTTGTCCTTTGAGCTGAGCCAGGGGCTGCCCCTCCTCCCACCCCAGTCCTCAGGTTTTGCCCCTCGCCCCAGCCACACATGTCACCCCACCTACTCCAGAATTCTTGCCTGGGAGGTCCCATGGACAGAGGAGCCTGATGGGCTACAGTCCATGGGGTTGCAAAAGAGCAGGACATGACTTAGCAGCTAAACGACAACAGCACAGATCAAAAAGGAATTACTTGGCCTCTGGTGAGAGATCAATGAAAACGTTGATAGTTAAGCATAGTTTTGAAAGGAATGTGAAGGCTTTTGGCCAGAGACTCAGGAATTCTAAAATTCTGCCCTACTAGTCACACCCTGAAAGGGTGATCTGGGTGCTCAGAGAGTATCAGAATGTTCACAGTGGCACAAGCCCATGACAATTCAATGCAGGGCTCCTGGTAAAAGGCCAGGCTGGAGCCTGAGCCCTACGGAGGCAGCTGTGGTGTGAAAGCTATTAGTCTAGACCTTGCGGGGTGAATCCTGGGTCTACTGCCTACTAGCTCTGTGACTTTAGGCCATCTATTTAACTCACTTGTGTTTGGTATTATTATTTGAAAATACGGATTAAAGTAGTGCCCACTTTATAATATTGCTGTGGGGAGTGAATGGATAATGCTTGTAGTGCACTTGGAACGATCCCTGGTGCTCACTATCTGGTCAATACATATTAGCTACAATGATGGTGGTGATAATGGCGATAATGATGCGGCTGGTGGTGATGTTAAAGGTGATAATAATGATGGTGATATGAGCTTCTTCCTTCCCATAAAACAAAATCTTGAGAGTCATTCTTCTTTGGTCATTTATATGGAGGAGGAAAGTTGAAGAGTGGAGGCACTGTGGGCAAGTCAAGGGAGTAGGATCTTGCTTAACTTAGCAACACAGATAATGAAGAAGGTTGAAAAGAAGAAAGTGAGAGTTGTGAGTGGGCTTGCCCCAAGGAGGCAGTCTTTACCTAGGTGTACTTGTCACCTCATATTGGAAAGTAGAAATTGCAGGAGAGAAGGGAAGAAAGATGGTGTGGTCTGCAGAGCTGGCCTGGCTCTGTCCTCTTCCTAAATAAAGGCATTCATTCCTGCAGCTGTGTTGCTGTTAATACATTAAGCTCCTGCTCCCTACACTGCCTCTGCTCTTCAGGTTCTCTTGGCCACACGACTGATCAAGGAGGGCAAGATCTCAAGGTGGAAATTCAGAGAAGGTGGAGGTTGGAAGAAGAGGAGGAGGGAGGTGGCCTGTCTCAGCTGTTTTACTTCATGAAGTAGGAAAGGCAGGGAGGGAGGGAGATTTTGATTGGGAGAATGAGTTAGTTTGGTTCCTGCCTTTTTTAGTACATTGATCCTGCCTGCCTAAAGTTCTGTCCCAGAATTTTTTTCTGGTTCTCATCCATCATGTAAGCAACTTCTACCATGATATGGGAGGTTGGGACTAAAAATGTGTTTAGAAAATCAGACAGCCCCCTGGATGGTAAGTGGTCTGATGTACTAGGGGAAAACACAGACTTCGGAGTCAAACAGAGCTAGCTGTGTTGCTCTCTAGCTGTGGACTTTGATTAACTATTTGACCTCTCTACATCTCCATTTATCTCTCAATGGAAAGGGGATAATACATCCCCCACCAGATTGCTGAAGATTGATTGAATGAGATAAAGCACTAGCACACTTTGTTCGTTTCCTGAGGCTGCCGCAGCAAATGATCACAAAACTTAGAACAACAGAAACTTATTCCCACACCGTTCTGGAGACCAGGAGACTGAAATCAAAGTGTCAGCAGGGTTTTGCTCCCTTCGAAAGCTCTAGGAAAGAATCCTTCCTTGCTTCTGTCTAGCTTCAGGTGGCTCTTGGAAATCCCTCCTTTGTGGTAGTTACATCACTCCCATCTCTGCCTCCGTGATCACATTGCCTTTTCTCTGTGTGTGTCTGTCTCCAAGTCTCCATCTCCTTATAATGATACCACCACTGGGTTTAGGATCCACCTTAATCCAGTATGGACTGGGCTTCCTAGGTGGTGCTAGTGGTAAAGAATCCGCCTGCCAGTGCAGAAGACATGAGACGTGGGTTCGATCCCTGGGTTGGGAAGATCCCCTGGAGTAGGAAATGGCAACCAATTCCAGTATTCTTGCCTGGAAAATTCCGTGGGAAAAGGAGTCTGGCAGGCTACAGTCCATGGGGCTACAAAGAGTCAGACACGACTGAGCGACCAAGCACAATCCCATACAACCTCATCTTAACTTGATCATGTCTACAAAGACCTTATTTCAAAATAAGGTTACATGCAGAGGTACTGAAGAAGGCAATGGTGACACACTCCAGTACTCTTGCCTGGAAAATTCCATGGGCGGAGGAGCCTGGTAGGCTGCAGTCCATGGAGTCGAGAAGAGTCGGACGTGACTGAGTGACTTTACTTTGACTTTTCACTTTCATGCATTAGAGCAAGAAATGGCAGCCCACTCCAGTGTTCTTGCCTGGAGAATCCAAGGGACGGAGGAGCCTGGTAGGCTGCCATCTATGGGGTTGCACAGAGTCAGACACGGCTGACGTGACTTAGCAGCAGCAGCAGCAGCAGCAGAGGTACTGGGGGATGAGAATTTAGTATATCTTTGTGGGCGATACAATTCAACCCCCTACAGGCACCTAGCCCAGGGAATGGCATATTGTAGGTGATCAAATGTCATTAATGTCCTTCACCTCTCCATTCTTCTTCCTACAGCTGAAAAAAAAAAAAGTTTGCTTTCTGTGAAAGAAAAAACCTTGAAAACAGATCACTGATCTATAGCCTTTTGTTCTCTTTAGACACAGACATTTTGTCTCTTTTCCATCAGTATTTTAATATAAGCTCTGTGCACTGCTTTTCATATGTATTGATTTTTTTTTTCCCCCTTATCTGGTAGGTACATAAATCAGGGCTCAGAGGGCTATTGCCAGTAAAAATGGAGAGCTTGCATTTCAATTTGGTGCTAATCAGAATGTAAGATTTCAAATCAGAGTGTTTGCATCTGAAAACAGAATTGGTTTTCTGACCATCTCTGATAACAGCCTCTGTGGACAGAGGCTGATTCATCATAGGTGAGTCGTATGTGGCAACATGCTTGTATTCAGGTTTCAATAACCGTCAGGACCAAAGCTCCTGGTTCTGACATAACTTGGCTTTGATTGTCTAGAAGGTCAAGTTGGCCTTGTTCATATGTCAGATAAATTTAACCTTAACTACATACAGCCTGCTTTGGGATCGCAGGAATGGGTTACTTGTCTCCCAGCTCCTAAATAATGTGTTAAATGTTCCCATAATGTGCAACCATTGTTTTAATTGAAGTGTATTGATTTACAATGTTGTGTTAATTTCAGGTGTACAGCAAAGTGATTCAGTTTTGCATATATATGTTCTTTTTCAGATTCCTTTCTTTATAGTTTATTACAAAATATTGAGTATCTTTTTCTGTGCTGTTCAGTAGGTCCTTATTGGTCACCTGTTTTATATAGATTAGTATGTATATGTTAGTCCCGAACTATGTATCTCTACCCCCCTTACCTCTTTGGTAACCATAGGTTTGTATTCTATGTCTTCAGGTCTATTTCTGTTTCATAAATAAGTTCGTTTGTGTAACTTTTAAAGTGATTCCACTTGCAAGCTAAATCATATGATACTTGTCTTTCTCGGTCTGATTTAACTTCACTTAGTATGATAATCTCTAGATTCATCCATGTTGCTGCAAATGACATTATTTCATTCTTTATTAGTGGCTGAATAATATTCCATTGCATGTATCTTCTTTATCCATTCATCTGTCAATGGACCTTTAGGTTGCTTCCATGTCTTGGGTATTGTAAATTGAACATTGAACATTGGGGTCTGCAGCCATTTTGAATTAAACTTGCTGTCACAGGTTGGCTTCTCTGGAAGCAGGTGCTGAGATAGTGTTTGAGTAGAACATAGTAGCCAGCGTGCAGAAGAGTTAACATAGCTGGCCTGAGATGGCTGTCCTTAGAAAGGCCGGCTTACAAGGTGAGCCCTTGGCTGTCATTTGGGAACTTGGATTTCAGGACAATCCTGACCATTTACTGAGCTAAGAGTGGCTCACGTTGCCTAAAGTGTTCTTATAAACAATATATTTTATGTTGAAAACGTTTTGTTTCCTTCTGGGAGCCTGGAATTTTGGTACGTGCTTCCCAGGCGGCACTAGTGGTAAAGAACCTGTCTGCCAGTGCAGGAGACATAAGATCCATGGGTTTGATCCCTGGGTCAGGAAGAGCCCCTGGAGAAGGGCATGGCAGGCTACAGTTTGTAGGGTTGCAAAGAATCAGACATGACTGCAGTGACTTAGCACACACACGGTACCAGGCAGAGGATGCCTAAGTGACTGGTCCTGAGTAAAAACCCTAGTTGCGTGCATGCCTGGGTGCTCAGTTACTCAGTCGTGTCTGACTCTTTGTGACCCCATGCACTGTGGCCCACCAGGCTCCTCTGTCCATGGAATTTTCCAGGCAAGAATACTGGAGTGGGTTGCCATTTCCTACTCCAGGGCTTGTTGTTGTTCAGGCACTAAGTTGTGTTCAACTCTTTGCGACCCCTTGGACTGCTGCACACTAGGCCTTCCTGTCCTCTAGTATCCCTAGGCCTCCACTTCTCCAGGGGTACTAAGTCTCAAATGAGTTTCCCTAGTGGACAGCATTTCACATGGGTCATCACACTGCTGGAGGAATTAAGTCTGTCCTGTGTGACTCTGCTGGGAGAAAACGCTGGAAACTTGCTCCTGGCTTCCACTGGACTTTGCCCCACGTGCCTTTTCCTGTTGCTGATTTCTCTTTGTTTCCTTTCACTGTAATCATAGTGTGAGGATGACTACATACTGAGTCCTGTGAGTCTTTGTGAGTCACTGAACCTAGGAGGTGGTCATGGGGTTCCCCCATCATAATCAGATCACCTGTGGAGGGGAGGAGTGAGGAGCAGGACTAGGCAGAGGAAATGTTTCAGTTTTGCAAAATGAAAGAGTTCTGGAGATGGTGGTGATATGGGGTTGTACTTAACATAACAGAAATGTACACTTAAAAATGACTAAAATGGTAAATGTTATGTAATGCATGTTTTGCTGCATTTAAAAAATAATTCAAAATCTTCTTGTAAATGGTTGAGCATTCAGAACTTAAAGCTCCTAGAAAGCAAGATCCTTCTAAGAGGTCATCAGGCACGCTAAAAGACAGTGGAGTGGCATCATTAGTATTCTGAGGGAAAAAGATTTTGGACCTTGGACTCAGCCAATATAACAATCATATGCGTGCAGAGTAACAATATTTTAAAACGTGAGAAATAAAAACATGTTCTACACAGATTTACTTGAGAGCACACAAATATGGAAAATACTCTATCAAACTAAAAAAATAAATAAAAGAAAAAGGAAGGAATGGAATCCAAAACATAGTCTTTCTTTAATCAGGTGGCTCAGTGGTGAAGAACCTGCCTACCAATGCAAGAGATATAGGTTCGATCCCTGGGTTGGGAAGATACCCTGAAGAGGGGAATGGCTACCCACTCCAGTATTCTTGCTTGGGAAATCCCATGAACAGAGGAGTCTGGCAGGCTACAGTCTGTGGGATCACAAAGAGTTGGATATTACTCAGTGACTGAGCATGCATGCAATATAGAAAGCAGTAAAGAGAGGCCTCCGATGACAGCAGTGCAGCAAGCCTAGAAAGTAGCCAGATCTGTGCGTCAGAGAGCTCTTGGAGTGATGACTTTAGGAACAAAAAAAAGATGACTCCCTGCAACAACTAATATCGTTAAGAAAATGGATGTTTCACCAGGAAGAAAAAAGAAAAGCAATGAGAAACCCCAGGAAAAACAAAAAGTTACACGAGGAAGTATTGGTCCAAATTGAAGTAACCTAAAACTATGGCTTGATTTTGAAAATTGACAGGGTAAGAAAGGGCACTGCGTTAAACTATGTCACTTTTAGGGATATATATTGGGCTTCTCTGGTGGCTCAGACAGAAAAGATTTTGCTTGCAATGCAGGAGACCTTCTTTTGATCCCTGGGTCAGGAAGATCCCCTGGAGGAGGGCATGGCAACCCACTCCAGTATTCTTGCCTGGAGAATCCCATGGACAGAGAAGCCTGGCGGGCTACAGTCCACAGGGTCTCAAAGAATCGGACCTCACCGAAGTGACTTAGCACACAAGCACACAGGGGTGTATATTTAGTTACACAGGATTACATTCAGTTAATTTAAGTGAAGATGCATATCCATTCATATGCAGTGAATACATATGTCTAATCATAATTGTGATAGTTTTTAATTTTTTTTTTATTTTTAGAATTATAAACCACCACAAAGACTTAATTGTGGTTCAGAATATACATACATATAGGTAGGTATATAAAATAAGCCATAAATTCTGGCGGGCAGAAGTAGTGAAAGGAGAGATGGAGGAAAGTATTGGGCCTTAGTTTCACCATGTTTCTTAGTAAGAGGACAAGAAATATTCTCTAAATTTAATGCCATAAAAATTGAGTTTAAATTTTTTAAAGTTAGACAAAGGTAGCTAACTGAATGTAACTATTAAAATTGGGAGGACGTATAAGGAGGGATATAAAGCCTTTGGGAGATAACAGATCCTTCAGATTTTTAGGGTAAAAATTCATGACCTAAATCCACATCTCTCATAGCAGGAATTCATAAACAGTGTGTAATGTTGACAAATCGAGAAATAAAGATGCATGCATAATTTTTAGCATATTTAAGTTAGCTAACCATTCTGGCTCACTAAACTGTAGAAACTAAAACCAGTATCTATTTAAGTATTTAGCCTTCTGGGAAGCAGGGTTAGAAGAGGCTGCAGAAGGTCACATAGGATATTCGCTTTTCTTTTTAAACTTTTGCCTTCTGTCAAAAACCCCTTTTCCTCGCCTGGCATGCATGCGTTACTCTGCTTCTCAAAATTTATAAAATGGCTGAATGATTGCCCATTATATGGATAGACTAATTCATAGAAGCTTTAATATTTAACCATTCTCTATATTGTGGAGCATTTAGGATACATCCACATTTGTTATTTTATTTAATGTTCTTAAAAACAGTCTTATATGTAAATAAATCTTTGTGCATGTTTATGGATCAACCAACCTGTGTGTAAACTTTTATGTATAGCTTTGAATTATTTCCCGAGGCATGAACCCTAGATGTGAGGGGTGGACATTTTAAACCCCTCGTTAAGGACACAGACATTTTTTCCTTTCATTTTTGAGTATAGACATTTTGGTAAAAACTCTCCAAAGGATCAAAGTATCATCAAAATGGGAGGCTCTCTCAGTCCAGGCCTGTTTTCTTCTTCTTTTTTAAAGTATTTATTTTTATTTATTTATTTTGGCTACACCAGATCTCAGTTGCAGCATGCAAACACATAGTTCTGGCATATGGGATAGAGTTCCCCTGACCAGAGATCAAACCCGAGCCCCCTGCATTGGGAGTGCGGAGTCTTAGCCACTGGACCACCAGGATGTTCCCAGGCCTGTTTTTGAGATAACCTTCTGATGAAATGACTGGTTAATGGCCACTGCATAGCATCCCCCTTTCCGGACCAATGGAGTCGTGTTGGGTCACCCAGCCCACAGGGGAAGGCAGGGCAAAAATCATATTTTGTGAGCAAGTTTCACGGTCAGACCCTTTTCTGATGACTTCGTTGGACTTTGTACAACCTTTGGAGGGCTCTCATCTCTGTCTTACAAGGGAAGAGCAAAGGCAAAGAGAGATGAAGTGGGAACTTCCCTGCTGTCCAATGGTTGAGATGTCACCTTTCAATGCAGGGGATGCGGGTTTGATCCCTGGGTAGCGAGCTGAGATCCCACATGCCCCGCAACCAAAAGGCAAAATATAAAACAGAAACAATATTGTAACAGATTAATAAAAGACTAAAAATGCTCCACACCAAAAAGAGAGAGAGAGAGAAAGTGATGAAGTGATTTGCCCAAGGCCACATGGCCACGAGGTAGCAGAGATGGGTCCCACACCCAGTGGTCTGAGTCTAGAGCCCAAGCTTCAGCTGCTGTGCTGCTCCAGGCCCTTGGCTGTGAGAAGCACGTAGTCTGGGTCAGCCCTGGTCAGTGCCCACAGGAAGAGTATAATCACACAAGGGAGAAAGCATCTCCATCTTATTAGCTTCTAGCATGTAGCCTGGTACCCAGTAGACACCCAATACATATTTGTCAATTAAATAAAAGAGTTGAACTTTGCATGAAACTCCTCTGTGTTTTTATTTGACTTACTCTCCCTGCTGTGGGAAGTAATGTTTTTATCCCCATGTTACAGATAAGAGAACTGAGATTCTCAGAGGTCTAGTCCCTGGCCCTAAAATATTGTTATCACAGTTCTTTTGATAGAGGAAGCATTCCAATTCAGGTCTTTAGAATTTGAAAGCCAGAGCTGTCCTTATTTTACTCAAAGTGTCTTTGGGAGAGTTCAAGGAGTTAGTTCCTGTGAAACCTTTAGCCCAGGGGGTTCTCAGAGAGTGGCCCCTGGTCAAGAAGGATGGCAGCAACCCCTGGGAACTTGCTAGAAATGCTTCTTTTCGGTTCCTGCCCAAAGTCTGGTAACACAGAATCCCTGAGGGTGGAACGCAGACCCTGCAGGTGATACCGATGTGAGCCCCGATGTGAGAGCATGACCTTGGCCCCAGGCCTGCCCTATGCTGAGTGCTTAGGAAGGTGGTGGCTGCTGCTGTCTGATGTCATGTTCTGGATCCCAAAGAGATGGTGGAGGGAGGAGTGGAATGTAGGGGGAGTCTAGAACTTACTGCTTCTCACAGTTGTTACTTGGTGCTGGCCACTCCTGGCCCGTCAGTGGATCCACATTAGTCCCAGGATGTCACAGAGTGGAGCCCAGAGGAAACCGTCCAAGAGAGAGTACACTTGGCGCATTGAGTGAAGCTCACAGGAGCTCTGCAGCCCACCGTAGGTGGTCATTTACTGGGCTGCCTCCTGCTGTGTGACGCCACCCTGCCACGTGCATCCTCCAGAGTGACCCTGACGTCCAGAGTGGGCTCCACCCCTAATGGGCAGTGGTCCCAGGGGGAGTGGACAGCCTTGAGGGAAGTTGAGGACACTATGGGTTCTTCTTCTGGCCTCTGCAAAATTCTGCCCAACTGGAAGCATATCATGAATCCTTCCTGCTGCCTTAGAATTGTTACATATTTGATTGGGGAATTTAACATTCCTGAGCGCCTGTGATGTGCCAGCCTTGGGGTGGTTGGTCCTGTCGTGTGCAAGCCTCCATGCTCAGCTCCTTGAAGTGCTTGGGCCCATTTGACTTGGGCCCAAAGAGGTTCAGCAGTGGTCCCAAGGCAACCAGCTAATAGGTGGCAAACTTCCATCCAAACCCAGGCTGGTCTCACTGATTCTGTTCTTGTTCTTCTCTAACTCAGTTGTAACTTGCCTTGAAAGATGTGAAGTGTGACCACGAACAAATCTGTTTCTCTCTCTTATCCCCACAGGTTCTGCCAAACCATGGCCTCCACACAGCAGGGTTCTGCGTGGCCTTCATCCTCTCCCTGGTGCTGACCTGGACTGCGCTTTTCTTCATGGTTCGATACCAGTGTGTGAAGGGAAGCACATTTACCAGACATCAGGTGGGAATCCATGTGCATCTTCTTCCTGGAGGGCAGTTGGTTGGTGGTAGATGTGAGGTTCAAGTTTATCCTTCAGCTCTGCATAGATGTCAGGGCCCCCGGGGAACCATGATACATGCTCAAAATTAGACCCTCCTGCACAGACGTGGCCTGCTTTCCTGGAAGACAGCCCCATCATTAGTGTTTTTAAAAGCTCCCTGGATGATTCTAACCAGATGGCCAGGACAGGATTGGGAACCCCTTGTTCTGGCTAAATCACTGAGTGCCTACCTGTGTGGCCAACTGTGTGTTCACGCCACATCCTGATTCAGGTCCTGATCTACCCTTCATCCTCAGGATGAAGCCCATATGGCTTAGCGTGGCTTATAAAGAGAGAGCCCCCTGTGGTCCAGCTTCACACCCCGACCTCCCACTCTAGACAATGACTGCTGAGCTCTCCACACTCACCAGGATGCTTCTGTAATCCCTCCCTCCGCTCTTCAATGAGCAGAACCTGACATGTCCTGTAAGACTCACCTCTGGCCTTGCCTCTCCTTGGAAGTCATCACTTGGCCACTTCCTGGCTGAGTCAGGGGCCCCCTCTCTGTGTTCCTGCCCTGGCTTCTGGACCACTCTCCTCCCCACCGTTTATCCCCATCTGTGAACTCCTCAGTCTCTGTTTTCCTGTCTCGGTCTGCGTTCCCACAGAAGCACACCTTGAGACCAGGATCCAAATGCAAATAGTTTATATGGAAAGTGATCCCAGGAAGTAAAGGTAGGAGATGGGGAAGTGAGGTGGGAAGGAAGGCAGCCAGTCCAGCTACCACTGTGGGTACCAGGTGCTTCTCCATCCCACCTGGGAACTCGGGACAGTGTAGAACCAGCCTCAGAGTCATCCTGCCTGAAGGGAGAAAGAGAATGGGTATTGAGTTATGAAATGCTGCTGGTTGAGGACAATGGCAGGGACGGGGCCAGGACAAAGGCCTTATTTCCCTGACATGGACTCTGAAGGCCAGAAGGAGCCTTCAGGGAAAGAAGTGTAGGTGTTGGCTGGTAGATCTTGGGCTCAAAGGCACTGAAGAGCAAAAGCAGGGGTCGTGGTTGGAGGACTGATGCTGGCTGCCGTAATCCCCATTGCCTGGTATGAAGCCTGGCGCTTAGAAGGCACTTAGTGAACATGTGAAGGAATGAGTCTCCACCATCACCCTGCAGCCAATCAGAGGACGGGCAGACAGAGGCAGGAAGACAGGTTGCTGTCCTATGATGAGACGTCACTGCCAGGAGTGAGCACCCTGCGGGGTGGTTCATTTCTGCAGAACCATGGAGGCTGGGTGACTGTCACCCAGAGGCCCAGCAACTTGAAAGGAACATTTGTCATCTTTTTCCTTGACTGTGTAGTGAGGAAACGGAGTCCTGTGAAGCTAAACAGCCTTCCGGTGGCCGAGTATAGGCTGAGACCTGGCTTCCGGGGACACCCCCCCACCTCTGCAGGCTGGTAGTCCCGGCCCGTTGTTCATTTTGTTTCTCCTTCCTGGAGGAGAGAATTGTCATTTCAAAGTGAGGTCGACCCACAATCTCCTTGACAGGCAGAAGTGAAGAAGAGAAAAATGGCCCATCTAATGAGACATTCTACTTACTCTCCCAAAGCTGTTATCAATCACAGAAGAGCGAGACTCACCCTGCTCGTTCGATGAAGGAGCAGAATTCATTTCTCAGAGATTAAAGGCTGATTGTTACAACCATGGGAGGAAAGCAAAGTGTGAATTTGATTTAAGATCTGAAGACTCTTGTAGCATTTTTTTTCAACATCACAAAATGAACTCTTTCCACATTAAAAAGTTTTTTTTTTCTTTGTGGTGATGACCAAGGAGAAAACATGTTATAAAACAGAAAGCAGCCTTTAGAGTTAGGTAGACTTCAGGTCAAATACCATGCAGGCTCTTTATGAGCTGTGTGAATTCAGATAATGTCATTTTCATCTCTCTGATCTGCAGTTTCCATATGTGTAAAGTGGGGACATCAACACATTTTGTGTGACATTTTCATGATATAACTCATACAAGGCACAGGGACAGAAATCCTTAAATGTTAGTATAATTATTATGCTTTTTTGCAGCATTAGTAATGTTAGAGAGCAACACAGATATATCATCTATCCAACTGAAGGATTGAGCTTAGTTATCTCTGATGTCACTTCCATCTGACAACTCTATATTCTGATTAGAAACCAACCAGATCCATGATGTTGAAGTCCATCTGCCATCTGTTAATATTCCTCTGCGTGATGATGACGATGATGTTGGTGGTGATGATGGTAGTGATGTTGGTGATGATGTCAGTGGTGATATATGATGGTGTTGGTGGTGATGATGGTGGTGATGGTGATGATGATGTGATGATGATGTTGATGGTGATAATATGATAGTGTTGGTGGTGATGGTGGTGGTGATGGTGATGATGAAATATTTGTATTAGATCTTTATAGTTATAAAGCTCTTTCCACCTCCTGCTTTGTTTTATCCACACAACAAGTCTGTGCAGGGCTACTGGAATTATGATCCCATTTCTTTGATGAGAAAATGAGGCCCAGGAAAGTGCAATGTTGTGCCAGAGTCTCGTCTGCTCACCAATGGTGGGGCCAGCTAGGTTCTCTGACTACAGATCCCCACGTTCCCTCATGACTTTTCCAGCATGTGACATTCACAAGAAGGCCCACTCAATTGTTGTTCCTGAAATTCTCCTGAAGGTTCAGCATCACGAAAATAAGCTGGAATACTCCCAGTTCACCTCAGCTGATGGTGTGAATGAAGATCTCGCTCTCAATGACCAAATGATAGACATTCTGTCTTCCGAGGACCCTGGGAGCATGCTTCAAGCCTTAGAAGAGTAAGTATGCTAAGTCACATTATATTTCCATGGATATCATGAATGTTCTAGCTACAGTAGCATGAGAGCAAATACTGAGTGTATTTCACTCATTATTTCATCCCACTTATCGTTCATTTGTCACTCAGTTGTCAAAATCCTTGGAAGAAAAGTTATGACCAACCTAGACAGCATATTTAAAAAGCAGAGACATTACTTTGCCATCAAAGGTCCATATAGTCAAAGCTATGGTTTTTCCAGTAGTCATGTTTGGATGTGAGAGTTGGACTATAAAGAAAGCTGAGCACTGAAGATTTGATGGTTTTGAACCATGGTGTTGGAGAAGACTCTTGAGAGTCCCTTGAACTGCAAGGAAATCCAGCCAGTCCATCCTAAAGGAAATCAGTCCTGAATATTCATTGGAAGGACTGATACTGAAGCTGAAGCTCCAATACTTTGCCCACCTGATGCAAAGAACTGACTCATTGGAAAAGACCCTCATGCTGGGAAAGATTGAAGGTGGGAGGAAAAGGGGACGACAGAGGATGAGATGGTTGGATAGCATCACTGACTCAATGTACATGAGTTTGAGTAAGCTCCAGGAGTTGGTGATGGACAGATAAGCCTGGCACGCTGCAGTCCATGAGGTCGCAAAAAGTCCGACATGACTGAGCGACTGAACTGAATTGAACTGAGTCATAATCAAACAGCTGTCATGCCCTGAACACTATGCTTGATATTTAAGAAAAAAAAAAGAACATAGTTCGAGCTAGGAGGCAGTCTGACCTAGTGGGAAGACAAACACAGAAATGGAAGTGACCATGAAAATTTGATGAGTACTGTGCTAAGATTGGGGCTCGCTGAGCACGAAAGAAAAGGTAATTACCTCTGAGCAGGTCGTAGAAATGCTTCCCAGAGGAAGAGATATTTTAACTAATTCTTGAAGCTTTTCAAGTAGATTAAGAGAAGAAAGGTTTTTAGGCAGAGGAAAGACAGAGCAGATGCCAAGACAGGAAATGAGCAAGTTATATACACTTGGTGAAGTGTCAATAACTCAGTGTGACTGATGTGAGGATTGGGGTCTTGGGTACTGTAGTAAAGGAAAGGAAGTGACGTATTGAGAAGTCAGACCAGGTGATATGACTGTTGGCTAAACTAGGATCAATTCTTTTCTTTCTTTTTGTCTATTTATCTATTTATTAACTTTTAAGGACCAAGAGCTAAGTATTTTTATTTTGTTTTTTTACTTATTGAGTTAACTTTAATTTATAACATTTTTTAAGTTTCATATGTGCCACATTATATTTCTACCTCGATATATATACAGAAGAACCTATATATTATACAAAAGTAGAGTATCTATGTGAGTATCTACAGCATGCTCACCACCAAAAATTTAGTTTCCATCCATCACAATACAGTTGATCTGCTTTATCCATTTCGTCCTCCCCCGGCAGCTTCCTCTCTAGTAACCACCATTAGGTTCTCTGTATCTATAAGTTAGTTTTTGTTTGATTTTGTTCATGTATTTTGTGTTTTCATTTGTTTTCTATATTCCACAGATGAGTGAAATCATATGGTATTTTCCTTCTCCATCTGACTTATTTCACTTATATAATACCGTCAAGATCCATCTATATTGTTGCAAATGGAAAGATTTCATCTCTTTTAGGGCTGAGTAGTATTCCGTTATCCATTCTTTCATTGATGGACATCCATTATCCATGCATCTGTTCGTGGGCATTTAGGTTGCCTCCATATCTTGGCAGTTGTGAGTAATGATGCAATAAGCATGGGAGTGCACGTATCTTTTCAAATTAATGGTTTCATATTATTTGGTAAATACCCTAGAGTGGGATAGCTGGATCATATGGTGGTTCTATTCTTATTTTTTTGAGGAATCTCTAGGCTGTTTTCCATAATAGCCATTGTTGTTGTTTAGTTTTTCAGTCATGTCTGACTCTTTGTGGCCCCTTGGACTTCAACCTCAGGACCAGGTTTCCCTGTCCTTCTCTGTCTCCCGGAGTTTGCTCAAATTCATGTCCATTGAGTTGATAATGCTCTCCAACCAACATTCCCACCAACACTCGCTAGATAATAAGTCATTCTAACAGGTGCAAGGTGATATCTCATTGTGGTTTTAATTTGTGTTTCCCTAATAAATGCTATTGTTTTCACATCTATGGCTATTGTTAGCCATCTGTATATCTTCTTTGAAAAATGTCTGTTCAGCTCCACCCATTTTTCAATTGGGTTATTTTGCTGTTGTTGAGTTGTATCAGTTCTTTATATGTTTTGGATATTACTGCTTATTACATATACTGCTTGCACATACCTTCTCCCATTCAATAGGTTTTTTAATTTTGTTGATAGTTTTCTTTGCTGTGCAGAATCTTTATAGTTTGCTGTAGTCCCAGTTGTTTATTTTTGGTTTTGATTCTTTTGCCTGAAGAGACATACCTGGGGAGATATTGCTAAGACCTATGACCAAGAATGTACTGCCTATGTTTTCCTCTAGGACTTTTATAGTTTCAGGTTTTACATTTAATTCTTCAGTCCATTTTGAGTTGATTTTGGAGTATGATGTGAGGTAGTGGCCTAGTTTCATTTTATTTGCATGTGCCTGTTCAGCTTTCCCAACGTCATTATTGAAGAGACTATCCTTTATCCATTGTATGTTCTTTGCTGCTGTGTTGTAAATTAATTGTCCATATGTACATGCATTTATTTCTGGGCTCTCAATTCTGTCTCATTGATCTATGTTTTTGTGCCAGTACCATGCTGTTTTGATTACTGTAGCTTTGTAACATCATTTGAAATCAGGGGTTGTGATACCTCCAACTTTATTCTTTTTTTTCCTCAGGATTGCTTTGGCTTTTCAGTCTTTTGTGTTTACAGTTTTTGCTCTATTTCTGTGAAAAATGTCCCTGAGATTTTGGTAGGGATTTCATTGAATCTGTAGATTATTTTAGGTAATATGGATGTTTTAACAAGATCTTCCTTTCAATCCACTAGCATGGAATATCTTTCCATTTATTTGTGCCTTCTTCAGTTTCTTTCAACAGTACTTTGTACTTTTTGCTGTACATGTCTTTCATCTCTTTAGTTAAGTTTATTCCTAGTTACTTTATATTTTGTGTTGTAATTGTAAATGGGATTTACTTCTTCATGTCTCTTTCTGGTAGCTCATTGTTAACAGATAGAAATGCAACAGAATTTTCTGTGTTGATTTTGTGCCCTGCAGCTTTACGTGTTTGTACATTATTTCTTTCAGTGTTTTGGTGGAAGTCTCAGGATTTTGTATATATCAAGTTATGTTATCTGCAAATAGTAACAGTTTTACTTCTTTCTTTCCAATTTGAATACCTTTAGCTTTTTTCTTGCCTCATTACCCTGGGTAGGACTTCCGATGCTGTGTGAAATAGTTTCTCCCTTTGTGGGTGTGTGTGTGCTCAGTCACTCAGTCATGTTCCACTCTTTGCGACCCCATGGGCTGTAGCCTGCAAGTCCATGTAATTTTTCCTGGCAAGAACTGGAATGGATTGCCATTTCCTCCTCCAGGACATCTTGTTGACCCAGAGAATTAACCCATGTTTCCTACATTGGTAGGTGGATTCATTACCGCTGAGCCACGAGGGAAGCCCCCATTTCTGCCTTTAAGCCTGTTAATAATTGTTTTATATATGTTGATGCTCCTATGTTAGGTGCATATACATTAATAACTTTTATGTCTTCTTGATAAATTTTCCCCCTTATATATACTACTATTCATTTTTGTCTTCAAGTCTGTTCTGCTTGATATGAGTATGGCTACATACCCTTTTTTAGCCATCATTTGCTAACAGTAGCATCTTCCATTCCTGTGTTTGACTGTAGAGCTGATATGGGTCCCTTGGAGGCAGGATGTAGTTGAGTCCTGTTTTTTAATCCATCCAATTACTGCATGCTTTTTGATTGGTGAATTGAACCCATTTACATTTAAGGTTATTATTGATAGATGAACACTTAATACTACAATTTTGTTTTCTGGCTGCTCAATCTCTCCACTGTTTTTTTTCTCCTTGTGTTTCTGTCTGCTATTTTGATTTGATGGTTTTCTCTGATGGTTTTCTCAGTGTCCTCTTTTTTATTTTTTGTGTTTCTCTTCTAGATTTATGTTTTGTTGTTACCATGATGTTTGTATAAAACCTCTCATAGATAAAATAGTCCTTCTTTTCCTGATGGGGCTTCCCAGGTGGCTCAGCGGTAAAGAATCCACCTGCAATGCACAAGATACAGGCTCGATCCCTGGGTCAGGAAGATCCCCTGGAGAAGGAAATGGCAACCCACCCCAGTGTTCTTGCCTGGGGAAGCCCATGGACAGAGGAGCCTGGCAGGCTACTATCCACAAGGTCGCAAAGAGTCAGACATGACTGAGCACACACATGCTGATAACATCACTGCATGGGTTCCATCTTTTTCTTCTTCCCCTTGTATAGTTTTTGTTTTCTCAAATTATCCATTTTTATGTTGTGAGTTACGAAACTGAAGTAGTTGTCATTGTTTCTTCTGCTTTTCCCCCTCCTTTAACCTTTATGCCGTAATAAAATGTTTTAAAACCTATTCTGGGAAAGAGTTACAATTTTCTCATTCTGTTTATCACTTTACTCAAGCTTTTGGGTGCTTTGCCTTTTTGTTTCTGGTCAAAAGGCTCCTTTCAACCCTTCTTGTAGGACAGGTCTAGTGGTGATGAACTCCCTCAGCTGTTGTTTGCCTGAGAAAGCCTTTAATTTCTCCTTCATATCTGACTTACAACCTGGCTGGATAGAGTATTCTTGGATGACAGTTTTTATCTCTCAGTGTTTCGAGAATGTCATTCTGCTCCCTCCTGGCCTGTCAAATGTCTGCTGAGAAACCTGCTGATAGCCCAACGGTGGTTCCTTTGTAGGTTTCTGTCCTTTTTACCCTGGCTGGCTTTAAATTCCTTTCCTTGTCATTGACTTTTAACAATTTCAATATAATGTGTCTTGGAGAAGGTCGTTTTGCATTGAGGTAATTAGCTCATAGGCTTGTATATCTACTTCCTTTCCCAGCTTTGTGAATTTTCAGTTATTATGTCCTTAAATAAACTCTCTGTTCCTTTCTTCCTCTCTTCCCTGAGATACTCATCACCCTCATGTTACCCTTCCTAAACGAGTTGAATAACTCTCATAGAATTTCCCTCGTGTTTAACATCTCATTTCTCTTTCACCTTCTTACCGGTATCATTTCTAGATTTCTATTTTGGGGCTTGCTAATTCTCTCTTCCATGTAGGCTGCTCTATTTCCAATGTTTTCTTATGCATTATTTACCTCGCGTATGAGTTCTTCAGCTCCAGAGCTTCTGTCTGGTTCTGTTTTTGAATTTGGTAAAGTATTTCTCCTGTTCGTTAATTTTGTTCCTCGGTCCACTGAACTGCCTTTCTGAGTTGTCTTGTAGCTCGCTGAGTTTCTTCATGACAGCTGTTTTGAATTCTTTATACATTAGATCTCAGTATTCCGTGACTTTGAGTTTGGTTTCTGAAGAATTGTTATTTTCTTTTTGTGATACATTGTTTCTGTGGTTCTCCATGGTGCTCCGTGAGTTGTTCCTCTGCCAGTGCACTGGCAGAAGTAGCAAACATCTTTTTGACTGATTCTGAGCTGCCTCTAGTTATACTTAAGAATTAACACTTTTCATCCTTCCCAGGTGGCACTAGCGGTAAAGAACCCTCCTGCCAATGCAGTAGCCGTAAGAGACACGGGTTCAATCCCCGCGTCAGGAAGATCCCCTGGAGGAGGGCATGGCAACCCACTCCAGTATTCTTACCTGGAGAATCCCCTTGGACAGAGGAGCCTGGCGGGCTACAGTCCATTGGGTCGCACAGAGTCAGGCACAACTGAAGTGACTTAGCAATAGCGATAGACAGCAGTCCTCCACTGCCCTGGTCAGAGGTGTGGTTCCATGTCCTCATCATCACGCCTGTGCCTTCTGGTTACTTGGTGCCTTGCTATTGCCAGCATCACTGGTGCTGCTACCAGGGGCACCAGGAAGGGGGGCTCTTCTGCCACCTCTGGGAACCCCTGAGTTGTAGGCTCAGCCACCACAGGGGGAGGATTGGGGTGGGAGGGAGCTGGAGTCACATGGGCGCCTCTAGCATGTCCAATGTTACAAGGCTTATGGGCTCTCCCGCTGGGGGTAGAGAGGTGGGGGACCAGAGTCGTGGGTCACTCAGAGGCTGGAGGGACAGGGTCCCAGGCCCACTATCATTGCCCAGTTCCCTGTAGCCATGGGCACTGCTGCAGCCAGGTTGTCCTCATCTGTGCCGCCTCCTCCTGGTGCTCCAGGGCAGTATGGAGCTGTGGGCTCCTCTGCCATGGCTGGGGAGACCAGGACTACAGGCATCAATTCTGCTGTTCCCCTGGTTCTGCCTCCTCTGTCTGTTCTGTGTGTCCACCTTTAGATGTACAGGTGTGTGGAATTCTCTGACATCCTGTTGGGCGGAGACACCTTTGTTGCCTTGTGGGTGTTTTACTGGTGATAGATTGAAGGAGGCAAGAGGGAGTGTCTCACTCCTCTACCGCACCCATTTCTTTTTATTTATTGAACCTAGAGTGTTTTGCCTACATGTGTGTTAAGTTTCTTCAGTCATGTCCGACTCTTTGCAACCCCGTGGACTGCAGCAAGCCAGGCTCCTCTGTCAATGGGATTCTCCAGGCAAGAATACTGGAGTGGGTTGCCATGCCCTCTTCCAGGGGATCTTCCCAACTCAGGGATCTATGCCTCCTGCATTGGCAGGTGGTTTCTTTACCACTAGCACCACTTTGGGAAGCCCTTCTAGTGTTCTATGTATGTGTAATTGAACATAGAGCCAGACATGGTTCTAAGAACTTTTCCAATATGTGTAATCCTCATAAGAACCCTAGGAAGCAGGTAATGCTCTTTTTGCCATTTTACAGATGAGAACTTAAGGTTAAGGGGCTTGCCCCGGGGCACATGGTAGTCAACAAGAGGATGGGTTTCAAACCCACTCAGTTTCTCCGGGCCGGGCACATGGGTCTCACAGTCTGCTGGCTGACTGTCACTCAGCCCCATAGGGTCCTGCTCAGTTACAAGCTCAGAGGCAAAATCGAGCAGCTGTGTGATCCTGTCTCCCTGGAAACGGATGGCTCATAGAGATGGACCCAAGATCCAACCAGAAACAGAGACTGTGGCCTTCTCACCTTTAGAAGGACTGTTCATTGCCTGGAGAGGAGAGCTCTGTTGTGTCTGAATCACAACACCTTGTAGGCTGAGGGGGTTTTCTAAGAAGAGAGGGACTTTCCTCCTGCTTGAAAGGGGGCTCCTTCCCAGCTGAGTGAGTGCCTTGGTGCGGGCCAGGCCACCAGCTTACAAGTCCCAGGCTGACTTCACATCCTGCAGAAATCAGGCCTGCTAATCCATTTCTGAGTGTCAGGGTTGTGCAGCCATTCAGATGTGATCCTTCATTTTAGCTTAATTCCCTAATCAGAATGCCAAGGGTGACAAATTAAAATTTGCCACACTGTCTGAGAGGGTAGAAAGGGAGAAAGGGGCAGTTACTGACCGAGTTCTGTAAATATCTCTAATGTTATGACGCTAGTGGTACAGAACCTGCCTGCCAGTGCAGGAGACTTAAGAGACACGGTTTGGTCCTTGGGTTAGGAAGATTCCCCCGGCAGAGGGCATGGCAACCCACTCCAGTATTCTTGCCTGGAAAATCCCATGGACAGAGGAAACTGGCAGGCTACAGGTCATGGGATCACACAGAACTGGGCACAACTCAAGTGACTTAGCACTAATGGTATTAAGTGGTACGAGCAGGTGATTATTAATGTATTTCATAACTAAAAGTCTGTTTTCTTCCAAAACTTGGAAATGAGTAGAGTGATTTGGTTTGTGTGATCAGCACTTAGATATTTAATTTTGCAGATAGATAGGGCTCTAGCCCCTTCTGACCTGAGTAATTAGTGAAGCCAAATCCAGCCTTTTTACCCCAACACTGAAATTGTATCTCAGAGATAGAGTTTTGGGTGAAGGAGAAAAGAACAGCCTTATTACCTTGCCAGGCAAAGTGGGCCATGGTCGGTAATGCTCTCAAAACTGTGTGTTCTGAGCTGGAGTGGGTAGGGAAGAGTTTTCTTTTTTTTTTAATACTAATTTATTTATTTGGGTGCACCTGGTCTTAGTTGTGGCATGTGGGATCTTTAGTTGCAACATATGAACTCTTAACTGTGGCATGTAGAAATTACTTCCCTGACCAGGGATCAAACCCAAGGCCCCTGCATTGGGAGCACAGAGTCTAGCCACTGGGCCACCAGGGAAGTTCTAGAGGGAGGAGTTTTATAGTAATGGTTCAAAGAGGGCGTGATCAGCTCGTGGACTTTCTTATGATTGGTTGGTGGTGAGGTAAGTGGGAGTCAGCATTATCAACCTTCTGGTTCCAGTTGGTCTGAGGTCTAGTTGCTTGTGGACAGCACATACCTTTAATTTCTCCCAACTGATGGGGGTTTCAGTATTTGCGGAAGAGCTCAAAGATATTGTTCTGTGTATCCCTTGCGGGGGAACCAGGACTCTGCCCCAAGGTTGCTCTGTTGTTTCTTTCAAGGGTTCCTCATTGTCTCCCTATTTCCTCCCTTCTCTAATTAGCATGTTTGAACCTGCTGTTGGAACTCAGGAAAGGTCAGGGAAACTGAACAAAATTTACTTCCTGTAATCAAGAAATAGGGGCCACAGGAAGACTTTTGTGAACAGGAGTCCCTCAGGGTCTTGCTTGGTATTGTCAGTAGTATAAAATAAAGAAGTATTGATCATCCCAGCTTTGTTTTAGATCCAAGAAATGATGGCCTATGAAAAGCAGAGTCTTCCTTTATCCCTATAGTTTATAAATTATTCTTAGCTGCTGCATTTTGCTGATCCTGGTGTGTGAATGTAATAGGGAAATTGAGGTGTTCACCAAGATTTTATTCTTGTAAATCACTTAGTAGGTCTGGACTTATATTTCTCACTGGGAACTGATCTTATTTTGTCCAAAGAATGTTTATCATTGATTATCGGGCATGACCTGAAAGTCCTGACTAGAGAACTAAGTTTTCCCCTCTCTTCCTTCCCCCATCTTTCCGCCCTCCCTTCCCCATCCCAACATGCAATTTTTATTGAATGCCAATTCTGTTTCAGGCACTGTGGTTGGATGCTTATTTTTGGACCTGGCAATTATTTACAAAATCCTAGCATTGCCAATTACTTTTAATCTTTCCATCTTGACTTATGTCAGGCTTAGAAACTCCCAGAAGGAAAATGTCACTCAGAATGTCAGGGGCTTAGTATGCATGGGAATCTGTGATGACCTCCCCCCTAAACAGATTTTTTTCCTCCAGCAAATCACTTATCCCATTTGTAATTGTTCCCTGAGGTTTAGCTGGGATTCTAAATATGCTGGTGATTTGATTGTCACCTCATTTCCGAGACCCATCAGAGCCATAACTTTGCCCTGTTTTGCTGATTTGTTTTTCTCAAAGAGCGTTTCCTTGGTTTGCTCGGTTGTTCATCTTTTACATTGTTGGTTCATAGGCTGCCTCAAACAGAGAGGATTAGAGGAAGGAATATTTCCTCTGATTTTTATCACCTCCCTGACTATTATAATGCAGATGGCTCAGCCCCAGGTGGGCTGGGGCGGGGAAAGGAGGAACTGACCATGACTGGCTGGTCCCGGAAGCTTCTGGAAGCATGGCATGCCCACAGAGTTTTAGCTCCTTTCTTGTTCTCCCCCTGAACACCGCCAAGCACCTCATACCCTGATCTTTCTTAATTCTCACAACAACTCTAACAAAGGAAGCTGATGTTCCAGAAGGTTTATCGGTTTTGCCCGAGGTCACACAAGAGGTAATGGATTTGGTCCCAGACCTGGGTGCTTTCAAATTCACTCTTCTATTGGCAGAACAGCTTTTTAAAGCTTGAGCTTAGGTTTTTCTAGAGAGGAAAAGAAAAATAAGAAAGTAAGTCTAGGTCTGCATTTATTTCCTCTTTTATTAAATGGAAGCTTATTGCTGTCTTTTAGTGATACCAACGTCACCGTGTAAACTGCGTCAAAATTTTGTTTTGTATTAAGTGTGTGTTCAAAGAGTATTTGTAAAACCGAGGCTTTTAAATATGTGTAGAACCACACCAGAGAGTTACTGTGGCTTTGGTTCCAGGCCATCAAGATAAAGTGAGTTCCATGAATTTTTTGGTTTCTCAGTGCATAAATAGTTATGTTTCTGTTATACTGTCTATTAAATGTGCAATGGCATTATGTCCAAGAAAACAGTGTCTATACCTTGATTTAAAAATACCTTATTGTTAAAAAATGCCTTTGATTTAAAGTGAGAGACAGAACTTCCTTTCTGTTGAACCCATCAAGGCCACTGTGGGGTTATTAATTGGCCTCGTTTCCATCTTGTGGTGTCTGAGAGAATATGGAGGCCTGAAGAAAGGGAGAGGGGTGAAGCAACAGCCAGTTGGTGGTACAGACACAACACACCCGGTATTTATCTGTTGGGTTTGCCATCTTCTATGGGCGCTAGCGTGGTGCAACGAATCAATTACAGTTGTATTGGCAGAGATCACTGATCACAGATCACCATAACAAGTATATGATAATTAAAACATTTGACATGTTGTAAGAATTGCCAAAAAAGCAGCACAGAGACAGGGAATGAGCAAATGGTGTTGGAAAAATGGTACCGATAGACTTACTCGACACCGGCTTGCCACAAACCTTCAGTCTATAAAGCACAGTAGCTGCGAAGCTCAGTAAAGCAAAGCCCAATAAAACGAGATCTGCCTGTATCAAGTAGTTTTTTTATGTGCCAATCATATGATATGTTTTTTTATATACATACTGTGATGAACTTGATGGCAAAGGTTAGAAGAAGGTGCAAGCCTCCTCAAACCGGATCCCCTGGGATGTTTTGTAATTCTGTAAGATGTCCGTCTTACAGGCTTCATATGTACACAAGGAATCAAGGAGCAAATGAGGGAGGCTCAGCGGGACCTGCTGAGGGGTTGAGAGTGGGATTTGAGGAAAAAAGAGCCATCAGGGGTGATGCTAAGTTTCAGCCTGACCAACTGGGAGAATGTGATGTTATTTCCTAAGATGAAGAAAGAGGACAGGATTGCATTTTGAAGAAAAGACTGGAAGTTAGTTTTGGACATGGCAACTGAAAGGTGCCTTTGAGACACCCAGCTGACAACGTCAAGTGGGCAGGCAGCTGCGTAGGTCTGTTACCAGGTGGACGTCTGGAGGGAGGTGCCAAGTAGAGGGGGTTGATGGGGGAACCTATGGGGAGGACGGGGAGGGAAGGGAACTAGGATGGTCCCCTAAGGAATGCCAGCATTTAGAAGTCAGAACGGTAAGAAGAACCCAGGAGAACAAGGAGGTCAGGAAAGTCAAGAGAAGAGGGCTTCCAGAAAAAAATGGGACGACGGACCATGTCTAGTATTGCCTGGAGTTCGGTCAAGTGTTTTGCTTTTGGCCACTGGGATACCATTGATGATCAGAGCAGCTTTGGGGGAGAGGCAGAGGTAGAAAGCCAGGATAGGGTGAGTAGAATGGCAACAAGATGTATGGACGGCTTCTTCAAGGTGCTGTGCTATGACAGGGAGCAGAGAAATGCAGGTGGAGCTTAAGAAGAACATGGGGCCGTGAGAGGGAATGCTTAAGGCTGATGCCAGAGCATTTTAGCATTCTGATGGGGATGGTCCAGCACGAAGGAGGGGAGATGGAGGGTGCAGGAGAGGGCAGGGATATTTGCAGAGAAGAGGTCATTGAGGTGTGAGGAGATGGGAACCAGGGCTCCATTGGAAGCGCTGGAGAGGCGTATCACCCATCACACTGGGAAGGAAGAGCCAGAGTAAACGCAGGTGCATGCAGGTGTGCGGTGGGAGGTGTGAACACAGCACTTGCCTTTCTGAAGTTTCTCAAGGAAGTACAGGTAAGGACACTGGGGAGGGGTAGGATGGGGAGGACTGCAGGAAAGGATGGAACAGTCCTGCCAGAGGAGGAAGTGGTTTACTAGAGAAACCCCTAAGAATTACCGGGCAGGTAGAGTGCCCGTTTGAGGCCAGGGGTCCCAGCCTGCCTGGAGGAGGCACCTTCCCCTGCAGAGACCACCGAAAGGTGGTGGGAGAGCCCAGGGCTTAGGAACTCAAGCTCAGCAACCCGACTGCCTGGTTTGGGCCCCAGCTCTGCCACTAGCTCTTGGGTGACTCAGGTTGCCTTATCTATAAAATGGGGATAACCATGCCTGCCTCATAGGGTGCTAGGACCGTGGCCGCCCCCCTGCTGTGCATGGGAAGGGCTTTTCCAGGTGAGCAGGAGAGGGACAAGGGGAGTGTGGTGCCTCCTGTGGCTGCTGTCATGAAGTACCATCAACCAGATGGCACCAAGCGGCAGAAACTTATTGTTCCACAATCCTGGGGACCAGAAGTCCAAAGTCAGTTCCACTGGGCTGAAGTCTAGGTGTTGATGGGGCTGCATCCCTGTAGATACTCTTGGGGAGGGTCGTTCCTGCCTCTTCCAGCATCCGAGGGGTGGGGGCCAGCAGTCCTTCGCTTGTGGCCACATCACTCCAGTCTCTGCCTCCATTTGGCTTCTCCTCTCCTGTATGCATCCAGTTTCCTTCTGCCTCTCTCCTAGAAAGACACTCTTGATTGGATTGACGGCCTACTGGATAGTCCAGGATGGTCTCCCCAAGTCATGATCCTTCACTTACATCTGCAAAGACCCTTTTTTCATAAAAGGCTGCATTGACAGATTTCCGGGAGGACCTGATATCTTTAGATGGCCATTATTCTGGGAAATGATCAGGAAGTCTCAAGAGAATGAGGGAGGAAGTGGAGGCTTGAGGGCTCATAGGAAGAAGTGAGAAGTGGGTTGGAGGGTTCAAGGAGGTGAGTCATAGCATTGTTTCTGGAATGTTCCTGAGGGTTCTCTTCAGACAAAGACCATTGGAGATGGTCTTCTCTCCATTAAGAAGTGGTTGGGGAACTTCACTGGTGGTCCATGGTTAGGAATCCACCTGCCAATGCAGGGGACATGGGTTCGATCCCTGGTTGGGGAAGATTCCACGTGCGGCAGGGTAACCAAGCCCATGTGCCACAGCTACTGAAGCCCGCACCCTAGAGCCTGTGCTGCACGGTGAGAGAGACCGCAGAGAAACCCACGCACCGCGATGGAGAGCAGCCCCTGCTTGCCCTAGCTAGAGAAAGCCTGCGTGTAGGAACGAAGACCCAGCACAGCCAAAGATAAAATTAAAAAAAAAGAAGTGGCTGGTCCAGGGCTCAAATCCAGGTCTCTGACACCCAGGCTGGTGTCCTCTGGTCTTCCTTGTGGCTTACAGACCATCTGATGGAGATTCTTCTCAGACTGAGCAAGAAGAGACTCCCTAGGAGGGAAAGGGTCCCCGATCCAGGTGAGGGTGGCCCTCCCCGGGACAGTGCACCCCCCACTCCCATTGCCCTCAGTGGGACTGGGACATAAATGGTGACTTGTAGGCGGCAGGGGCTCAGAGAATACTTACGGCCTTGAAGAACTGTGCATCATCACCTGGGGCCAGATGCCCTGCTGGAGACTTGTAGGGCGGTGGTGGGTTTTAGGGGGCCAATAAATAACTCCCTCCTCTTTCCTTCCCAAATTATTTTTTATTTGGCCACGCTACATGCCTTGTGAGGATCTTAGTTCCCTGACTTGGGATTGAACCTGGACCCTCAGCAGTGAAAGCTTGGAGTCCTAACCACTGTACCACCAGGAAATCCCTCTCTTCCCAAATTCTAAATGAGTTTGAGGATAGCTCATTCCCTTCCCTTTCCTCCCCTCCCCCTCCTTCCCTCTCCAACCTCCCCCACCTCAGCCTTTCCATTTTCTTCCTGTATTGATTGAAAGTGAAAGTGAAGTCGCTCAGTTGTGTCCAACTCTTTGCGACTCCATGGACTGTAGTCTACCAGGCTCCTCCGTCCATGGGATTTTCCAGGCAAGCATACTGGAGTGGGTTGCCATTTCCTTCTCCAGGAGATCTTCCCAACCCAGGGACTGAACCTGGGTCTCTTGAATTGTAGGCAGACACTTTACTGTCTGAGCCACCAGGGAAGTCCTGTACTGATTAAATATCTTAATAATTTGTGTCAGTTACTGTGCCACATGCTGGGGACATAGACAAGAGTCACTCATGGCTCCCGACCCTGGGCTCCTGTCGGGCCCTTGCCCTGTGGTTCTGTGATACCCAGGCTGTGTGTCTGTTTCCACATTAGACCCCGAGCCCTTGGGAGGAACCAGTCTGGTGGCACTAGGTAAGCATTAGCAATCGTCTTGTGAATGAATGAGTGGCTGAAGTTTGTGCTGGGTGTTGAAGGGTCATCGGGACACTGTTGGGAGGTGAATGGGCTTCTGACAAGATAACCCAAGTCTAGGCTGTTCCTAGGTTTCTGGAAGAATCGAGTTCACCCAGAGCATCAAATGACCAAGCATTTTGCTACCCAGGCCAACTGAATTGGAAGCAGCCCTGTCCTCATGCCTGTGCTTTGCCATGGGGTCCCATAAGGACCCAACAAGCCAGAGAGGGATTTTCATAGCCTGGCACGCTACAGTGAGGCTGCTGCCAAGCAGAGCAGCGGCAACACCAGTCTGGTTGCCATGGTGACCCTCACTCGTCTCCCCAGCTAGGTGACAGTTTGTTGGAGAATGTGTGTCCAGCAAGCACCTCTCAGCAAGTGTTTACCAAGCTCCTGCTGAGTGCTTGGCGCCAATCTGAATGAGGTGCTGGAGAGGAAGCCAAGCCAAGGGAGGACCCAAGATGCAACCATCTACAGGGTGAATCATCTCACACAGATAAATGCAGCACAAGGAGAAGGCGCAGGCTGGGAAGATCACTGAATTGCACCCCATCCCATCCCATCCCTACCGCAGTGTCTCTGCTGTGTGCAGGTAGTTACAAATGGTCCATTTAACCTGGGCTTCCCTGGGGCTGAGGTGGTAAAGAATCCACCTGCATGGGGGAGACCTGGGTTCGATCCCTGAGTTGGGAAGATCCCCTGGAGAAGGGAAAGGCTACCCACTCAGAGTATTCTGGCCTGGAGAATTCCATGGACAGAGGAGCCTGGCAGGCTACAGTCCTTGGGGTTGCAGAGTCGGGCACGACTGAGCAACTATCACACTTCACTAACCTCCGCAAGATGTGATGAGTATGCTCTCTGACTCAGCATCTCACCTTTTCCACCCAACTCCTTCCAGACCACGAGGTTCGTGCATCCTGTTAGGAATGTCTTAGATATAAAAGGAATCATTTCAACAGTTGGGCATGTCTGAGGTGTCAGTAAGGAACTCCCATCTCCCGCCACCTTGAGTTCTGAACCAGTTGGGAAATAAGACATACATCAGGCATGTTGTCCAGCCCAGCCACAAAAATCACCCTTTTATTACTTAGAAAACCTAAGCTGGAGTATGTGGCTTCTAGCTGGAGGCATAACCAGCCCCGCAGTTGAACTCTCCCCACAACTGACTTCAGGGGATTCCTGTTCCAGTCCTCTATCACTTCCCATGTGGAAGGATCACAGACAGAGGCAAGACACACATGGCCCCTCCCGAGCACTGGCCATTTCCATCAGTCATCTGCAGTGATGGACACCGGTTCATGGAACTTTGTGCATGCTGGATGGTAGGGCCGGCTGCTCTGGGGGTGGTGGTGCCTCTCACAGACTTTTGGGGTCCTGTCCTGGGCCACCGTCTTCACGACACCATCCACATTGGTCTGGCACCAGCCTCAGAGAGCGGCCAGAAAAGAGGGTGTCAGAAACAACCCAGAAACTCATTCTGTCCCACAGAGATACATCATCCCAGACTCTGATAATACTCATGTTTGCTTTTTTTTTTTTTTTTTGTTTCTTTACTTGATTTTTTGAATAGTAACTAATGAACATGGCGCAGAATTAGAATGACGGAAAAGGCCATACTGTGAAAACCAAATTATCTTCTCATCACCTGCACGGTGTTGTCATCCCCAAAGGCAAAGGCAATGTCATGTACCCTTTGGAGATGGTATATGACTGTATGGATATTTACACAGACACGCCTTTCAGTTCAGTGCAGTTCGGTCACTCAGTCGTGTCCGACTCTTTGCAACCACATGAACTGCAGCACGCCAGGCCTACCTGTCCATCACCAACTCCTGGAGCCTACCCAAACCCATGTCCATCGAGTCGGTGATGCCATCCAACCATCTCATCCTCTGTCGTCCCCTTCTCCTCCTGCCTCCAATCCTTCCCAGCATTAGGGTCTTTTCCAATGAGTCAACCCTTCGCATGAGGTGGCCAAAGTATTGGAGTTTCAGCTTCAACATCAGTCCTTCCAGTGAACACCTTGGACTGATCTCCTTTAGGATGGACTGGTTGGATCTCCCTGCAGTCCAAGGGACTCTCAAGAGTCTTCTCCAACACCACAGTTCAAAAGCATCAATTCTGCAGTGCTCAGCTTTCTTCACCGTCCAACTCTCACATCCATACATGACCACTGGGAAAATCATAGCCTTGACTAGACGGACTTTTGTTGGCAAAGTAATGTCTCTGCTTTTAAATATGCTACCTAGGTTGGACATAACCTTCCTTCCAAGGAGTAAGCGTCTTTTAATGTCATGGCTGCAATCACCATCAGCAGTGATTTTGGAGCCCAAAAAAATAAAGTCTGACACTGTTTCCCCATCTATTTCTCATGAAGTGATGGGACCAGATGTCATGATCTTAGTTTTCTGAATGTTGAGCTTTAAGCCAACTTTTTCACTCTCCTCTTTCACTTTCATCAAGAGGCTCTTTAGTTCTTCTTCACTTTCTGCCATAAGGGTGGTGTCATCTGCATATCTGAGGTTATTGATATTTCTCCCGGCAATCTTGACTCCAGCCTGTGTTTCTTCCAGCCCAGCATTTCTCATGATGTACTCTGCATATAAGTTAAATAAGCAGGGTGACAATATACAGCCAATCTGTTGTTCCACGTCCAGTTCTAACTGTTGCTTCCTGACCTGCATACAGGTTTCTCAAGAGACAGGTCAGATGGTCTGGTATTCCCATCTCTTTCAGAATTTTCCACAGTTTATTGTGATCCACACGATCACATACTTTACCTACTGTTTTGCTCCCTTTTCTCTTACTTTGCAGCAATCTTGGAGATTGTTGATTATCTATACCAACAGAACAACACTGCTGTTTTAAATGGCTGCATATTATTCCAGTAATAGTAATGACAACTGAATTTTTGAAGAATTTAATGTGAATGAAACACAGACCTGGTTGTTTTATTGACATGGACATATTTACTCTTCAGAGCAGCCTCTGAGCTGAGTACTGTTTACACATGAGGAAACTAAAGCACAGAGGGTTTAAGTCACTTGCCCAGGGTCACAAGGCAAATAGGAGCTGCAGTCAGGATGTGGGTCCAGAGCTCATGGTCTTAACCACTGTACCTCCAAGCCACCCACTGAAGGATATGTGGTTGGATTCAACCACGTTTCCTCTTGGACGGCTCTGCAGTACTTGTCCGGGCACAGACATGCAAGGCCACCTGTAGTGTGACCTTTTCAAAGTCGAATTGCTGCATTCGTGTATATTTTTAAAAACATAGGTATTGTCCAGTTGACCCCCATAGAGGCCAGATAAGTTTGCCACCCCCAGTGTTTGACAGCACAACCTAGTCATAGTTAGTTAGTATTAGTCACTCGGTTGTGTCCGACTCTTTGCAACCACATGGACTATAGCCCACCAGGCTCCTCTGTCCATGTAAGTCTCCAGGCAAGAATACTGGAGTGGGTTTCCATTCCCTTCTCCAGGGGATCTTTCCGACCCAGGGATTGAACCCTGGTCTCCCGCATTGCAGGCAGATTCTTTACCATCTGAGCTACCAGGGAAGTCCTAACCTAGTCAGAGGGTGGGTGATCTTTGTACCTGTGCTGATCTAATAGGAAACCATGGCACCTCCTGGGAGCTTTAATTCTGCACTTTTCTTATAATGTGTGAGGTCAGACAAATTTTCCTGTGTTAAGGTATAGTCATGCTTCTTTGTCTGGTTAGCAGAGGAAGTGGCTTGGGCTTAGCACTGAGCTGCTTGAGTTGCAGTGCTCTTCCCAACTCTTGGCTCCATCACTTAATCATTTGATGACCTTGATCAAAACCCTGTGTGTCAATTTCTTCATCTGAGCATGGGGATGGGTGGTGATGGTGCCTATGCCATGGGAGGTAAGGATTTAATGAACTCACGCTCACTCAGACCTGAGAGGGCCTGGCTCATAGTAAGTGATTCGTTTCTTTCCAGTCACTTTAGCTCCTGGCTGTATTCTGCCCACTGAATCTCATGGTTTATTTCTATGGCCCAGCTTCATAGGTTTTGCAGAAACAGACACAAGTTTCTTGGTGACTCCCAACTCCTTATTCATTCCTCTGTCCATGTGTGCCAGGCAGTTGTTCAGTCTGCATTATGTGGCAAGGGGCTGGAGATGTAAGGGTGAGCCTATCAGGCAGGGTGCTGGCCCCTGGGGCTTATAGGCTGGTGAGGAAGACAGGCATTCATCAGAGAATCACATGGGAAAATATGTGATTCCACACCACGCTAGGCTTCTCTGGTGGCTCAGATAGTAAAGAGTCTGCTTGCAATGCAGGAGACCTGGGTTCAGTCCCTGGGTCAGGAAGATCCCCTGGAGAAGGAAACGGCAACCCATTCCAGTATTCTTGCCTGGATAACTCCATGAACAGAGGAGCCTGGCAGTCTACAATCCATGGGGTCACACAGAGTTGGACATGACTGAGAGACTAACACACACATACACAGTGCTAGGCACCATGAAACTTCATCTTGTCTTTGGCACGTGTCTGCCCTATAACAAGCACCAGTCTTGAGAAGTGGAAAAGTCATCCCAAGTGCTCAGTAATTGTTGCTACACGAGTGAATAAGAACGTGATTAATACTGTGATGTTGTCCAGTGCACATAAAGTGAAAAGCCATAAACTCTGTGTATATGTGAGGATAAAGAGCCTAGAAGTTTGTTCACCTCCTGAAACTGTGGTGCTTGAGCTCATGAGGGGTTGAATGTTCCCTGGGGCTCCCAGAATCAGGCACCTTGGAGGTGGTCCTCATGAAATGTCGGGATGTGGTGAAGGTTAAATGAGCCACAAAAGTAAGTTTTATTTGTATGCATCAATGGGTGGGAAAATAAACTTTTCTTGGTTATGTAAGAGCACATCCTTGTACACTAGTGAAAGGACAAATGTAGCATGAAAATTGTTTGCACAAATTTCTGATCATCTGTTAGCTAAAGTCAAGTATAAAGTGATTTCTACTTTCCTGGGAAAACAGAATCTTAGAGTTTGGATGCTGCGGAGGATCTTAGAGGCCTAGATTCTTGGTCAGAGAAGTATTGTTACCAAAAGTTGGGTCCAGCTATTTGCCATTTGAAAGCCAATACTTGAGAGGCACAGTTGGTGGAAAGTTTCATTTATTTTGCAGGTGGGCAACAGAAGGAGAAGGCATTCTCATGTCCAAAGACCAACTCCCCACTGCCAGTCAGTGGACACAAGTTTTTAAAGCGAATTTTCAGGGGCGTATACGTGGAGGGAGGGGGCGACATGCAGAAACAGTGCAATCAGCTGACAGTCATCTGGAAATTGGTCACGATCAGTGGTCTGATCAGTGGTCGTCTTGATGGTTTTGAGCACAGTTAATCTTCAGTTCTGGGGTCTGTTTGCTCCCATTTATTGATCTTTATTGATCTTGATGCAGATTTCTGGCCTCCAGAGCTGTGACCCAAGACATTTCTGTTGTTTTGAGCCTGCCTGGTTCCTGAGATTCTGTTCCAGCCCCTCCAGGAAACCAGAGAGTCATGCATGTCAGTTTGGGCAGCTTGTAGTTCTCAAAAGGCCTTTCTCATCTTTAACCAGGAATTCTCATCCGGGGTCCCATGGGAGGAAACAAACAGCCCAGGGAATTGTGGGCATCATCCCAACATGCCCTCTCCTCAGGGGCCCTCTGTCCCTTCCAGAGCTCTCCTGCATGTCCATCTCAGCTTCACTGCCTGAGTCCTGGCCGTTGCCACGTTTTCACTGGCCGCCTGCACTCAACCTCACATCCAGGGCCTTCAATCCATTCTTTTCAGTGACCCTGACTTCACTGGCCTCCCATTGCTCTTGGTAAACCCCTGTCATATACCCATGACTGGAGATAGTTGGTATGCACGTGGTCACCATACCTGGATACCTCTGAGGTTACCAGGAAGACAGCAGAACCTGGAACGATGGAAACTTTAGGAAGGTGGCTTTCAGAGGGTTACAAAGAGGACCTTTCTGACGGAGCTCTCCTGCAATGGACAGCTGCCTGGAGGGGCATTTAGCGCCCCTCCTGTGTGTGGGCAGAGTGGAGGCTGGGGAACTCGGGCGGGAGAAGCACGGAGGAAACCTGGGCATTGATTGGAATGATGACTTAGCTGAAATCCAAGGTTGGTCTCATTTGTAAAGCCATCTTTAAACGTTCCGTCCTACAGTTCCTTTCCTGTCACTGTCATCTAATCTCCAGGTACAGCAAAGTCTAGTTTTCCAAATAAGAATTCATATGTAATCCCCCTGTTTATCATTCATCTCTCTACCTCTCTATCTATCTATCTATGTTCTCTTTGCATTTTCCTTTCTTTGCCATAAAGAATGACACCAAGGAAGACTCTGACGGCCATAACCATAGCAACAACAACATGAAGTAACATTTTCCAGCATCTGTTTTGTGCCAGGTGCTGGCTCAGTACTTTGTGCATGTCACTGTGAGGCAGTGGGGCAGAGCATAGAGCCTGGACTCTAGTCACCTGGCATGACTTCAGATCTCACTTCTGCCACCTGATAATGATGTGACTTTCAACAAGATTGTTTAAGTTTTCTGCATCTCAGTTTCTTCACCTACTTACAAGGTCATGATGGGGATTAAATGGTTTGATATCCATCAAGTTATTAAAACAAAGCCTGTGCATAAAAGGCACTATTAATCATCTCAGTGATCTTCATTTTTTAAAAAAATATTTTATTGAAGTATGGTTGTTAATTTACAATGTTGTGTTAATTTCAGCTGTATAGCAAAGCAATTTAGTTATATGTACATATATATGTATACACATTCTTTTTCATATTCTTTTCTATTATGGTTTATTACAGGACATTGAATAGAATTTCCTGTGCTATACAGTAGGACCTTGTTGTTTATCCCTCCTATATATAATAATTTGGGCTTCTCGGGTGATGCTAGTGGTAAAGAACCTTCCTGCCAATTCGGGAGATGCAGTTCAATCCCTGAATTAGGAAGATCCCCTGTAGGAGGGCATGGTAACCCACTCTAGTATTCTCACCTGGGGAATCCCCTGGACATAGGAGCCTGGTAGACTACAGTCCATGGGGTTGAAAAGAATTGGACATGACTGAAGTGACTTAGCATGCATATATAATAATTTGGCTTCCCGGGTGGTTCAGTGGTAAAGAATCTGCCTGCCAAGCAGGAGACACGCAGGAGATGTGTCCACTCAGTCCGTGGAGTCCCAGAGAGTCAGACACAGCTTAGTGTGAACAACAAACAACAACATATAATAATTTGCATCTGCTAGTCCCAATCCTTCCCCCAACACTCTTCTCCTTTGACAACCACAAGTCTGTTCTCTATGTCTGCGAGTCTGTTTCTATTTCATAGATAAGGTCATCTGTGTCTTAGTGACCTTCATTTGACAGGGGTGATAATTTTCTCATGAACCAACTGGGAAACCAGGCTCAGAGACATAAAGTAACTCACCTGAATCACCCAGGGCTTAACAGGGGGAGGGGGAAGCTGAGATTGGAAGCTAAATTGGTGTGACTCCCGAGCTCATGATGTTTTCAGACAAAATGAAACATCATCTCCTGAGAAATGGCCAAGTGGAGAGAGGAACTCTCCCTTCTCTTTTTTGTCTCTTCCTGAGCTGTCCTGTTGAGGTCTGGCCAACCAGGGGAGGTGGGAATGGGGAGTGGGCAGCAGGCAGTGATATGGAAATGCCAGGATGAAAAGAGTTAATGAACCTCTGTCTGCATCTGTGCTTGCTTTGAGGAGCAGCTCAAGCCTGGAGAGAGAGGGCCCGGTGTGACTTCTAAACCAAGAGATCTTCAAGAGGAAAAGGTCAAGGACAAAGATGCAGACTGCTGACTTTGAATCTGATTACAATCTATTTGAGTTTATACCAAACTAAAAAACTTAATGAGTGAGTGTGAGTGAGTGAGTGTGAGTGTGAGTGAGTGAATGTGTGAGTGAGTGAGTGAAAGTTGCTCAATTGTGTCTGACTCTTTGCAACCTCATGGACTGTAGCCCACCAGGCTCCTCTGTCCATGGGATTTCTCAGGCAAGCATACCAGAATGGGTTGCCGTTCCCTCCTCCAAGGGATCTTCCCAACCCAGGGATTGAACCTGTGTCTCCTGCTTTGTAGGCGGGTTCTTTACTATCTGAGCCACTGGACTTAAGGTTTATCATAACTTTACCCAGTGTTTCACTCACACACAGTGATTACTTATTTAACCTGCCATTACAATTTTGACAGTGAAGACACCCAGGAGGTCTTTTCCCCTAAATATCCATTGTCCAGGCCCTCAAATCCACTGGATATAAATATGATTTATAGTCCCTGCATGAAATCTTGCTACAGTAAAATGCCATGGAAATTGGCTCCTATGAGGAAAATTTCAGTGTCACTAATACTCAGTTGGTTTTAATGGGTCTATTATGCTTATTATGCTTATACCAGCCAACTTGAAGACACTGGATTTATACTGTAAAAAATGGCCATGGCCATTTCGTTTTCCCTCTGAATGAATTACCTTCCATGTTAATGAGTCCTCTTTCTCATTCAGGGGGACATTTCCTGCATCAAATCTTATCCTAATTTCGTCCTGATACCTTACTTGCCATTTGTTGAGAACTTGATTAATTTTTATATGAAATAAATAAAGAAAAAGACACTCATGTTATTTTCTCTCTTTTATCATTAGTAGCTAATCAAAGTATTTATCTGTTCTTGGATAATTTCAGCTGTGCCATTTCTTTTAGAAAGATGTTATCATAGACAAGCCCATTCATACATTTTAATGGTTTATATTTTGAAGTGCTTCCTCTGTGGTGGTCATTGTTCTAACTCCCATGTGAAGCCACTCAATTTTAAGAGGGCTATCGCTTGTACAGGTGTATGTGTAGCAAAACTGGCCTGAGCAAATACATCCCCCTCTACAGTACAGTGACAAGATGACATTTCTGTGACCTGAACAAAGGAATGTTCCCTAGGAATTGTGTGTGTGTACTCAGTCGTGTCCATCTCTTTGCAACCCCATGAACTATAGCCTGCCAGGCTCCTCTGTCCATAGAGTTTTCCAGGCAAGGATACTGGAGTGGGTTGCCATTTTCTACTCCAGGGGAATGTCTCAACCCAGGTATCGAACCCTAGTCTCTTGTGTCTCCTGTACTGGCAGGCAGATTTTTTACCACTGTGCTACCTGGGAATCCCAAATGAATGTTCCCTAGGAAAGTGGGTTTAAATCTTGCCAACTCTGCCAGCTTTGTGAAGTAGTAGAGAATTTTAAGAATCTCAGTCCAGCCTGTGTAACTTAAAATGTCTTTGTTTCCTGGAGGCATTAGAGAATTTGTGGGGGAGGGTTGGAAAAATATGTGTATTTCACTGTCTAAATAATTGTAAGTGCCATAGTGGGTGATGGGAATTTCACCAGTGGACCCAATCCTGTATGCTGACTATGCATTCATAATATGCATTTTGTTCTGTGCCATTTGGGAAATTAACAGATGATCGCTTCATTAATTGCATGCTATTTTAATTGGTTTAAAGGGACATTTTTCTTTCTTTTGTGGCTTTGAAACACCCTGACAGCTCTTATTGTTGCTGCTTCTGAGCGTTTATCCATGGTAATTAACATTAATACTATTAAAACAGAAAGTGCCTGTGAACTTGTGTTCCCAAGGCAGTCAGAAAGGGTGAGCTGTGAGGACCACCTCTGTTCTGCAGCCAGTTTCCCGGGAGAGAGAATAGTAAAGAATAAGGAAATTACTGCATATAGAAGCGACAAAATGCCAGACTCCATGCATTTTCTATTTCTTATGTCTTTTAACCCTGAACAACTACCTGTGAGGATGGTCCCCGTGAGGTGATGGGGAAACTAAGTCCCTTACCCAGCTTACTGAAGCTAGGAAGTGGTTTAACAGCAAAGGAACGCACAGACATATCCTCTCTCCTGTTCGTTTCAGTCTTCACGTCCCTAGGAAAGCACCTGCAGTTTACCCAACAGGCAGCCACACATACAAGTTTATAAATGAATGAATGATGGATGGATGGAGTGAATCAGCTAAGGTGCATGAGCTTCATATCCAGGTGTATCAAATGGCCACAAGCTTGGTGGCTTAAAGTAACACAAATGCATTGGGTTGGTCAAAATGTTTCCGTAGGCTATCACAGGAAACTCGAACAAAGCTTTTGGCCAACCCAATATTATAATTCTGCAGGTCAGAGTCCAATGTGGGCCTCCCTAGGAAATATCAGAGGCTTCCCTGGTGGCCCAGATGGTAAAGAATCTGCCTGCAATGCAGGAGACCCAGATTCGACCCCTGGGTCAAGAAGATCCCCTGGAGAAGGGAATGGCTACCCGCCCCAGTATTCTTGCCTGGACAATTCCATGACAGGATCCTGGCGGGCTACAGTCCATGGGATCACAAGGAGTCAGAAACGACTGAGCGACTTAACACGTTCATTTTCCCTTTTCAGGAAATATCAAGATGTCAGCTGTAGGGAAGAATCCATTTCCTTGCCTTTTCCAGCTTCTTGAAGCCGCTCACATTCCTTCCTTGTGGCCCCTTCGTTCATCTTCAAAGCTGACTATCTCATCACTTCTACCTCTGCTTCTTTCATCACATCTCCCTCTGATTCCCACTCCTCCTCTGCCTCCCTCTTCCATTTTTAAAGACCTTGTTATCAATTTCTGTTGGAAGATGGGCTGATTAAACAACCTGAATTCCATCTTCAACCTTTACCACATCACCTAACAGATTCACAGCTTCTGAGATTTAGGCCATGAACATCTTTGGGGGTGGCATTGTTTTGTCTACCACAGAAAGCTTCATTAAAGGTGTGAAATCTATCTTGCCTGTCTCAGTAGAGAGGTAATTTTTTTCTGAACCTGTGAACCATGGTTTGTTTAGTTCCCTGGATATTTAACCATGCACACATCACCTGGGGCATCTCTTTGCGTCTTCCTTGCTTTGTATCCTGCAAAGCACTCTCTGCCCGTGCCATGTTCAGTAAATACCTGTTGAGGAAATGAAAGAATGAAATGGACGAGCTTTTGTTTAAAACTAGGTGGATTTGGTCTAAAGGATATGGGAGCCATTTTGATCTAAAACGGTAAAATTTGAGCATAATAAAGAAAAATGGCCGTAATCGATTGAAACCCACCAAATATGTAACGAAACTACAATTTCATAGTGAATCTAGGCAGAGGCTAGGTTCACCTCAACATTTGGACTCTTAAGACTTCCACAGGCCACACTCAACCCCTTCTGTGTAACTCAAGGGTGGCGCACAACGTTCACGTCCACTGTGAGGGCAGTGTTAGACATTCTTCTGTGGGTGCCCTTGTCTCAGTCACACTGCAGCCTACAGCTATCTGCGAGGCGTTTTCTCCCCAAGTCACACAGCACCGGTGCAAGGAGATTCGGTCCACATCAGGCATGTGTGGGAGCCTTCTTAGCTTAAATGCTTCATACCCCACAGTTGCCAGCATCTTCTGTAGGAACTCACGGGCATAGCTTCCAGCATTCCACAAGGGACATGTACAGTTCCAAGAATAACCTTGTTCAGGGAAGTTCAGAGGATGCTTCCCTATTCAGAATGTATGGTTCATTTACAAGCCCTCCCATCCAGATATAATCTACCAATCAGGCATCATTTTTATAATAAGCCATATTGCCTAGTGTCACATTTTATGTTCTTGCCCTTCTGAGGTTTTCAGGTAAAAGTTAGCCAAAGCTCAGGTTCTCAGGGAGTTGGGATAAGTTTTGTTAATCTTTTGCTCTAGTGCGAAAATAAACAAGCAAATAAACCAATGAACAGACTCCCTACTCATTTGTCAGCATTGGAGGTTTCTATGACACCAACTCTTTAATTAGCAAAGACTCAAACATATATCCTAATTATGAGCTTTATGTCAGAGTAACTGCATTGTTAAGGAAAGTCCTTCTTTTTGAAGAATTACAGCTTAAAAAATATAGAAAAAATAATAAAATTAGAAACTGTGATTTTTTTTCCAACCCCTAATGGTATCATGGATCTAGCTAACAGTGACAATGCATACTGAAACCATTAGGTGAAAGATTAATAGGGAATTCCCTGATATAGGGATCTTGCTGGCACCACTTGAATCTGTGATCCATCTTGGTATTTTGTAGAGTCATACACCCATAGTATGACTCTACAGGAAACACGTGTTACCACCACTAATGGTACATTTTTGAAAATAAGTTGAATCTGACTGTAATCAAGACCTTAGGTCTAACTAGTAGTTTGTGGAAAAACATAGGATAGAAGAACCATGACACCCTTGGAACCAATCAGCCAATTCCAGAATGTTGGAGGTTCTGCAGGATGAGTAACCTGGTTTTCCCAACAAACCAGTGGCATGCAAAGGAAAATGGCAGGGCAGAATGATACAGTCTAAAGTGGACTTGGTCAACATTGTGGGATTTTGTTTGGTTCTTGAATTAAACTTTCCACTGTAAAAATTATTTTGGGACACTTGAGGTAGTTTGAATAGTGACTGATACTAATTATTGGAATTATTGTTAACATTTCAAATATGATAGGGTTAAATGATATTTAATGTGATGACATCAAGATTCGGTAAAACTGATATACATAAACATATAAATACATATATAGACATACATATGGACTTAAGTGTGTATATATACATATACATTCACTTTTGTGTATGTGTATTTATATATTGTGTGTGTGCTTAGTCATCTCCAATTCTTTGCAACCCCATGGACTGTAGACCGTCAGGCTCCTATGTCCGTAGAACTTTCCAGGCAAGAATACTGAAGTGGGTTGCTATTTCCTCTTCCACAGGATCTTCCAGACCCAAGGACTAAACCCATGTCTCCTATGTCTTCTGCATTGGCAGGCACATTCTTTATCCCTGTGCCACCTGGGAAGCCTGTATATATATATAAACATATATATATATATATATATATATATATACACACACACACACATATATTTTATATACATATGTTCCTGATAGTTAACGATACATACTGAGGAAATTCAAAGTAAAGTGAAATATCCTGGATTTGCTTTAAAATGATCAGACTTTGAAGAGAGTGACTAAAACATGATTGGTAAATTTGACAATTTTCGAAGTTGAATAATGATTACATTGGGAGTCCTACTATTCTACTTTTAAGTGCTTAAAAATATCCATAGTAAAGTTTTCTTAAACTCTTATATTTTACAGTCAGATGCCATTTTCTATCAAATTGGTAAAAATGTTTAAGTAGAGGGACAGGTGAAATAAGGACCCTACTGCACTGATGGGAGCTTTTCTGGAAAGTGGTTTTAGCATGATGTCCCACATTTGATATCCTTTGTGGAAATAATACTGAAGAGATCATTGTGAATATCAAAAACTTTACAAAGGATGTTTACTTCAGATTATTTCAGATCTTGAATTTTGCGAGTAACCCAAATGTGCACCACTAGAAGAACGATTCATGGAATCATGGTACACCGTGTCGTGAGATATTTTTCAACCATTATAAAAGAAACTTTTTCAGTTTTTAAATACCATTTGAACATGCCTGCTGTAGCAGTAATTGAAAAAAGGACAAAATTGTACTTGGACCTATGTAACTAAAATATGTGCAGAGGAAGAAAACTGGAAGCAAATACAACAAAATGCTCTCATTGGTTCTGATTGGGTGGTAGACCTACAGTCAATGAAGTCTTTTTTGTGTGTTCTTTTTATTTTCTAGATTTTTCTATTGTGAACATAAATTAATTTTGTCCTTTGTATCTTTTAATAGTTTTATAGAGGTATAGCCAAGATACCCACATTGAAGATAGTCTGATGTGTATGTGTCTCTCTAGTTGTCACAATCAAGTTTCAGAATCTGAGACTCTGTGAAGTATCTCACAAATATTTCTTGAGTAGACTTCATTTTTAGAGCAGTTTTAGGTTTACATAAAAACTGAGCTAGTACAGAGAGTTTGTACATACCCTGTACTCAGATTTCCCTATTATTAAAATCTTCCATTCCTACGGTATATTTGTTAAAAATAATGAACCAATACTGTTAGTTTATTATTAATTAAGCTCTATTTAGATTTCCCTAGTTTTTAATGTTCTTTTTATGTTTGAGGATTCCATACAGGATACCACGTTACATTTAGTTGGCACACCTATAAATTAATTTTTAATTGGAAAAAAGTAAATTTTAATTTTAAAATCCTCCAAATATTTAACCATTTTCTCTTAGTCTTCTTGATGTTGTTGATTTATGGCTTGTTGAGAAAGACCATGTCTTATATTAGTTGTATTCCATGTCGTTTCCAACGTGGTTGGGATTTTATTAAATAAGATTCTGCTACTTTATTCACTGTCCTTTTGTAACTGGTTAGAGTGGAAGAGGAGAAAAGGAGAGAAAAGGAAAAAAGAAAGACCTTGCCCACAAATAGTTGAAAACCTCAGCGCTCGGAGGGGCCTTTGGTTTCTGTTGCAATTTTATGTAATGGAATTCTCTTGACCTCTGTGTTTCCCAGGTTGGAAATTGCAACCCTGAATCGGGCAGACTCAGATCTGGAAGCTTGTCGAACTCAAATCAGCAAAGATATCATTGCCCTTCTACTGAAACACCTGACCAGCAGTGGCCAGCTCTCCCCTCAGGTGGAGAGGAGGATGGGTGCTGTGTTCAAAAAGCAGTTTCTGTTGCTGGAGAAAGAAATACAAGAGGAGTATGATCGGAAGATGGTGGCTCTGACGGCTGAGTGTGACCTGGAAGCAAGAAAAAAGACAGAAAGCCAGTACCAGAGGGAGATGGCAGCCATGGAAGAAGCAGAAGAGGTGCTGAAACGTGTTAGTGAGAGGGTAAGGCAGCTTTGAAAAGGAGCCTTTCTTTTCCCTCCCTCCTGCCTCTTAGGAATTCATCATTTACCCACCCATCCATCCATCCATTCTCTCCACCTACCACCCTTCCATCTGTCCCATCTACTCATTCATCCTTCCATTTATTCACTCACGGCTCATCCATGCTTCTGTCCATCCAGCTCTCAACCCATCCATCCATCCACCGACCACTGTTCTATCTCCTGGTCCATCTACACATTCATCCATCCACCCATTTATCCATTTATCTACCTACCACTCTTCCATCCACCTGTCCATCTACAGATCCATCCATCCATCCATCCATCTACCCAGAGTTCATTTAGAAAGCATTTACTGATCCCTGCTGTCTAGGCAGTGAAGGTGCAGAGAACACTGAGACATGGTTCTTGCATTTGAGAAGTTCATAGTCTAATGAAGGATCCTCACATATAACAAGCATGACTTCATTCAGCTGTGTTATAACAGAGGCACGTTCAAGTGCCGTGGAAGGTCATGGGGCAAGTAGAAAGGCTTCATTCAGGGAAAGCATGGCTCAGGGGGTTGTGATGTCAGTGCACGTGTGTCCGTCTGGATTGCACCGTACTAGGTCACGGTTCTCTCCAGCACAGGCTCTGGAACCAGACAAGCCTGGACTCCCCTCTGCTCCTGAAGGCCCTGATTAGCTTTTGTAAGTCTGTGGATCAAGGCCAAGGGCACTGACCTCTCCGAGTGGCTGGGAAAAGTAATGCAGGAAAGGAGTCCCCGGGCCTGGGCTACAGAAGGCTCTCCTGCACAGTGCGGGGGCTGGGAATTCTGATCCGTCAGCCTTCCCAGGGCCGGCCTCTGTTGATCAGAGACCAGCTCTCATTTTTCTAAGAGAGTGTCAGTGGCTATCTTGAAAGGAATCATGCCAGAGTGTTTTTTTCCCCAAGTGTACCAAATCCAGCCTGATGTCTTCCTTCATGAAAGAGATGGCTGGTCGGCTCCGGTGACTTGAGCCCACATATCCTGATCCATCTGGGGGGTCTAAAAACTACTTAGGAACAAGCTTCTCGACTCCTAACGTCCGTTCCCCAGACTGTGCACAGAATTCCCTAGGGGTGAGTAAAGCTCTTGGGGTGACGCCTCCTGGCTCTCACATGGTCACCTGTGGTCAGACCGTGTACTGGGCAGTAAAGCAGAAAGGAGTGATTTACGCTGTCTCGCTCCCACCCATTCCCCTGCAACTGGGGTCCCTTCATCTCAACACCCATCTCATTTTAGGGATGAGAAAATAAGTGTGACTTATCTTCTGTTTGTCTCCTGTATGAACTTCCTGTAGCTGCTGTAACAAATGACCACAGACGTAGCAGCTTAAAACAACAGAAATTCATTCTTTCACAGTTCTGGAGGCCAGAAGTCCAAAATCACAGTGTCAGCTGGACGTGCCCCCACTGAAATCTCCTGGGGAGAAATCCCCCCACCCCCGCCTCTTCCAGCTTCTGGTGGCTCCAGGCGTTCCTCAGCTTGTGGCCACAGCCCTCCAATCTTAAGCTCTGTCTTCACATGGCTCCTTGACGCTGTCACCTTCTCTTCTATCTCTTATAAGGACACTCATATTTTGATATAGAACTCACCCAGATAATCTAGGATGACCTCCTGAGATCCTTAAGCACATCTGCAAAGATCCTGCTTTCAAAGAAGATCACATTCGTCCGGTGCTGGGGTTAGAAGGTGGATGTATCTTTTTAAGGAGGGGGCACTGTTGAGCTTACCTGGCTCCCCTAGCTGACCACACTCTCTGATCTCCATCCATGACTTCACAGGTCAGGACCGTGTTTCCTTGAGCTCAGCACTTAAAAAGAATGCATTAAACACAGTTAGTGATTCAGTCCCAAACAGCCTCATTCTCTCTCTCTCTCTTATTTCCTAAATTTGTTCTAATTTTTTTTTCTGATAAAAATAATACGCATTCAATAAGGAAGGCTTGAGAAGGACTAGAAAGCAGAGGTCAGCAAACTGGGACCCAGGAGTCCAATCCTGCTTGGCCTTTTTCTGTCTGACCCTTGAGAATGGTTTCTTCATTTTTAAAGAATTACAAAAAATAAAAACAAAACAAAGAAAAAAAGAATATGTGACAGAGACCCAGTGGGTCCTGCAAAGCTTGAAATATTTATCTTGTTCTTCACTGAAAGCTTGCCAACTTGAGCTCCACAGTATTAAAAGAACCCCCGCCCCCAAAAAAATTGAAACCCATCTGACCACTCAACAGCAGACCAGCATTCGTTCAGCCTGTTTGTTGAGTTCTGCTGTGTCTCAGCCTGGAAACGTAGCTATGCTAAAGGGCCCCCACTCCTGCCCTAGGATTTCAGCATAAGCCTTTTGCTTTAAATATATTTTTTAACAGAGTGAGGTTTATGCAGTTCATTAATGGTATATCATGCTTGTTTCCACTCACCATCACAGTACAGTTTCTGATTTCATGAAATGCTCTTAGCATTTACACTTTCTTAGCATTCACTATGGGCCAAGAATTATTCTAAGCTCATCACCTGGACCTTCTCTTCAAATATTCACACTCACTCAGGGAGGTGGAAATTGATAGGATCCCATGTTTATAGGTAAGGAATCAGGTGGAGAGAAGGTCACCTGCCCTAGGACATGTGGGTGGACCAAGACTCTCGCAGGCAGCTCATCCCAGTGACTGCACCTCACGGCCACCCGGGGAGATGCAGTTTTAAATGTTGGCTCATTATTTACATTGGTCGTTGGGGGCATGGAGAAGCGTTGACACACAGTGTCCTACTGCCCCACTCATGCAGGGGCCAGGGTAGGGGACCATCCCTCTGGATCCCCCAGGCCACCTTGCCCAGAGACCAGTCTCTTTATTTAAGCCAACCTGCTTCCAAAAATACCATCTGAACGGCAAAAGGTTTTAGAGCCATTTCCCTTTCAGTCTGTGCAAACCATTCCATCTTAGAAAACTACTAAGGACCTTGTACTTATCTGTTCATTTATTATAGTCATCTTTAAATAAAAATGCATGAAAATATGTTGGTCATATTATTCCTTCAAAAATTAGCTTTGAAAAACGCGAAATGGGCAGGATCAGTTTTCTTGAGTAAAGTTTAGGAATTCCAATAATTAGTATAGCAGTGAATTCTGTTCACATTGAAAGGCCTATATAATCCCAAAGAGTTTTCAAAGCATTTCTCCAGGGAGAGGCTCTGGGAGGTCAGTGCTGACTATGAACTCTGAGTGCAGGTGGCTTAGGTTTAGATCTCACTCTGTTCCTCTGGGTGCATTGTTCGGGCTCCTTGGGTCTTGGTTTCCTCATCCTTAAACTGGGGATAATGATGATGCCTATCTCATAGAACGGTTAATATTAATACTTCTGTAGGACTTAGACCAAAACTTGGCACTGTTGGCCCTGTTCTATACAGTGTTTATCATGTTTCATTATTTCATGTAACTTTAAAGAAGCCCATAGAAGAGTCAGCTTATGAAAGTCAGCCTATGAAATCTTTTCACTCTGAGCTGGGGAAACAGAAGCCCAGAGGGGAAGTGACTTGCTCAGCTTCCTGCAAGCAGCCACTGGACGTTCAGGGTATGTGCTTTGGACAGGGACTCTTCCAGATCTGCCAGCTTCCCAGCTGCTTGGAGAAGAGGCAACGCCAGCACCCCCTGCCCCGAGCTGCCTGAGGTTTCCTAACTCCTCTATGTGTGTCCTAAAGGGAAAAATGCCTTGTGTGCAAGAACACTTATACTGTAACCACCCCTGGTGGATTTACTTCTATAAAACATTTTTACAATTTTCCCAGCCTGCTAAATTGAGTACAGTGAGTGTCATTTAGTACAGTCAATTTCTGGACATGATTTCACATTTTTGATGGCGTAGTTCAGTTCAGTCACTCAGTCATGTTCGACTCTTTGTGATCCCATGGACTGCAGCACGCCAGGTTTCCCTCTCCAGCACCAACTCCCGGAACTTGCTCAAACTCATGTCCATTGAGTCAGTGATGCCATCCAACTATCTCATTCTCTATTGTCCCCTTCTCCTCCTGCCTTAAATCTTTCCCAGCATCAGAGTCTTTTCCAATGAGTCAGTTCTTTGCATCAGGTGGCCAAAGTATTGGAGCTTCAGCTTCAACATCAGTGCTTCCAATGAATATTCAGGACTGATTTCCTTTAGGATGGACTGATTGGATCTTCTTGCAGTCTAAGAGACTCTCAAGAGTCTTCTCCAATACCACAGTTCAAAAGCATCAATTCTTCGGTGCTCAACTTTCTTTATGGTCCAACTCTCACATCCATACGTGACTACTGGAAAAACCATAGCTTTGACTAGACAGACCTTTGACAGTAAAGTCAAGTCTCTGCTTTTTAATATGTTGTCTAGGTTGGTCATAGCTTTTCTTCCAAGGAGCAAGCATCTTTTAATTTCATGGCTGCAGTCACCATCTGCAGTGATTTTGGAGCCCAAGAAAATAAAGTCTCTCACTGTTTCCAATGTTTCCCCATCTTGATAGTGTAGAGTCATCCTGAATAGCATTTGCCAGAATAGCCTGGCTCAGGCCTGTGATTCTTGAGCCAGGGTTAAAGTGCCCTGTCCTGGTCCACACCCCCCAATCCCTCCATACAGGTTGCTTTTTCACACATTTGAAGTCAAAGGATAAACATGCCTCATTTCTCTGAAAAGTCTATTTTAGTGGAAAGTTCAGTAGGGAGATGGGGTGAATGACCATTATATTAATATATCTTAAAAAATGCACATTTGTTACCAATTTTTAAAATATAAAATTTTGGATGAAAACCCAGACTTTCAGCTTCTCTTTAAAAAAATGGGAAGATGTGGCCACACCAAATTCATAGTGCTACGGAGCCTCCCTTGGTGGGTTGAAAAGTGGATGGCTCTATAGGCAGGGCTTTCTGTCTCCACCTTGCCCCACTCCCCACCACTCTCTAGTGTGTCCTATGCCAGGCCACTTCTCCTGGCTGGCAGGCCTGGGAAGGGGTGTCCTTTGCTTTAGAATTTAGTCTCTCATCTGTGCGACAGGAGGACTGAACTGGAGCAGGGGATAAACACATTTCTGTGGATCTCTATACCCCCTTCAGTTCAGTTCAGTTCAGTCACTCAGTTGTGTCCAACTCTTTGGAACCCCATGAGCTGCAGCACGCCAGGCCTCCCTGTCCATCACCAACTCCCGGAGTCCACCCAAACTCATGTCCATCGAGTCGGTGATGCCATCCAGCCATCTCATCCTCTGTTGTCCTCCTCTCCTCCTGCCCCCAATCCTTCCCAGCATCAGGGTCTTTTCAAATGAGTCAGCTCTTCGCATGAGGTGGCCAAAGTATTGGAGTTTCAGCTTCAACATCAGTCCTTCCAATGAACACCCAGGACTGATCTCCTTTAAGATGGACTGGTTGGATCTCCTTGCAGTCCAAGGGACTTTCAAGAGTCTTCTCCAACACCACAGTTCAAAAGCATCAATTCTTTGGCGCTCAGCTTTCTTTATAATCCAACTCTCATATCCATACATGACTACTGGAAAAACCATAGCCTTGACTAGATGGGCCTTTGTCAGCAAAGTAATGTCTCTGCTTTTTAATATGCTGTCTAGGTTGGTCATAACTTTCCTTCCAAGGAGTAAGTGGAGGGCAATATACATACAAATGGGAGATTCCCATCAAAAGTTACTTCAGGGAGTGTTCCACTATGACAAACACATCATTGCCTCATGCCTTATTCTTCTGAAGAAATGCTGCAGATTCTACACCACTGAGCCACCTGGGAGGAGAAGGCAATGGCACCCCACTCCAGTACTCTTGCCTGGAAAATCCCATGGACGGAGGAGCCTGGCAGGCAACAGTCCATGGGATCGCTAAGAGTCGGACATGACTGAGCAACTTCACTTTCACTTTTCCCTTTCACGCACTGTAGAAGAAAGTGACAACCCACTCCAGTATTCTTGCCTGGAGAATCCCAGGGACGGTGGACCCTGGTGGGCTGCTGTCTATGGGGTCACACAGAGTCAGACATGACTGAAGCGACTTAGCAGCAGCAGAGCCACCTGGGAAGCCCCCCTATTATAAACGAGCACAGATAATCATCTTTTAGGATTTGCGCGTGTGTGTGCGTGCTTTTGGTCTTGGCTGTGAGAAGTTTAATGGATTTCATCCCATATTTCATTCTTATTAATTAAAATAAATGGAGGCTTGTTGAATTCCATACAGTCAGAAAAAGAAGGTCACTTTGCTGGTTGAATGGACCCTCTTAGACACCACCTACTCCCCTGACATGCTCTTAGGCAGAACATCCCTGTGATGCCCACAGTCAGGGCCCAACACCCTCGTGATGGCTTGCATTCTCTAACGTAGATCGAGTCAGCTGTGAATAATCACTCTCTTCAGAAGAGTGACTAGGAGAAGTCTCATCCAGTCCTTTGTATAAAACCAGTTTTTAAAGAGGACCATGATGTTTCCTGGCCTCCGAGGCCAACCGTTAACCATTGGACTGGCTCCAGGATATGTGGCCGAGGGGACAGGAACAGAAGACCTGTGGGTTCTGGTGCTGTGCCTGCTGCTCTTCACATGTGCCAGGCTTGCTGAGAGCTCCCCGAGGGCAGAGATGGTCCGGTGCTGGCTGCTGGGGTGCTTGGGTCCCAAATAAATAACACTCCTCTTTCTGAGTCAGATTCTGAACACATTAAAAATCAGTCAGAGAAGCTAAAATGGGTGTATCGCTGTGATAGGCTTTTGTGAGCAATCGGAGGTGGAGGTGGGCAGGTCTGTGATGTGGGGGATTGAGAGATGGGGATTCTGGTCACTGAGAACAGAAGGTGCAAAGCACGTGATTCTCTTGTTCACCTGGAGGAGGTAGAGCCCACTCCCTCTCTGTCATCACCCCTCTGCCCTCCCTGGGTCTCTGCTCAGCCTGGCCATAGCTGCCATCCCATGCCCTCTTGACCTTGACCTCTGAGACTGCTGTGCCCTCTGCCTCCCAAACACATACACCTTCCCCTGACACACTCACCAACACGTCACCCTGTCCCGTGTCTTAGAGCCTAAACATTTGGCTTTGATACCTCTCCTCCTCTCCCGAGTGCTGGCAGGAACTGGGGAACAAGGCTTTGCTTGTGTTTCCTGAGCTTTCCTGTAAAGTGTGTTTACTTACCAGATCGCCATGCATTTAGCAACTTAAAATGATGCTTACCTTCTCAGAGTTTCTGTGGTCTAGAGTCTGGATGCAAGGTAACTGGGTCCCCTGTGCTGGGGGTTGAGGGGGAAGTCTCACAAGCTGAGCAGCATGGTCTCAGCAGGACTGCCTTTGCTCCCCTGGAGCTCAGGGCCCTGGTCCCAGCTCAGCCCAGTTGTTGGCAGAGTTCACTTCCTTGTGGTTGTAGGACTGAGGCCCTCGGCTCCTGTAGGCGTCCCTTCCCAGTAGACAGTTCACATATTTGGCTCTCTTCCTCCAAGCCAGGAAGAGAGGGGCTCCCTTCTCAGGAAGATCCAGTCCCTCTTTTCAGGACTCTCCATATTATAAGTCAGGTCCACCCAGAATAACCTCCCTTTTGATTAACTCAGAGTCAGCTGATTAGGGACCTTAATTACATCATCAAGACCTCTTCAGCTTTTCCACAGAATCATCTGATTGTGGGAGTGACAGTCCCATCATCTTCCAAGTTTATGTCCCCTGAAAAGGAGGGAATTCATGTGATATCTATACCAGGGTCCAGGGGTCTTGGGGTCTTCTGAGAATTCTGCCCCTGCAGGTGGGATTACTAACACGCCCTCCTGCAGCATGAGTCTGAGATGATGGGCTTGCAGATGCATCAGGAACTCAGTGAAAGTGTGCCCCCAGCCTTCTCTCTGGACCATGGAAAGTACAGGCATCCCAGAAGCCACTTCTTACCTCCTCTTTGCCTCCCTTTAACACAAATGATCTCAGCTTGGGCCTGATCACTGGTATTTTTCTCTTCAACTAAGTTAAAAATAAAAGATGATGGAAATAAGCTTGAGAGGCCTAACAGTGCAGTCCCTTGATGTTTCCATTTTGCGGGCTATTTTCAGGCAGTTTGATTTGAAGATTTCCACCCTTATGAATTTTCTTCTTTGAGATGGTTCTGTGTATGTGTGTATACATGTGTGTGTTCCATGTGGGTGCGCACACATGTGCTTGCATGTGCATGTGTGCACTGTGTATAAGTGTATTGCTCTGTGTGCATATGTGTGTACCTGTATCTTTGTGCAGGTATGTGCACTGTTTGTTGCTGTGTGCATTTATATGCAGTCTGTGTGTGTGCATGTGTATGTTTGCTGGTACGTGCATGTGTGCTGTGTGTGTGTATATGTACATGTGCGTGCATGTGTGTGTGTATATGCATGTACATTATTGCTATGTGCATTTATGTGCACTGTGCATGTGTGTGTTGATGGTGCATGTGTGTGTCCTGTGTATACATGTATATCGTGTGTGTGCCTGTATGTGTGTGCCTGTATATGCATTATTTCTGGGTGTGTATATGTGCATGTGTGTGTGCTGTGTGTACATGTGTATGTAACTTTACATGTGTGTGATTTTTTTCTATGCACATCAATGTCCAATGTGCATATGTAGGCTGATGGTGCATGCATGTGTCCTGTGTGTAACATGTGTGTGCCTGTATGAGTGTTCATGTATATGCATTATTGCCAGGTGCATTTATGTGCATTGTGCATGTGTGTTGGTACATGTATGCGTGCTGTGTGTACACATTTGCACACACATATCCGTGTGTGTGGTTGCATGTTGCATATATGTGCCTGTACACGCCTGGCTGGTGTGTCACCCCCCACGCACTCCCTCTTTTCTCCACAGTCCGCCATCGAGTGCAGCAGTCTCCTGCGGACCCTCCATGGCCTGGAGCAGGAACACCTGAGAAGGTCGCTCACTCTACAGCAGGAGGAGGACTTTGCCAAGGCCCACAGGCAGCTGGCCATTTTCCAGAGGAACGAACTGCACAATATCTTTTTTACCCAGATAAAAAGTGCTCTTTTCAAAGGAGAGCTGAAGCCAGAGGCAGCAAAAATGCTGCTGCAAGATTACTTTAAAATACAGGTAATGCCTCAAATGAGGCTCCCTCTGATGGAGGAGTCATTTTCTTGAACTGTTTCACTAAATGTCTCCTCTCCCTGAGTTAAGTCCTGTCCCTTCTTTTGTGCCAGGTTCCAGTGAACTAACCCTGTCTTCCTTCCACCTCTTGATGTAGAGGGTGGCTTTCTCATAAGCAGGGAAAATGGTGGCTTGAAGCACAGGCTCTGGACTCAGGCTCATCTGGACCTGAATTCTAGTTCCACCACCTGTCAGTAAAGCAAATTGTCTGGCGTCTCTGAGTCCCAGTTGCCTTATCTGTAAAATGGAAGTAATAGAGTCCCCATACTAAAAGCAGCATGATGCAGATTAAATCTAATTCACAGAAAGCCAGTGCTTGGCACAATGTATGTTTAATATATATAGCAGTTAAAAATAGAAATATATAAGTGCATATATATACATATAAGTGCATATATGTGTGTGCACATGTGTGGTGATGTGTGCCTAGGGCTTATGATCTCTGTCTTCATAGGCTTGGGTGAATTTGTGGGTGTTTGTGCATGGAAGCTTGAGTGTCATTAATCCAGACAGAATGAATTCCTAGATGATTGTGCAAATACTGGATTGGCCAAAAAGTTCATCTCGGTTTTTCTGTAACATTATAAACCAAACGAATTTTTTGGCCAAACCTATAGTTTATATGATACTGTCACTATTTTTACGAGGCCTGCCTAAGGTCTTTTACCTGCGCCTGTATGTGTGTGCTTAGTCGCTCAGTCGTGCCCGACTCTTTGTGACCCTATGGACTGCAGCCCACCAGGCTCCTCTGTCCACGGAGATTTTCCAGGCAAGAATACTGGAGTGGGTTGTCATGCCCTCCTCCAGGGGATGTTCGCAACCCAGGGATCAAACCCAGGTCTCCCGCACTGTGGGCAGATTCTTTACTGTCTGAGCCACCAGGGAAGCCCTGCATACACAGAATGAAATCACTGGTGTGCAGTAACACACCAGAGTTCTGGTCCTGACTCAGACCCTGTGAGTAAGGGTTGTGACAGAGCAGAACCATCCCAGGAGGAGACCAGGTGGCCCTCGTGAGCCTTCTGGGAAGAGAGGACCCCTCTCTGAAGGTACTAGACATCTGAGCATGAAGAGAACTAGCCAGCCTCTCCTTTTTCCTCTTGTTTTTTTCCCCACTAAAACTTTAGGAGAGTAAATAAACTCCTGGGTAGGTATTCGGCCCCTAGGGCATCCCTTAGGGATGAACAGACTTTGCTGTCAGTTTACTTACTCCTCACAATGAGCTGTGTCTGACTCTCCATGTCGTAAAGAACATGTGTTATAATTCATAAGACTGGGGATGGAAAAGTAACAGCTGTGGTGATGGTGCCACGGCACAAACACGTTAGTATCTGAGGACCCCGACTCTGAGCTTCCCGACATCAAGGGCTCAGATCAGCCGACTCACGGGATCCAGCTCTGTGGAGGATCAAAATATCATCTCAGTGTTCCTGCTGTGTTGATTCTGCTGCCAGGAACTCTCAGGGAGAAGCTGGCCTTCAGCCACATCCCACTGACCATTCCACTCTTCACTGTCTGGAGAGTGCAAATCCTCTGGTGTTAGACCTGGAAAGATTATAGCTTTTGTGTGGAAAGGGGACTGTCCAGGGCCTCATATGTTTCTTTTTGAAGAAGACATTGAACCTCCGAGTAACCCATTGCATGGACAATATTTCGCCAGGTGGAAAAGAGGCAGGAGAGCCAGTCAGCGAGATAACACACTAAGGCTGATGTTTTAATTAATGCAGGTCTCATTTCTGCTGGTTTAATTATGGCTCGTCTAATTCCTGTGCTACTAGTTGAAGTTGGATTTGTGAGACAACCACTGTTGAGCTAGAGCACAGGCCCCGGAATTAGATCGCTGAGGTTCAAAGCCTTGCTCAGTCATTAACCAGCTGTGTGATGTGGACTCAGTTTCTTCATCTGTGAAATGGGAATAATAGGATCCTCTCCCTGGATTAAGTTAGAAAAGATGAGAAACACTCTGGGTCCAGTGCCAGGCCCAGAAGAAGCACCCAATGTGTGCTAGGCTATTATTACTCTCATGTGCTTGCTTGGGTTTTTATGCATTTTGTAAATTCTAAGAACTTCTTGCTACTCTGTGACCAGACTCATCTCATGCCCTTGATGAATGTGGGGATTCTGGGGTCAGAGCCACTGGCGATTTATTCCAGAACTTCAGTACCTGACATGATGCTGTGTTTGGGGAACTTCAGAGGTGTGACCACATGTGGGTGAAGGACACCTGAGTGAAATGTACATTCCATTCCTAAGACAGGAAAATTGTTTTGATAAGACTTCACTATCCGGGTCTTGAATGCGCTTTTCAAAGCCCTTTCTTTTTTTTTATAATTTACCTTTTAAATTTATTTTTAATTGGAGAATAGTTACTTTACAATATTGTATTAGTTTCTGCTATACAGCAATGTGAATCAGCTATAAATATATATATTATATATATATATATTCCCCTCCCTCTTGAGCCTCCTTCCCACCCCTCCCTTGCCACCCCTCTAGCTCATCACAGAACACCAAGTTGAGCTCCCTGAGCTGTACAGCAGTTTCCCTTTCCTATTAGTATGTACTTTTCTCTAAGCCTTTGTTCAGGGCTGGGACTTTTAAGGTATTCATCTCGGGGCTTCTATTCCTGTGTATTTTCTTCAAAAAGGAAATGTAATATTTTAAATGACTAGAAAGAATTTTCTCTAAATTTTAATTAGGCATGTTTTCTCAATTTTTTTTAAACAGGAGAGTGTTGAAGAGTTAATGGACTTTTTCCAGGCTAGTAAGAGATATCATCTCAGTAAAAGATTCGGCCACAGAGAGTACCTGGTCCAGAACATCCAGTCGTCAGAGACCCGTGTGCAAGGCCTGCTGAACACTGCATCTGCTCAGCTGACCCTCCTCATCCAGAAACATGAGAGGTAAGACTCCCAAACCACCTCAGATAACGCAAATAAACAGCCTTCCCTCAACATTCCTTGTAGAGACTATCTGCTGCTACTGCTAAATCGCTTCAGTCATATCTGACCCTTTGCGACCCCAGGGACTGTAGCCTGCCAGGCTCCTCTGTCCATGGGATTCTCCAGGCAAGAGTACTGGATTGGGTTGCCATGTCCTCTTCCAGGGGATCTTCCCGACCCAGGGATTGAACCAACATCTCTTACAGCTCCTGCATTGGCAGGCGGGTTCCTAACCACTAACACCACCTGGGAAACCCCAGAGACCATCTACTTTTGTTCATTCTTTGAATGCACTGGCTACTCAACTTGTTTCTTAAGAATTCTCTAGTTAGAAGAATCCTTTGCGTGATAGAATTTTTTAAATATAGTCAATAGTCGAGATGACTTTGCAATGAGCCAACATGTTCCTATCATCAACTTCAGTGGGTACCAACTTATGGCCAGTCTTGATGTAGCTGTTCATCCTCAGCCTGAGTCGTTTTAAAGCAGATCCCCAGCGTTTCATTGAGACGTCAACGGTGAAGGCTTAGAGGACCTGCGTGGTAAGGACAGCCTGCTTCTCCTTGAGCTCTAGCACACTGCTGGCTCTTGCATTCACCTTTGTTTTTTGTGTTTTGGGTTTTTTTTAACTGAAGTATAGTTGATGTACAGTGTTATGTTAGTTTTAGGTGTACAGCACACTGATTCAGTTACACATATAAATGTGTGTATGTGTGTGTATATACATATGCTTTTACAGATTCTTTTTTATAAGTTATTACAAAATATTGAATATAGTTCCCTATGTTATACAGTAAGTCCTTGTTGGTTATTTATTTTATATATAGTGGTATGTTAATCCTAACTTCCTAATTTATCTCCTCTCCACTTTGGTAATCATAATTTTATTTTCTATATCTGTGAGCCTTTTTCTCTTTTAAATAAATCCATTTGCATCTTTTTTTTTTTGATTCCACATATAAGCACTCTCATATGATATTTGTCTTTCCTATCTGACTTACTTCACCTAGTATGCTAATCTCTAGGTACATCCATGTTTCTGCAAATGGCATTATCTGCATTATTTCCTTCTGTTTATGGCTGAGTAATATTCCATTGTGTGTGTGTATATACCACATCTTCTTTATCCAGTCATCTGTCAATGGACATTTAGGTTGCTTCCACGTCTTGACCTTTGGAATTAACTATATACACACAGATGCTTATCTTGGATTCTGGGCATTTTTTCTCAGCAACATTGGGGTACAATGAGGCCAGATAAATGGTGCTAATCACTGTAGCTTCTAGCCCCTTGACAGCATTTCTTCTTAGCTAGTCTTTGAGACTCATGATTGTCAACAATGAAATTCATTCTGTGTATGTTACAAGCTCTAAAATGAATACGGCCATGATGATAAAGTTGGTTTTCTTAGGACAACCATGGTTTTATGATTGGTTCCACTATCTAGCTAATTGTATTAGGACTTTGCAGCTCTCTCGCCCTCTTTAATGAAGATTCTGTAAAGTGCAAATTATATGAACACTTCCCACCTGAAGATGCTAATGAATTTGTCACTGCGGTTGACTTGACATCCCTGATTCATTTTCACTCTAGTGAAAGAAGCAGCTCCTTGCCTTGAGCAGAAGCACCAGACAGCTGGTTATACTGTTGGGAGCAGTTTCCAGGGAAGTATATTACCTCTGATTTTTAAATCCTATTTAAGTAGGTTGGCACAGACATATTTCTGAAATGTGTATCTACCATTCATTCAGGAAGCTTCCATAGAGAATTTACTGTGTGCCAAGCAGGGGCTTAGACCAGAGATGCAAACAGACTGGGAACAGTAGTGGTAATATTGGCGGCAACTGGAAAAACAGATCCAGTAAAATATGTTTGAAGAATTGGCTTACATGACTTGGAGGCTGAGAAGTCCCAGGATCTCCATCTGTAAGCTGGAGGCACAGAAAAGCCAGCGGTGTAATTCAGCCAAAGGCCTGAGAACCGGTGGAATCCCAGTCCTAGAGAAGGAGATGAGATGAGATGTCCCAGTTCAACAGTAAGGCAGGAAAAAAGGGGGGAATCCTTATTCCTCCACTTTGTATTCTATTCAGGCCCTCAGTGGACTGGGTGATGCCCACCCACATTGGGAAGAGTAAAGCTGCTTTACTGAGCCCACCCATTCAAATGCTAATCTCACAAGAAAACACCCTCACAGAGACACTCAAGCATGATCTTTAATGTGGGCCCCCTGGCCAGTCTATCTGATCCACAGAATTTACCCTCACCCCGAGCGTTCCCTGATTTACCTCTTGGACTTTGCTTGTGCCATTCATGTCACCAGGAGTTCCTAGTCCATCCTCTCCTCCTGGAAGATTCTATTTGTTCCACCGTGGTCCCCTTGAATATTACATTCTCCGAAAGTTCTTCCCCAATTTCTGCCTAACAGGTGATATCTCTTGTGATGTTGAGCTTCCTCTACATGCCTCTGAAAGAGCTGATCTTCCCCTCCCTGCATTTTAGTAATGTCTTAGCTGCCGTACGAATGGTAGAGATTTCTCTGATTCAGACCAAACTAATATGGAGATTCACATTCATCCGCAGCACATTCAAGCTGCAGATGAGTTTGGACAGTGCATTAACTAACTCTGCATCTTTTTCCTCTAGAGCAGGCTACTTGGATGAAGATCAGATGCAAGTACTCTTGGAGCGGGCTCAAACAGAAGTCTTTTCTATAAAACAGAAGTTGGACAATGACTTAAAGCAGGAAAAGAAAAAACTCCACCAAAAACTAATAATTAAGAGAAGACGAGAGATGCTGCAAAAGGTATATAAGGAATTACGACATTTATTTTTTGCATAATCATTGTGAACACCTACCAAGTGCCAGGTTCTGCGCTAGGCACTGCCATCAGAAGGCTAGGATCCGAAGGGTGACTGGACAGGCATCCTGATGCACCATCTGCAGACTCTTTGGAATGCTGTGATAAGGCTTCTGTGGGTCCTATTCAGCTCAGCAAAGCTGGGGGTTGTGGTAGATTAGTAATGTCTGCCAGGACAAGAGAATAACAGTGCTGGTTCCAGGCAATAATGACTGGTGGCTACTATAATGTTTATGGAGTGTTTACTTAGCATTGTGCTAAGTGTATTATATATCTTATTTAATTGTTTTATTAACTCTATGGGGTAGATACTACTATTTTCTTTCTTTTTTTCTGATGAAGACATTGAACCTGAGAGGGCTTAAGTGTTGTGATCTATTTGAGCTACTACAGAAAATACCACAGACTAGGTGGCTTATAAAGAACAAAAATTTATATGTCATGGTTCTGGAGGCTGAAAGTCCAAGGTCAGGGTTCCAGCAAGGTCAGGTTCTGATGGAGACCCTCTTCAGATTGCAGATGACTGACTCCTTGCTGGTGGAAGAAGTCAGAAGGGTGGAAGACGGGGAGGCAGCTCTGTGGGTGGGTGTGGGGCCTCTTTTGCAAGGACACCAATTTCGTTCAGGGGGCTCCATCCTCATGCCCTAAGCTCCTTTCAAATCTTCCTCTCCTGCATCCTCGGAACATGTGTTAGGTTTCAACATCTGCATGCTGGGGGAACACAAGCGTTCAGATTACAGCATTAAGTAATGAGGTCATGGTCACATGTTTAGTGATTGGCAGTTGTGGGATTGAGTCCAGGACTGTGTGACTTAGAGTCTCAGCGTTGCCCTTGACGCTAAACTGCTCAGCTGTTTGCCCACCTGGAGAAGGGAGAGACCAACCAGCAAACACAGAAATGTATCCTGTGCTGCCTTCATGCTCTGAAGTCACCATCATCTGGGGAAGGCTGCACAGAGCAGGTGCAGCTGAACCTGAGTCCTGGGGGACAGGGAGCATCTGATGTATGCAAGGCAGGAGGGAGATTGCAGGTGGTGGGGAGACATCTTGCTCAAACGTGAAGGATTCAGGCCAGGGTGCCCTGCTGTGCATGGAGCTCCAAGAACATGAGAGTTGAGAGGGCGGGGGCTGGAGGAGGCATGCCCAGGAAGCAACACCTCTTCAACGAGGGCAGTGTGCTGGGCTGACAGCTGACTTTCATCTGAGGACACGAGGGATCACTGAAGGGTTTTCAGGAGGAGAAGTGATGCCAAAAACTGAGCCTCTGTGCACCAGTGCCGAATCAAATCTCAGAGTTTTGGGTGAAATAGAAAAGCAAAGCTTTATTGCTTTGTCAGGCAAAGCAGGACATAGCAGGCCCTTGCCCTGTAAAACTGTGTGTCCCCACCTGAGAGGATTTGGTGAGGTGTTTTATAGCAATGGCTCAAGGGTGGTGTTGCTGACAAGGATCAGGGTGTGGGCAGGGCCTGCACTTCTTTAATCTGGCCTCGGGTGGTCTCTTGATGAGCAGGTTATCAAACTGCTACCTTCTCTGAAATGAAGAATGCTAACATCTTCCATGATGCTGTTAAAGTGCTGCACTCAATATGCCAGCAAATCTGGAAAACTCAGCAGTGGCCACAGGACTGGAAAAGGTCACTTTCCATTCCAGTCCCAAAGAAGGGCAATGCCAAAGAATGTTCAAAATACCACACAATTGCACTCATCTCACACTCTAAAAAAGTAATGCTCAAAATTCTCCAAGCCAGGCTTCAACAGTATGTGAACCATGAACTTCCAGATGTTCAAGCTGGATTTAGAAAAGGCAGAGGAACCAGAGATCAAATTGCCAACATCTGTTGGGCCATAGAAAAAGTAAGAGAGTTCCAGAAAAACACCTACTTCTGCTTTATTGATTACACCAATGCCTTTGACTGTGTAGATCATAACAAACTGTGGAAAATTCTGAAAGAGATGGAAATACCAGGCCACCTTACTTGCCTCCTCGGAAATCTGTATGCAGGTTAAGAAGCAACAGTTAGAACTGGACATGGAACAACAGACTGGTTCCAAATCGGGAAAGGAGTACATCAAGGCTGTATATTGTTACCCTGCTTATTTAACTTACATACAAAGTACATCATGCGAAATGCCAGGCTGGATGAAGCACATGCTGGATTCAAGATTGCTGGGAAATACCAATAACCTCAGATATGCAGATGACGCCACCCTTATGGCATAAAGTGAAGAAGAACTAAAGAGCCTCTTGATGAAAGTTAAAGAGGAGAGGGAAAAGCTGGCTTAAAACTCAACATTCAGAAAACTAAGATCATGGCATCTGGTCCCATCACTCCATGGCAAATAGATGGGGAAAGAATGGAAACAGTGACAGACTTTATTTTCTTGGGCTCCAAAATGACTGCAGATGGTGACTGCAGCCATGAAATTAAAAGACACTTACTCCTTGGAAGAAAAGTTATGACCAACCTAGACAGCATTCTAAAAAGCAGAGACATTACTTTGCCGACAAAGGTCCATCTAGTCAAAGCTGTGGTTTTTCCAGTGGTCACGTATGGATGTGAGAGTTGGACTATAAAGAAAGCTGAGTGCCAAAGAATTGATGCTTTTGACTGTGGTGTTGGAGAAGACTCTTGAGAGCCAATTGGACTTCAAGGAGATCCGAGCAGTCCATCCTAAAAGAGATCAGTCCTGAATATTCATTGAAAGGACTGATGTTGAAGCTGAAACTCTAATACTTTGGCCACCTGATGCGAAGAACTGACTCCTTGGAAAAGACCCTGATGCTGGGAAAGATTGACGGCAGGAGGAGAAGGGGATGACAGAGGATGAGATGATTGGATGGCATCACGGACTCGATGGACATGAGTTGAGTAAGCTCCGGGAGTTGGTGATGGACAGGGAAGCCTGGCATGTTGCAGTCCATGAGGTCACAGAGAGTTGGACACAACTGAGTGACTGAACTGAACATCTTCCATTAGTTGGGTGTTTCAGTTCTTCAGAAGAGCTCAAAGATATTGTTATTTGTATCCCTTGAGGCAGAACCAGGACCCTGCCCCATGGCTGCACTATTATTTCTTGATTGCTCCTCTCTTGTCTCTGCATCACCTCCATTCCCTGATTAGCAGCTGTTTGAAACGTTTCAGTGCCCAGGAGCCCCACAGGATCCTGCTTGGTTTCAGAAGGAACATCAGATTTGGAATTTAGGAAGCTCAATTGAGCAGCCTGTCAGATAGAATTGGAGGAGGCCTAAGGCACAGACCTATGGGAGGCTCTAGCACTTGACCAGATCAGAAGTGATGAGACCATGTCCTGAGCATGGGAACAAGGACAGATTCAGGAGATATGAGATGTCAGGATGACATAGGTGGCTGTCAGGATGACATAGGTGGTTACCATTGACATAGATGGAAGCAGAATAACTTAAACTGATTGATAGAAACTCTACTTTTATTACTGAGTATTAGGCCCAACAGGAAGCTGTGATTCTTATCTCAGCCATTGAACTCCACCCCAACTTCAGCATTGCCTTATCCATTTCCATTGGCTCAAGGATCAAAGCAATGGGGCTTACAGCCATATTTCTCTGATGGTCTGGCCTGGTTCAAGGTTAGGATCTGCAAGGATGGATGAACTGCAGAGTTTCCAGTGATTTTCCGTGAACATAATTTCTTACAGTTGCTTTTGCTAAATCTTGTGAGTGCCACAGGGTTGGAATGCCACTCTACAAAGGCAAAGATTTGTGTTATATCCCCAGAACTGAGGACACGTTGCAGGTTCTAACCAGTATTTATAGAAGGAAGGAATTGACACTCTCAGGTCACCTGAACCCACTAACAGAAGATATGTTTGCGCAAAATAGAACCCAGATTATCTGCGGGGTACACTATTATAAATTATACTGTGATGGACATCTCTGTGCATGTCAGCTTTTTCCCCACCACAGGGCCTTTTATACCTACTGTTATTTCTCCCAGAAGTATCCTTTCCCCCGTCTTCACTTGACTGAGATATGATCTCACCCCTCAGGTCTCTCTTGGGGCTCCTTTATTTTTTAACATTTTTTGAATTCATAGTAGCATATTGTTACTATAATTACATTTGATGGTGGTTAGTCTTTTTTTTCTTTTCCATTATAGTTTATCACATGATAGTGTATATAGTTCCCCATGCTATACAGAAGAACCTTGTTGTTTACCCATATAGATCTCCTTCTTTAAAAGGCCTTCTGTGACCTCCTCATTTAAATTGTCTCTCATGGATCTCAGAGTATTTTCTCTTAGAATATCTTGATTTTCAGTTCCTATGTGCCTGGGATGTGGTAATAATAATAGCAGACATTCATTAATGCCAACTCTGTACCAGGCCCTTCTCTAAGAGCTACCTATACAGTTTATTTGGGGCAAAATGAGGACTGCGGCCCAAGAGGCAGCATCTCCAATATCTCTGACAGACTACTCCAAAGCAGCAGTGGCGGAAGGTCAATATATAAGGTTTTAGTGAAGGGTGAGTTCAGTACCATGAAGTACTCATTTTACAAAAGGTTTTTTGTTAGTTGTGAGGATCTGATGTCACCATGAAGGGATTTAGTGCTTCTCTAGATACAAGGAAATGCAACGATTGAGATCATAAAATCTGTTCCTAAAAACATCCAACTATCTAAAGACCTGTCCCACCAGATTCCCTGGAGCACAGAATACCTCATTCCACCCTGAACTCCCTCAGGAGTTGTTGAAGGTCAACAGCTGCAGCAGCATGGGCTTCAATCTCCATAGAGGCAGGTGGCAAATGCCTTTGTTGTTCAGTTGGCAATGCTCTTGGTAAGTGCCAATTTGTAGTTGGCACACATCTTAAGCATCTCATTGACTCCTCACAGCTACTCTATGAAGTAGACCCTATTATTATCTTCTGTCATCCTCTATAGTTCAGTCACTGAACACAGAGAGCTAGATATTCATTTGGGGTGACTCAGCTGGTAAGTGAAAGAGCCAGGATTGGAACCCAAGTGGTCTGCCTCTTGAGCTTTACCTACTCATTAAATACATGTTCAACAAAAGTCAAACAAATGGTTTTCACTACATTTTCAGTTATTTTCTTAAGAGTAATTTTCTTTTTTGGGGAGAACACTTATCAACTTTATTAACTTACTTAAAAACCATGAAACCTCAAACGAAAGAGGCAATGCTTAAAGTTCAGCTGGATGAAGCAAATTAAGCCTTTTCCTTTGCCTAAATCCTCACCATAAATCTTGCCTTTGAATTATCAAATTTGCCACCCCTTGCCTTTGGAATCTTGTGATTAATGTAGACAGAGGCAGATTTTGTCTAGTCCAGGAGGTGAGAGCAAGATAGAAAAAATACTTTGTTTGAGTGAAAAAGGTAGAAAAAAGATTCCCTGGATCCTTCTTTGAAACAAATAAAAGATGATCATATTTTACTCAAGTTCAATCAAGTTACATGCTCTTCTCCTTTGGGGAGGATGTGTTAAGAAGATAGAGTCTTGTGCTTGCTTTGGCAGCACATACACTAAAATTGGAATGATATAGAGAAGATTAGCATGGCCCCTGTGTAAGGATGACACGCAAATTCATTCCATATTTTTTTATAGCTGATTCACATTGTTGTACAGCAGAAACTAACACAGCACTGTAAAGCAATTATACTCCAATTAAAAAAAAATTAGCCAATAATACTGAACACCACATACAACGAGAATTACTAGTGTATTTAATCTACCACATTTCTAAAGCATACAGTCACTCCTATTAATATAAATTTAAGCCGGCTATACTGGTTTTGGGCTTCCCAGGTGGTGCAGTGGTAAAGAACCCACCTGCCAGTGCAGGAGTTGTAAGAGACCTGGGTTTGATCCCTGGTTCGGGAAGATCCCCTGGAGGAAGAAATGGCAACCCCCTCCAGTCTACTTGCCTGCAGAATCGCATGGACAGAGGAGCCTGGAGGGCTCTGGTCTATAGTGTCACAAAGAGTTGGACACGACTGAAGCGACTTCATGCGCATGTGCACACATACTGTCTTTACCAAAGTTAATATACACGTAAGGAAATCTTGAGAACTTTAGTGAAGTCACCTCTCCACAGCTCCTGGTGCTAATCCCAGAGGTCAAAGAATTGTTTTGATTGAGAAAAACACAAGCGTAACCAAAGAAAAAATGACTGAGGCAAGGGGAAAAAAAAAGAATCTTAATAGAAACATCCTCTCTTGTTGTTTAAGGCTTGACTGTGGGGAGAAATCAATAGTCCTTTCTAACTCTGAATCCACTCTTGAAGTATTTCTCTCCTGTTAGTCTATTTGCAGAAAAACTTTGTTGGTTTTCCTTTTATTTCTTCTAGTATTTACAATAATTTTTTATTTTTAATTGGAGGATAATTGCTTTACAAAGTTGTGTTGGTTTTTGCTGTACAACAAAGCAATTCAGCCAAAAGTGTGTGTATATATATATATGTATATTTATATACATACTTTATATATACATACTATATATATATATATATATATATATATATACCTCCTTCCTCTTGAGCCTCCTTCCCTATCCCCCATCCTACCTCTCTAGGTCATCACAGAGGGCCAGGCTGGGCTTCCTGTGCTATGTAGCAGGTTCCCACTAGCTGTCTGTTTTACACATGGTAGTGTATATATGTCAGAGCTACTCTCTCAACTTAGCTGGTTTTAGAAGAGCAAAGCATTCATTCAAAGTAACCATTCAGTGGTTCCTTTCTCCTCTGCTGCTGTCATACTTTGGCTCTCTCCATTGGTCTTTATGAACATCAGTTCCTTTTTTAAAAGAATAACTTGCTAAATGTGAGATAGTTGGGAAAAGGGCTGTTGATGTTCTGCACCTCCTGCAACTATTGCCCAAAGTGTTTTCTTGAGGGCTGTACCAGCCAAGCCCCACCCCCTGCTAATTGTCCACTCTGGAATTGCTGGCAGCACAAGGAACAGCGGAGGGAGCAGCTGTCCATCGCTGAAGCCTCCGGGGCTGCTGAGGATGCTGACCAGTACCTGGGCCAGTGGCGAGGCCTGATGGCCGAGCACAGCGCCGCCTTGGAGGAGCTGCAGGAGCGCCTGGATCAGGCTGCCCTGGACGAACTCAGGGCCCTGACCCTCTCACTGTCCGAGAAAGCCACGGAGGAGCTGCGGCGCCTGCAGAACTCAGGGATGACCCAGGAGCTGCTCAAGCGTGGGGTGCCTTGGCTCTTCCTGCAGCAGATCCTGGAGGAGCACGGCAGGGACCTGGCGGCCCGGGCTGAGCAGCTGGAGGGTGAGGAGAGGGATCGGGGCCAGGAGGGCGTCCAGAACGTGAGGCAGAGACTGAAGGACGATGCACTGGAGGCCTCCACGGAGGAGCAGGCGGAGCTGAGACACTGGGAGCACTTGATCTTCACGTGAGTCTTAATTTTTGTGTGTTGTCCTCTCCTCCTCCATTCCTATTGGAGGGGGAAGGATTCTGCCTGCTGGTTATGAGCATAGCCGGACACGTGACACCCGATCCTGAGACTGAGATTTGATGTGGCCCAAAGCGGGTGATGTGATAAATGCCAACAAAGCTTTGGGAGCTGTTTGGGGCTGGTACATCAGATCGGAAACTGGAGGAGCCTCAAACACCACCCGCATGGGGCAACAGAAAGGAATGAAATGGGGGCAATGTAGACCAAAAATCTGGGTTTAAATCCCAACACCACCACCAGCTGTCTGAGTGTAGACAAGTTACTTAACCTCTCTGAGCCTCATCTTTCTTGTCTGTGGAGTGGGATGACAGTGCTCAGTCATTTATGGTGCTTTCAGTAGCACATGATACTATTGAGTTGTTAGAAAGTGAAGAAAGCATTTTGTAAGAAGTCAGGAGGTAAATTTTCTAGTTCTGATTTCATGACTCAATGATACTATCAAGGATCCAGCCCTCAATATCTTTCTATTCTGCTATACTCAATATGCTGCCTTGGTCCTTGTGCTCATCCCTTCATGGTTTCATGATGGCTGCTGCAGCGCCAGGTATCACACATATCATCTTTCTAACATCTGCAGCATTGATCTTCCCTATCCTATTGGGCAGGACTACATCATAAGTCCATGCCAAACTGTTCACCTGCTAGGAGGCTGAAAAGGCCATGATTGTCTTAGACCAGTGGGCAGCAGACTTTTTCTGTAGGCTTTGAGGGCTACATGGTTTCTGTAGCAGCTATTCAACTCTGGCAGCAGCGTGAAAGCAGCTACAGACAATCCGTAAATGAACATGATTTTGTTCCAATAGAACTTTATTGACAAAAACAAACAGTGGACCAGATTTGGTCCACAAGCCACAGATTGCCAATTCCTGCCTTAGACCACCCAGGGTTCCCTCCCTCAGGCTACTAGAGGGGGTTAATATCTCCAACATTGTTGGAGGGTAACCCCTGTAAACAAAAGCTGAGCTGACAAGGGACAAGGAAGTGACTCTAGATTAGACCATTAGACCACCATCTAGCAAAATGCCAACTCCCAGTATTGATGAGGGGTTGCATGAGCGAGTATATGTCAGTCTTTTAACACAACCTTTGATCAGAAATAAATGGATGGTAAAAGGCACCTGCTGTCATCACTGCCATCATTCCTGTGTGGAAACGACTCAGATTATCAGGAGGAGAACAGACACACAGGTAGATGACTGTGATGAGCAAAGCAGGAGCAATTAGCCAGGTGATCGTGTGGAGGATCAGGCTCTTTACCAGGATAGGAAGGAGGTACATTTCAGGTGCTAGCCTCTAAGCTGGTACTGGGAGCCAGAGATGAGGGGACCCTACCCACTGGTGCTGTGCTGAGAGGAGGCAGGACTGGGTGGTGAGCAGCTTGGTGGGTCTTGTCTGGGTGTGAAATGGGGAGACCAGTCTCACTGCACAAAGAAACAAAATCAAAACTCCCACCAACAGCAGCACAGTGGAGAGAAACAATAACCCCCACCTACCTAGTCTATTTATTTAGAGTAATAGAAACTGTTTACATATAAGGGCATAACTGTGGGCATTTGGCTATAACGTAGTGCTTCTTCCTTAAACCAATGCACCCACCAATCAATATTCCATCAAGTTGCATTCTCTTTGAACAAAGCAACCCAGAAAACCCTATTCAAGCGAATAAACAAAACCAAAGCCCTTTGACCATTCTTTCCTCAGTGTGACCACTCCACACTTTAACTTGGATCTTAGCCACAATTTCAATTCTGAATCTACAGCCCTTTTGATTAGAAACGGTTATATTGACATAGGGCATTCCAGGTGGCTCAGTGATAAAGAATCCACCTGGCAATGCAGGAGACGCAGGATATGCAGGTTCAGTCCCTGGGTCGGGAGGATCCCCTGGAGGAAGAAATGGCAACCCACTCCAGTATTCTTGCCTGAAGAATCCCATGGTCAGAGGAGCCTGGTGGGATCACAAAGAGTCGGACACAACTTAGCAACTGAGTATGCACACACTTATTGACATAGGATCGTAGAGGGGGTATTGGGTGTCAGGGAGAGGGTAGGGGAAGGAGTCCCTCTCAATATATCTGCTCAGTCTGTCTGTCCACCTCCTCTCTTGAACCCCATGCTTCTTGCTTGACATCTGTGGTCCTCTCCGCTTGCATCAGAGCCTGGGCTCTCCTTGAACCCTTTCAGGGACCCCAGATAACAGAGCATCTTTCTGCAATGCCTGTCCTTCCTTGGCGGCAGTAACATCCATGGAGCAGGGTCCTCCCGGACTCAGTGATGCAGTGCCTCCTCCTTAAGTGCTCTTCCCTGGGGACTGACCCTGCGACCAGCGAGGAGATGTCCCAGGTATTGTAGAGATGGAGGTTATCTTGGTTTAGATGAAGTGACCTCTCCCTTCTTTCTCATCTCTCTTTTTTTTATGGTTCTGTCCTTGTTCAGCTCACAGTCTTTGTTTTTGTTGACTTGAACAAACAAGATGCTGTCTTCTCCAAGCCCATACAACTTAAATGCCACTTCTCATTTGCACAAGCTGTTCTCAGCAGTAATTATTCAACTCAATCTGCATTTGACCAAAGTCTCTTTGCTCCATCCAACCTGCTTTGGGCTGGCTCTTTAAAGTCTGTGGATTGGACTTGACATTCCCATTACCGGATGGTCACCTTCTTCGCCTTCATTTGGTTCCATTTTGCAGGGAATATTACTAAAGCCGCCGCTGATTGAGTTGTTCAACAGGAGAAGAGAAATCTTACTTTTCTATCAGAAAACTCTATGATTTTCCTTAGGGTTAAAGAGGGTCAACTAACAATATACACAGTGTGAGTCTGCTTATATACTTTGCTTATTTAAGACTCTAAAAGGTTGCAGCCTTTATTTCTGAGGCATTAAGTAGAAATGACTTTGCACAATAGTTTGGAAACATGTTTTTATAAGTTTCCTGATTTCAAGCAGGATGGAGTTGCTGTAAACCTGGTCTGATGAAGTGAGAATTAATCAAGATGCATATTTTACCAGGGAAAGTGTGTCTTTAAGACCTTATTTCTAAACTCCTGCCTGGATGTTAAACTCCTTCAGAGCAAAGACAGTCTCCTGTGTTTCTGTATTATCTTGGTGCCTAGCTAGTGGAGGATCAAGACCAGACCACCCAGCACATGAGTGCATGTTCAGTTGTGTCCAACACTTTGTATCCTCTTAGACTATAGCCCACCAGGCTCCTCTGCCCATGGAATTCTCCAGGCAAGAATAACTGGAGTGGGCTGCCATTTCTTTCTCTAGGGAATCTTCCCAACCCAGAGATCAAACACTCATCTCTTGCATTTCCTGCATTGGCCAGGGACCACCCAGGGAAGAATAAAGACTCAGATTCATTTCAGAGTTACTTTCACTTTATAGGCCACATAAGCAGCAAATATGTGGGGCAAGGATTCTCCATGAAGGAGGGTACAAAGGAGTATCTGTGTTTTCCTTAAGTGCTTCAGAAAAATTGGTGGGTCCCATGGAACCCTGTGGACTTGAGGCCTTCAGACTGCTTCTGGCTGGGGGCCCACATCAGCTCTGATAGCCTTATTCTGTTCCCAGGAGATAACTTTCTAGCTGAACCAAAATTGCACACCCCTCTATGGAGATTTGGGCCTGGCCCTGGCCTCCCACAGCAACATCCTGCAGGTATTTCCAAATTTTAAAGCATCCACTAAGTGTATTTTCTGCAGCCAGTGCTGATCAGACATTGCCAGAATAACCAAACAGATGATATGATTCCATGTCCAATACAATATGGTGGCTCAGTGGTAAAGAATCCATCACCAATGCAGGAAACATGGGGTCAATCCCTGCATGGGGAAGATCCCCTGAAGAAAGAAATGACAACCCACTCCAGTATTCTTGACTGGAGAATCCCTTGGACAGAAGAGCCTGAAGGGCTACAGTCCATGGGGGTTACAGAGAGATACAACCAAGCGACTGAGCACACCCCCCCCCCCAACATGGCACACGTTAGGTGCTGAAGAAACCCTTGTGGAATGAATGCCTGATCCAGGAGATGGCAGGTGTTTCCAGACATGGATTTGACTAATGGAATTTGCTTTGAATTTCCACTTTCCCATCCCCAGCACAACCCGCCCTATCTTCTTTTTTTGCAAGAACAAATCACTCTTGTTGCTTTTCTAGGAAGCTCTGCTCCTCTGCCTTCTCTCTGTCTGAAGAAGAGCTGCTGGGAATGAGGCAGGAAGTTCACAGCTGCTTCGCTCAGATGGACAGGAGCTTGGCCCTCCCCAAAATCCGGGCCCGAGTTCTGCTGCAACGATTCCAGACGGCTTGGCGAGAAGCAGAGTTCCTGAAACTGGACCAGGCCATGGCCGCCCCTGAGCTGCAGGTAGGATGGGCATCTCGGGGCCTCACGCTTGCAGAGGCAGGGCCTCCTCCAGCTGCTAAGGCTGTAGAATCCGGCTCCACTGCCGCCCTCAGCCCTTGGCCATGTTAGCATCAGTCGTTCCCAGAACCGCCTTAAGTTCTGTAGTGGACATCCTGGTACCTGGCTTTGTACTGTCCCCCAGCAGTTACGAGTCTCCACCACTCATGGTTCACAGGTACACCCCTCTCCTGGGCATTGATTGCCCTTGAGGGTGGGAGCCACCCGGCCTGAGAGGTGACTCTCCCTCCTACCCCCTCCCATGGCCACAGCCAGTGACCCCCGCAGGAAGCTTGTGTAAGTGGCAGGAGGAAGATGCTCACTTCAGCTCAGGAGGAAAAGGGCATCTCTGATTCCAAGCCTTGTAGGGTGATTGACAGATGCCTGTGTGGGCTAAGTCATTTCAGGCGTGTCTGACTCTTTGTGACCCCATGGACTGTAGCACGCCAGGCTCCTCTGTCCATGAGATTCTCCAGGCAAGAATACGGGAGTGAATTACCATGGCCTCTTCCCGGGGATCTTCCTGACTCAGGGATTGAACCTGAGTCTTCTGTATTGGCAGATGGGTTTTTTGTCTCTAGTGTCACCTGGAAAGCCCTGAGATGTCTATAGTGAGCACCTGTTATTTGCCACGGAGAGGCAACTCTAGGATGCTGGGTGTACTCTGGAGCCCCCCATGGGCCAGTCAAGGCCAGACCCCTCCCCCACCTTACCTAGCCCTTTCCCCCCACCCTCCCCCCCCACCCCCCACCCCCATCCTGGTTCCCACACCTCCTGTGGCTTGCTCTGAACTCCTCTCTCAGGAAACAGAGTTCACCCCAGTCCCTGCTGTCTCTGGCTCTGCCTCTGGGGAACCTGACCTACAAGGCCTTTGAACTTGCTGTTTCCTCTGCCAGGAACATCACAGGGCCAACTCTTTGCTGTCTCTTCTCGTCTCAGTTCAGATATTATCTGCACAGAGGTCCTCCCTGAGCACTGTCCAAAGTCATCACCTCCCCAAGCCTCCTTCAGAGTGCTGTGTTCTTGCTTCTTCGTAGAAGCAATTTGATTTGTGATCTGAAATGTCTTGGTTACTCAATGTACTCATGGTCTTTGCATCACCCCCCACACACCCACCAACAAGCTCCTTGTATGTAGTTCCCATTCACCACTCCATCCCAGCACCTAGAATGTGCCTGGTGCATAGTAGGTGTGCAATAAGTTTTATTGACTGAACCAACCAACCACCAGATGTGAGCAGAATGTGGGGGACTTCCCTTGAAGTGATATCACATTGAGGTTGAAAACATTTCACGTCACTTACTCTTCTGTTATCTCAGCTGTGGTTAACAGCAGGGCCAGGAGTAGATATTCTGTCATGTTACAGATGAGAAAACTGACCGAGAGGAAAAGTGAATTGACCTAGGTAGGACAGAGTAGAAGGACTGGTCTTGGAGCTGGTGCTTTCAGACTTTAAACCCAGTGCTTCTCCTTGAGGAGAAAAATAAAAAAATTCAGCCACACCCTTTCTGACTAAAATCAGTGAACAGAACCAACTTGGAAGATTTTACATCGTTTCACATTTAAAAAAGGGCTTCCCAGGTGGCTCTAGTGGTGAAGAATCCGCCTGCTGATGCAGCAGACATAAACGTGGGTTCAGTCCCTGGGTCAGGAAGATTCCTTGGAGAAGGAAATGGCAACCCACTCCAGTATTCTTGCCTAGAAAATTCCACTGACAGAGGAGCCTAGTGGGCTATAGTCCACAGGGTCGCAAAGAGTTGGACATGCCTGAAGCGACTTAGTATGCACATTAAAAAAAAATAGTGGGTTGACAATTCCCTGGCAGTCCAGTGGTTAGAACTCCATGCTTCCACTGCAGGGGCACTGGGTTCCATCCCTGGTTGGGGAACTAAGATCCCAGAGGCTCTGCAGCACAGCCTAAATAAATACATGAAAATAGTTTTTCAAAAACGTTATGATTTTTTTTTGAAGTAGGTTTTTTTGATTCTATTTCTCTTATTAGAATGTTGCAAGATACATAAAATGGTGATACTTACAGAGGTAGGGACAGGTTATACCCAAAAATGTGTAAAAGGTTTTGGAACAGTGAATAAAAAAAAAAAAATGTTTCCACGTAACTGAACTGAAGTATGTTTCCCCTGCTTTTGAGCTAGACCAAGGGTTGATCCCAGCAGGAATTAAGTGTCTGACTGTAAGTTGTTCAAAGTGCTGGATTTTGAAATTAAATTGGCCTTGTGCCTTAGAGGGGCGGAGCATCTGCCCTGGGCCTAAGGTTGCTCCCTGGGAACCCTGTAGAGATGCAGGGGTGGTGGTGAGGGATGGAGCCTGCGGTTGGCTGAGCCTGGCTGTCTTCACCAGCAGCAAAGTGAGAAGAGCATCACGGCGGGCAGACCTGAGAGGGCACCCCCAGGAGCCACTCCATTGCCAGGCCCTCCTCCCCTGCCAGCCTGGGAGTGTGAGCGAGTTATCCTGCAGGCAAGCAAGCCAGGAGCTCCCACCTAAAAGTTTTTTTTTATTCTTATTTTATCTTATTTATTTTAGCCTTGTTTTTCTTATCCGTCATTTTTTCATCTATAAAATAAGTATAATGAAGATTACTGTGGGAATTGTTCAGTCACAAAATTGTGTCTGACTCTTTGTGACCCCATGCACTGCAGCGCGCCAGGCTTCCCTGTCCTTCACCATCTCCTGGAGCTTGCTCAAACTCATGTCCGTTGAATCGGTGATGCCATCCAACCGTCTCGTCCTCTGTGGTCCCCTTCTCCTCCTGCCTTCAATCTTTCCCAGCATCAGGGTCTTTCCAATGAGTTGGCTCTTCTCATTGGGTGGCCAAAGTATTGGAGATTCAGCTTCAGCATCAGTCCTTCCAATGAATATTCAGGGTTAATTTCTTCTAGGGTGGACTGGTTTCATCTCCTTGCAGTCCAAGGGACTCTCAAGAGCCTCCTTCAGCACCACAATTCAAAAGCGTCAATTCTTTGGCTTTCAGCCTTCGGCATTAGATAGTCTAATATGTAGAAGAGAATTAATTGTACTCCATACATCCCCATTCCTTTGGTCTCCCCATTCGTTCTTCTTCTGACCACCAGGTAGCCCTCTGGTTTCTTCCCTTTTGATCACTGTTTGGATTCAGCGCCCTAAACAAGAGTAGAATCGCCTGGCTGACGCATCAGCTGGCCCCTCCCAGGGTTCTCAGACGATTGATGCAAACGAGCATCAGAGGCTCTCATAAACTCTAACAGAATTGCAAGTCAGATTGCTCCCTCCTCTTCCTCCCAGCCTTTCCTTGGCACTTTCTGCCAGGATGTAAGTTCTACTGTGGTCTCAAGGCTCCACCTGATCTGACCCTTGATGACCCATGTGCTGGTAAACTGACTCTGGATGGGAGTTCATTGTTCCTGATTTGTAGCATTTTCCCATTTCCCTCATGTCAGTACCCCTTCCAAGGTCAACCAACTTGACATCGCAGCACGTGGGCGCTGAGAGAGATGTACACGGTCAGACCCCCCGCCCCACTCTGGCTTCACCCCCTCCCAGTGCCAATCCTCACTCTAGGTTTCAGGATATTACCCACCAGGCCAGCTGTGTTACTCAGAGGCCCTGACTCACAATTTCCTTTTTTTGTGGTCTTATCTCCATTAGAGCAGGAGATGAAAGCTGTAGTTCACTCATGGAGTTAGTGAGCCCAGCCTGAGTACTTAAAGACATTGGGCTTAGTGGTCAGGAGGCTCACTGTCCAGTTCTCAGGGCTCCCGTGACGTGGCTGAGGCCATTGATTCTGTTCTCCTGGCCTCAGTCTCCTTCTCTGTCAAATGGGGCATCTGAACTCAGAACCCTGTAGGTGTTTGCTTCCTTTGAGTGGGCTGGGGCAAGCCCTGAGGACATGGTGGTCCTCTCTAGTATTATCACCAGGGTCATGAGAGCCAGGGCAGAGACTGGTGGGCAGGGCTGAGTCCAGGCTCTGGGAGATCACGGCAAAAAGAGGAACAAAGGTGGGCATGTGAGCCAGGAAGTGAAAGGCACCAGCCCTTGTGGGAGTGACCACTGACCACATATTGATTTGAGCATCTTAGGCGGGGCATGTTACGTTGTATTGGTTGTGCTCCATCAGGCTGTGCTGCATTGGGTTGTGTTTTGCTGTGTTATGTCATGTCCTGTTGTCACATTCTCGTGTTATGTGCCTTCTGTTGTTACAGCACTCTGCTGTATCATAGATATAGCCTGTTGTTGTTTTATATTGCATTGTGTTATGCTGTGCTGTATTGTGTTACATTGTTGTGTTTCATATGTTATATTATGTTGTTATGTTTACATGGTTTAAGGGCTTCCCTGGTGGCTCAGTAAAGAATCCACCTGCAACGCAGGAGACCTGAGTTTGATCCCTGGACTGGGAAGATCCCCTGGAGAAGGGAATGGCTACCCACTCTAGTATTCTTGCCTGGAGAAGCCCATGGACAGAGGAGCCATGGGGTCACAAAAAGTCGGACACGACTAAGTGACTAACACTTATATTACATTGTGTTTTGTTTTTGCAGTAATCTTGTGAGGTAAGCACTATTGTCCCATTTTATAGGTGTGGAAACTGAGGCTCAGAGATTGTAGCATGTGTTACACTCATTCATTCATTCCTTAAATATCAATTTACTGAGCACCCACGACCTCTTCTTTAACCCCTCTCACCTTTGCTGTGGGTTTCAGATCTTTGGGGTCCAGAAGCCCCTATTCCCAGATTTTCACACTCCTGACACCTTGTCCTGCCAGGCTCAGCTGCAGTGTCACTTCCTCACATTTGTAAGCAGCTAGTATGTGTGTGCCAGAGAAGGCAATGGCACCCCACTGCAGTACTCTTGCCTGGAAAATCCCATGGACGGAGGAGCCTGGTAGGCTGCAGTCCATGGGGTCGCGAAGAGTCGGACACGACTGAGCGACTTCACTTTCCCTTTTCACTTTCATGCACTGGAGAAGGAAATGGCAACCCACTCCAGTGTTCTTGCCTGGAGAATCCCAGGGATAGTGGCGTCTGGTGGGCTGCCGTTTAAGGGGTCGCACAGAGTCGGACACGACTGAAGCGACTTAGCAGCAGCAGCAGCATGTGTGTCCAGGGTGTGCAGGTTGCTGTTGTAGGTATTGCTATTTGAGATGCCAACCCACCCCCATCTGAGCATGGTGCTTCCTTGAATGGACACATGCAGATGTCCTCAGCAGCCGTTCACCTCTGCAGACGTGTCCGCGTCCACCCAACATGAGATAACAGCCAGTATGTTCATTCTGTCGCCTTGTCTTCACGGCGCTCACTGACCCTCTGAGAGTGTCTCTGTCTGTGTGCAAAGCTCTGGTGCTGCCCACAAGTAATCCTCTCCTCCTCTTGGTGGGACGAGGCCCCAGAGTACACCAAGACCAAAGGCCGGTGACCGGAGCTCCTTCCAGGAAAGAGTTCATCTCTCCACCCTTCTCTGGCTAAGACAGCTGTGCGCTGCAGAGAGCTGCAGGAGCCTCTCTGGGCTTGCGGAGATCAGGGGCTGCACCCGCCTGCTGGCGATCACTTTCTCACCCATGTTTTCTCCCCACTCCAGCCACAGTCCAAGGCCAGAAAGCCACGCTCCAAGAGCAGAAGCAAGATAGACCTTTTGAAGAAGTGCATTGAAGATAAAATTCAGCTGTTCGAGGAACAGGCTCCTGAAGACCTGGTTGAAAAGGTCAGTGTTTCACCTGCCACTCATCACAGGGCTGTCCGCTGCCAGGTTTGAGGGCACACAGAGCCCTCGGGGGCTGTGAGTGTCCACCTCCATCCTGCACCCGGCTTTCACGCTGTGCTCCTGAAAGTGGGCACCCCCCCCCACCTCGTGCCTTTCCTCCTGCTCCTTCTGCCTGGAATGATTTTCCTCCACTTCTCCGCCCAGAGGTCTCAGGTGTGTCCTTTGGGCTTCCCCTCTGGCTTGGTGCTGAGGGGTTCACTTGTGCCGTTTCACTCTGTCTCCCCGTGTATCTTGCCTGCAACCCGCCCTCTCTCTCCAGCCCCCTTTTCTCATTTCCCCAGTGAGGCTTTGGTTTGTATGCATACCACGTACGACCACATGCTGCTTACCTGTCCTTCCCTCTTCCTGGATTTGCCTTTCTGCCTTTCTTTACCTGGACAAGTCAGTTTTGTCCTCAGCTGTCCTAAGGTGCTGCCTCTGTCCTCAGGTGTCCCTTCTTCCAGGAAGCCTTCCTGGAACAGCCACTTTCCCTCTCACCCCTCCGCCCTGCTGCCTCCACCAGCTCCCTCACGCTGTGCCTTCATCCACTGGGATGCTGAAGGGACCACGATCCCTTTGGTGGTCCCCATTCTCAGAGATGCACATTCTAGACAGAAAGCCCTTAAAATGAAAGACCGTGGTCAGCGCCGTTAAAGAAATGAATAAGATGCTGTGATAGTGACGGGGCAGGGGGATGGTGAGAGGGAAGTAGAATCAGAAGTGGGTGGGAGGGTCAGGTCAGGTGTCTCTAAGGAGGTGACATTTAGGAGTCGACACCACGTTGTCACTGCTGGGGTGCCTGCCGCCTCCCCCAGTAAGGGCAGGTCCCCAGAGGAGTGTGTCAGTGAATGGATGTATGGACCATATTCTAGAGCTGCTGTTTTTGTTCCTACCTTCTGTCCCACAGGTCCTTTGCCTAATTTTTAAAATTATTATTATTTTTTAATGTGAGTGTATTTCTCGGAACACAAATGCCTCATCTGGCAAAGAGCCATAGCCCCTGCTCCGGGGAAGGTCAGGGCTCCTTCCAGGTGGGTCAGGCTGTTGATGTCTTATGAGACCAAGTGGTAGCACCCTTATTCCCACTCATGTGCCATGTAAAACTGAGACATGAGACGAAGACTAAGGCAGGTTCAGATGGAAATACCATGTGTCTTACTGTTCAAGGCTAATTCAGAAGGTAGAAATTATATGATAGCCAAATGGGTTTGCTAAACACCCCAGAGTTAAACAGACTCAGATTGGGTGACTCAATCTGAGTCATCCCTGGGGGGTCCTGGGGGCAGCCTTCCTGGAGGAGCAGGAGTGGGGCTCCAGAATAGAGCTGAGCCAAGCCTGCCCAGTGGATTCCCAGTTCACCCAGGAGGGGAAGGGGAAAGGGGTGGAGGGGGCAGGGGCTACATGGAGGAACTAGCAACATGGCAGGCATGGCAATATGTTTCCCCCAATGCACACTGGTTTAGGACCCACTGTCAGACTTAAGGGGGCTTCCCTGGTGGCTCAGTGATAAAAGAATCTGCCTGCAATAGCAGCCATAGGAGACTCGGGTTCGATCCCTGGGTTGGGAAGATCCCCTGGAGGAGAGCATGGAAACCCACTCCATATTCTTTCCTGGAGAATCCCATGGACAAAGGAGCCTGGCAGGCTATAGTCTATTGGGTCCCAAAGAGTCAGACACGACTGAAACGACTTAACATGTGTGCATGTATGTCAGACATAAAGTAGATATTATTGGAGAAAGATAAGTTAGGATTTGGTTTGGTGGAAGGAATGGGTGGCCTGAGCCACAGCCAAGGACACAGTGCAGGTTTGGAGGAGCCCAGAGAGCCTGTAGCCCCGTGCAAAGGCTGGTTTGCTGGAGTTTGGGGTCTCCCAAGGGGGTGGGGGAGCAGACTTGTGGTGAAAAGATCTCAAGTGTCATCTGGGAAGACAGGCTGAGTCTCACCAATGCTGTAGAGGAGAGAGATGGTGAAGGATGGGGTGAGAAGTTCCCCAGGTTTCCTGAGCCAGATGCAGCAGCCCACCTTCCGTGAGTTCCCCTGACCCCACGTACGTCCACCATTCTAGCCTGTTTCTCATTCATTCCATAGGCTTTACCCCTCCTGACTTCCCTAAGAAATGGGAATGATCCATATCCCTATTTTACAGATATGGAAACTGAGTCTCCGACTGAGTTCACCTGGTTTTCTGTAACCAGGGGGTGGTGGGCCCAGAATTTTAAAGCTCTATCTCATCTTCATCTTCAGGACTGACAGGGAATATTCTCACAGAACACGGTTGTTTCCTGCAGTTGTGCAATGTTGGCTGAGCATGCTTTGGCTCCCACATCTGTTAAATACAGAGAGTGACAGTGATAGCCCACCAGTTTGTGAGGAGCAGTGGGCTGGAAGGTGCTTTTTACCTTTGGAGTGGGCTCCAGTGCCCATTTCTCCCAGTGATGGAGCATCTCATAGACTACCTGATCCCAGGCTCACAGAGAAAGGCAGCCAAGAGTCATTTGTCGGCTGTGACCTTTTCACGACAGGCCATCTTCACAAATGGCTGTTTCACTTCGGCAAGTGCCAGTATAATAGGCACACCCCAGTCCAAGGCTTTGATGTTGCTCCTGAAATTGATCGGCCACATCTCTCAGCATCCAAGCAGCCATTGTTCAGATTTTTTATTTGCAGGGTAATTGGAGAGAAGTGACAGCGCTTGTGGGGGGCGGGGGTATGCCAACAGCTGAGGGTTGTTTGATCTTGTTTCAGCACTGGGAAGCCCCTCTAAGATCGTGTAGCTGTCAAGATGGAGCAAGGGGGGTTGCTGACCACTATCCCAAGACCCATGGTCAAGCCCTGACCTGGCTGGCATCGGGGTGTCCCCAAAGGAACCGTGGCTTCACGACGGGGGCTGCAGAGCAGGCTGGGAGCACCTGCCGGGGGCCCCCTTTCTTAAATAGCATCTGCATCACATATCCCCTCACCCTCAGCCCCAGATCGATATGTCCCTGGTCTGGACTCTTCTGTCTGGAAGGGCTGGGGGAATTACCCAAGGTCACGCCATCAGGGAGGGGTTGAGCTGGGGTTCCCACAAGGCACGTCTGTCTCCATCACCTATGCCCTTCCTATCACCGGACTGGGCTTGTAGTGACTGTGAGGAGGCTTCTGTCTCCCAGCAGGACTGTTTGGTCCTCCTCCCCAAATCCCCTCCCTTGCTTCCACCTTTTTTCTTTTCCTTGACCTCCTTGGCTTTCCCCTTTTCCTCGGCCCCTTCACCTCCTCCTATAAGAAACATTGTGTGGCCTTTTCTCTGGGCCCGGCTCTGTTCAGGATCCTGCTCTTGAGACGTTCACAGTTTTAGATGAGCAGGCAATTTGTGCATGGATTGTTTAGAAGTTTGCCCCTTGCTTTCACATGAAAGCCCCGCTGACTACCCCGAGCTCCGCCTTGAATGAGGGGAGTATGACTCTTTCAGAAAGAGCCGTGTGACTGATTCAGAGAGGAAAAGAGAGACCAGCAGAGGGATGAATGTGGACTTCCTACCTGCCCACCTTTTCTGTCCAGCTGACAGGTTATTGGAGTAAGGTGTTAACGCTGGTCAGAGGAGCTGTCCAGGGTGGCTGGAGTGCACCCATGACCCACCACAGACACCCGGTCCTTCTGATGGGCTCATTACAAATGCACAGATACAGACTTTCAACCTAGGGGATGTTGGGGGGCGGGGCGTGTATATTTTAGAATAAGTTAACCAAGTTCCAAAAGAAATCTCTGTTGAGGTCGAACTAAAATTAGAGGCTCATTTGAGAATTGTCTTCTCCAAAAAGTTGGAATGCTTCTTATTTTATGTGGATCTTCTTTTAGGATCTTTAATAGGTTTTACATTTGTTTCCATTACATAGGGTGAACCTCCATCTCGATATGCTTGGGACAGTCCCAGTCTCCCCTTCACCCCTCTGTCCATTCCCATTAGCTTTCCCTTATACTTTAAACTTAGGTGACAAATCCTAGGGTCACGTATACCTAAGGTCCTGTGTATTCCTTATGGTGATTCCCAGATGTGTTACAGGTTTGGTTGCAATTGTGGATGATGACCTATTTTTAATTATGTTTGGGGCTTATTTGATACTGTTGTGAAAAAGTATTACTAATTTTTATAAGTCTTTCCAGACTCCCTTCTTCTGTCTCTAGAGCCAGACCGCTGAGTCCAGGTCCTAGCTCTGCCACTTTCTAGCTGTGTGACTTTGAACAAGTTACTTAACCACTCTGTGCCCTCCCTGGTGTACTCATCTTTCAAGTGTGATGGTAGACACACCTACCCCTCGGGATTGTTGTGAGAATGTATCTGTTGATTCTACTGATTTTTTTGCCTAATAATTTTTGTGTTAAGTGGCTTCGTTCGTGTCCAACTCTTTACAATGCTATGTACTGTAGCCTGCCAGGCTCCTCTGTTCATGGGATTTCCCAGCAAGAATATACTGGAGTGGGTTGCCATTCCCTTCTGCAGGAGATCTTCCTGACCCAGGGATCGAACCAGCATCTCTTACATCTCCTACACTGGCAGGCAGGTTCTTTACCACCAGCACCACCTGAGAAACCCATGATAATTCATACTGTATACGAATAATCACAGTTTCGTAACCTCCCTTCTGATCCTTACACCTCAATTATTTTTCTAATCAGTTTGTGTCCTTGTCTGGTTATTCCATCAACTCTCTCATTTCCATTGGTTGATTTTTCTCCAGATTATGAATCATATTTTCATGCTTCTTTGCATGCATGGTAATTTTTTATTGGATGCTAAACATTGTAGATTTTACATGTTAGATACTGGCTTTTGCATTTTCTTTATTACTGTTGGAGTTTTGACATGTACATATATCATTTGGGATTTGTTTTATCCTTTTAAGACTTGCCTTATTAGGCCGGGTCCAGAGCTGCCTTTAGTTGAGGGCTAAGGTTTTTCCCGCTCCTGAGGCAACACCCTTCTGAGAACTCTACCTGCTACGTTGGGTGTTATGGGGTCTTTTCACTCTGGGTACTGGGAACACAAACTCTTCCTAGCTCTGGGTGAGCTCCAGCAATGGTTCTGCCTCTTATTTCTGAGGGTTCTTTCCCCAGCCTGGCATAGGTTTGTTTTTCAAGCATGCACAGTACTCAGCCAGAGCTTTGAGGTCACTCCTGCAAATCTCTGGATCTCTTTCTCTCTCTGGGCAGCTCCCTCCTCCTTGGAACTCCGTCCCACAGATTCTAGACACAGTGGCCTCCCAAGCTCTGCTTCTGTTTTCTGAAGCTGCTGAGACTGCTGGTCTCCCCCTGCGTTTCCCACTACATCCTTCTGTGTCCTAGAAACTGCACTCAGGCTGGAACCTGGGGCAGCCATGGGGGTCACCTTTGTCTATTTCCTTTCCTCTCAAGAATCCCAGTCCTGTGCTGCCTGTTGTTGAGTCTGAAAATGGTTGCATCATGTGATTTGTCTAGTTTTTTAAAAAGATTTGTTTGATGTGGACCATTTTTGAAGTCCTTACTGAATTGGTTACAATATTGTTTCTGTTTTATGTTTTGGTTTTCTGACCATGAGGCATGTGGCATCTTAGCTCCCCCAACAGGGATGGAACACACATCCCCTGCATTGGGAGGTGAAGTCTTCACCACCCCCAGGGAAATTATCTGCTTGTGGGAAAGCAAATCTGGTTCACGAGTAGATTTGTTTCCCATTCCTCTGCCATGGCCAGAGCCAGACTTTTTAACTTATCCTTTGCTGACTGATTTTTAATTTTAACAGATCCTTAAAAAAAAAAAAAAAAAAAAAAAAAACGTATCCTTTTGTTATTGGTTTCTACTCTTAGTATGTATTAGAGAACAAAGTGTATATGATAACGCATGTCTGGATTTATTGAGGCTTACCTTGTGGCTTTATTTGTCCTCAGAAAGACTGAGAATTTTCTGTCAGATACAGAGAAAGGACCACTAGGAGGCAGGCAGGACCCGGACCATGAGGGGCCTGGAAGGGTGCAGTGAGAAGCTTGGACCTTTTAGGGAAACATTGTTGGGATTTAGGCACTCTGTAGAGACTCCTTTGCAGGATATATTCATTAGTAGTTCTGGAAGTTGGTCTCTGCCGATTGGTCCTCCTCTCATGACCTCTGCTGTCATTGGCTCTAGGGTTGGGGGCCGTGTCTTAGACTTTTCACTTCTTTTCCTTCTGCTTGTTAAGTGTGAGATGGAGGTAAAGTTGCAGTCCCAGCCCCTTCAAGAGCTGGGTTCATCTCTGGGGATACCAGACACCTCAGCAAGAAGAAGGTTCCAATGTGGGTTTGATATAGATGGTCAGAGCTGCTCTCTGCAAGGGTTGATCATGTCAGTGCTGTTACCATCTCCTGGAGGGCAACCAAGTGGGGTGGCTTGGAGGCACATGCCCAGTTGGTAAAGGGACATTTGAGCATCTACCTTGGGCTTCCCAGGTGGCGCTAGTGGAAAAGAACCCACCTGCCAATGCAGCTTAGACGTGAGGGACACAGGTTTGATCCTCTGATTGAGAAAATCCCTTGGAGAGGGACACGGCAACCCACTCCAGTATTCTTGCCTGGAGAATTCCATGGACAGAGGAGCCTGATGGGATATAGTCCATGGGGTCACAAAGAGTTGGACAGGACTGAAATAACTTAGCAGGCACACGTGCATCTTGAACTTCAGGAGACTCTCAAGAGCTTGGGGCAGTTGGTCAGTCTATAGGGCTGGAAGGCTGCCACTCATAGTGGCCTCTGGCCAAGGTTTTACTTATGGAAGGCCTTGACCAGGACAGAATGTGGCTTCTTTCTCCTGCTTTAATGCCTGGGCCAATCCATAGAGCAGAGTAGAAAACATAGCACAAACTTTGTGGCTCATTTTTACTTTCCAGCTATTAGAAATAGATCTATCTATCTGTCTATTGATCTGTCTCTCTGTGTTCATCTATCTCTCTATGTCTATCTGTCGCCTATATGTCTATCATCTGTCTATCATCTCTGCTTTTTTACTTAACACTGGAATTTCAAGATTTTTCGTATCAGTACATGACAGTTTCCTCGTTGCTTTTTTCATCAGTATAGCATTTCATGATATGAATGAACCCTACATGACTTAACCGATGCTCAGTTAAAAGACATTTAGGTTCTTTTCAATCTCTTGATATTTCATAAGATCTTGGAACCTCTGTGTGTATCCCACACCCCTCTGTAGTAAAGTGAGTAGAGCAACTCTTAATATTTCCATTTCACAGGTAAGAATACTGAAACTCAGAAAGGTTAAGAGGCTTGTCCAAGATCATATAGCTGTGGAGTGGTGGAATAAAGCCTAAAGCACAGGTCTCTGGATGCTCATTTCTTTGTTCTATTAGCCAATTTTTATTTGATGGATCCAGAAATGAAGACTGTTTCAGTTCATCTTTGGTGTGTTCTCTTAGTGGTTTTGCACAGAATATATCTGTCTAGTCAAAGCTATGGTTTTTTCAGTAGTCATGTATGGATGTGAGAGTTGGACTATAAAGAAAGCTGAGTACCGAGGAATTGATGCTTTTGAACTGTGCTGTTGGAGAAGACTCTTGAGAGTCCCTTGGGCTGCAAGGAGATCAAGCCAGTCAGTCCTAAAGGAAATCAATCCTGACTATTCGCTGGAAGGGCTGATGCTGAAGCTGAAGCTCCAATACTTCGGCCACCTGATGGGAAGCAATGACTCATTGGAAAAGACCCTGATGCTGGGAAAGATTGAAGACAGGAGGAGAAGGGGATGACAGAGGATGAGATGGTTGGATGTCATCGCCGACTCGATGGATATAAGTTTGAGCCAGCTCCCGGTGTTGGTGATGGACGGGGAAGCCTGGTGTGCTGCAGTCCATGGGGTCGCAAAGAATCAGACACAACTGAGCGGCTGAACTGAACTGATATACAAATTTCTCATATGTATCTTTGGGCTTCCCTGGTGGCTCAGATGGTAAAGAATCTGCCTGCATTGCAGGAGACCTCATATAGATCTTTAGGGACATTCAATTGTGAGTGAAAATGTTAAGAGCATATTTTCTGCTCACCCATACTTTCTGGTATTGTCTTAATGATGCCCTCTGTCTGAGTGCCATGTCTGCCACATAACCATTCACCCATTCATTATTCATTCACTGTTCCCAGGTTTCAGAATATGCCATGCTTGCACACTTCATTAGCAGTCCCTTCATCAGGAGTGAAACTCCTGCACTGCAATCGACCATGCACCCCAGTGTGTTTCTGCAGCAGCCTCGGCAATTATGCAGAGGTGACTGGAACAGGAACAGCTTCTGTCAGCAACAGCTCTTCACATACCTGTCATTTCAAAAGTGACTGGAGCTTAAGCATGAGAATAATGTGCTGTTTCAGATGACCTGACAAGAGAGAAAATTGATGGTGCAGGTCCTTTTAAAGCTTGGGAGAAAAAAAATAAAAGGTACTTTGGAAGGGAGAATCCATTCATCCACCTACAAAGACCGGGAAAGCCTCCAGATGGTTCTCTTCCTGTCTGCTCTTGACCGTGTTTTACCCCTCAAGGCAGAGTCTGTCAGAGTCATCTCCCTGAAGCACCAGTTTAAGGGAATTTCCTTGCTTTTAATTTTTGTCTTATATTGAAGTACAGTTGATTAACAGTGCTGTGTTAGTTTCAGGTATATACAGCAAAGAGATTCAGTTATATGTATACTTATCTATTCTTGGTAAATTCTTTTCCCATTCAGGTTATTACAGAATATTGAGTGAAGTTCCTAAGACAAGTTTCATAGTTTCCCACTGCTGTGAAACAAAGCCTAGATTCCTGAGCATAACATTCAAGACCTTACAAACAGTCTTCAGCTTACCTTTCTAGTCTTTTATTCTACTTCTGCTTTTCTCATACCAAAATGTTGCCATGGTTTTCTTTGAATCCTTTGGTTGTAGTAACATTTTTCTACATTTTCCATTCTAAAATTTCACTTTTCATTTTTATCAAACTTATGCGTGCATGCATTCTTTTAAAGAGTTGGGTAATTCTCTCAGTTTTGTGCCCCACAAAAAGCAGCCCTCACAGCCACACACATACACATTTGCAAATCCCCAAGAGGCAACAACTTGTCATTTTTCAGTTTGATCTTTTGGTGTTTACCGCCGTATCATTAAATACCATGCTTATCTTCCTGTTTCTTGATTTCTCTATTTTGGATATTATCTATTCACGTTTCTTTATAGAAGATAAGATATAGCTGTCTTTCTTCTATCATTGTGCAACACATGAGCTCTTCCTATTCTCCCCCATATTCAATGCAGTTAGATCTGTATTTAAGGTTTCTATTACTATGATTATTTAAAAAGTATCCACATCTGAGCCATATAAAAACAGATTTATTTTTTTCCTATATAACTTGTAGTTTTTTCTGGAGTCACTATTACCCTTTGGCTTCTTTTATTTTTGGTTACTTTTCTATGTTCAGTTCAGTTCAGTTCAGTCGCTCAGCCGTGTCCGACTCTGCGACCCCATGAACTGCAGCACGCCAGGCCTCTCTGTCCATCACCAACTCCCGGAGTCTACCCAAACCCATGTCCATTGAGTCGGTGATGCCATCCAACCATCTCATCCTCTGTCGTCCCCTTCTCCTCCCACCCCCAGTCCTACCTAGCATTAGGGTCTTTTCCAATGAGTCAACCCTTCGCATGAGGTGGCCAAAGTATTGGAGTTTCAGCTTCAACATCAGACCTTCCAATGAACACCCAGGATTGATCTCTTTTAGGATGGATTGATTGGATCTCCTTGCAGTCCAAGGGACTCTCAAGAGTCTTCTCCAACACCACAGTTCAAAAGCATCAATTCTTTGGCGCTCAGCTTTCTTCACCGTCCAACTCTCACATCCATACATGACCACTGGAAAAACCATAGCCTTGACTAGACGGACTTCTATTGGCAAAGTAATGTCTCTGCTTTTAAATATGCTATCTAGGTTGGCCATAACCTTCCTTCCAAGGAGTAAGCGTCTTTTAATTTCATGGCTGCAATCACCATCAGCAGTGATTCTGGAGCCCCAAAAAATAAAGTCTGACACTGTTTCCACTGTTTCCCCATCTATTTCCCATGAAGTGATGGGACCAGATGCCATGATTTTAGTTTTCTGAACGTTGAGCTTTAAGCCAACTTTTTCACTCTCCTCTTTCACCTTCTTCATACTTTTCTATGTACTTATCACTAATTCAATCACTTTTTGGTGGATGGCCAAATATCCTCTCAGGACCATCACACAAGTCATGTCATCTATTAATTCCATCTTCTTGAGGACATCTCTGTCGGTACCTCTGGAGAGCTGTGCTCCAATCCAGGCATTGGCCTCTGTACTTCATGCCATCTTGAGTTCATGCTACAAATTCCCTTCACCCTTCTATTTCCCAATATGTTCCTTTAATGAAATGCAGTTAGTTAAGTCACTCAGTCGTGTCTGACTCTGTGACTCCATGGATTGCAGCGCACCAGGCTTTCCTGTCCATCACTAAGTCCCAGAACTTGCTCAAACTCATGTCCATTGAGTCAGTGATGGCATCCAACCATCTGATCCTCTGTCATCCCCTTCTCCTCCTACCTTCAATCTTTCTCAGCATCAGGGTCTTTTCCAATGTCAGTTCTTCGAATCAGGTGGCCAAAGTATTGGAGCTTCAGCATCAGTCCTTCCAATGAATATTCAGGACTGATTTCCTTTAGGATGGACTGGTTAGATCTCCTTGCAGTCCAAGGGACTCTCAAGAGTCTTCTCCAGCACCACAGGTCAAAAGCATCAGTTCTTCGGCCTTCAGTTTTTATGGTCCAACTCTCACTTCCATACATGACTACTGGAAAAACCATAGCCTTGACTAGACAGTCCTTTGTTGGCAATGTAATATCTCTGCTTTTCAATATGCTGTCTAGGTTTGTCATAGCTTTTCTTCGAAGGAGCAAGCATCTTTTAATTTCATGGCTGCAGTCACCATCTGCAGTGATTTTGGAGCCCAAGAAAATAAAGTCTGACACTGTTTCCATTGTTTCCCCATTGAAATACATCCCGTATTAGTTTCCAAAGAAAGGACACGTGGAGGATTTAATATTTTAAAATTTTGCAAGACTGAAAATGTTTCCTTCTGCACCCATAATTGATGGATAATTTGACCCATCTTGGAATTCTGGAAAATTTTCGTGACTAATTTTGATGATTTACTCCTGGTCTTTAATCTGTTTTTCTTGATCTCTAATTATTCAGATATCAGACCATTTATCTATTTTTCTTTTTTTTTTTAATATTTCCCTTCTCTTTGTTCTTTTGCTTTACATTCTGGGGAACATCTTAAGTTTTATTTTTCAAACCTTTGAGGGTTTTTTTTTTTTTTTTTTTTTTTTTTTTTTAATTTTGGCTGTTCTGAGTCTTCTTTGCTGGGCAGGCTTTTCTCTAGCTGTGGTGAATGGGGGCCACTCTCTAGTTGTAGTACATGGGCTTCTCATTTCAGTGGCCTCTCTTGTTGTGGGGCACGGGCTCTAGAGCACGGGCTCAGTAGTTGCGGCCCACGGCCCAGTTGCCCTGCAGCATGTGAGATGCTCCCGGACCAGGGACCGAACTCATGTCCCTCGAATTGGCAGGCAAATGCCTCACCATTGAGCCACCAGGGAAGCCCTTGAGTTTTTATTTATATTTTTAATTTTCATTTTTTTCAAGAGCTTTTTTTTCTCTTGGAATGCTCTCTTCTTAAAGAAATAACATTCTCTGGTTGTTTTAAGGCTTCTATCGCTCTTTTATCTCTCTGAGAACATTCATTTTTTAAGTTTCTTTTTAATTCCTGCATATTTATTGCTATCTCTACATTCATTAAAGTTTTCCCAGGAAAGTGGCCATCCTTGGTGGCCTGCTCATGTTTAAGAGTGGAGTACTTAAAAGCTGCTCGGAATCTCTAAACTGTAACTGGGGTTTGCAGACTGTGACCTTCACTCTAGCAGGACTGGGCTGAACCATGAACTTGGACAACTCCCAACAACAGTATCTTTAGAACTTTTCTGAAGTCTTGTCAGAGTTCCCAGAGAAGACTAGTCTCCTGCCTTGCCGCACATATGTCAGGAGCCAAATGAGGGAAAAGGACTGAGATTTTTAGTGGTTAGTAGGTAAAAGTTTCACTTCAGTAGAATAGCCTTACATAGAATGGTAGATGCATACTATAAATCTACTGTCTTTCACCAAGAATCTCAATTGTTAATATTTTTCTACATCGTGTGTCTATTTTATAATTAGAAATGAAGAAATTTCTTAAAGGAGGAAAGAAAACTCTCAATATTATAAGCTGTTATCTTTTATTTTTTTTACTGCAACCCAAAGGAAGCTCTATTTAACTAATTATAATAATGACAGTGAAAATAATAGTAGTAGTAAGAATATGGCAGCCACTATTTATTAGGGGCTTGTTAGGTTCCACAGACTATACTAGACGTTGTCACCTGTTACTTTATTGTTTGCTTTACACGGACAAAACCGAGACTTGGAGAAGTTAAGCAATTTGTCTAGGTCACATAGCTAGTTCAGTGGTAAGATTATTCATAAGATTACAGATCATCCATAAACAAAACTACGCTGACTGGTTTAATCAAAGCCCACTGGCCTCCAAAGTCAAATTAATTTGTTTGAGATTTTTTTGTACTTCAATGATGATGGGACGTGTGGAAATGTCTTTCCAGCCATAGAAATCAACTTTTCTATCTTAAATAATGATGTTTATTTAGCAGGGTGTTGTTTCATTCAACAAATATGAACACACCTTTACTGAGTCCACCCCCTTCCTGATGCAAGATAGAGGATCTTAAGAATCCATCCAGCAAAGCATGATGTAGACTGACCTGCTTTGGGAAGGGTCAGCCACTAGAATAGGAGTGAATGCTTACATTCAAATAGTGTTTCATCAGCATCTCCTCCCAGCATTTGGATATAAAATTCCTGATGTGACTCCTTTCTGACCTCTGTCTTTCCTTTCTCTTTGCTGGTGACATCCTGGTCTCTTTCCATTCTTTGCCCACTTCTCTCCAAGAAGGGTGCTATCTGACTGGTGGTATTAAAGAAGGAACTGAGCATGCTCAGTGAAACTTCCTCCTTTCTTTAGAAGCCCACCTGCCTGCAGGAAGCCCCCATACTCTGACCATGATGTGATGAGCTTGGGGGGAAGCTGGTTATTTGGGGGTGTGTCCACTCCCTTCCAAACTCATTTGAGCCACATTCTCTAATCTAGTTTTCATCAATATTAAAGCTGACATTTGGTGTCTGTCTGGCTCACCCATGCATCCAGTTGTATTTGTTTCCAAACTTGTGCAAGGAGGAGGGATGTGATGTCTTGAACTCCTTAGAGTCCCAATAATTCTCTGCTAATTGACAGGTTGATTTTATTTTGTGATAAAGGCCATCAGAGAGAGCATAGAAGAAACTCCTTCAAAATGCACATTCTGTCAGGGAAACTAGGAAATTGTTTGAGCTTCACATTTAAAATAAGTGTATTTAGCAGCATACAGTTTTGGAAGTGGATTTTTATTACTTTAGGTAGCTTGAATATTTAATTAAATCTGTCATTAATACTTCATAGAAATGCAAATCTGTCTCTTTTCCCAGGAGTTCTTTTAGACAAGGATGAAAGCCCCCTTTAGAGGCACATTCTCATGGTGCTGGAATTAACAAATTAAGTTTTCCAAAGAAGAAAGAAATAGGTTGTTAAAGAATTTTTCTTTTCTTAATTTCACTGACCAGGTTGTTCTTGCAGTATATACAAAAAGCTTTACACTTATCCCACATTTTAGAAATAACTTTGCATAAATAGGGCTTCCTTTGTGGCTCAACTGGTAAAGAATCTGCCTGCAATGCGGGAGACCTGGGTTCCCTGGGTTGGGAAGATCCCTTGAAGAAGGGAAAGGCTACCCACTCCAGTATTCTGGCCTGGAGAATTCTATGCACTGTATAGTCAATGGGGTCGCAAAGAGTCGGACACGACTGAGTGACTCAGTTTTGCATAAATAAAATGAGATATCCCTCCTGGCCATCTCTGTACCTTGCGTGTCTCCAGGGGACTAGATCTTATGGCTTACTGGGGCCATTACCTGTCCAAAGGTGGGGAAGATTGAAATCACATAGAGGAAATGTGAAAATTTAGCTCATGGCAGATGTGTCATGAGGGGACCTTTCATCCTTTCCTTGTTTATCTCCCATCACTCTTTTTAAGAACTTTAATAGGCTTTCCATAGCCCCCTTTCTATGACCTCCAGAGAAAGGCTACCTACTTTTACGTGGTGGTGAGGGTCTCTGTACTGTGGTTTCTGTCTGACCTCTATGTCCTTATCTGCCACTTTTCCTCTCAGTTTCGGTCTAATTCACCCTCTCACTAATCCCATACGGACCCTATGCATTCCGGCCTCAGTGCCTCTGGTTTGCTGTTCCCTCTTCCTGAATGCCTGGATCCTTCAATATCCAGCTCAGATGCCAAGGTCTTCACAACCTTCCCTTCCCCCTTCCCCTTCTCCATCCCCTAAACTATCATAGCCCTTTATAAAGACCTCCTTTATGGCACCGACCATGTGCATGCGTGCTCAGTCACTTCAGTCCTGTCTGACTCTTTGCGACCCCATGGACCAGACTCCTCTGTCCATGGGATTCTCCAGGTAAGAATACTGGAGTGGGTTGCCATGCCCTCCTCCAGGGGATCTTCCCGACCCAGGGATTGACCTGTATCTCCTGCATTGCAGGCAGAGTCTTTACCACTGAGCCACCAGGGGAGCCCAGCACCAACCATGTCCTACCTTTAATAATAAATTTAATATGAACAATAAACAACAACCGCTATCCATCACTGAACACTCCAATGTGTCAGGCAGTGTTATAGTCAATTAAAAATAGTGGATATAATCAAAATAATTCTACTTATTTTGCTTCCGGCCAAGACAGAATTAAAGCATCAAATTATCCTCTCACTTAAAACACAACAAAAAGGAATGAACAAAATATATGAAACAATGGTTTTTTGAAAACACTGGTTGTTATTAAGTCATGTCTGACTCTTTGCGACCCCATGAACTGCAGCATGCCAGGCTTCCCTGTACATCACCAATTCCCAGAGTTTGCCCAAACTCATGTCCATTGAGTCAGTAATGCTATCTAACCATCCCATCCTCTGTCGTCCCCTTCTCCTCCTGCCCTCAATCATTCCCAGCATCAGAGTCTTTTCTAATGAGTCAGCTCTTCACATCAGGTGGCCAAAGTATTGGAGCTTCAGCTTCAGCATCAGCCCCTCCAATGAATATTCAGGACTGATTTTCCTTAGGATTGACTGGTTGGATCTCCTTGCAGTCCAAGGGACTCTCAAGAGTCTTCTCCAACACCACAGTTCAAAAGCATCCATTCTTCAGCCTTCAGTTTTCTTTATGGTCCAACTCTCACATCCATACATGACTACTGGAAAAACCATAGCCTTGACTAGACAGACCTTTGTTGGCAGAGTAATGTCTCTGCTTTTTAATAAGCTGTCTAGGTTGTTCATAACTTTTCTTCCAAGGAGCAAGTGTCTTCTAATTTCAAGGCTGCAGTCACCATCTGCAGTGATTTTGGAGCCCAAGAAAATAAAGTCTGTCCAATTCCATTGTTTCTCCATCTATTTGCCATGAAGTGATGGGACCGGATGCCTGATCTTAGTTTTTTGAATGTTGAGTTTTAAGCCAGTTTTTCCACTCTCCTCTTTCACCTTCATCAAGAGGCTTTTTAGTTCCTCTTGACTTTCTGCCATAAAGATGGTGTCATTTGCATATCTGAGGTGATTGATGTTTCTCCTGGAAATCTTTATTCCAGCTTGTGCTTCATCCAGCCGGGCATTTCTCATGATGTACTCTGCATATAAGTTAAATAAGCAGGGTGACATATAAAGCACTGACATACTCCTTTCCCAAATTTGAACCAGTCTGTTGTTCCATGTCTGGTTCTAACTGTTGCTTCTTGACCTGGACAACAGTTAAAAGTGATCCCTGAGATACAGGAAACAAAATGAATTGAGCCTATGATCTGGTAACAGATCACCAGGCAGGAGGCTGTCTACCCGGTGCTCCTAAACCAGGAAGGAATGGGGTCTAGTAACATCCTTTTGATAACAAAACTTCGTGTTCCCTTCGAGCAGGGAAATGAAGTTCTCAAAAAGCAGAGACGTCCCTTTGCTGACCAAGGTTCATATAGTTCAAGTTGTGGTTTTTCCAGTAATCAGATATGGATGTGAGAGTTGTACCACGAAGAAGGCTGAGTGCCAAAGAATTCATGCTTACAAACTGTGGTGTTGGAGAAGATTCTTGAGAGTCCCTTGGACTGGAAGGAGATCAAACCAGTCAGTCCTAAGGAAATCAACCTTGAATATTCATTGGAATGACTGAAGCTGAAACTCTAATACTTTGGTACCCAGATGCAAAGAGTTGACTCACTGGGAAAGACCCTGATGCTGGGGAAGATTGCAGGCAGGAGGAGAAGGGGGTGACAGAGGATAAGATGGCTGGATGGCATTACCGACTCAATGGACATGAGTTTGTGCAAACTCCGGGTAATAGTGAAGGACAGGAAAGCCTGGCGTGCTGCAGTCCGTGCAGTCACAAAGAACTGGACATGACTTTGCGGCTAAAGAATAATAACAGCTTGCAGAGGAACTATTTCATGCTGTGGTTCTGCGTGTTATTGCCTCTCGTCCCTGATAAATAGTGGGCTGTTTTGTGAGCCAAATATGCAGGTCCCCACAGTGTGTCTTTGAAGAACTAGTTTCCTTTGTTGTTCTTCCTTCCCCAGGGCCTGTGGCCAGGACCACCTCTCCAAGAAGCCTTTGAAGTTTCCCCCTGCAGAATTTTCTTTTCCAGCCAACAACAGCCAACGTGGACTATTTGCTTCTTTGGGGCACTTTTTCCCTCCTCCCTGTGGCAGATTTTTTTTCTGAAGGACAGATCATATAGGTGAAATCTGAGCCTTTCAAGTTGGGACTTGCTCTCCTCTGAAGGACACACAATGGGGATAGGAAAATTGTGCAGACGTGGGAGAACCCAGGGCATCATCTTCTGCCAGCCTCTACATCATGAAAATATGCCAACTACTTTAAAACCTCTAAATACAAACACGTGACTCTTAAAAATAGGTTACATGAGAGGAAAAAAATGTTTCACAAACTTTTTTTTCAATTTTTTTTTGTGGTAAAATACACATAACATGAAATGTATCATCTTAACTATTTTCTCAGTGTCCAGTTCAGTGGCATTAAGTACATTGCCATTGAGTACAACCATTAACACCATCCATCCCCAGAAATTTCTTGTCTTCCCAAAATGAAACTTTGCCCGCATTAAGCACTAACTCCCACCGCTCCTCTCCCCAGCCTTTGGCAACCACCATCCTATGTTCTGACCCGATGAATTTGACTGTTCTAGGAGACTCATATAAGCAGAATTCTATGGGATTCGTGCATTTGTGACCGGTTGATTTCACTGAGCATAATGTCATCCACGTTGTAGCATCTGCTCAAATTTACTTCCTTTTCAAGGCTGCATAATATTCCATAATGTAGATTAAAGAGCCCATTCTGTTTATCCATCCATCTGTTGAGGGGCACTTGGGTTGCTTTGACTTTGGGCTACTGGGAATATAATTCCACAAACCATTAAAGGTGAAATTAAAGGCTCCATCGAGATACGGTGCTTATGCAGGCTACTTGGGGGTTGTGCTTTAGCTTCCTGGGCAGGGGAGTGGAGTGTATACTTACCCTTAGGGGCTCAAGTGGTGAAATCGGAGAGTTGAGTGGCATGAGCTCAATCATGTCTGACTCTTTGTGACCCCATGACCTGTAGCTCACCCGGCTCCTCTATCATGGGATTCTCCAGGCAAGAATCCTGGAGTGGGTTGCCATTCCCTTCTCCAAGGGATCTTCCCGATCCAGGGATCAAATCCAGGTCTCCTACGTTGCAAGCAGATTCTTTACCATCTATTAGACTGTATTGTTCTCAGAGAAAGCGTAAGAAGTAGTGATGTGGAGAAAAAAATGTAGAGATGCTGGAATGAACAAACTATTAATACTTAGTTGAATGAAGGATTCTTTCATTTAGAATTTCTTCTGAGCCCTTCAGGTGCTAAGGCCCTCCCCCAGAGGAGTTTTGTGCTGCTGGGGTAAACAGTATGGTGCCAACTGGGAAGAGGAGCTTGAGAGATGAAGGAAACACAGAGAAGGGTGGCGATAGATATGCAAAGTGAGGATGCTTCAAAGTGGCTCCTTGGGAACCAGAGATGCACAGAACAAACAGGAGATTTTCAGGAGGACCAGGATACGCAGCGTTTGAATCATAGCAAAGAGTTTGGATTTGTAGATGCAAGGAGCCTGGTGGGCAGGGCATGAGCCATCACGGGTATGGAAGTCCAGGTGTGGGGTGGGGATGGTGGAACAGACCAGCTGTACCTTAGCCTGGATGGGGGTGGGAAGGGCTTGGAGACCTTGTTAGGAAGACTGAACTTTCATCCTGTAGGATGGGGAAGCTTGAAGGATTTTGCCCTGGAGAGCAACACAGTTCAGTTTCCCTCCATGAATGATAAATGTGGAATGAACAGTTAGATTCCGAAAGCCCCGCAGTGAGCGTCTTTATAAGCGGAAGTGCCCTTGCTGTCTTAAACTGCACGTTGAGATTCCAGTACTGCTGCTTTTAATTCTTGAGACCTTCTTGGGGTCCTGACTGCTCCTGCCTACCTGCACCAATACAAATACCACCAATACCGGCTGCTGTTTGTAAGCCACACGTTCTGTCCTCTGCCCTGCCCTTACTTACGGCTCTCTGGTCTCTGGCCGGCCCCTCCCAGGTCCGAGGAGAGTTGCTTCGGGAGAGAGTGCAGCAGCTGGAGGCCCAGGAGGGACGCTTTGCCGAGTCCCTTGTCTCCCTGCAGTTCCAGAAGGCAGCCAGGATGGCCAGGACCCTGTGGGCGTACACCGCCCTCCTGAGCATCCAGGACCTGCTTCTGGAGGAGCTGAGTGCGTCGGAGACCCTGACCAAGTCGGCCTGTCTGCAGATCCTGGAGTCACACAGCCCGGTGAGTGCAGGACGTGGGAAGGAAAGGATGCCCGCTGTGCTGCATCCCTCAGTGGTTCTTTCTGGTGGCTGCCTCCATTTCTCCCGCCATCGGATGGGTGGTCCGCCGTCCTGTCTCCGCCGAGGGGCCCTGGGAAGGGCTGAGTGAGGTAACTTACATGGGAGCCTGGTGCCCTGTTGCTGCCCAAGGCTCCTCTATTTCGTTGCCTTCAGGAAGCAAACCTTTTAAATGTTAGCATTTTTAACATCTGGGAACCTGGGATTCCTCTTGCCGCCAGCAGCTGTTTGTTTCTTTGATAGTGCTATGAAAAGTAGAGAGAGAAATGGCAACCCACTCCGGTATTCTTGCCTGGAGAATCCCATGGACAAAGAAGCCTGATAGGTTCCCAGTCCATGGGATCGCAAGAGTCAGGGATCGCAAGAGTCGGACACGACTTAGCAACTAAACCACCACTACCATGAAAAGTAGCTGTGTAGCTTTCCATGAGGGCTTCCCAGGTGGCGCCAGTGGTAAAGAATCCACCTGCCAGTGTGGGAGATGTAAGAGATGCATGTTGGATCCCTGGCTTGGGAAGATCCCCTGAAGGAGGGCACGGCAACCCACTCTACTGTTCTTGTCTGGAGAATCCCAGCCTAGTGGGCTACAGTCCATGGGGTCACAAAGCGTCGGACATGCCTGAAGCAACTTGGCACAGCTTTCAGTGAAGGGCACCTTAGATGTTATGAAGTATTGGATTCATTTTTATTTTCAAAATTTTAATTATTACCATGATTTCTACATGCTACATGTTTTCAAGGTGTGGGAGGTATATTCATAACACAAAAGCTAGCGATGTAACTGCTTTGAGGACTGATTTTAGTTCCTGTATGTGTAATTTCAGAATTTTGTGTATTATTATAATAGTCACCTAAATGGAACTCACATTTATTGAGTGCCATGTGTGTGGCGGGCGAGCACTAACGAGCTGTGTGAAATGGGCGTGCTCTCATTTAAGCATTAATAATTCTTTACTCAAGCATGCGTCTTAAGACGATCATTTAAGCATGATTAATAATAAGTTGCAATTTTGTGCCTCTTTGCAATTATGTTCTTTGTCAGACATTATGGCGGTTGATTACTGAGCCATGCTGGGAACTTGGTAGTGTTTCTGTGCCCAGTTCTCAAGTAAAGAAATGAGATTCGGGCAAGTGGCAGGTCACGTTTTTTCCAAGGTTTTTCCAAGTGTTTCCAAGGTCCACAGCGCTAGTAAGTGAAATCCATTCTTTTCTGACTTTGGCCCTGCGTGACGTCCACGGATATCTCAGTTGATCCTGTCGATGGAGGTTCCCATTCCTTTATAGAAAATCATAAATAGCGGTAGACTCTGAAGCATGTGTGCTCGGTCGCGGTCGTGTCTGACCCTCTGTGACCCCACGGACTGCAGCCCACCGGGCTCCTCTGTCCACGGGATTTCCCAGACAAGAATACTGGAGTGGGTTGCCATTTCCTTCTCCAGGGGATCTTCCCATCCCAGGGATCGAACCTGCATCTCTTGTGTCTCCCACATTAGCAGACAGATTCTTTACTACTGCGCCACCTGGGAAGCCCAGATTCTGAAGAGTCCAGGCTATTTTTCCAGCAAATATAGTGCACCCTGCACTGTGACACCTGCTTGTAGGGATAGGAAGGAAGGAGAAACTTTGTGGGCATCCCAGCACAAAACATCCGGATACTGGATAAATAAAAATAAATGTACTTTTTCTTGCTTTGTGAGTTCACAGTAGGTTGAGGAAAATCCCCAAGGGATGAGGATAGTTTTGAAAAATCTGAACTCACAGAAAGAGATATTTGCAAACCCAGAGGCTGAAATCCAAAAGCAAAGGGAGAAAACCAGGACCTCCAGGGATTGGGGGGTTAATTTGAAGAACCAGGAGGTGGGGCTGTGGGATGTCCTGAGGAGCAGAGCAACCAGTGGGGTTGGTGCGGAGTGTTGGGGGGAAACCACTTGGCTCACAGGAGCCCCCAGGATCACCTGTCCAGCTCCAGCCCTGCCAGGGTTGGGGGAGGGGAGTCCCCTCTGTGAGTTTGTCGTCAAAGGTTTCTGCTGACAGGACAAAGGAGTCCAAAAATACTTTAGCCATTCAGTCAGAAAATCTCCAAGCTGATGATTTAAATTAGATATGCAAATATCTGGCAAGATTGACCATTTCAAAAAGAGATAAAGAAGTAATATCAGGAGTATAAAAGGCAACATGACAATAGATGCCCCAGAGTTTTTAAAAATAAGAGAATTCTATGAACAATAATTTTATGTAGGTGAATTTCAACACTTCTAAAAATTTATAGCTCGCCAAAATTGGCTAAAGTAGAAAAAAATCTCTGTAGTCCTGTTACCATGAAAGAAATTGATTTAATAATTTCAGAATCTTCTGACACACACAAAAATATCTAACCTTGATAGTTTTATAGGTGAACTCCACCAAACCTAAAGATAGCAAAATTTTCCAATCTCATATGCAGATCATTCAGATGTTAAAAAAAGTAGGGAATATTCCTCATTTCATGAAGCTCAGATAACCTTGACACCAAAACCAGACATGACTAGTAAGAGAAAGAATAATTAGAGTTTAGTCTTTCCTGTGAGCCTAGATGTACAATTCATAAACAAAATATTAATAAATAATCCAATCATCTATAAAACGATGTAGCACAACCAGTATGAGTTTTTCCCAGGAATGTAAGGTTGGTTCAACACTAAGACACGTATGGACAAAATTCATCAGATTAACAGATTAAAGAAACACGATTCCTGTGATCATTTTGGTATGAACAGAACAGGTATTTTATTGAATTCAGCGCCCATCCAATGTAAGACTCCTTAGCAAATTAGTAATAGGAGGAAATCCTGCAAGATATTTACCCAAAACCCACAGGGAGTATCACTGCTGGGTGATTGACATGGAAGCAAGGCCACCGCCTGGAATTACAGGTGAAGGAGGTGAGGTCTTCAGAGGAGGGGCAGGACCATGGGCATGTGTCAAGCAAATTAGGAACAAAGTAAGACACTAGGAGCCTCTGGCTTTTAATTCCCAATTCATCTCTTCATTATAAACTCCCTGAGAAACACCCCAATTCAACTCTAAGAGACCTAATGGCCCTTTTTTACTTGCAACAACCCTTATTCCTACTAGTAATTGGGTAGCACAACACTTACATTTTCAATTTTACGTTAAAGCCCTTTTAACTGACATCAAAGCTTCCTTATTCTCGGATGTGCTTGAAGTGGAAGCATTAGTATGTCCTGAACTGGAAGCAACTGATAAAACTATGGACGCAATGCCGGGTTTTTCTATTTTAATGAAGATTCACATTTGAAGGGAAGACAGACCTATCATTTTACACTTGATATTAGACTTTCATCCTGCAGTTTGATCGTTCTGGGAAAACCACTTTCCCATTGGGAATGGGCTTTTAAGCTGTTACACATTCAGAATTTAAAAAGCATAAAATGAAATGCTTTGGAAGCAGTGACTCCCAAGAAAACTGTGTCGGGTTCCCCTCATTCGATGAAGCGTTTAGACTCATTCTGTGATACTGGACCACAGAAAGGACACAACTGAATCGTGGGGTTGAATGGCAATCATGGGCAGCTTTAAATGAGATGGTCTTATTCATAACACATCATGTGACCCCAGGCTAACTGCACCCACTATATTTAACCCACAGTTTAAGTTGCTTCGTGTGTATCTACTTTTCCAAACCTGGACTGGACGTCTTCCTTTCCTGTCCTCTGCCTTACTGCCCACTCGCCACCACTCACTCAGTCTGTCGAGTCTGCCTTAATTTTCTCACTTTTGACCTTTGCCACCCAGCTTCACTACTCAGACAAATCTAGATCTGAAAACAAAAAAATCACACCAGAAGTAGCTCTCATCAGGTCCAGGGAATCGTGTTAAGTGTGTAAACCTTCTGTCAGCCCCGGGATGTTTTTATTCCCATTCTGCAGATGGAGTTGAGGCTTAGGACTGTTAACTCATTTTACCATGGTCCCAGAACTGGAAATCAAAGCCCATACCTCCTGCTTGCAAAGCCCAGTTCCTGTTCTCACACCAATTTCTGCCTGCCTCCTTCTTTGCCTACTGCAGTCTTCAGCCAAAGGAACATTTCTGAAAAATAAAAATAATTAGTGACAGCCCCATTCCCAGCTCCATATTTTAATATCTTGCCTCTACCCCTCCCTCCCTCAGACCCTGTACTTTAGCCCTTGGACCTTCCTGAACACTTGAGATACATTCAGGCCTCAGTTCCTTTGAAGGACCTCTGCCTAGAATGCTTCTGCTGCCCACCCTACAAACTCCTCTCTGGCAGCTACAACAAGCCGAATGTTGCCTCTTCTGTGAAGCCATCCATGATTCCCTTGGGCAGAGTTGATTTCTCCCAGCTCTGTGCTGAAGTCACCCTCAATCTAGATTCCCTAAGGTGACTGTTACCTGTCACTGTATCTGTATTTGCACAACTGTCTCCCATGCTAAACCATGAGTTTCCAGAGCCTAGGGGCCATGTCTCATTCACCCTGGAATCCCTCATGCCCAGTAAACAGCCTGAAACTGTCTTCATCGTCATCATCTACCCATCTGTCCATCCATCCATTCATTCAACAGATGTCTACAGAGTGCTCTCCAGAGACAATGGGAGCAAGAGATAGGGCCCCAAGTTAGAGAAACCTGAAGTTACCCCTCTCTCAGGTTCTTGGGACTTCACATGTCCTTACGCTCTCTGCTCCTTAGCTATCTTATTTATAAAATGGGATATTAACAGATTCCTAGTTTGTGCTGGTTTATGAAGATCAAATACATTAATTCATGTAAAGATACCATGAATTGAATCTAGCACAATGAAGAAGTTCGGTGCGTGCTAATTGCCATTATTACTATTAATAATAAGATGATGCTGATTACTGTACCTCCTTCCATAGGCCAGGTGCCTGCTCCCTGTTGGGAGGCTGCTGCTACTGTTTAGTCACTCAGTCGTATCTGACTCTTGCGACTCCATGGACTGTAGCCTGCCAGGCTCCTCTGTCCATGGGATTCTCCAGGCAAGAATACTAGAGTGGGTTGCCATGCCCTGTTCCAGGGGATCTTCCTGACCCAGCGATCCAATCCAGGTTTCCTGGCAGGTGGATTCTTTATAGCTTAGCCACCTGGGAAGCCTGCTCCCTCTGGGGAGAGGGATGAACAAGGCAGTCCCAGAGTCCCTGCCTCACATCGAAACTCTAGTGAAGACAGCAGATTCTAGATTCAATTCTAGAACCACATCTTGGATTCCAGTAATGCTAAGTGGCAGGGGTTTGGGGATAGGACTGACCCCTGGGAGAACCTGCCTCCAGCAAATTAGAACCTGCAGGATATGTTTGTTCCCAACCGGGGTTCACCTGGTCTTGGAAAATCAAAGTGTGACATGCCAGCTGTCTGTGCTCTGCCTGTTTCGGGAACACTAGCAGGTGTGGGTTTGTCCTTTCTTTCCCCATGCAGTGGGCTGGGGCTGGCACCTCAGTGGAAATCTTGTCCATGACCAGCTTCGGGCTGTCAGAACATGGGAGTGGAAACTCATTAGTGCTGTTGTAAATGCTGTGCTTGGTTATGTTTCCATTTGGGATGCAGCAAAGAGAAGGATGGTAACAATTGGAAATCTCATCATGCTGGAAGCCCGTACTCAGAGCATCCCAAACTTTTCACAGCACTGGAGGCAAAACCTATATGCTCTCCATGCTATGACCTCAGTTTACCTCTCTGGCCATTTTCTCCATGTCTTGATTTTTGAGTAATGTTTCTGAGACTTTGATGCAAGCTTTGGCGCCTCTGCAGAAAGGCAGATTGTTTTGTACAAAATTTAGGAGGATCAAGGACCACCATCACCTGATGACGTCTATCCAAGGCCTCTTAGGATCAAACCCTACCCTCACCCCACCCCCAGGTAGAACACAGGCCAGTCTGGTGAATAATGGGTTCGATGACAATGGTTTCAGTGACTAACTCCTAAAGCCCACCTTCCTGCCCACCCTCTCTTCTCCACCTAAACAGACTGTGCATAGTCTCTTGTATCCAGATTCTCTGACTCTGATGGCCTCAGGCTGCAAATTCTTATTTGGTCAGTGAGAGACAGTATAGCTTGCGGGTTAGGGCACAAACCAAATCATGGAGCCAGCTGACCTGGCGCCATATTCTCATCCTGCCACTTAAGATTCATGGACGTGCATGCTGAATCCCTTCAGTCATGTACAACTCTTTACAACCCTATGAACTGCAGCCCTCCAGGTTCCTCTGTCCATGGGATTCTCTAGACAAGAATACTAGAGTGGGTTGCCATGCCTTCCTCCAGGGGATCTTCCTGACCCAGGGACCAAACCCATGTGTCCTGTGTCTCCTGCATTGCAGATGGAGTCTTCACTGCTGAGCCACCTGGGAAGCCCCCTTAAGAATCACATGACCTGGCAAATTACTTTTTCTCTCTGCCTCCGTTTCCACATAGGTAACGGAAAAGAAGTATGGTTTCCATATAATTTTTATAAGGATTCAATGAGATGAATCTATGCAGAGCACTGAGAGCAGTGCTGGTGTGACCTGAGTATGGTTGGTATGAGGCATGATCCATGTTTGCTGGTCCATCCCAGTCCTCATCATGTAGAATACATGCTGATACCCCACATATATCTGTAACAGGTGTGAGCTGCTAGACAGGTGCCATGTGCTGCAAATGAGGGGATAGAAATGCAGCCCTGCCCCCCAGGAGCTCACACTCTAGCAGGAAATAGAGCACTGTTCTAGTCTGCTTGTGCTACTGTGTCCAAACACCATAGACTTAAGGGCTTAAAGAACAGATATTGATTTTCTCACAGTTCTTGAGGCTGGGAAGTCCAAGATCAAGGTGCCAGCTGATTCTGTTTCTGGTGAAGAATCTTTGTGGTTTGTGCACAGCTGCCTTCTCACTGTGTCTTCATGTGGCAGAGAGAGCTCCAATCTCTTTCTCCCTATAAGGGCACTGATCCCATCATGGGGGCCCCACCCTCATGTCTGTCTAAACCTATGCATGACTGCTTGCAGTCCTGTCTGACTCTTTGCAATCCTATGGACTGTAGCATGCCAGGTTCCTCTGTCTATGAGATTTTCCTAGCAAGAATACTGGAGTGGGTTGCCATTTTCTCCTCCAGGGGATCTTCCCAACTCAGGGAAGGAACCTGCATCTCTTGCATTGGTAGACGGGTTCTTTACCACTAGTGTTGCCTGGGAAGCCCTACTAACCCCTAAAGCCCACACCTCCACACCTCCAGGCACCCTGTCACTGAGCACTAGGGATCCAGCATGTGGATTTAAGGGACCACAAGCATTCATTCAGTCTGTAACAGGAAAATACTAGGGGTAGTGAGTGGGCAGTTGAGGAGGGGGTGTCTGTATCTCCAAGGAACTTAGGGAGCCTGAAGTAAGTCCCTGACAGCTTTTGATTACTGAGGCAACCATTTCAAAAACATCTGTCTGAAATAAACAGGTTGCCAACTAAACAACTGGATAAAAGCAGAATGCCCCACCCATGAAGTTCCCGTTTCTGGGAAGCTCTGGTTGACCTACATACCTGACCTCTTGAGTGACCCTGCTTTGCCCTCTCTGCACCCTAATTCCTGCTCTCTTACTTTCCCAACAGAAAGAGAACCAGTGATCCCTAGGCACCCCACCTTTGACCCCCCAAAAGGCAGAGCACCCGGGCCATGTTCTTTTTCTCTACTTGTGATGCTGCTGTGTGGCCCAGGTGTGCCATGTACCCTCCAGGGCATGTTCCTTGTTTCTTCAAGGTCCTTGATGGTTGTTGCTCAGGTGTCTCAGCACTCAGGCACAAGCTGCTAACTTTGTAACATGCTTCTCTTCCCTGACATCTTTCTATCCTTCATTTTCTAATGTCTGTTTAATATTTAATTTCTATTGAATGTTTAATACTGAAGTTTTACTGGAGATAATATTTTTCAGCTTTTTATTTTGAAATAATTATAGATTCACAAGAAGTTGCAAAAATAGTCATAAGAATCACAAGGACTGGTCCACCCTCAGCATCGACCCATAGGGAAATGTCTCTGGGGGCTACCACAGGGAGTGTGGACCCAGGTGAGGATCCCCAGGCAGCTCCAGTCAGTAGCATCATGGACTATGGCTGAGACCAACACAAAGCAGTTCCCCCAAGGAGGTTCTTCTAAAGCCAGTCCTTGTAAGAATGCTCATAGTTGGGCAGGCAAACAGGGAAAAGGCCTGCAGGTAGGGGCGTGGCGTGTGCAAAGGCACGAGGTGCGAGAGACCCGGAAGCAGTCTCATTGTGCTGTTTGCACAGCTGGATGGCGGCAGGGGCGGACAGTGATGGGGAACACATGTCCACCCATGGCTAATTCATATCAATGTATGGCAAAACCACTACAATATTGTAAAGTAATGAGCCTCCAATTAAAATAAATAAATTAATTAAAAAGAAAAAAAAAAAAGAGGAGGTCCTGCTAGGCTTGCAGCGCTGAGCCGAGAGGGGTGGATTTTATCCTGCAGCCCACCTGCCTTGTGCTCAGTACCTGCCCCTCTGTGTGCAGGAGCTCCAGGAGCTGGAGAGAAAGCTGGAGGACCAGCTGGCACACCAGGAGGCGGCCCAGATGCAGCGGGCCCTGGACAGTCGGCGGCAGTGGGCGGACGAAGGATCTGGGCTTCTGCAGGAGCCGGAGGAGACAGATTCTGAAAGGCAGGTCTCTGCTGTCCTGCGGCGAGCCCTGAGTAAGGGTCACAAGCTACTGGAGCATCACCAGCAGAGGTGAGCTGAGGACCCAGCGTACGACATCTTCTTTATGAGTCCATCTGTGGATGGACACTTAGGTTGCCTCCATATCTTGGCTATTGTAAATAGTGTTGCAGGGAACGCAGGGGTACATGTATCTTTCCAAAAACATAACTTTTAACAGCTTCATAATTTTCCACTGTGAAGGACAGGGTGAAAATTATAATACATAGCATGACTCCATTTTTGAAAACACAAATTCATTGAAAGAAAATAGGCCAGACTGTAATAGATGTGATTTCTGTGTGGTGAGATTACAGGTGACTTTAATGTGTTTGATTATGCTTTTCTGTGTAAACACAGCATCAAAGTGCATTTCTGTTCCATTGAAATAATTGCTTAAGAGGGTGAATCTGTTTGATCAGAGGAAAATGGTCAGAGATGTTGACTTGACTTAGATTTGATTGTGTATTTTAGGATATTTAACACCCTAATGTATTCCATGCTTCATGGAGAAAATTGCTGATTATCAAGCTTTTTGTATGATTTGTACCCTCAAAGGGTTTAGATTGTATTAACCAGCAAGAAGGCAGGATGGATAACCCAGAATACCAACTTTAACTGGCTAAGGGGATAGACTGGGAAGACCCCCTTGTGGGGAAATCAAGAAGCCTGATGGAGACCTCATGTGATAAGGTGCCACCCAGCTTCTGTGGTCAGAGCCAGGTCCATCCTTGGGAGATGATTCTGGGCCCACTTCAACACAGGAGCACATGATGGATGAAGACCCCAGACCTTGGTGTTCTTGAGCACCAGGCGTGTCAGCTAATACTGAGAGTTTTCACATTAGGATCACCACTGGAGGTCAGAAGCAACAAAAAGTGCCCACTGTACTGAGCAGGCATTTTGAGACTGAAAAACAAGCCAGGCAGCTCCATTTAACTGATAGATCCATTTATCTAGGGTAACTTACTCACATAGTGGGATCAGGCGGACAACAACCCAGAAGGCTTTACAGCTTCACTCTAAACCAAGGGGCCATTGAGACAATTTTATAATTAACCCAGGGTATGGGGGTAGGTGCTTGAAAATGGGATATTTTCCTAAGTCAAAATTTATGAATGGGTAACTAGTCTCGTGGATGCCAGGAATACTTCAGAGAAGGTTTTCATCCTTGTCTGGGGAATAACAAAGCACAGAGAATACCTGACTCCAATGATTATTAAACAATATCTATTAACTACAAAGCCTTTGACAACAGAGAAGTGATACATTGCACAGTCCTGGGTGGGTCAGCAGAAGGACAGGAAAGACTGTAAGGGCCCAAGATGACATCAGTTATGCTAATAGCCATGCAGAGCACAGGCTGCCCTGCAAAGCCACAGAAAAGTCTCCATACGGTTCCCACAAAAATTCTCACTTGAAGGAGCCCTCCATCCTGGTGAGCAGTCCCGGATTCATTTATTTGCAAGATAATCAAGCTAAGAAGAGGCCAGCGTCTTCTGGCTATCCCTTTTGATGGATTTTTTTTTTAATCATGTAGATTAGGTTTGTGATACTTTGTTATTTAACCAACTAGACAATCTTCTCACAGGATCACTTTATAACAACACTGAACTGATGGAGATTTTGTTTTCACCCTAGTTTGAGAGAAGAGCAAGAAGACAGTGTCGTGCTGGAAGATTTGCTGGAGAATATGGAGACTGATACCTTTGTGACCCTGTACGGCCAGGTGAGCACAAGTTCACCATGTCCTGGGTCCATCCCTTGCCAGCCCATAACTTTACCTTTTTCTCAGAGTCCACATTTCCTCACCTGCAGGACACAGATGATAACAGGAACCTTGAGAGCTGCTAAGAGGATTTGTGAAAATCCCTGGCCCAAGGCCAGCACCTAGGGGACATTCAATCAGGGGTCACGGCAGCAGCAAAAACAATAGTAATCACTCCCCTGGTCAGTGTGTTTTCTGTGATTAGACAGGCACCCAAACCGTCTTATTGTCAGTCTTAAATAGGTTTAATATACACAGAGTAGGTTCCACCAGGAACAAAGTTGGTCATTGAAATCTGGGCCATATAAGGAGAATGCTGAGACTGCGCACCACGTTTCAACTTTTCTGTGTTGAGGTTGGGTAGTCTCATTCTTGGCCAGAGCTTCAGCCCATTTCTGAGACAGAGCGCGAGGCCGTGCACGCGGAGTCATATGCAGAATTATGTAACTCTACTAGTGGTGTTTTATGTGCATCCCAAGGTGGGCTTCCTGGTTTCTCTGAGTCTCAACAAACGTGATCTGTGACAGTGGTTTATGCCAATCCCAGGCCGTTGGGAGGTAGGTGCTGCTGCCCTTGCTTCAGTTCAGTGATGTCACTGTCACACTCTGATTCTTCCCACTTCTCCTTGAAGTTCCAGCTGCTGTGTCTGTGTTCACGTGAAGAGGGTAAAGGTAGAACACAATCACTCTGCTGTCTTTTCTTTCCAAGAAAGTACATGCCACCAAGTCTCGGAAGCAAATTATACTCATGTCCTGAGGAGACCCGACCCATGGATCCCTGGTTGCAAGGGGGGCTGCAGGTTCAACACTTCCTTTTCAGCCTCCAAAGAGAGCCAGCAGGGAGAAGGGGTAGGGACACTTTCAGGTGTCCAGCCAGCAGAATTGGCCACAACTGTCCATAGGCACACACATCTTCTCACTTGTATTAGTTTCCTATTGCTGCTGTAAAAAATTACTACCAATTTAGTGGCTTAACAGAACACAAATTTATTATCTTCTTGTTCTGTGGGTCAGAAGTCCTGCATGGGTTTTACCAGACTAAAATCAAAGTGTCAACAGGTCTGTACTCCTTCTAAGGATCCGGGAGAATCTGTCTCCTCCTCATTCAAGTAATTGTCAGAATTTGGTTCATTGTGGTTTTAGGACTGAGGTTTTCATTCCTTGCTAGCTGTCAGCTGATGGCTGTTACCAGTTTCTAGAGGCATTTGAATTTCTTAGTTCATGGCTGCCTTCTTTCATCTTCAAATTCAACAAATCACATCTTACTGATGCTTCTTCTATTGTCATCACATCTCTCTCTGACCTACCACAGCAGGAAAAGTTCTGTGCTTTTAAGGACCCATGTGATGATGAGGTTGGACTCATCTGGATAATTAGTCTAGGATACTCTCAGCTCATGATCATTAAGCTTCATCACAATGTCCCTTGCCATGTAAAATGACATATTCACAGGTTCTGGGATGGGACATGATCACCTTCAAGGCCATTATTCTGCCAGTCACACCAGCCAGGAAGCCAAGGTTAAGCGTCAAAGTCAGTAGTAAGTCGAACATGTTCCTTCCTCTTTGACATGAGAGCTGACCTGGGCTTTCTTGCTATTTACAGCAAGAGAGGAGTACCCACCCATGGCAGGACCCAGGAGAGTACTTGCCACTCATCTCCCTGTCAGGCAGTTCTACCATCGTCCCCTTATAGACAGGTCCTCCAGAGGGGACATTATTGCCCAAGTTCACATTGAGGAGCCTGGTGGAGCTAGGTTTGGAGCCCACATTCTTCTACCCCATGTCTCTTAGCCTGAGCTCCAGACTGGGGGTGGGGGAGGAAGTGGATGTTTCCAGAACACCTGTTGTGCATTGAGTATCATCCTAGGCACTCATATCAGTTATTCATTTAATCCCTGCAGAAGGCTGGAAATCACAGACTATCTTCTCTATTTTGCAAATAGAGGAACCAAGGTACAACTGGGTGGCTTAGGGCTTCAGGGCTCACCATCCTCCTTAGAGCTCAGAACTCGGCCTGGGGTTGGTGACTTACACGGGATGTGCTCTTCCTGCTCTGTTGCCCTGCAAAGCACATGCTGCTTCTGGCCTGGGTCTCTGTGGGAACTGAGCCATCTCCCATGCTCACTGTGATTCTCCTTCTTCCTTATTACTAAGAGACTTGACAGATGGCCAAAGTGTCATGTGTAGAATATCATCCAGGTTCATCCCTAATTTGTTGGCTCTTTTAAACTGTGAACTCTGCTAAAGAACTGGCCCTGTCAGGAGTAAAATGCTGCTGGGATGGAAGCCTTGTCATTTAGGAGGATGATTTTTCTCTGCCCACCCCCCATCCTGTGCTTTGTAGAAGCCCCCAGCAATGTCTACTCAACTTCATTTCTTTCTTCCCAGCCCTTGTGTATTAGTGAGGGTTTTCCAGAGAAACAGAAGTACGAAGACTTGGGAAGAGAGGGAGAAAGAGGTTCACTTTAAGGAATTAGCGTATGTGATTGTGGAGACTGGCAAGTCGAAACAGGCTGGCAATATAGAACAGCAGGCTGGAGACCCGGGGAAGAGCCAGTGTCACAGTTCAAGTTCAAAGGCCCACTATTGGCAGAATTCCCTCTGGCTCAGCGGTCAGTCTTTGTTCTGTTCAGACCTTCACCTGATTAGATGGAGCCCACCCAGATTGTGGAGAGCAATCTGCTTTAAGTCCACTGACTCAAGTGTTAATATCATTCAAAAGCTACTCCACAGATATGTCCAGAAGTATGTTTGTCCATATAAATCTTGGCACTGTGGCCCAGACAAGTTGGCCTATAAAATTAACCATCACTCCTTAGTAGAGGAGTCCTGTATTTTGCCTGTTTGTTCTTTGTACCAGGCAAGAGAATAACCAGGGAAACCCAGTCCCACACCCATTCTTTCTCCTGCTTCTTCTAATTACTCCTCCCCCTCCTCCTTCTCTTCCTTCATCTCCTTCTTTTTCTTCTTTCCCCTGCAATCTCTGTCTTTCTCTCCCTCTCCCTACCCCCCCCACCTCTATGCGTCTTTTGTTTTATTTCCTGCTTATTATACTGCCTGAGGGACAGCATAGTTTGAATTACAAAATTTGCATGAAGGATCATTTCCACATGAGCACCCATGTTTTCATATTTATGCAACTTTGCCAACTCCTCCTCCTTTGCATATTTATGACAATGTCAAAATAACACTCAAATGCCTGCTCTGTGCTAGACACATCACACATCATCCCAGTTAATGCTCACTGTTGCTCTGGGGGCCCTGGCAGTGGGAAGAGCCTCCCCTAGGCACTGCTGCAAATCCATCACTCCTTATGTGATGGCAATGATACCAACAGCAGTGGATATCAGCCCAGTGTTGAGGAGAGGCATGGAGAGGATCATCACTGGACAGATGAAGAAACTGAGGATCAGAGAGGTGATGTGACTTAGCCAGGTCCCACAGCCAGTCAGTGGTGGAGCTGGTTTTTTTTTTTTTTTTTTTGGTTCCCATGTAAGATTTTTTTTTTTAATAAATTTATTTATTTTAGTTGTGGGCTAATTACTTTACAATATTGTAGTGCAAGCTGGTTTTAAATCAGTTTATCTTTCTTTAAAGGTGCTACTCATTTCATGTCACTGCACCATTCCCTTTGAAGCAAAATATTTCCTAATTGTTTCATGAATAAAATGGAAAGGGGAGCTCATTTTAAAATGGATGGTGCTGACTCAGCAAGGCAGGAAGTTTCCCTGTGCTGTGGGAAGAGGTTGGGACCCCATCTGTGGTCCACACTGAACTCATCTCCTTTACTCCCTCAAGACTCCAGCATGACTTATAGACAGTAGAGTGGAATTCTTTTTTAACCACATGAAGGATGACTTAGAGTCAGCTTAACATCTTCTGAAGAGGCTTTTTTCTTGAATAAATATTGGCTGTGCTCCTGGTAAGTGGCAAGTACTATTCTAGGCCCTGGGATTTTACCAGCAAAGTAAACAGATGAAGCCCAGGCTCTCAGGAACTGATTTTCTAATGGATAGAGCAGGCAAGCAACAAAATAGATACATAAAATATACATTATTTTATGTGGATTATGATCTCATTTTTATAGTCATGTCCATCCATCCATCCATCTATCCATCACTCCATCTTTTGTCTATCCATCCATCCATTCAACTGCCCTTTGTCTACCCATCCATCCACCCATCCATCCATCTATCCATTCATCCGTCAGTCCACCTGTCTGTCTATCCATCCATCCACCATCCATCTCTGCATCCATCCATCCATCCATTCATCTGTCCATTTGTCCACTCATCATCTATCCACCCACTGTCCAGAACCCATTTATCCATTCACCCATCTATCCATCCATCCATTCATCTACTTACATACATACCTAGAAAAATTGCTAGAATGTGGTTTGCCTAATGCTACTGATAACTATTTCTGGATAGTGGCACTTGAAATAATTAACAGCATTTTGTGCTTTTTGGTATTATTTGAATTCCTTAAAATTAGCAGTATTTCTTAAAAATCAAGACAAGGAAAAACCAAACAATGGAAATCCATGCCAAGTCTAGTGTTGGTGAAGCAGAACAGGAAAAGAGGGACAAGCAGGGGCTGCTGGCAAACCTGGTCTTTCTGCCACTGTCTTCTGCATGGACAGCTGGCCCCCACATTGCAGTTCACTTCCGTTTATAAAAGTAGCTCCAGATGGCTAAAGTGATGTGGCCTGCACAGATGCTTTTGCTGTCACCACCTTCAAGAAGACTGACCCAGTTAACTGACCTGTATTGAGGATTATTGATCAAGAAATTTCAGAGCTAGGAGGGCCATGGCAGTTGGGCCGGTGGGTCCCCACATTCACTAGTGTGGTCCCAGTGGGATCCAGGAGTCTTCTGCCTCAGGATAGAGATGAGTCTTCAGAGTGTTGATGAAGTCAAAGTTTATCCTTCATTTATTCAACACACATCTGTTGATGTCTTTCTCTGTGCCAGAAACCAGGTTAAATGCTGGAGATTGAGAGAGATGTGATACTGATGCTATCTTAAACCTCACTGGAGAGACGCATAAGAAATTGGACAGTTGAATTAAATTGGACAAGAATTAAAATTGAGTTGATTAAAACCAATGAGAAAGCAGAGGAGAGGCATCTGTCCCATAATGTGGGGTCAGGAAAGGCTTCTAGAAAAGCCATTGTGTGTACGTTAGTCGCTCAGTCATGTCTGACTCTTTGTGACTCCATGGACTTTAGCCCACTAGACTTCTCTGTCCATGGAATTCTCCAGGCAAGAACACTGGAGTGGGTTGCCATGCCCTCCTCCAGATGATCTTCCCAATCCAGGGATTGAATCCAGGTCTCCTGCATAGCAGGCAGACTCTTTACCATCTGAGCCACCAGGGAAGCCCAGAAAAGCCAATACTGGTGTAGAAACCAAAAGAAGAGAACCAGATAAAGAGCAGTTTGGGGAAGAATGTATTCTAGGCAGAGGGAAGCACATGGGTCCTAAGGAAGGAGGCTTGGTATTAATAATAACAACTTCTTCAATCACTGCACTGAAAGCATTGGTCAAGGCCATAGGCAGTCCCGTGTTTCCAAACACCATGGTCAAGTCCCTGTCTTTGTCTTCCTTGACCGCGCTGTAGCACTAGGTCCACAGCCCTTTTCTTGAATATGTTCCCTCCTTCGTTTCTAATACTGTGGACACCTGGTTCTCTCCCAGCCCTGGAGAGACTCCCTGACTACAGTTTACCCAGCAGACCAAGGGAAAGATGGTGGACTCATCCTCAATTCTCATCTTTCAGTGAGCTTGTGGCTCTACTCTCACGGTGTCTCCCATGGCCCACCACTCCTCACCACCTCCCGTCCACCACTCTGGTTCACCTGGCCAGCATCTCTCTCCTGAGATACATCCCCTCTGCTTCTCCTCTTGTTGCAGATGGTTTGTGGTCTATGTGTCATCCAAAGCAATCTTTAAAAAATGAAAATCCGCTCATGCCATTCCCACTGCTTAAATTCCTGCAACGGCTTCTCATTTCACCATAAAGACCGGCCATAGCCTCACTACAGTGAAAAGGCCCTTATGAGCTGGCCCCCTGCTACCCATCCCACTGGATCTCCTCGCACTCTGCTTCTCACACAGTCCATGGGGTCTCCCCTGACCATATAGTCAAAGGTCCGTATAGTCAAAGTGATGGTTTTTCCAGTAGTCATGTATGCATGTGAGAGTTGGACCACAAAGAAGTCTGAGTGCTGGAGAATTGATGCTTTTGAACTGTGGTGTTGGAGAAGACTCTTGAGAGTCCCTTCGACTGCAAGGAGATCCAACCAGTCAATCCTAAAGGAGATCAGTCTTGAATATTCATTGGAAGGACTGATGCTGAAGCTGAAACTCCAGTACTTTGGCCACCTGATGAGAAGAGCCAACTCATTAGAAAAGACCCTGATACTGGGAAAGATTGAGGGCAGGAGGAGAAGGGGATGACAGAGGATGAGATGGTTGGATGGCGTCACTGACTCAATGGGCATGAGTTTGAGCAAACTCTGGGAGATGATGATGGACAGGGAAGCCTGGCGTGCTGCAGTCCACGGGGTCACAAAAGTCAGAAACGACTGAGCGACTGAACAACAAGGACTTTGCAGATGTGATTAAGGATTTTCAGCTGGGGGCATTGTCCTCGATAATCCCAGTGGGTCCTAAATATAATGAGAAGTGTCCTTACAAGAAGGAAGCAGGACTCACACCCTGAAGAGAAAGCAAAGACAGAAGCAGGGATTGGAGGACATACTTTGAAGATGAAGGAAGGGGCCATAAGCCAAAGAGTGCAGGCAGGCCTAAACGCTGGAAGAGACCAGACAAAGGATTCTCCCCTGGAGCCTCCAGAAGGAGCCAGCCCAGCTGACCTTGACTTTGGCCCAGTGACACTGATTTCAGACTTCCGGTCTCCAGAACCATAAGAAAACAAATGTGTGTTATTTTAAGCACTGAGTTTGGGCTGATTTGTTACAGCCTCAATAGGAAACACATACAAATACAGTAACAACAGCAACAACTATCGGCAACTTACTGAAGGACCATCATTTGTCAAGCACTGCACTTAGATGTCCTGTAAATCAGAGTTCTTTTAAGGTGAAGATAAAAAGTGGCAGAGGATGAGATGGTTAAATAGCATCACTGACTCATTGGACACGAATTTGAGCAAACTCCAGGAGATGGTGAAGGACAGGGAATCCTGGCATGCTGCAGTCCGTGGGGTCACAAAGAGTCAGACACAACTTTGCACCTGAACAACAACAGAAATTCATTTCAAACTAGTTTGAGTGTAAAGGAAATATATCCATACCCTGATTGTCCCCCCCCCAAAATCAGGGCTGAGCTCTGGGGGTTCAAAAGGCAAAGGACATTCTGTGAGTCTCTCCCTTTCTCCACCTCTCTCCCATTTCTTTGTATCCACTAATAAGCTTCTTCCACACAAGAAGGGACATGACAACTGACAGCTCTGAGCTAATGGCCTCTCAGCATCCAGTGGTCCCGACTTTGCTGTATAAAGGGCTTTTCTCTCCTGGGTTTGCTGTGTAAGATCCCAGGAGAGGTCTCTGGTTGATCAGGTGGCCTGGCATGCCCACCATGTTGCTAGGAGATATAATTTGCCTTCTTAGCACAGACCAGTTTTACCCATCACAGCTCATCTTGTCTTCACAAAACCTTTAATGTAGCTATTACTGTTATCCCATTTTACAGATGAGGAAGCTGAGGTTCAGAGAGAAATAAAGGTACTTCCCAAGGACACATAGTTCTGTGCAGTGGTGCTGGAAGCTAACACAGATCTTGGGAAGTGTAGAGCTTATGTGTATGCTTTCTTTTTTATAAACTTTTTTGGGGAAATGCTTTTAGATTCACAAGAATTTGCACAGGTAGTATAGAGAGTTCCAGCACCTGGATCCATGTTTCACTGTTTCACCCAATGGTTTCATCTTACAGGATCCTAATACAATATCAAAACCAGGAAGTTGACATGGATACAAAATGCATGTATACTTCTATGTCACCTTATCACATGTAGTTTAGAATGACACCAAAATTAAGATGTAGAACTATTTGTTTGCCACAAGATCTGCTTGTATTACCCCTCTATAGTTTATCCACTCCTCCCTGTGTCCCTGGGGCTTCCCAGGTGGCACTGTGATAAAGAACCCATCTGCCAGTTCAGCAGACATAAGAGACCTGGGTTTGATCCTTGGGTTGGGAAGATCCCCTGGAGGAGGAAATGGCAACCCACTCCATTATTCTTGCCTGGAGAATCCCATAGACAGAGGAGCCTGGCGGGCTACAGTCCATGTGGTCACAAAGAGTCAGACACGCCTGAAGTGACATAGCATGCAGCACACCACATCCCTAACTCCTGGCCACTTCTGCTCTGTTCTCCATCCCTACGTTTTTTCAACTCTGGTTATCCACTGAGAATCATACAGGATGTGGGTGTGGAGCCTGGCTCTTTCCAGGCAGTAGAAAGCCCTAGAGATCCTTCCACTTCTTTCACTGCAGACTGACATTCCGTGGTATGGCCATAGCACAGTTTCTGTAACCCTCCACTGCTTTAGGGCCCTTTCAGTTGTTTCCAGAGCCTGTGCTGTTCCCTCTGAGCCCTGTTGCCTCACAGAACATGAGTAGGAGGAGAAATTACTAATTGGCCCGGCTGCAGGCCAGGGCTGTAACTATGATGAGTGAGTTACACTCTATCCGGAAGGGTAGCTGGAAGGGATGGATGAAGGCCTAGGGAATGTCATGGCAAGCCAAGGCTGCTGACCAAATAGACTTTCTTGACAGCTCTGTAAATTTGAAGACATGTTTTCAAGACTGAGCTACTAAAATATTTATCTCCCTGGGACAAAAAGTCCTAAGACCATGATCCATTCAACCCTGCTGTTCATCAAGGTGAGAGCCGTGAGGCTCTGAGTCCCTGCATTCACTCCTCCAGGAGCTGAGACTGGCGTCGTACCTTTCGAAGCTGACGATGCTGCCAGGGGGCACGCTGCGCCGGCTGCTGACCGTGGCTCTGCCTGCAGCCTCGCAGGCTGAGCTGCTGGCCGTGCTGGACTCCGTGGGCCAGAAGCATCAAGACCACGTGGTGGAGAACGATGGTGGCGGCGTGCAGGCTGACCTGGGCAGGACGGGGTGAGTGCAGGGCTGCTGCCTTTAGAAAATGAGGTCCCAGTAGAGAGAACGGATGGGGGTAGTGAACCAGACCGTGGGGCACAAGCACACCCTCCTTCCCAGGGGAACTTCCTCACTCAAGGAGCAGACAGCATCCAGGAGTGTCATCATGAATCCTGGAAGTCATGGCCAGCCCAAGGGTTTTGTCCACAGTTTCTCTTTTCATCACCGGTTCATTTCCCAATAGGATCTTAAGACAGTAATTTTCCTTGGGCTGTAAATATGCCATATACACACAGTAAATACATAAAGGAAAAAGGCAAAGAAACACCCATGGTTCTATCAGCTGGAGAAACTGGCTATTAGCATTTTGTCACAAGACTTCCTCCAGAATGGGTTTGTCTGCTGGGTTGTATGAGTGTGTGCGGGCGGTGTGTGTGTGTGTGCATGTGCGTGAGCATGCATGTATAGGAATCCCAGTATATACAGCCTTACCTCCTGCTTTTCAGAACCTTATAGCAGAGGCAAGTTTGCTTATTACCTTTCAGCTCTTGTCTGCGTGCAAACATCTTCCTAAACATCTGTTTCGACTCTTTCTGCTATTTTTATTAACAATTTAAAATTCATGCTTTTCTCTGTTATAGAAACATCTCCATAGATATTATTTTTCATAGCTGCTTATTATTCTACTGAGGTGTGTAGCATAGTGCATGTAATTGTTACTCTATTGCTGAACATTTAGTCTGGGTTCATTGTTGCTCAATTATGGATAAGGCTGCATGGATGCTTTAGGGTCAAGTTGCAGGTGTGCATTTTGTCAGTTAAGGGTCTTAATTAAGGAAAGACATGAAGGGGGACCTTGGATAAGGTGAGTATGGGGCAGCCAGCCGTGCCACTTGAAAGCAGAATTTGTTAGGGGTGAGGCTGCAAGGAAAGCCATGACCAACCTGGAAAGTGCTGAAAGTCAGGCAGCAAAGCCCAGTCCTCAGTGAGGATCCACAGGAGGCTAGGGAAGGGCGTCTTGATGCCCGTGAGTTTGTGGAAATGGCATGACTGTGTGGACACGTGAATATGCACGTTATTTTGCCTGACTTGTAAAGGAATCCCTGACTCACAAAGGCAAGATGCACAGCAGAGGGACAAGAGTAGGGTTGGGGTGCAAGGAAGGATGGGAGTGTGAGAACAGCTGTAGGGGAGGGAAGGGAGTCTGCAGGGGCTGGGAAGAGCAAGCATTCCTAGAGCTGGAGGGACCCAGCACAGGGGCCAGAGGCTGGTCACAGGACTGGGTATGTGGGCGGGGTCAGGGCTGGGTGTGGGTGAGGTCAGAGTTTCCTGTTTCAGCCTGCTTTCTCTGGTGCAATCAGGAGAACGCACAGACAGCAGGTACTGGTGGTAACCCTGGAGCAGGACCTTGCATGGTCACATCCTGGCCCAGGGTGGGTGAGGGTTCTTCACCATCCCCCAACTCCACCCTCCCCGTAACTCCTATCACCATCCCCACCCCCCAACCCCCATAGGTGCGCAGTGTGAACCAGCTGAGGCAGAGTATGAACTTGGCCAGAGCCAGGCACCAGCAGACACTCGATCCCTTGTTGACTTGACTTGAACCCAAGCCCGTGGACATCTCACTCCCCCGTCCTGTTCGCTGTCCCTTCTTCAGTCGAGAATCACGTGGCATTCAGGCTCCCTGCCTCACCCACCTTCTATGCTTCCACTGTACCTTCTCAGTCTTCTTATTCATGTATTCATAAAACATGTATGAGCTCCTAGTATGTGCACTGTCTTAGGCACCGGTGTAGGTGGGAGAGTAAGGGACAGTCTTGCCACCCAGAGCATCCACTCTGGAGGAGGTGGACCACACACAAGCCAACACAGAGAGCTCTTTGTTTCCGGAATCTTCCATGCATTCAACTGCTGGGATGCTCAGACTCAGCTCAAGTGTCCCACATCTTGGCAGCCTCTCTCTCTCTGACCAATGTCACGTGTTACCTGTCTGTGACCCCTGGACTGGGGACCCCTAGCCGCAGAGATTGTGTCTTGATGTGGCCAGCAAAATGCTTGATCACTGTCCACAGAGTGAGGGAGAGAACAAACGTGACTGCTCTCAGGGTTTTTCCTGTCAGCCAAAGGCCGTATTGAAGGAAGAAGTCCCCAGAAGGCTTTTTAGGATTACGCATCACTTGAAGGTTCTGTTCTTTTTGAAAATATAAGAATGTCCCTTCTTGCCTTCAGGAAACACCAGTGCTGGTGGCAAGCCTTAGAGAGCAAACTTCGAGGAGAACTGATAAACAGAGGATTAGAGAAGGTGCTCTGGGCGCAGAAGAGGAAGGAGAGGTAATGAGGGTATCTTATCTGCTCAGGTGGGCTGGAGAGGTTGTCGGCCAGGGTGCCCGTGAGCCTGGAAGGGGCGGTGGAGGGGACCGCGAAGGGAGGGTTACTACGGACACACCACACTCCTTCCCTCAAGACAACAGTCTTTATTCATAGTGGGCTTAGCCTATTTTTCTTTCAAGGGAGAGCATGAACACAGACCCATACTACCAAGATGGGCTGAGTTTAAAGTGAAGTAAGTCAGACCAAGACAAATATCAATGATAGCACTTATTGTGAAGTTTAAAAAAAAAATCATACAAATGAACTTACTTGTAAAACAGAAATAGACTCGCAGACTTAGAAAACAAGCTTATGGAAACAAAGTAGAAAGGGTGGAGGGGGGATAAATTAGGAATACGGGATTTGCAGGTACAGACTACTGTGTATAAAATAGATAAGCAACAAGACGTACTGTATAGCTCAGGGAACTGTAGTCAGTGTCTTGTAATACCCTATAATGGAAGAGAATCTGAAAGCGATACACAAACTGAATCACTTTCCTTTGCACCTGAGATAAACACAGTATTGTAAACAAACTATCCTTCAATTTTTGCAAAAAAAATGCAAAGTGAGCTTAGTTTAGGAGCTGAAGATAAGCTGCCTGCTATCAGCAGGAGAATGTTCTATCATTTATTAGCATTTTAATTGCAGTACTTCTTTTAACTAATGGCTCTTTTTAAATGGGATCTCATTAGGAGAATTATTCCTTATAAAGGCTGAGATTTTATAGTTTACAAAGCCCGTTCCCGTCTTGTTGCACTGAGCCTCCCTGCTTCCAGAAAGTGGGAGAAATCCCACCACCGTCACGCTTTACCAGCTCAGGGAGGTCAGAGGAAGAGACCCCCCACTGGTGAAAAGTGGCCGTGGGATTTGGGGGCACTGAACCAACCCCTCTATTTCCCTGAGCTTCCAGGCCACTGCTCTTTTCACTCTATTGAGTGCCTTTCTCTTTGAGCTGCGGTGACGGCACACCTGGAGTGCAGAGGAAAATTGGAGGCAGCGTGGTTTTAGATTGCTGCAGATAACAGACTCAGGAACTCGCATGTTTCCCACTAGAAATTTGGAAAAAGGGTAACATGAGTGACAAGAGTTATGTTAATCCATTTTAACGTAACAGGTTAAAAAGTGACAACCAAAATGTGCTATGGAAACAGTCATGCCCACAGGACGTGGCCGAGTCCTGCACCTTCCAGAATTTCTCAGGGTGAAGTCGCAGAGACCAAGCTGCCCAAAGAGCCCATGATAAAAGTCTCAGAGCCATTGATAATGGGCTGGACCTCAGAATTTAGTCCCAGAGGAATTAGATCAGGGTATTGAGCCCAAACCAAGAAAATTAAATTCAGGCCATATAAAGGGAAAGCACTCCACTAGGGACTGGAAGTCAGGGGTCCTAGAGTGGGATGAGGTTGGAAGAGCAAAGGCATTCCTGGACTGCACTGATATCAGTGGGTGAGAGCAGATCAGGAAGGCTCTGGGCCCATGGTGCTGGACCACCGTACCCACTTGGACTCTGCCTTGAGGCGCTGTGGACAGATGGTGGGAGGAGGGGAGACTGTGAGTCAAACGGAGCTGATGGAACTGTCTTTGAATCCTTGCTCAGATGACACAGCTGCCAGGGCAGGCGTTCATGGTGACGGGGTTGGAACCTCAAATCGAGGTCTGTTCAGGATGGGCCCACAAGCCTACCAGTGGCCTCCAGTATGTCAGCCTGCAGTGACATGACCTTGTCCTGCCCTGCTTGGGCAAAGGACCCTGTGGCTTTCGGGTCATATAGGGCTCTCAGAGGGAGTCAGAGCCATTTTCAAGTGCAGCTGGGACTGAGGGACTGGACCGCTCACGGGAAGGATTCCAGCAATCCTTTTGTAGGATTTTCCGCCAGCATGTCGCTCTGTTCTATTTCAAACACGTTTTACCTACTTCTGTTGCCTTACACTCAGATTTTACCATCCTGAGTTTAGTGTGAGGCCCACAGGCAGTGGCATCCTGGACGATGTATCCCAATCTTCTGGGGGGGAGACAGGAAGCTCTGACTTGTAGCATCTATCAGTTTCTGTGGTGTGAAACAGCCCCACCCTGGCTAATCCCATGCTGACAGCATGATGACCACAGGCTCACCAAACTCCGGAGAAGTGAACAGTCACGAGTCAGTGTGAGCCGTCTGCAGCGACCACGGCCATGGGCTTCAGCTAATCTCAGGGGCCACCCTGGCAGCCACAGAGAAAGCCCTTTAAAGTGACACTTGACTGGGGACCGGGGGACCAAGAGGGGGTTTTCCTGGAGAACTCTGTCGGCACACCCAGGAGAGTCCGTTGCCAAAAATGCGCAGTCTGATTTTCTGTTCTCTCTTTAGCATATTAAAGAAGACGCGTCCCCCTCTCAGAGAGAGGGTGATATTCTCTGGAAAAGGAAGTTGGCCGCACCTGTCCCTGGAGTCCACTGACGAGCTGACCCCGGTGCCCATTGTAGGGGCAGAAGCCGTTGATTTCTTAAACACGGGTGAAAAGCTCTTTATCTTCAGAAATCCAAAGGAGCCTGAGATCTCACTGCATGTTCCTTCCAGGAAGAAGAAGAAGAACTTTCTGAACGCCAAGAAGGCCGCGTGGGCCTTGGGCATGAACTAGCCCAAAGGAAAGTTTCTCGAGTCTGAAGACAGAAAGATTTGTTTTCTCCTGCCCATCTGCGTGTGTGTGTGTGTTTTATGCACAACTCGCAGGTATCGATTGTACGTGAAGCAGACTGACACATCTCTAACCCTCCCCTTCTCCCAACATGACTTTCGAGGACTCAGTTTAACCTGGTCCCATGAATTCCCAGGTGGCCCACTCCCTTCAGCATCACAAGGGGCATGAAGACACAAGGGACCACCCCATGAAACTCACTGCTTTCAGCCCCAGCTCACTGAGGATCTGGGGGAGACCCCCCCTCCCAGCCCCCGGTTCACATCCCCGAAACACCTGACCGAAGTGTGGGCTGTGTGTCAAAGGGCAAGGCTCTCAGTTCTCACACTGTGTTTGTCACGTATTCTGTTGTTATCAAGGGAATTTCTGATTAATAAATGCATTTTGCATAAAGCTCTTCTCAAGGAGACTCATTTTTGCTCCCGTAGGAACCATTTATTTACTTATTTTTGATGTTTGTTTTATTTCTAACTTTTTATTTTGTATTGGAGTATAGGAGGGCATGGCAACCCGCTCCAGTATTCTTGCCTGGAGAATCCCATGGACAGAGGAGCCTGGTGAGCTACATACTGTCCATAGGGTCGCAAAGAATCAGACACAACGGAAGCGACTTGGCATGCATGCATAGCCAACTATGCAGAAGGACATGGTAACCCACCCCAGTATTCTTGCCTAGAAAATCCCGTGGACAGAGGAGCCTGGTGGGCTGCAGTCTGAGGGGTCACAAATGAGTCAGACATGACTTATCGACTAAACGACAAATAGCCAGTTAACAATGTTGTAATAGTTTCAGGTGGACAGCAAAAGTACTCAGCCATACCTATACGTGTATCCATTCTCCCCCAAACTCCACTCCCATCCAAGCTGTCACATAACGTTGAGCCGAGTTCCCTGTGCTACACAGTAGGTCCTTGTTGGGTATCCATCTTAAAGATAGCAGTGTGTACATGTCGATCCCAAACTTCCTAACTGTCCCTTCCCCTTGTCCTTCCCTGCTGCGACCATAAGTTCGTTTCTTGCTTTCTGTAGGAATCATTTATGTTTAGCCCCTTCTTGGGTTGTGGCCCTACACTGTGATGTTCAATAGAGATTTGCCCTTCATCATTCCAGGTGCCTGAAGAGGTGCCAGCCACTGGGCTGTACCATCTCCAACTCAAATCAGGAAACCCAGAGGCTTGAGGTCGTAAAGCCAATAAGTAACAAAGTCAGGACTCACTGAAGACTTTACGGCCCCAAACTCTCGTCCCTTTTCCTGGACTCAGTAAATGGACACACACTTGCCCTTGCGTGTTTGCCAACAAACTGACTGCACACAGGTCCTTGTCTTTCACAGTGTGCTTTCCGGTACCTCTCCATCCTCATAGTGGGGGTTGGATGAGCATTTCTGAGAACCAGGCAAAGAGTACAGTGACAATCGTATTAGGTCTACAGTTACCGTGGGTCTTTCCTGATGGTGGGAAATGATCGGGCAGGGAGTCCTGTCACCAGCAAGAGGAAGAACAGGGATCCCAATGATGAAGCATCTTTTACAAGAGAATTGCTTCTATTAATGGACCCTTCCAGCTACTTGAATCCACTTATTAATCCTTGATGATACCCAGCAGGTGGGGATAACTACTCCCATTTTACACCCAAGGAAGCTGAGAGTCAGCAAATTTTGTTTCCGGCAATCACACCACCTATAAGGGAGGGATCCTCGCTTTGAACCCAAGTCTCCTAACTTTCAGACCTTACCTGCCAGGAGACTCTGCATTGCCTTTGGCAGCCTAAAGGCCAAGTGGTTGTTTGTTTTAATATTATTTATTTGACTTTGCCAGGTCTTAGTTGCAGCTGGCAGGATCTTCCTTGCTTCATGTGAACTCTTAGCTGCGGTGTGTGGTCTCTAGTTTCCTGACCAGGGATCGAACCAGGGTCCCCTGCATTGGGAGTGCAGAGTCTTAGCCACTGGACCACTGGGAAGACCCCTGAAGGTCAAGTCTTATTTGTAGTTTTCCCATGGGCATCACGCAACATGGTGATCAGGGACCTTTACTGGGAGTGGCACTTCTTCCAGGGAACTCTGTGGGCCATTATAGTGGCTGCCAGTTGACCACATGACTGCTATAGTGGATATGCACAAGTAAGCAGTTCAAATGCAGGAGAGAAAAGTGAATTGGGTAGGTTTTCCCATCAGAAGGTCAGGTGAGCAGAGAGGAGACAAAGGGCAGTGAGTTTCACACACAGGGTAGTGGAATGGAAAAGACATGGTCTTTGGTATAAGCTGACACAGTTCAGATCCTGCTCTATTGCCTGTGAGCTGTGTGTCCTGAGCAAGTCACCTGACCTTTCCGAACCTCATCTTCTTCATCAACAAAGGGGTAATGAGATTATAAGAATTAGATGAAACTGGATCTGTGAAGCACTTGGTGGTGGTGTGGGCCTGCCACATCTATGTCCTTCTGTATTCTTTGAAGGTGATCTGTTAGCTTTTCTAATAATTTCCTGATTCTAGGACTCAGCTGGAATTATTCATGACTGAAAGTAGGTTGCACACAAAGATTTGAAAAAATATCTCAAAATTATGGGCTGAAGGCTGAATGAATAAGCTATTAGCAACAACAGGAGGTACTCAAACTGTTCAAAATACATCATTTGAACCTAATAATAACTTCCTATGTTAATAGACAGAGAAAGACTAACTATTGGTTTAAGTTCTCTAAACTGCATGAGAAACATGAAGACATGATGGGAAAGCTTGTGCTTCTGAAATCAGGTAGATCAGGTTTAAATCTTGGCTCTACAACTTTTGAGCAAGTCACTTGACTGCTCTGAACCTTAGTGTCTTTATCTGTAAAGCAGAAGTCCTAATACCTACCTTAGGGTAGAGATGTCACAAAGAGTGAAGAATCATATATCATATAAAATGTTAGCATACAGTAAAATGTTGGTGTACAATAAATGCAGCTTATTTATTCTATTTTTACATATTCACAAAATTGAGTTTTATGTTTCCTTTCATTCCTGTTTCCACACTAGGTAAAGACAGTGACCCTTGCAGAAGGGCTACACCTGCCACAATATATGGAAGGCTATCCATGAGAGGCTTTCATGAGATCCAGGCTTCAACAGTACGTGAACTGTGAACTTCCAGAAGTTCAAGCTGGGTTTAGAAAAGGCAGAGAAACCAGAGATCAAATTGCCAACATATGGTGGATCATCAAAAAAGCAAGAGAGTTCCAGAAAAACATCTACTTCTGCTTTATGGACTATGCCAAAGCCTTTGACTGTGTGGATCACAACAAACTGGAAGATTCTTCAAGAGATGGGAATACCAGACCACCTGACCTGCCTCCTGAGAAATCTGTATGCAGGTCAAAAGCAACATTAGAACTGGACATGAAACAACAGACTGGTTCCAAATTGGGAAAGGAGTATATCAAGGCTGCATATTGTCACCCTGCTTATTTAATGTCTATGCAGAGTACATCCCGTGAAACGCCAGGCTGGATGAAGCACAAGCTGGAATCAAGATTTCTGGGAGAAATATCAGTAACCTCAGATATGCAGATGACACCACCCTTATGGAAGAAAGCAAAGAACTAAAGAGCCTTTTGATGAAAGTGAAAGAGGAGAGTGAAAAAGTTGGCTTAAAGCTCAACGTTCAGAAAACTAATATCATGGCACCCAGTCCCATCACTTCTTGGCAAATAGATGGGGAAACAATGGAAACAGTGACAGACTTTATTTTCTTGTGCTCCAAAATCATTGATGATTGTGACTGCAGCCATGAAATTAAAAGACACTTTCTCCTTGGAAGAAAAACTGTGACAGACCTAGACAGCATATTAAAAAGCAGAGACATTACTTTGCCAACAAAGGTCCATCTAGTCAAAGCTCTGGCTTTTCCAGCAGTCATGTATGAATGTGAGAGTTGGACTATAAAGAAAGCTGAGCGCCGAAGAATTGATGCTTTTGAACTGTGGTGTTGGAGAAGACTCTTGAGAGTCCCTTGGACTGCAAGGAGATCCAACCAGTCCATCCTAAAGGAAATCAGTCCTGAATATTCATTGGAAAGACTGATGTTGAAGCTGAAACTCCAATACTCTGGCCACCTGATACGAAAGACTGACTCATTTGAAAAGACCCTGATGCTGGGAAAGATTGAAGGCAGGAGGAGAAGGGAAAAATAGAGGATGAGATGATTGGATGGCATCACCGATTCAATGGACATGAGCTTGAGTAAGCTCCGGCAGTTGGTGATGGACAGGGAAGCCTGGCATGCTGCAGTCCATGAGGTCACAAAGAGTCAGACGTGAATGAGTGACTGAACTGAGCTGAACTGACCCATAAGAGAGAAGCCCTGGAGAATTTGAACTGAGAGAACTTGAGCTTAAGATTGGGCTCCATTGCTTACATGTTGGGTGAATTTGAGTAAATTTCTAACCCTCTCTGAGGTTCAGCTGCCTGCGGACTGTCTTGTTCAATCTAGTTAAGATGACAGATCCAAAAATAAATCATTGTTAAACAAAATGGATAAAAGAGACTTATGAAAACCACGGTGCAGTGGTAAAGAATCTCCTGCCAGTGCAGGAGACACAAGAGATTTGGCTTCAATCCCTGGGTTAGGAAGATTCCCTGGAGTAGGAAATGGCACACTCCAGTATTCTTGCCTCGCAAATTGCATGGACAGAGGAGCCTAGTGGGCTATAGTCCATGGGATCACATAGAGTCGGACATGACTAAGCTCGCATGCACATGAAAGCCGTGCTGTGGGAATTTGGGAGTGAGATCCAACCTGACTCGGGATATTTGGGAACAGCTTGAAGCTTATGACTCCAAATCTTTACCTCCAGGCTGGACTTCTTGGGCTCCAGACCCTTTTGTCACAGACGCCTGTCTAACCCTGAACCCATTAGCTTCCTAGAAAGCCTGTTCCACTACAGATGTCCCCTCTCTGAGTGGATGGGACCAAGCCAGAAACCTACAGGTCATCCTAGACATCTTCCTGTTTCTCAATCCCCCAAATATGATGACCAAATCTGGCTGATCGTACTACTGCCTTAGTACAGTGGTATAACCTATGACCTCCCCGTCCCCTCCATTCCTGCTTAGGTCCTGTCTCTCCCAGATGGTGCCAGCAGCCTCTCCTCTGGGTTGGCTGCAACCAGTCTGTTCTATGGTAGCCATATCTAAGTCACTCCCTTGCTGAAAGACCTCCAAAAACTTTTCATTACTTACAAGGCCTCCATGAATTGTCCTCTAATAGCCTTCCTATCTGTGTCTATAAGGGAAGTCTTTACTTTCCAAGGAGCCATTGAGTGGTAATGAGACACAAAGAAGAAAGTGAATCTGGATTTCCATCCTGGATCGGCCATTTGCTATGTGGCTCTAAAGAAGCCACCTAACTTGTTTTCCTTTCTTAAAATAGCTTTATCTGGTTTTGGTATTAAGGTAATGGTGATCTCATGGAACGATTTAGGAAGTGGTTCCTCTGCTTGTACTATCCAGAAGTGATTATAGAGAATTAGTATCATTTCTTCCTTGAATAATAATAATCATATGAAATAGTTTTCAGTGAGTCCAACTGGATCTAGTGCCTTCTGTTTTGGAAGGCAAGTAATTATTGATTCAAGGACTTTAATAGATATAAGCCAATTTAGATTTTTTACTTTTACTTAACTTTGACTTGTGTGAGTTTTCGTACTGTGTGTCTATCCAGAAACTGGTCCATTTCATATAAGTTATCAAATATGCAGCAAAAAGTTTTGGAAAATACTTGTTTGTCTTCCTTTTAATATCCATGAGAATAATTGTGATGACCGTACTTTCATTTCTGATTCATAATAGCTTGTTCTTTTTCTGTCCCTTGATTAACATAACTACAAGTATAGCAATTTCACTGATCTTCTTCAAGAACCAGAACTTAAATAAGAACCTCATTTTCTTTATCTTTTATTGTCCTATTTTTAATTTCCTTGACTTATGTTCAAATTTTAGTATTTCTGTTTTTCTAATTTTTTCCTATTTAAGCTTAGATGGCAGTCTCTTGCAGCCCCTATGGTCCCCTTACCTCTAATTTCTTCTTTTCCAGGAGAAACTACTTTTAGTTCTTTAGCTGTTTCTTGTGGCATCAGCTTTTATATTCTTAGGGACATACTGCAACTTCTCAGTGCTGTATTATTCATAATATATATTGACCTTCTATTATATGAGAATTTGGCTCTCTTAGACACACACACATGTAAACACACATACACAGGTAAACATACACATCCTTCCTTTCCAGTTATCTGATGCGATTAAAACACTAAATATTCAGTGTTTGTTAAATATTAAAACCCTAAATATTCAGCATTTTTATTAATAACATTTCATTTGAAGTTGAGCCATGTAGTGAATTTTAATTACATTTCCTTTTT